>OW026454.1:55679060-56929060 GCA_932274525.1 Podabrus alpinus | reverse complement strand
GATGTGAAGCCCGTCGCTCACGTAGGTGTTTCCGAAGCGATCAATTTGAAGCCCGAAAACTTCTCGGATTTTGGGAAGATGTTCGGTATCGCTAATTACGGCCAGATACACATTCATGTAAATGTACAAAAATGATGATTTTATAATTAAAAAATTTAACTTTTACAGCTTTTTACTACTAAAAAGTCACCAGTCATCTTTATTTCCCGCTCCCCCCTATTTTTGAATTTTACTCCCGCAGGGTAAAAAAGTGCCCCTTTACACCCGCAAACCGGGGTAAATAGTGAGTACTTTACCCCCGGAATGGCAAAAAAATATTCTAGTAGACTACGTAAATAAAAAACCCAAGACAAGATGATGCACAAAATCGATTTCATATTAACTAATAGAAAAGATATTCAATGAGATATCAGCATATTGAACTCCGTAAATGGTGGAAGTGATCATCGCATGACGAAACCTAAAGGATATTATATCGACACCAAATAATAAAAAAAGTTTATTCACGCTAGAAAACTTAAAATAGATATACAGAAGCTGAAAGCACTTCGATTTCATTTCCAAGAACATGAAGTAGAAAATAATACAAACTGTTTGGATTTGGATTCTTTGATTACAAGAATAACACGGTGTTTACTGGAAGCGTGGGAAAGGACAACTGGGAGTAACGAATGGGAAATAAATAAAACAATAAAGAAGAAGATGCGGTTCGATATCAGAAATTACGACAATCGGCAAATAAAAGAAGTATTGGAAGAAGAAAAAACTTAAAAATATAAAATGAGATCGATGGTACAAGAAAAATCTGGTATAAACAAGCGTATGGACGAACACAAAAAGAATAAATATTGGAGCTAGCAGAAAACTTCTATAAGTCACTATGCGATACAAAAATGGAACCTTCACCCTATCAAAAATGGAAGAAAATAGAACATTCGTTAAAAATGTGGGATCAGAAGAATTACGAAACTAACAGAAGAAATTGTGGGATAACTTAAAAAACTACGAATTTCTCTAGAATTAGAAGAAAATATAATGTTGTGGCCGAAATGTTAAAATATGGAGGGAAACCAGTACTGAAGTTATTTGAAGAGTTACATAACAGCTGCTTAATTGAAAACAAAGTAGCCGAAGAATGGAATAACACATTGATAATTTTATTATTCGAGAAAGGTAATAAATATAAATTAAATAATTATAGACCTATTAATCTCCCTGTCAGTGCTCTATAAACTTTTTACAAAAATTAATAACTGAAAGGTTAACCAACATATGAGATAACTATCAGCCATCCGAGCAGGCTGACTAAAGTAGTAAGAACTGTAATAGAGAAAGCAAATGGGCACAATATCGCACTGTAGATGGCCTTTGTATTTTATAAAAAGGCATTTGATTTCATTGAAATCTAGGCGATCACAGGCAGTGGCAGCTGGCACGGGGCGCCAGCCTCCAAAGATGGAATAGCAACACAGAAAAGTATTGTATAATGCGAATGTAGTTACGTCGCTCAATATTGGACAATCTGGAATTTTAGATAGGTTAATTAAATGCCCCCCTCAAGGCAGTAGATTTACGAAATTAAATTGATTTAAGCCACCCCCCTCTCTTAAATCGAAAGATACAAATGACGCTAGAACCTATACATGGTGTTGCTAGATTGTCAATTTTTAAATTTTATTTTAATATTCATTTCGTAAGTTAAAAATTATAATGTAATATAATATTCATTAATCTGTCAATCACCTATCCAGTGCGGCCTTTAGGCCGCACAACCATGGCAATCACGTTTAGATATCCAGTTATATCAAAAAACATTCATTTTGGATCCAGAATTAATTATTTTCTTTTTTATTTATTCAGTCCTTTTCTACTAGTGCGTGATTGTGATGATTGTGCGGCTTAATGGCTTTTTCAAGTTGGTGACAAAAATTAACCAATGATAGATGCTTTGTAAACAAATATAGAAGAAAGATTGGCTCAATTTATCGTTACAGACAGACAGATGGACACATAGAACAATTTAAACACAGGTCCAACTTTGCGAGACCGAATACCCAAACAAACAAAAAAATAACAGATGTAGTACAACGTGTGCAGAATAAAAAGGAACTGGGCGGATCACATAGCCAGAATGCAAGACAATCGTTGGACACAATGAATAGTTAAATGAAGACCTCGAAGCTAAAGAAGTGTAAGATAACCACAAATGAGGTGGACGGACGATTTGAAGAAATTCGTGCGATACAAATGGATTTAAAGAGCGGAAAACAGGGAAAATTAGCGAATTTTAGGAGAGGTTAGCTGCAGCTGATGATGATGAAGCATTAAATATTAAATTATTCATTATTAATACACTATAGTGTACACTACTTATGCCAAATGATAACTGACAGTAAGAGAACCGTAGCGTAGGCCAAAAAAAAACGCCCAACAAAATAGTAAATATTTTTTAAACTTTTGACAGTTCGTTTTTCCCTTCGTCGGATAGTTGTAATGTTGTTTTTAATAGGTTTATCAATATTGAATTGCTAAAACACATTTTATGATATTTTGCTGAACATTTTTTGTTACCTGGTCTTTTTTTTTACTGTACAAACTTTCTGGCTATATTAATAACCTTTGGAGGTTATGAGTTGAGAGTGTGGTTTTTCGTGCAAATTCTAGTGGCATATACCAGCATAGACAAAATAAGCAATCGTGATATGCTGGCATAGGTTTTCGAACTTTCCATTATTGCAATAAAAAATCAAGGTTTTAGTTGTTGAGACGAAAATATAAAATAAATATTATGCCTAAACTCCGTTTCCGAAGTCAAATGTCAATAGACCGCTGTAGTTTAGATTCTGAAAATGACGTTCATTTGGCAAAATAATTGATTATGAAAAATAAGGAAGAAGGTCATATTTGTCTAGGTGAAAAATTATTAAATTTCTGGCAGGCTGTCAAGAAAATTAAAAACTAAATACTTGAAAATTCGGAAATCTGATATTTTCAATAATATTAGTAGATATTGAAGAAAATATAAAAAGGTGAAATTACGAAATTTCAACCTTTTGTATCAATATAACTTAGGAAAATAATCGTTTGGAAATGAATATCAAATATTTTAAAATAAATCAAACAAGTTTAGTTAATTGAATAATATGTCTATTAATATTATAATTTTTGTGAGGTCAACATTGCTAATGGATGAGTGTCGTGAGTCAATAAAAAGTTATGAATGAAATTTCGCGAGTGTGTAAAAAACGGTTGTAAAACCAATCGTTAACGTTAAAAATCGATGGATTTTCATTAAAGTAAAACTTTTACTGACAAATCTTAACCCTACCTTGGTGGGTAGTGATTTATGCCATGCTTAACCACAACTAGCAACAATGTCACGAATTTAATCACAAAAATACGGATTGATAACCTCAGTAAACTATGGTGACCTTGATGGTAACACATTATCAATAAATGAAATAAATAGTAAAAATTAATAACATTCGATCGGATGACCAATAAATAAATTTAACTAAACACAATTTACGATTATCTCTTTTAATCAAATCACGCTCGTTACAAAACTGCATCGTTTTCATAAACAAAAACCACGATATTTCAGTTTCTTGACCTCGAGAGAAAATTAGTTTGGTAATTTTTCCGGGATAAACACGCTTCGTAAACATTGATCGAGAAAATTTATGGTCCACTAATATTCTTCTAATTACGCACAAAAAGACATTGAAACCCCGCAATTATGAATAAATTAATTTGCCACTTCAATGAATTTAAGTTTTAACGACCTTTGTACCAGCATATTTCAGATCTTTAAGTTAAGGACGTACTTTTTTCCGCTTTTGTTCACTTTCTGACTAAATCATTTTAATCTTGTAATGAAATGTATAGATACAGGCATCAGCATTGAAAAAAGTTTTCAAAAACCACAAGCAACCTTCGGTGTAATTCAGGAAATTTATTATTTATTGTGCGACCTGTCGTTTATTTTTGTAAAAAAAATTGTAATGACATCCAAGTTTATACTTTCCATAACAGTCGATTACAGATTTATCGCGCGTTGATTACAATAATTGAAAAGTCTGATAGGTACCTTGATACCATTTCCGTTAGAAAACATGATATTAAACTTTACGTGAGTAAAATAGCGCAATTATAAAAAAGTAGGAAGAGTGACGGAAGAGTCTGAAACCACCGAAGATTTCCGCTTAAGAAAAATTAGCTATTAAACAGATAAAGCTTTTGATTTTAATTTCAAACAAGCCTTCCTTCCTTGTAGCCTACAGCTTAACGTGGATTCCAAACCACGGGAGATACGATTTTTAAAACGCCCATTCCGGATTAAGGAAGCATTTAGGCCATGTATTTACCAAGGGCCAGCAGGTCATTCTACTATAGAGTCGAACGAAAAATCAGCACGCTAACCACAAACGAGATTTTAATATAGAAAATTAAAATCGTAATTATTGGAATATAATTTTTGAAAATAATACTTATTATGTTTGTATTAGCATAATTTGTGAAATAATACATTTTTTTTAGGCTAGAAAATGTTGTACCTACTTTTGTTAATTAATTTTCCGATTTTTTATTTATTTTCGTTTTTATTGTATTAAAATAAACTTTGAAAATTAACAAGTTAAAACCATAAAAAATAAATTAGTTTGCTTTCTGCAAAGTTTATTGCTATTGTAAAATATTTTGTGAATACTTCGGCCTCACTCCAAGGTACTATTAGAGTAGCCTATGTTTTTCGTAACGTTGTAAATAACTTCTACACCAAATTTGGTTAAGATTGGTCAAATAGAAACGTAAAGCACGTGCACGCGTATTTGCATTGTCGATCGGTTGACAGCTTGACTTCTTCTTCTTCGCGTGCCTATCCGTTACCGGATGTTGGCGACCTCTCTCCTATGTATGTGTTGTGCATTTGTAGTACTATCACACACATAGGGGACCTACTTGTTTAACGCGGGCTCCGAACCGCGGGAAGTGTATACACTTCATCTCCAGAGAGGCTGTTCTAAGCATATTACACCTCGGTGGTTTGCCATTGCCTTCCGAGGGGAGACGGTCAGAATAAAGTTTTTACTGACAGCTTGACAGCATTCATTATTGTTTTAGGCTTCTATACAAAGTATAGCAAGAAGCCTTATGATCTGGCTCCGTGTCCGTCTGTCCGCATAATTCAAATTCATACAAAGCGCTCCAAATTGTGTTGGGAAACACTCTGAAAATGAGTAGATATGTGAAGAAGGTTGCTGAAATATACATAACTGAGTGGTTTACCTATATATTGTTGATCTCTTTATTTGATCCGTTGATCTATTGATCCATTGAGTTTTTAGGCTTCTATACAAAGTATAGCAAGAAGCCTTATGATCTGGCTCCGTGTCCGTCCGTCCGCATAATTCAAACCCAATCAGAACCATCGAAATTGTCATGTAAACACATCGTATGTAGTATAATAAAATTAAAATTTGTTTTAAATTTAAAATGGACTTTCTAGTTTTTTAGGCTTCTATACAAAGTATAGCAAGAAGCCTTATGATCTGGCTCCGTGTCCGTCTGTCTGTCCGCCCGCATAATTCAAACCCAATCAGAACCCTCGAAATTGTCATTATAAACACATCGTATGTAGTATAATATAATTAAAATTTGTTTAAAATTTAAAATGAACTTTCTAGTTTTACTTTGATGCGAAAAAATAATTTTTTATTTATTTTAACCATAGCTTGATGTGGTTTGTGAACCACCTGTGGTCCACCTCAAAAAATGGACCGTACATTACAGAGAAGGAAAGTTTCGAATGGAATGGAAAAGTTTGATTGTTATTACTTATATAGTAAATCATAATTACCAACCGCAAAAAATTTAATTGGTGCAGATTATCGGATTATCTGATATTACATTATAAATATTATGTCGACCAAAAATAACCAGCAACAACAACTTTTCACACCAGAAAAGTAGCTGTATAGAAGCCTAGGAACTGCCGCTAAAGCGAGTTCCACCTTGTTTTAAGTTAATTTTGAGTAGCTTGCCTTCCTTAAAGGAAGGCAAGCTACTCAAAATTAACTTTCCTTTTCTTTGCGAATTTTTGCACTATTTCAATACAAAAACATGCGCAGGGACCTACATAATAACTGTGCCAAATTTGGTTCCGATCGGTCAAACGGTTTAGGAGTCTATTGGGAAAAAAAGTCTACATACTCTCCTATATGTTAGCAATGTAAATTGAACATTTTGAAGCCGTTTTTTGACAAATAAAAATCGATTTTACAACAAAACTTTTTAAACATTTTTTGTTGAAAATTTCATTATCTTCAATTTTATACCTATACATTTTTTCATTTTGTCGCCCCGTGTTTGACTGAGAGCGACTGAAACAAAACTTGCGAAAATACAAAAAATATTGTCACCTGTATCTCGGAAACGGTGCAACAAAATAGAAAAATGAACAGGAATTTTTTTTTGTAAATTTCGTTCCCTACATTTTCATTCATATACATTTTTCTATTTTGTCGCACCGTTTCCGAGATACAGGTGACAATATTTTTTGTATTTTCCCGAGTCTTGTTTAAGTCGCTCTCAGTCAAAAACGGGGCGACAAAATGGAAAAATGTATAGGTACAAAATTAAAGCTAATGAAATTTTCAACAAAAAATGTTTAAAAAGTTTTGTTGTAAAATCAATTTTTATATGAACGCCTTCAAAATGTTCAATTTACATTGCTAACATAGGAGAGTATGTAGACTTTTTTGTATGACTGTACAAACACACATACATCCATTTTTATATAGATAGATTTATTATCTCGTTAATTTTTCAAGTTAATTTAAAAGTTGAAAATCGATGTTTTTTATTTCATTTTTATTTATGGCATCTGAAACAGCATTATTTATTATTCCGATTTTTCAAACTTCCTTTTAGTTAACAATTTCTTTGATTAAGCTTGCCTGATGAAATCTAAAGAAGTTTTGCATAACGAATTTTCTCTTTCCATTCGTACTATGTCTCAATTTAAATTTTTGTAATGTAAATAATTTCCTTTTGATTAAAAAATCACAAGAAAAAAAGTAAATTTAAAAAACTGAAATGCAAGACCAGAATTAAAACCTCATTGTCAAAGAGTATTGGTTTTACTTTCAAAATAGTGAAAGTATAAAAATATTTAAATGGAGATAATAATAATCTATAATTACAGAATGTTTAGAAAACTTTGAAATGTGTGATTTATTTTTAACTTGCGATGGACCCAACATAACGGTACTCACGTGTTTGTATATCGCATTTTTATTGCTTGCTTATCAATACATGAATACATTACATATATAGAGAGCGAAATTAATAAAAAGAAAACCTCCTCAATATGCCTCAAGCGTAAAGCACCCTCCTACACAGCTGGGTAATAAAATTTTCTATTCATGGACATCTGTATGCAAAGAATGTAAAAAGTCAATATTTAACAATTGTAAATATGTTATTATTATTTGAGTGACAAATAATTATGGAAATATTTACTCAATTTATTGTACCCAATTCTTCCAAGAATGACAAATTTGTTGATTTAAATTATAATACAGGTTAGCTTTTTTTGCCAATTTTTGAATCCTAACAATAGATAAATGATCAAATCTATGAATCATTTTTGACCAAAATGAGATGTTCCTGACTACATTTTGGTGATTACATAAAGTAAAATGACAGGCTAACAATTAAATAGTCAAAATAAATTTAGAACTCTCTCAAATGGCAAGGCTTGACCTTTTTAGAAGAACATGATCCAGGATCTTATTACGATATTTCGTTCTTACTATTATATATTTCAGAAATTTAGATAAGATTTCTTACCTTGATAATAATTTTTTTATTTTTACAAAAATTAACGCTTTATCTGGTTACGTGAAAACACACCCACCAATGACGATTGACCCTACGAATAACACTGATGCTGTTGAGCTACTTGCATCATTACTGTTTATGATTGTTCAACTTATCAGTTACGCTTAGGTCAAAATGTATCAATAATTTATGATGCAATGAAAGTACGCAAATCTGGTCCAAATGTTTACCATTCGATTTCAAAAGTAGACTTCAAGTTTTAGGCTCCCAGATAACACTTTAAATGCTGCGAAAATCATCAGATTTAATTATTGTAATTTACAATGATTTTATTAGTTCGAAAATTGAGAAAAAAATCCTAGAGATTGCGTTTTTAAATTAAAATACATACGTAATTATATCAATCAATTTTTTTCAAGGTGAACCAATATAACGCCAATCATTCATCCTAACGATGCGTGAAAGTGAAAAAATTAAAAAATATGAGATAATAAAAAAAGATTGATAAACCATCATCGAGATTTTCTAATATCATAAATTATGTTGACATAATAAAATTTATTAGAATTGGTATTTTTAAATTTAGCGAACGATAAATTTTTACTGTGTAGGTCAAGTTCTAAGTCACCAAATGTTTCTCTACAAATTAACCACCTTCAATAACCATGCAGTGGTTTGGTGTGATCGCTGGTTGCGTCATAGAGCGGAAATCCTGGGTGCGCGCCCTCAGGCGAACATCGACACTGTGGATATTGGTTTTATATTTACCGATTGATAAAACTTCAAGGTCAAAATATGATTTTTCGTTTAGTACAGGAAGGCTTTTCTAATTAAATATTAACAGTAAAACAATTTATGTGTCTAGACTGGAAAACCGTTAAAATCTATTGTGAGGTTTTTTTAGTGTTATTTTAGGAAAACACTGTAAATATTTCACAAGACTGCAAAAAAAGTTCCCAAAACATTACTGTGGTCTACTTTTGATGGAGAAAGCATTGAACGTAATGTTCCGTATCGCCAATGTTTGTCATAATGTGTAACAATACAAGTACGTTGTTTTAATGATTAAAAATAATAATAAACATTAAATTCCAACCGAGTAATTTATAAACGCAGTTCAAATAAATAATCGCATGAGTGTGTAAAAATTATATAACAGAAAAATTCGAAAAATTTGCGTATGCATTTAACATAATTATGTAAATGAATCTGAATTTTTAATGTAAACATTTCTCATTCATTAATACAGCTAATTCTAAATTTGACAATAATATTATTAGAAAATTCAAGTCGAACATTTTTCTGTATAATTTAAAAAATTACAAAAAAAATTGTTGTTTTCGTAATTATAATAATTTTACATATTACATTATAATTAAATACTTAATATATTTTTGGAATTTTTGGAACGAAATTGCAATAACGCACGGTGGGAATGAATGACGACCAAGTGATAAAAATTTGGTATTCATTTTCGTTATCTGAAAAAAGCGGTTATAATGAAGTAATCTCAGGAAATTTAAGTTTGCGCAAATAATGTCGGCAGATTTCAAAGAAATAGAGTTTGCTATAATATAAAAGTGAATCAGAACAAATCAGATGTGTTGTAAATTGTTTTGTTGTTTAATTTATTTATAAGTCCTAGTTCAAATATTGGTAAAGAATTTTTCAAATGGAAGCTGTGTTGATATTTCAGAGGTCATCGAGCTTTTTCGAGTTTTCAGCAGCTAGAAAATAATATTGCATAATTTTCTAAATTTCTAATTTTCTGATTATTTAATAAATAAAATTTCAAAATTTGAAACATCTTACTACCGTTGCATGATTTTGTTTGGTGTATTGTTCCCATCGTAATGATGTAACGGTTGTGAAATTCCCCAAGTAACGAATTATCGCTTCAGCGACCACAAGATGCGTTTTTTAATAAAATACAAAAAAAAATGGTTTAACCGGGAAATCATAAAATGTGTTATGATTTAAACCCTTATAAAGTATAAATTAGTTCACCATCAAAATAAACAAAAAAGTGTATGGGAAACCCGAAAATTTCAGATGCAAAGTTCGAAATTAATTACCAGGATTAAAATACATAAGTGAACTTGAATATACGCAGCTATGTCATTATCATATTAATGTAGTTAACTTTAAATCATAAAAGGAAAAGTTATTAGGGGATTCACCAGTCATGTGTTTACGCACACGCTGTTTTTGTTTTGTGGAATTCCCATCAATTAACGCTTGAATTGAAAATAAATTAAAATATTTCGATTAAGTACTTTAACTTGGTAATTTTACACAAATTAATCCTTTTCCTGTTGCACGATTTTAAGCCATATTAATATTAACAAAGAATGCTCAATTTTTTGGAAGACAGTACACCCACATTTATAGTGCCACCAGAAATCATGCACCTTCCGGGTGAAACAAAACTATATCCGTTTCAGTGGTTGAAGATAAGTAAACCACTGATAAATCGTATTATTATGCTGAAAACACGAAATTTACGTTAATTTTAGAACAATAACATTTTATGGATGAGTTTCCTCTTGACGCATTATTATAATTACGTGATGCCACCACTGGATAAGCAAATATAATTTTATTTAATGATTTATTGTGTGTCCTGTGGACTTTTGAATTCGTTATTTTAAATTATTCTTGGTATTTCATTTTGTTTACAGGCGCACCAAATTATCCGAACCCAAATTTACATTAATTTAACTACCATATAACTTCGCTTTATAAGGAAAGTCTCTTCAGGCTGTTGAAGCGTCAAGTTTTTATATTCGTAATTTGAGACTAATATAGCACATTATTATTAAGATGAATCCAAAACTAAAAGTTAGATTGAACTTGTCCACGTGATTGTCATGTAACAGTTTTTTCATTTGAATTTCCTCTAAAAAGTGACACTTGATCAGCTATGTGGAAACGTTAAAAAGTATCGTCAAAATCAGTGGCGACTCACAATATTAATACTCTTCATTGTTAAATTAAATAATCCGTGGGTGGGGGGGGGTATGGAATACCCCCAGTATATCAAGATGCCCATTCTGATCACCACGCGCTATAGGGGGGACAAATGGGAAGAGAATTGCGGAGATACGTGATTACAAATGGATTGAGAAGATCTCCAAGGAGGTGACTACATTCATATTAACCCAAACCCCCAGGTCTCTGGAGCCTCCAATTTTTTATAGCTTCATTTGAAATATCGACTCTTGACATTTTTCCATGAGACAACAGAAAATATACGGACAAAGGAAAACTATAAATTTGTTGTATTTTTATTTACTTATTTAAATTTGTTTTTGGATAGGAGGGTAGGTGTCCTTGTCCACTTTTGGGTAAGCCATACCGTTATCCTATCCGGCCAGTATTTGTTTATTTAAGCCAATCGCTTGGGGGAGGGGGTCGAATAAAAGTAAACCGGAAGGGTGTCTTCATAGTTTGTTTTTACGGAATAGCAGGGAAAGCCGACCTTGTTATTAGGTGTTTGTCTATGGCACTGAATCAAGCGTGAGTGCTAGAACTATCTATCTAAAACGTGATGGTTTTGGTTGTGCGGCCTAAAGGCCGCACTGGAGAAGAATGAATTTAGCTTAATAGGCACACAGATAAATAGATAACTTAATAAAAGGAAAATTTGACTTAAATAAATTGAAGCTATTGTCTTATATGTATTACGTTTTAATAATTAACTTGTGAAATGAATATTAAAATAAAATTTAAAACCTAGCATACCCTGTGCAGGTGCTAGCGTCATTTGTTTTTTTTTTCGATTGAGGAGGGGATTTAATTTACGTAATTAAATCAATTTAATTTCGTAAATCTACAGCCTTGAGAGAGGTTGTTTAACTAATCTGCTCATCAACGACGACCCGTAGTTTTCTATAATTGGAAGGGCGGGGGGGGGGGGTTAAATTAAAATTTTCACTTTTCAGTCAAGTGATTTAATTTGATTTTAAACATCGGATTGTCCAATATTCAGCGGCGTAACTACACTAGCATTAAACAAAATATTTCTGAATTGTTATTCTGTTAGGGAAGGGCGGCGTCCGATTACGGGCATAGACATACGTTCTTGTTCTTCAAGAAAAATCCGAATTTTTAAAATTAAGCTTGCTATATTTTTCAATATCATTTCTAAACATCAAACTTCTTTTAACTAAGTATAATATACTTACTACGTGATTGCAATTTTATAAGTTCTTATAGGTACACTGACTTATGGAAAATTACACAATTTGTTTAAACAAACATTTTTGGCCCATGCACTCAAGGAATACAAATAGTATAATTATAATTGTTGTTGTTCCGAAGTTAAACTTTTTATAGAGGTAACTAAAAAATAAACAAAAAATATAACTTAAGAACCTTTTCTTAAAATGGTGTAAGACAATTATTTTGAAAACCTACGCAGTCACCTTGTCTTGAGACGTTTACATAATTTGACTAAAAGAAGTAAACTTGAACTTAGCAACAATTTAATGAAAATGTCATAATTATACTGGTAAAAATTAATTTATTGTAATATAAAAAGATTTTTTAAACTTTAAATTCCACATAAGCAATTTCATGCCAATTTATCATACCAGATTGGAAATTGGGCTGACTGCTCAACCTTTTGACTTTGGCAATTCCAAGTTAAAATTTTTCGAATAATTTCAAGGGTAATTAGCGAGTTTGAAATATCGTTTTGTAAATATCGTGTAAAATTTAAATTAAAAAATAATAATAATGATAAAATCAAATTTAAATTTCGTTGGTGACCAGTTGATGAAGTAGGGAAGTATTTCGGTAATCACAATGAAAGTCAAGACGTGAATGAATTAATTCAACCTATTTACATTAATTCATCATTGGTTAAACGCATAAATTTGTATGTGTAACTTTTTGTATTGGTAATAAAAAAAACAGTCCCTAGTTTCTTTTCCGCATTGAAATACATACGTGCCAAAACCTACAAGAGCAAGTCGAGGATTTATGACAGCATTTACACAATATTATTATTGTTTGCTTTATTACATGAAGTTTTAAATGCCCAATAAACGCACTAGAAAGAACCGCTTTGCACCGATGCATCAAATGCTCATTATTTTGAAAAGAAAATCTCCTTGTCTTGACTTTGCTCCAAATTTTCGCCAAATCATTTACGTGCTACATAACGTGAAATTTTTCACGATATTATTAACTTGTATCTACGTGTATTACAATACCGACGATGTTTTATGGTTTTTTAATAAAGTTCAATTTGGCTTTTGTTCAAATTCTCATAATAGTTTTTACAAATTGGCATATACATAAAGAACAATCGCTTACAGTGATTGCTTTTAAAAATAATTTAACGTGAGCTCATCACATCATCAACACCTACTTTTTCTTACAAATACCTATAGCACATCTTCCATAAATCAAAATCGAGTTATTTGTTCGGTTCCTATTAAGTGATTGGTTGTGAAATGTTCAAGAGCATTAAATACGTTAATGGGTAATTCCCATGTTTCAACCTGTTCTGAAAAGTACAGGTTGATTGACACTCTATCAATTAATTTCTTATGCAATATGCGATTAGTTTCGTTTTCATCTCGAAGCTTTCATTTTCCTTATCCGAGAAGCATTTAGTCTCCACTAGTTTTCCATCGGCTGAAAACAATTCGATGTATTTTTGCTAAAATTGAAACACACCAAAAGTAGGCTTCAACACTGTCTGGTTTTGTAATGGAGGCCTCAATTTGCATAAAGGAAATTACATCCTGCCAGCATAAAATGTATTACCACCAGTAACATTTACTCTTGGAAATACAAATTTTAAATACCCAATGAATTTCAATTAACCTGTTGAAAAAATTATATCTGTCGAGTTTTTCCTTTTTACGAAGTTCCAGATTATAAATGTGGAGTAAAACTTGGAGAGGCCTTCATGTTTTTTTAAATTGGATTGCGATATAGCAGCTCGAATATTAATAGTTATGCATTTCTCTTGAACTGCAATTTTAATTAAAATCTAGATCGAGTTGAATTGATGGAATAAAACTATAAATCTAAATTGATACTGCACTTTTCATTTTGATTTATGATTTGCTATGACTATTACTAGCTCAATTTCTTTATCAAGGTTTGTAATATTAAATCGCCACAAGGTTGAATAGAAATTATCTGCCATTCGAGATGAAATATATGGAAAAAGTCCAAGGAATTGATAAATCTGCACGTTAAATTTAATATAACAGACGTTTATAAATTATAGCCAACGCTTTCTGTTGTCAGTAATTAGTTTCTACAATTTTAAAACATTTCGTGCGTGAAGATGAAGAATATTATACTTCACGTGGTTTCGAGCCCACGTTAAACTATAGGTTCACAGAGTCATAGAAAGGGTCAACAATCTCTTGTTTTCGTAATAATGACCTATCGATAATAACATTTAGTGGGAAAGGATTTTGTTGAAATATGAAATGTTATACAATACTATATAAACTACGTAATTAGATTTCAATTTGTTATGGTATAGCAAAATTTACTATCATTAGGTGCGCATGTAGAGTACGCATGAATGAAGAAGGTTTCTATTCGTAACAGAAATTTTACAACATCACAAAATTAAAAATAAAACAGGAAATCAATTAAAATAATTTAAAAACCATTAACATATCGACACTCGATCTCCGGAAAATCGTGGCTGAGTTCCAAAATCATCGGAGAAGCTTAATAATTTTTGTAAATTACCTTCAAATTACTATTAGTATATAAAACTTTCACATACTTAAACTAATAAAATAGACTCTTACAAATTGCGAAATTTATAAGAATGTTACCCTTGATTGATTCAAGGACAAAATAACTAAAATTTATTCCTTATTACTCGAACGAACTGAAAACGTGCTGCACTTGAATAGAGAAAATTATGGCTCGCATCCAAAGGGCATTTAGAACGTCGAAAAATTACGAGTCCGGTGAAGTATTGGAAATTTACAGCTTTTAGCGAAAGTAAAGAAAATTTCGTTAGGAAAACCAATTTTACACGAAAAAATGACATTGATTGTTGGATCGTCATGAATTATTTATAATATATAATTTATAACAAATTAACTTTTAATAGCAAGGCGAAATTATAACACCAGCAGGTTTTATTTTTAGTACCAATACAACAAAAAACCAATCAAGAAGTAAAAATCAATAGAAAGAAATATAAAGATTTTTTGTATGCTAATATTAAATTTAACACACTGTTTTATATAGGTCGAGCGTAATAAAATAACTTGATAAATATTAATTACTGTTTAAACCATTACAGTATAAGATATCGGAAAATTTTTGGTTCGAGTTAATTATTTGATCGCCTACGATGAAGCTGCTGTGCGTGATTTTGAATACAAAATAATAGTTAACATTTTTTATTTTATTTTCAAGCACGTTTTTATCTTTGATCAATGATTATTTCAATTGGAATATTATTTGTCTTTTTAAATGTAAAATATTTTCAGACCACTTAGATGGGGGTTTATGAATTTTTGATACATTTGTCACGTATGTTTAAAATTTTGTGGTAGGTATAAAGAATTTCTAGGTTCAGGATTCGAACCTACGAAAAAATATGAAATTAGAATCCAATGTAGTGGGTTTTGACGATTTGTATAATATTTCGTTAATCTGTTGAGTAATTCTTATACAAGGTGGCAATAAACAAAAAACTTTGATATAACATACCACACCTTTGCGGGGCTCTTAAGAAAAACAATTGGTGTTAAAAATTATAATACATAATGTCTAGGGGTGCGCGATTATGGAATTTCATAATCGATTATCGATTATAAAAAATAATCGATTTTTTTCGATTAATCGATTATTAAAAATAATCGATTATTCATAATCGACTATGAGTTCATAATCGATTATGAACTCGTAATCGATTATGAACTTGTAATCGATTATGAACTCATAATCGATTATGGACTCATAATCGATTATGAACCCATAATCGATTATGAATTCATAATCGATTATGGACACATAATCGATTATGAACCCATAATCGATTATGAATTCATAATCGATTATGAACTCATAGTCGATTATGAACTCATAGTCGATTATGAACTCATAGTCGATTATGAACTTATAACTATAATAGGTAGGGCTATTAAGGGTTACTAAATTACTATATAATTTATTATTTTGCTAATTGTGTTACGGTGGTGCTAATAAGAAGTGTTGTTAAGCACCAGTTGATAACACATTACGGTCCGGTATCAATCTGTAATAAGGGGCCGTTCATGTATTACGTAAGACGTTTAGGGGGAGGGGGGGGGTAGCTGACATCTTATTTTTTCTTACTCGGGGGTAGGGGGGTCAAGACAATTTCTTACGTAAGATTTTATGTTTTTAATTAAATTTCAAAATTTGAAAATTATTTAATTTAATTTAGGTGCTGTAGGTATTAATGTTAATGTGAAACACAATACTATTAATTATTTACGTTCGAAATGAATAAAATCACATTTTCGGGAGTAGCACGAATTTATTCACCTGAAATCGACAAATTTCCTATAGAGATTTGGAAAGCTGAACGTTTTTATAGTAGAATTGAAAAAGACATATTTTAATAATTTTTGGTTACTCTCTCTAAAAGAGTCTATTATATGATAAAGTCTATTATTATATACTCTATATATTATTATAAAAAATATGTAAAAAAAATTTTTATTATAAAAAAGTCAGGTCAAAATCGAACGTCATTGAAATTTTCAAAAATGTGCTCTATTTAACAATGTTGACGCTCAGCAACAAACTATTAGATTTATTAGTTAGAGTAAAATAACTTACTTAGATAGAAGTTGTAGTAAATTTTATTCTCTGTAAGATTTATGGAAGTCATTTTCGTCCTAAAGTCAACTGGTAAGGAAATATTGCGAGGAAACATTTCGTTTTCGCCATTTTTTTTAAATGGCGGCACTTCCGGGCGCTCGCCGAAGTCACTAACCCAGAGTTTTTATTAGGACCACAAACCTTAAATATCCAAAAATTAAGAACCCCCTGACCATTTTTAGGAAGCTCTTCTTTTCATGATTTCGAGGATGTTGTTAAAATATTTTAAGGCTGCCGTCCTAAGCGTGGGCGATTGAAAATACCATTAGACAAATGAGCAATAAACCGTAAGAAATAATTCTGATATAGATTGGACAAACTATTTTAACCGAGATCCAACACTTGCTGCTCACCATTTCAAAAAAATCGTTCAAAACAAGAAAAAATTATTATTATTTTCGGACGCAGCATCTTCTAGAAAAATGCATATAATTCTACTAAATTTTTTTTCAAATTAGGTCAAGCATTTGTCCTGGATGTGAAACACTTTTCAAGTTTGTAATTATAACTGTAATGATTATAAAAATTATTGCACGGTCACATTTTTGCCCTGTGAAATAGAGCATCTTTACAGCAAAAATTTCAATATTTCTAATTGGAATTAATAATTTATCAGATCCAAGGGCCACGTTTTAGCTTTATAATGATCATAAAATGGTTGCCTAAAAGTGCATACTTTTTTACCTAGTGCGTCCGCAATTTCGACAAATTTCCCATATTATATTAAACACTGCCAGGACAGCAGCCTTAAGTGTTTTTAATTTTTTTAATGAGTTATATGATATAACAATATAGCTGAAATAGAAATTTGTTTAAAAATATTTTGCCAAAAAACATAATTTTCACTCCTTCATAAAAAAATTTCAACTGCAGACGAAGAATTCGGTAAGAAGCTCAGGGTTCCTAGAGGACGTTTTTTATTATGCAATTACCTAACGAAATCCGTCGAAAAATCGCAGAAGACCGATTTTGGATTTTTTTGCAATTTTCTTACACTATAAAGTAATTTGTGCGAATAACATTTTTTTAAATATAAAATAAACATAATATCTTCGTTAATTTCACTTTTATTAATGTTTAATATTATCTGACTTCTCATTGGGTAATAATTTATCTTACGTAAGATTAGTGTGGGGGGGAGGGGGTATACATTTTCTTATTTTTTCTTACTAGGGGGTAGGGGGGAGTCTAAAAGTAGGAAAAAACGTCTTACGTAATACATGAACGGCCCCTAAGTTTTATAATGTAAATAATAATGAATTTACTATGTCACGAAGAAAGACGGACCCTAACAACCAGACATGACTTTGTAATATTATGTTTATGTAGTACCAAAGATAAACATGTCGTGCAATCTCAAAAGTGCAAAACCATAGTAATTCTACCCACTAATGCACTAATTAACGAACTCGATCAAATTATGAATTGGAATTAAATTTTTATTTAAAAAACATTTAAAAATTATTTTGATCTGGAATTGAAAATATTTAAATAAACTTACATTAATTAGTTAATCTACATACATTAATTTAATTTCGAAAATTTTGTAGATCATTTTATTGAGTTTGAATTCTGGAGATTCGTATTACCGTGGGTTCAAATTATTCAGATTGCAGGATTGCACCACATAACGCATAACCTCCAACCAAGTACCTGGAAGCATATTTATAATGTTGCTTTACGACTCCTTCATAAAAACGCTGATTAAATCTGAAGTACCAAATATTTTGTTTTTAAATTTTAACTGAATGTTACTATTGTATTATGCATTATGTAATTAATTTATTGTTAACAATAATCCATCTAAAAGGCTTCTAATTAAAATTCATTTTGTAAAAGTATACACTTTCACTCAAAATATCGGACAAATAATTTAAATCCATATTGATGAAAAAGGGTTGCAATCTTTAATTGAAAAGCAAAAAAATATTTTTTAAAAACTATCAATTTTATAAACAAAAATACCTAAAAGTTGAATGGCAAATCCATATTTTGAATCCAAATATCAACTGGTGCTTAACAACACTTCTTATTAGCACCACCGTAACACAATTAGCAAAATAATAAATTATATAGTAATTTAGTAACCCTTAATAGCCCTACCTATTATAGTTATAAGTTCATAATCGACTATGAGTTCATAATCGACTATGAGTTCATAATCGATTATGAACTCGTAATCGATTATGAACTTGTAATCGATTATGAACTCATAATCGATTATGGACTCATAATCGATTATGAACCCATAATCGATTATGAATTCATAATCGATTATGGACTCATAATCGATTATGAACCCATAATCGATTACGAGTTCATAATCGATTATGAACTCATAGTCGATTATGAATAATCGATTATTTCAATAATCGATTAATCGATTATTATAAAATATCATAATCGATTATGAAATAATCGATTATTCGAATTACGGTGTCGATTAATCGATTATATGCGCACCCCTAATAATGTCATTTGTTCTGTAATATACCGACCGTTTAATAGTTTTTATAATTATTGCCAGAATACAATCGCTAATCATGTTTACCTATTACTTAAAAATAATGACGAGCAATTTTTCGCAAAACGTTTCCGGTTTTTCAAAAGGTACATTTTCAAAATTACTTCCTCCTATCAGAGTTAATAAGGAAATATGTACATGCGAGATTAGAAATTATTTTTACAGTTAACCTGGTCATAAAAAAAGGTCGAAAAGCATTATGTATTTATCTATTATAAATAAAAATGAAATTAACCAGCCTGCAGATACATACATAATAATAATAATGATATTATATATTTGTATAATGTACTGTTGTGTCCACTATATGCTAGCTCCCTCTTAAATGTGTACGTGATACGCAATCAAGATAAGAGGGAGGATATGTCAACATTGTTTAATTAAAATTTGTACAGTATGAATGTGTTTATTAAAAATGTTACTAGATTTAAGTTTTGTTTGGATGAAATAAAAAAAGGAATAGAGGTAGTATAGTGCGGCCTCTTAGAAGAAAAAAACAAACAAGAGGTAACCATGCCAAGTGATAATAAAGAGCAGGAAGACAGTGGAGAATAAAACGACAGATAGACCAGTCGTATTTTTGAGTTGCAGTTTGAACGAGATACGAACCAGTCGTATTTTTGAGTTGCAGTTTGCACGAGATACGAACCAGTCGTGTTATTTTTGAGTGGCAGATAAAACGAGATACGAACCAGTCGTATTTTTGAGTCAGTTGTGGAAAAGATTACATACAGTCCGGACGTGTTAAGAAGTATCTAAATTAATGATATGCAGATCAATTGTGTTTAAAGAAGTGGATGAATATACAACACGCAAACCAATAGTACTTTTGCAGTTCAGAATATAAAGTGTTGCAGAAGTGGACAAATTTGGGTAAATAGAATTGGTGGATTTGGTCCAGCATTGAATACCGGAATTACGCGGAAAGAAAGAAGGTGTATAAAGTTCGGCAGTGCGTGTACGTGCGACGAAATTAAGTTCGTTTTACGGAAGGAAACTGATAAAGGTAAAGCTTTACACTATTATACAAAAATTGCAATAGGGACTCTAAGTTGTTAATTATCTCTTGATTTCATTTTTATTATTTAATTGTATTGTTGTTTGTGTTGAATGTTTGTTAATAAATTATGTTCGAGGTATCCTGTCTCTTATTTTGATTGTGTGTCACGTCTGAAGAATCTTAACTAATAAGCGACCCCAGAGAGCGAGAGTGGATACAAAACGTGGCGACCAACGAGAGGGCATCAGGTGATCACAATCAAAAAGAGCAGATACATAGTAGGACACAATAAGTAGAACAGCTGACATAATAATGAATACGAGGAGTTGTGAAAGGTTATGTGAGATGATGATGGCACAGTTTAAAAGTATGAAAGAAGAGTCAAATAAAAATTTGGCTGCGGCTATTAATGAAGAGTCAACTAAAAATTTTGCTTCTATTAATGAAGGGTTTAAAAGCATGAATGAAGGGTTGAATGAATTGAGACAAGAGGTAAAATGTAGTGGTCTAGTAGTGAAGGAGATTAACGTAAGATTGAATGAGGGTGCAAGAGAGAATGAGAATACAAGGAAGGATTTAACAGAGGAGGTAAACGTGCAAGGGGAAAAACAAATCATTGAGGTTGATGAAGAAGAAATAGAATGGGAGTGTGAAAATAAGTCCAGTTTTGATCGGAATTTGAATTTAAATCATTTGAAAATTAAAAATATTAAGATGAAGTTTGGAAATAATCAAATAATAATGCCAAAATTTGAGAAATCGAGTAAAGAAAGCAAGCAAGGAAAAATAAATATGACAGATGTCAGTAAAAATTCAATTGTAACGTCGGAGAATTGCACAGAAATCCACATTAGAAAGATAAAGGAAATATTAAATAGACAGCAGGTATTATTTAATGAAAAGGTAACTGTTGTAGAGGGTTACGAACATCATTTGTCAATTGAGAATGAGGCATCTTTCAAAAATAAGATATATCCGAGTCCACATCGATCGTGGAAAGAGAATTGGAAATATAGATGTTTTGTTGAAGATAGGGAAAAAGCAAGAGGGAGTATGTTGACAAATGAAGTAATGCTGAATTACAAGTATTATAAAAGAAAATATTAATAGCGAATGGGGGCAAGAAATTTAATTTTAGACCCAAGTTAGAAATTAAATAATTCATATTTAGATCCAAGTTGGAAATTTAATAATTCATTTTTAGGCACAAATTGGAAGATTTATGATTTAAAAGCATAATTCATGTTTAGGCCTAGGTTAGAAATATTAAAGTTGAGGAAAGGTTATGTTATAGTAAACTGGGTATGAAAAGTGAAGAATACCAGGCATCTTTACTAACAAGACTTCGAAAATAAGTTTACCGAAAAGCAAAGGGAATCTGCAAAGAACAACCTAAAGGTTGAGTAAGCAAGTTTGGACAAGACAATAGAGAGGGAAAGACTGTAACAAGCTGTGCGCTGTGCAGAAAGTGGGGTTAAATAGAGTCTACAAGAATCTTCAAGAGTCTACAAGAATCTACAAGGGGAATTCTAGGACAAGCTGTGCGCTGTCTAGACAGTATGAATGTAGGAATCTACAAGGGGAAGTCGAGGACAAGCTGTGCGCTGTCTCGACATTGTTAATGTAGCAATCCACAAGGGGAAGGGAATTTATAAAATTGTCCAAGCAGATAAAAGAATGAATGCAGATGGAAGCATGACAGTATAGTAGGAAGATGATGAAGGTAGACATGAATGAAGAGTTAGAGGAACAGTTGAAAGTGTTAGAAAGAAAGATGAAGGGTAGATGAGTAACGGTTTACATATGAGTTGAGGAACCAGTATGGGGCATACCAGATGCAAAGATTAAAATAAAAATTTGAAAATTACCACAAGGTTTCAAATAGTTATTGTAACTTTTCAGTGGGGTAATGTTGTGTCCACTATATGCTAGCTCCCTCTTAAATGTGTACGTGATACGCAATCAAGATAAGAGGGAGGATATGTCAACATTGTTTAATTAAAATTTGTACAGTATGAATGTGTTTATTAAAAATGTTACTAGATTTAAGTTTTGTTTGGATGAAATAAAAAAAGGAATAGAGGTAGTATAGTGCGGCCTCTTAGAAGAAAAAAACAAACAAGAGGTAACCATGCCAAGTGATAATAAAGAGCAGGAAGACAGTGGAGAATAAAACGACAGATAGACCAGTCGTATTTTTGAGTTGCAGTTTGAACGAGATACGAACCAGTCGTATTTTTGAGTTGCAGTTTGCACGAGATACGAACCAGTCGTGTTATTTTTGAGTGGCAGATAAAACGAGATACGAACCAGTCGTATTTTTGAGTCAGTTGTGGAAAAGATTACATACAGTCCGGACGTGTTAAGAAGTATCTAAATTAATGATATGCAGATCAATTGTGTTTAAAGAAGTGGATGAATATACAACACGCAAACCAATAGTACTTTTGCAGTTCAGAATATAAAGTGTTGCAGAAGTGGACAAATTTGGGTAAATAGAATTGGTGGATTTGGTCCAGCATTGAATACCGGAATTACGCGGAAAGAAAGAAGGTGTATAAAGTTCGGCAGTGCGTGTACGTGCGACGAAATTAAGTTCGTTTTACGGAAGGAAACTGATAAAGGTAAAGCTTTACACTATTATACAAAAATTGCAATAGGGACTCTAAGTTGTTAATTATCTCTTGATTTCATTTTTATTATTTAATTGTATTGTTGTTTGTGTTGAATGTTTGTTAATAAATTATGTTCGAGGTATCCTGTCTCTTATTTTGATTGTGTGTCACGTCTGAAGAATCTTAACTAATAAGCGACCCCAGAGAGCGAGAGTGGATACAAAAGTACATACTAATATGGAGTTAAAGTACTAATAATTCTCTAATATTATTTTAGTAGCTTAGCATAAATTTATTTGTGTTGGCCACCTATTAACTTTATTAACGTTACGGCATTCCATATTGCAAGTCGAAATAAAAACTGTTATTCAGCCGTGTTAGATTTGTCTTGGTTTGATTGGTTCGCTTCGGTTAAGCAAAACATGTTCAGTGGCGGCTCGTGACTTGTTTCAATGGGAGGGCACAAAACATACATCAAAAGAGAAAAATATATTAAACTAGCTGGCACAGTCGGCCTAGCGGCCGCCTTTAGCCATCTAGACCGTGTCGGATGTGGTTGTTCGGCCTTCGGCCTCACTCAAGGGTATCGCAAGCATACGTGTAGACCGTGGTTGTTCGGCCTTCGGCCTCACTCCAAGGTACTAAAGTAGCCTATGTTTTTCGTAGCGTTGTAAATAACTTCTACACCAAATTTGGTTAAGATTGGTCAAATAGAAACGTAAAGCACATGTGCACGCGTATTTGCATTGTCGATCGGTTGACAGCTTGACAGCATTCATTATTGTATTTAAGTTGATTTTGAGTAGCCTGCCTTCCTATAAGGAATCTCGATAATCCATTCATGCGCGTCCTATGGGACGCGCATGAATGGATTGGATAATCAGCCACCTTTTCTTACATTACTTTGAAAATATTATTACTCTTCATTTTTATAGCCATCCTGATCACCATAAGGATAATTTTTAGGCTTCTATACAAAGTATAGCAAAGAGCCTTATGATCTGGCTCCGTGTCTATCAGTCCGTCCGCATAATTCAAATCTAAGCAGAACCCTCGAAATTGTGATTGCAAACACATCGTATGTATAACAAAATAAAAATTTGTTTTTATTAGTAGAATACGTTAGAAAATTTTCAGAAAAATCTCACGATCTGGCCCCGTGTCCGTCTGTATGTCCGCATGTTTCAGAGTCGATCAGAAAGATCCAATTTTTTTTAAATTAAATTGCTAATGAATTCGTTTCATTATTTTAATTTCAATCACAGCAGTAGTTTGATTTAATCGCTGGTTGAGTTACAGCGCGGAACTTCCATAAAGAAAAAAAAGAAAGAAGAGGTTTGTTCCACCTCAGAGCCAATCAGAACGCTCCAAATTATTTTCTACGAAGTTGCTAATAATTAAATTTTTATTTTATTATTTTTATTTTAACTACAGCAGTGGCTTGATGTGATTGGTGCAGTTAAGTTGTAAAGAAAAGAGAAAGAAGAGGATTGATCCACCTCAAAAAATGGACCGTACATTACAGAAAAGTAAAATTCCGGATGGAATCAGTGACGTACCTAACACTTTTGCCGCCCGAGGCGGCTTCAAATTTGCCGCCCTTTTAAAGTCAATCAAATGATAGTTTTTATTCATTGATAAACATAAATAAAGGTCGCAGGTTCTCCACCAATGAGAGAAAACATATAACTAATTTACAAAAAAAATAGTAAAGTTATGAAGTGAACAAGTTGTTTTTTACAACTGAAAATATAGAAAATGCCGCCCCAAAATATGTGCCGCCCGGTGCGGACCGCACCCACCGCCCCTCTCTTGGGTACGCCACTGGATGGAATGGAAAAGTTTGATTATTATTAATTATATAGTAAATGATAAATACCAACTGCAAAAATTTGTTTAGTGCAGATTATCTGATATTACATTATATGGCGACCAAAACTAACTAGCCAACAACAACTTTTCACACCAGAAAGGTAGCTGTATAGAAACCTAGGAACTGCCGCTATTTAAAACTTTATAAACTACCAGAAGATTATGGTTGCGCGGCCTAAAGGCCGCACACAAACTCTTTTAGATTGCAAACTAAACAATGCACCAACGACAAGTGCATTAGGAAAAGCTACATTTTATAATCACGTAATCAGAAGCAGGATGGAGATGGTCATAGCTTTGGCAGTTAAGTGCGTCTACTGCTAATGCAAAATGCTCGGATCGAATCCGGGCAGGGTAAGAACTTTATTCTGGCCGTCTCTCCTCGGAAGGCAATGGCAAACCACCGAGGTAATTTGCCAAGAGCGCCCATCTCAACATGAAGTGTATTACACTTCCCGTGGTTCGGAGCCCACGTTAAACAAGTAGGTCCTCTATGTATGTGAAAATACTTGGACCGCACATCTCATGCATAGAAAGAGATGGGTCACGACGTTCGGAAACGAACAATACGACTTACAAGAATCAGCAGCAATCTTAATTTTTACATTGGCAAAATTAATATTTTTGAATAGCTCTCGTTTTTGGTTTTTGATAGAAAAGCCCTTGACAGCGTTTTCAATGTTTTTTTCTGTAATTGCAAGTGAATCCGACGTTGTTATTAGGTATTTGAATGGCGCTGAACTGCACGCATTTCCTGATGTAGCGTTTCGCGATGGTAACTATGTCTGGTTGTAACCCTATGTTTACGATGACGATCCGTCCCCTCTGTGCGGCCTTAGCAATCACGAATCAGTGCGGCCTTAAAACAATACATCTGCCTATTTGTTTGTTCATCGCGCATTTCTCTCATTGGTTTAATTTTTAAATACCAACCTAAAATAGGTTTAGAGGTGGGCTTTAGGGCCTTTAGGCCGCACAACCATGACAGCATTGGTAGAAAAGTAATGAATAAATTAATGAGGAAGTAATTTGTATTTTATAAAAATAAATAAAACGATATTAATAGTGATGAAAAAACCGCGGGCGAACCATTTACAACGTGATTGCCTCGGTTGTGCGGCCTGCAAGCCTAGCTGGAGCGGGAATTGACGAATTAATTTAGCGTTATAGGCACACATAATAGATTAATAAAAAAGTAACTTTAGGTATTTCTTCGGAGCGCGCTGTAAAATAAGCTTGCAGCAGAGTGCCAGTGCTACAAGGACCAAACTTGGTTATTCCGATTTAAGGGGGGGGGGTTAAAATAATTTAATTGACTCATGGTTTGCAATAATGGGGGGGGGATGTTTAAAACAATATTTTCACTTTTTAGTAAAGTGCTTTAAATTTGTGCCACTATTTATGGTTTAAGTGATTCGAGCGGATTCGCATTAAAAAATATTGTTTTTTATGCTGTGTTGCTATTCCATTTTAGGAGGGCGACACCCCGTCGCCCTCTCCGCACTAGCCACCACTGGACATGTTATAATATTAACTTCCACTAATAATTGAATTAACAATTATAATTTTCAGATGTTAATTTAGCAATATTATAATTCGTGATTTGTCCGATAAACACTTTTATGTTACAATTAACTTTTACTGACAATTAAAAAAAAAGTTACAACCTTGAAATTGGTAATCATTTGTCATGTTGAATACAAATATTTTTTAATCATTTTAATTCTATACATTTAAACTGTAACAATTACAACGCGAAGAAATTTTTAGGTTCCTTGCGTAGAGCTCACCTACTTATTAGTTTCCTTTCTAAACATTTAATTATAACTATTGATGCAATCAAAATTAACCGTGACCTTTTATTTATAAATAGTAAATACTATATTAATTTAATAAAAAAAGATTTTGCGTAATTTTTAGATACACCTACAGCTTACGAATGCGTGCTATTTCCAAATTAGCTAAACAGAGAAGCACATAAGAGCTGCATGTGCAGGTAAAAGTGAGTATCATCCTTTTTCCCGGATAAACTGGTTGGTCCTTTCAGTTATCCTGATTTATTTGGAAGCTAATCAAGATCGATATAACAGAGGTCCTGTGCAGGCCAAAAGGAATACAACTACATAAGGGGCTCAATAAGATATTTAGCTTCGGGCCACTGCACTCATCGGTTAAAGAGCGAGGATATTGCACAAAACCAGTCTTACAACTAATAGACCCAATTATCTTCTAAATAACAAAGAAAAGTCAGATTAAGGAAGTATGTCAGTTTTGCCCATAATATTCCACATTCCTATCGCTTTCGATAGCAGTCTGAAGATATGAGGAGCTAAGGTACAAATGCTTATCTATTATGAATAATGCCCTTAAAATTTACATTGATTTTTGCCTACTCATAACATGATACGATTAAATTGTTTGTATACTGGATTATTATAACAATAACTACCGTTTTTATTTATCAACCACTTACTCATGGTTTCAGCAACGGACTTGCCTTGTGGGACCACCAAAGTAGATAAATACATTATGGAAAGAGATATTTTTGGTTGTTTTCATACAGACTATAAGTAAAATGATAACAAAAGTCTTAACTACCTAAATAACTGTAATATTATACTACGTAGGTATCGAATGAATCAGGTTATTGTTTGGTTATCTTTAGAAAATATTTATAGGTCAACGGTCCTGTATAATATCTAATATTTATGTAGTTTTAATTTTTTGGTTTACATGGCGTCAGGTGGTCAGTCCACATAGTTTGGCCAAACTTCCGGAAGTCTGAATTATAATATTCTAATATAATATCTGAAAATAGTATGTACATAACTAAAGACTTTCACGAAATTTGTTGTCTAAGAGGTTTTCGTAATAAATCGTAAAGTTTTTGAAACTCCCAATTTCTAAAAAAACATCCCATTGCGATGTTCTTAATATTACTTTTAAAATTTTGAAAAATACGTAGTTACTGTTTATTTTAGTAGATTGCATTGTTTATGATTATGTAACATTTTTTTTTTATATAATTTAAAAAATAACAAAGGCAATTTAATTTCAGTAACAAATCAAAATTTGACAAAATTTAAAATTACGTTTTTTCTATCATAGACTTACCAGTTATTAACATGGTTAACTCCAAATCTTTCCTGATTTCACCATTACACTTTCACATTACGAGAACATTTTTACATTGGTTCTAATAATGGTGAAAAATTCATTTTTATCTTGTGAACGTTAGATATTATAACAATGTTAATAATAATTAATCATAGCTTTTGTTTTGAAATTACCACTGCAGTTTTAAATACAGTGAGTCAGTCACATCGAGGCTTGTAGATTCTTCGTGGGGTTCATCACCTCCACCTACTTCTAAATTCCTCATAAGCTGAAGATTCTTGCAGTTGGAAGAGTTGTTTTAATTTAACGGTTTTCAAATTTTTTATTAGAAGATGCACAATACAGGTAAAAACAGTTTTTTTTTAAATTGGAACAAAATTGTCACTTCTTAAATTTCGAAAAAAACACAAAATTTTCACTTAAAAAAAACACTTGATGTCACTTTTCATTCATAATCTTTTGTTACAAGTTACAGTATTTATGTAATTCGCGTAAAAATTGAAAAGCATTCGCTAGTCTGTTGCAATGCTAAGCTTCCTTAGCACTTTCAACACTACTGAGCAAACTGAACTCGTGCAAACTCAACGAGAGGTTTTTATTTTATATTGGTAGCCTCGATAGTCGCGAAGTTACTTGCTCATAGCCGTCTACAACTGCACAGTAGGGTATTCGCGACATACTTGTATTCGGTTTTTCAATTTCAATCGTGAAAATCATTTGACTTACTTTGTTAGGGTTGTTTAAATTCAGTTAAGCTATTAGTCAGCCCTGAAGTATAATGATGTAAGGGTGGAAATTCGAACTCGAGTTTTGCATACCAAAATATAAACAACAAAAAACTTGTTAAAATATCCATGAATATAAATGTATTTCATTCACATTACCTGAAAGCAGCACAGTGCCTATGCGCTTACAAAATTTTCCGCAGTCTTATATAATCAATGATTGTACGAAAAAAATTTGCAAATTTTCTACGCTATACAAAATTTATCCGAAAAATAAGAAATTAATTCTGATCAAGTGCATATTGCACAAATTTAAGTGCCAAATGGATAAAATGTTTCTAACAAGAAAATCAACTTGGGTTGGGTTATTTTCTAGCCATCCTGATTCCTGAATTACCGGTTAATAAGCGTTGCAATCGCGTGCAGAATCTTAGTGAAAATTGTCTTAAAAATAAAATGGTTTAAATATAATAAAACGTGCAAAAATTGTTCGTATTAGAACTTGTAAAACTGATAATTACAGGAAGTGCGGACCGATCTAGATTCTTGTTAGATTTGCAAGCAAGAATGCCGTTTATTAAAAAGGGGAGAAATATTGTAGTTTTTGAGCTAGACAGTGCTTTAAAAAAATTAATCTAATAAGTCTAGTGAAAGAAATTGATTACATCACATCCCATCTTCCTCGCTGGAAAACTATCACAGAACTAATTATTAATTCAATGGTATTCAATACTTATGGATGCTATAAGACTCTATAATAAGATTCGTGTTGAATATATATCAATTTATCGTATATTTTATGATATAATTGATAAGTTCATTCAGGGTCAAATTTTAGCGTTTCGACCAATCAGTGTACGTTATTTTACATTGTACTTATACGGATACAACTCATGCACCGTCGAATTTTACCCGCAAATACTGTGAGCCCTACTTAAAATATCCAGTTCTTATGAAATCCTACGTGAATATTCAACTAACCCTAGGTCAATTTGAATATTTTGAATAATTTTGTAGGGGGCCGTAAAAGAGTATTGGATATTTGTAGTGGGAACGCACTCGTACCCGATGCCAAGCGCTAAAAAATATTCGCTGTAAACTGACCTTGAATCTATAAATATAAAATTCAATGTATGTATGTATGTTTTCTATACAATTCTACACCGTTTGACCAATCTCTACCAAATTTGGTGTAGAAGCTATTTACAATGCTACGAAAAACATAGGCTACTTTAGAATCTTGCCGCGAACTTTGGTCAAGCGCTGTATTAGCTTGACCAACGTTAGTGCGGATCAACGTTTCAACGGATCAACGTATTAACGAACGATATCTATCTATAAATATAAAATTCAATGTATGTATGTATGTATGTATGTTTTCTATACAATTCTACACCGTTTGACCAATCTCTACCAAATTTGGTGTAGAAGCTATTTACAATGCTAGGAAAAACATAGGCTACTTTAGAATCTTGCCGCGAACTTTGGTCAAGCGCTGTATTAGCTTGACCAACGTTAGTGCGGATCAACGTTTCAACGGATCAACGTATTAACGAACGATATCTATATATATAAAATTCAATGTATGTATGTATGTATGTAAGAAGAACAGGAATTGGCAATATAGCTGCGTGCTTTCGAAAATTCCTTATTAGAAGACGAAGGGGAGGAGGAAAAGGAAGAACACAAAGAACAAGAGTAATTGGCAAAAATAAAATTAAGTAAAATTAGAAATTATTGTGGTTTTTGTGAATACTTAACAGTTTTGTTAAACTTTTTTTTATTAAACCTTGATTTGTATTTTTTATTAATTTATTTATTTAATCTTTTTTTAATACGTTTGGTATTTGCGATGACCAAATAAGTCGCAAGGTCATTATGCGGATTGGATCTAAAATATACATGTAGACAAATATTGAAATTTGGGCAGGACAACGTCTGCCGGGTCAGCTAGTTAATTATATGTTTCTTTGTGATTGGTCAGAAAGTCGTTGTGGTTTGGTAACTTTTTGTCACCATAGCCTTGAATCTAAAAATATTAGCTCTGCCATTGGTCACATTCGTTGTGGTTTAGTAACTTTTCAGTTACCATTATCTCTTTAACGTAATTTTCTAGTAACTACAAAATTTTAAAGTAACCCATTGGTCAATCAATTTATGGTAGGGTAAAATTCACCCCCAACGCACCAAAATTTGTCCTTCGCAACCTTGTACCTTCTGGTCTACTTTAGATTTAACAAGTGTTTTTGTGTGTTCCTAAGTGCTTTGAAATAAGGCTTTTTTACGGTAGGTTTTTAATTTTTAACTTTTTAAATAAGTGTAGTTATTTTGATACAGAACAAAGTCTTATTGTATTTTAAACATGTGTACATAAATCCTTTGTTCACATTTAAAATTTTGTCTGCATATTTATTTAAATCTTATAATAATGGTTAAAATTTGTACTATCTGTATTGCTACTTATAAATTGCACTATTTTAATGCATAAAATGTTTCCATTAATTTGCATTCATACAGGACATTGGTGGGACATTGGTACTAATTTTTTTTTGTTTCGTCACTGTTAAGGGTGAATTCAATGGACGCCATTGTACGACGTGAATGTAAAATTTAAGCTGCAATGAGTTTATTTTCTCTGTACAGAATGCATTTTATGCATATCAACCATTTTACACACATTTTAAGTTAAATTTTATACAACTGAGCGTCAATTTAGCTTCACCGATTAATTTCATGTTTACCTTTCCGCCATTTAAATTTGGGCCGTTCAATTTTTGTGTGCAGTCTGTATTGTACGAAAGTAAGTTTCTTTGTGCTCGTTAGTTTGCATTTAGTGCAAATAGTGTTACAAATATCGATATTTTACAACATTGAAAATGGTGCGTAATATATGTTGATTTTTGTTTCACCATTTCCGACATTAAAAATGGCGTTTCAAATGTCTATTTTCGCATGTGATGTTGTGCTTTTAAGTTGTGGCGTTTCTTCACGTAATTATCATCGCAACAGCAACGCGGGTTCGGAAAATACTCAAAGATTCAGCGAGCGCTACGCTCGTGCAATCTCCTTGCTAAAACCTGTACTTGCTGAATCTTTGAGTATTTTCCTTCCCTTGTGCTGTAACATACGATAATTACAGAAAGTGCGGACCGATCTAGATTCTTGTTATATTTGCAAGCAAGAATGCCGTTAATTAAAAAGGGGAGAAATATTGTAGTTTTTGAGCTAGACAGTGCTTTAAAAAAATTAATCTAATAAGTCTAGTGAAAGAAATTGATTACATCACATCCTATCTTTCTCGCTGGAAAACTATCATAGAACTAATTATTAATTCAATGGTATTCACTACTAACTTATGGATGCTATAAGACTATAATAAGATTCGTGTTGAATTTATATCAATTTATCGTATATTTTATGATATAATTGAACATTATCGCATATTTTTCCCTCCCCTGGAGTCGTTTAAAAGTAGGCAGTTTTTTATTTCATTTTCTGCAAATACTAAAAAAAATGGTATATTGAAATTTATATAATATATTCCTTTCTCTCTGAACAAAACATTTAAAGAATTTCAAAAATTTTATTTAAATCAAACAATACCATGTCTATTGCTTGATTTGAATTGTCTACATTCTTCGCCATCTTGTTTTGATTATTATGAAATAACTTCGCGATTAAATTCTTTTTCTGTATCAGACAGTCAAAAATCTGAAAGAAAATTTATATTGAAATTTATTTCAATAAAACGAGTCAAAAATACCTTCACGTAATTTATTATCAAAGTCAGTGATCCTATAAAAAAATTTCGTTAAATCTAAGTTCGTTTAATCGAAGTTCCATTGTAGTTAATTACAAAAGATTCACATTTTGACATTTTGAAAAATTAAACGTCCAATTATTATACACATTTAAGCGATGGCCTCGAACAAATTCATTGTCTGTATAACTTTTAAATACATCTTTCACATCATATTTTGCTTTGGTGCCTTTATTCATTTAAAAGTTCCTTCATTTGGCACCTTCATTCTAACTTTTAAAATATGCATTGGCACCAGTGATGATTTTAAGCTAAAGTTTCAATGCCTTAATGTAAAAAGAGGCGCTATAGATGTTGCACAAAGATATTGTTGACTTTTTTAGGTCTATGGAAAAGGAGCCCCATATATAACATATTTAACTTCGGGCGCCAAAATAGCTATAACCCCCATTATGTAACATTACAGTTACATAATATTTATGCCGTAACAATTACTATGTATAGTAACTATATTTAAAAAAAAATCCGTTTTGGAGTCATAATCCACTTCAAGAAAACCTAATATTCATATTATCTTCACTATTAATATGCTGTTAATTATTTTCATATATTATACTATTTTCTTATATATTTATTCACTAATTTTCTACTATACAGGATTGTAATGATTTTGCGGCCTTAAACTTCGTTAGGTGGGTAACCAATAAGGCACAAGTAGTATTTTAAGGTCGCACTGATTCGTGAGTGCCAAGGTTGTGCGACCTAAAGGCCGCACTTAGGGACCAGATTAGCTGCTTAATTTAGCGTTACAGACACACAGAAAAATTTTGTCTATTATATAATTATTATGTTGATAATTCAGGCTATTCTATTCACCCCCTCCTCCAATCAATTAATTCACTTAAATAGATAAATTCTAATTGGAAAGCGCAGTATAACTGGCACAGTAGAACTTGTACTCTTATTCTGATTGGCTAGCTGATGATAATATATGGGACCCCTGGTTAAAAAAAACCCACAATGGAGATATGGAATCCCAACATATAGAGAAAACGATTACGGTGCAGGTGCTGGTCGGGGAAGTTGGTACAGGAGTGGGCCACACCCGATCGTTATCCAGCTACTGCTCCAAGTTAAAGATACAAAGCCAGGCAGGACAAAAGCGTACCACCTAAAGAACTCTTAAAGGTTACCCCAGTGTTTACGCCAAATAAGAAATTGCAAAATAAAGTCAGAAGCATGTCGACAGGAGAGGATACCGCCTCCATAATCGACGAAGCAATATGCAAGATAAACGAAACGTTACGCGGCCCCCAATGCAAGCTGATCTACGCCCCGTTGCGCAACGAGATCCAGACATATCTCGGTATGATCAAGAATGCGCATACCACCGAGATTAGGGGGCAAGTTCGGCGGGATGGAGCAAGGAGCTGTGGGTTGTGCTCGACCAGCATAAACTACAAAAAGAACAAAATGGTCAGAGTACAAGGAGAGGCTATGGAGAAGCTTCATAAATCTAATGGAGAGCTTCTAGCCGAAATCAACAACGCGCGCTCCGAGGCCATGAAAAGTAAGGAGGCGGCCATAGAAGCGAAGAAACTAATAATTGAACAAACGGGGGAGGCCAGGGAAAACTTTAAGGTCCTGAAGTCAAAAATGGAAGACGTGCAGGAGAGGTTTTTCATGGTGGAGACGATTATTGCTGGGATGCACACCACCGATATAGAGACGTCATCCTAGGCTGGAAGAGGTTGCGAAAACCTAGGAGAAATTCATGACTCTCCCAAGATGAGTATGTCAATACCATGAAGGAACATACGGACAAAGTAAAGGAACAAATCTTACAGAAGATAGAAGACGTTCAATCCTGGACTAAGCAGAAGGAAGTAAACAAGCCCAAGACAATGGCCCAAGTACTGGCAATTAGCGACAAGGAAGGTACCCTTGAAGCAGAGGAAAGGGCCCAACATATCGTCATGCAACGAATAATTAATTACGGTAAGGAAGAATAAAAAACATCCTCCAATAAGGAGTTAAACAGTGCATCAAATACTTGTCTACCATAGGAAAAGCGAGAAGAAGCTTGGAAAACCATGAAGAACAAGAAGAAAGAGAAAAGAGCCAGACAAGCTGCTAGGAAGAAAGAAGAAACGAAGATTCCGTTAGAATCAAAGAAATGTAAAGAGAGACCTTCGAGGGGGAAGTCACGGACGAACTACCTTATGCGGAGGTGCTGAAAAAGTTCAGAACCTCAGAAAAAGAAGCAATCAAGAATATAAAAAATGTAAGAGCCACCAGAAGGGGGGACGTCCTAGTCGAGCTAATCAAGGAAAAATCCAATCCTCAAAGACCAACTGGCGAGGAAATTCGCTCTATAATTCACAAAGCAGACGCTCAGATCCTCCTCCAGCAGACGATGCTGGAACTAAGAATTGACGTTGCGAAAAAAAAAACTAACTAAAGAAGAACAAAGACCCGAAAGGGCAGAAGTTCACGAAGGTTGGCCGGTGGCAGCGGAAGAAATGACGGTAGTCGAAACCCGCTGTCACCGCGGAGTCGGGTATTAGTCGGTAAAAATCCGACACTACCACCCCACAACATCCCCACTCCCAACACACCCAAAAAAGATGATGTTTATCTTATGTTTGGGGTAAGCAGTGGCAACTTACCCTAAAGGGCATAAGGACACTACTCTTCTATCCAAAAATAATTATAAAAGTAATAATGGTAATTATAAAAATAATAATTTTAAGTATGTACCTACATAAAGTATAGGAAATTTATATTTTTCCTTTTTCTGTAAATTTGGTGCAGTCACGAGCCGTTGCTGGATATTAGCAATCTCTCCAAGGATTTCAAATTTTAAAAGGGGTATTGATCACAAAATTGTCAGCAGCACTTGCTGACAATTTTGTGATCAATAATTGTGTTCAATGTGAGCAATATCCGCTGTAATTGGCTCTTCTTGTGCCCAGTGCAAGGTCTCATTTTGGGCCCGCAAAGTTTTTCGGGAAAATCGTCGCAAACGGTTTTACGCGAATTTTTAAGGTCTAACGCATTAAAATTAAAAGTTATACATTTACAATTGAATCTACAGTCGATGAAAATTGACAATAATTTTCTATTGGACCAATTTAAAGTTTTTTAATTCAACCTGCTTTAAAACATTTAAATATGAAAACATTTTTTATGCGCCGCGGTGAATACAATTTATTTCCAAATTCCGACACTTGTGATGCACTATTAAATCCAAACATTCTTCTTTGTTCTTTCTTCACAAGTATTTATTATTTTCACAAATTTTACTTGTATGCTTTATACGTATTGGTACGCGTTGCAATCACAGTCAAATGACAAAATTGTATCCTGAAGAACATTGTATTAATTTTAAAGAAAGAATTGATTTATATTCTTGAAATTTTTTAGAAAGGGAAATATTTTCTATTTTCTCAGAATTGGTTTGTAATATCAGACTGAAATATTTAGGTAGACATTCAAAACAAGTAGAACAATCTATTGCATCAAAAAAAAATCAAATTTTTCAAATATTATCAAATTGTTGAAGTGTAAAACTTTTCTTACTCCAGAACTTGAATTGAAGGAGGTTCTCGGGATAATGGAGTGTACAAAACAATTTGTTTAAATCGTCTAGAGGACTATTTAAACAAATTGTTTCTTTTTTGTACACTCCACTATCCCGAGAACCTCCTTCAAATCATTAAATTGCTTTTTCGATTTTCCAGAAATCCGTTCACAATTTTAAATTGAAACTCGGGCGCAATGTTCAGAACAACTGGCACAATACATTAAAGCAAATAAAAATTGATTATTTTAAATATGGGGGTTAGAGTGAAAAACAGTTTATTTGTTTTTGGCGGAAATTAAAAGCTCTTTTCGATTTAAAATTCTAAATTAACATATCTTCATTACCCCATTCATCCCAAATCGATATTTGGATGATATTCAGTATGGCACTCCTTAAAGGCATGTAATCATTTGAGATGATATCGGTTATTATTAGTGGATTACTACTGTATGAAACATGGATGTCATGATGTAGATCAGACAGGAAAAACAGATAACATTTTTTTATGGACATTTTTGCGTCTTTTTACAAACGAGTTTATTTTGGATCCAAGATTCGAAATGGGGGAGGGGGCTAGGATTTCGCCAGCCCTCCCCCTAATATTTCTTAAAATATCTCGAAAACCAAAGAGGTACAAAGGAAAATCAAGGAGGTACAAACGGGTACAAACCATTGAGACTATTTGGCGCGTCGGGTAGAGTGTCATAATATCGGTCACCCCAAATCGATTGAAAATTTCTCTATTGCAAAGAGGAAGGTTTATATAGTATACTGTTAAAATATTATGTGAGAATGTATCATCAAAATTTTGAATAAATCGATTTTGAAGTTTGCAAATTTACATGTAAAAACCGAACGAGATTCCGCGCGTCGCCATTTTGTTGACGGTACGTGTGGAATGATACACCCTAATACTTAGAAAATTTCGCTTCGGCAGTTCCGATCTTGCATCCGAGCTAACCGCACGTCAATTTTTGCGTTCTTTAATTTTCACGAATTAAGTTCAAAAAGTAATTTTCATTACTGTTCTCTAAACGATAATTTAATATAGAAGTGAAAGTGTTACATCAAGCTCCAATTCTATTTAAATTTCGTCGACAAAGCGTTTAAACACGCTTTTAAGTGTTCCTCCCAGTTTCCCGGCAAAAAGATCCCGCCATTTGCTAAGTGACGTAGTTTGCTACGTCACAATTAGCAAACGGTTGCGCGCTCTGTTGCCCCCTACCCCCTTCAAGACATCAGGCGACGTATTCTGTAGTATACGCAACAAAGGTTAGTGAACTGAACTTGACCTAGATTTCTTACAGATTATATTTATCGCAACCTAACAAAAATTTTGTCAACCAACAAATTCCTTTTCCTTTTAAATTTTTCAAGTTCATTTAGATTTAAATAAAGGTTGATTCACAACACTAAATTTAATTTTCAGACTTAAAAATTAAACTTGCACTCATTAAAATCAGCTGCTTCACAGACATAAATTAATTCTAATTTAATTTTATCAATTTAGATTTCGCAACATAATTTAATTTTAAAAATTTTTATTTTTATTACTTGAATTATTTGTAAAATGACGAATGTTACCGACATGTCCCAAGACAACACTTTCCTCCGTGAACTTGTTGACCATTTGAAAGCCGAAAACCGCGATTTGAAAGCCCGATTCAATGATCAATCCAAAAAACTCGATGACCAATCCAAACAAATCAAAGATCTCACTGACAAAGTCGCCTCACTCGTTCTCGCCCTCCAACCACCCAAGGTCGTACAACCACCTTCGGTCGTAAGACCACCCCCGGTTGCCCAACCTCGCCCGACTGCCCCTTCAGGGAAAAAGAAGGACAAGACCGCCTTCCCCCCTCTTCCGACCACCCCTGCTGTCAAAAAAGCAGGAACTAAACCCAAAGAGCCAAAAAAGCCCGCCCTACTCAAACCCCTGATGGCAACGGCCATCCCGAAACCCCGGCTATCGACTCCAGCAGTCAAGCCTGCCATCATCCCCCGAACATCCCCCCGCATTTCTAAAATTCCATCATCGACTCCCGAAGCCCAAGCTTCCACCTCCACCGGTGGAGATAATTTCGTCTTTCCAAAAGACAAAAACACCCTAAAACGGGCCCGCTCCAACTTAAGTAGCGACAGCCAAACCTCTGAACCCGCTACCAAGAACAGGTTCGCCTGTTTGGACGTAGAGGAACCCCCGACCGACACCCAAAACGAGCGCGACGATGACGGTATGGAAGTCACCGACTCCCAACCCGACACCCAGGGTGCTTCACACCCAAACCGCACCACATACTCCTCCTCCAGCCGAATCCCCCCAATTGTCCTCCGTACAAAGGACAACTGGCCGGCCATCAATAAAATGATTCGTGACCGAAAAATTGCCACCACTAAAATCCGCACGCTCGTGGACGGCATCTCAATTCAGCCGGCCACCGAGACCGATTACCGGGCCCTCAGCCGCTTACTTGAGGAAAAATCCCTCCCCTCACACTCTTTCTCTCTCCCTCAGGACAAACCACTAAAAGTGGTCATTCGAGGGCTCCCAATCACTATCACTGCTGCAGAAGTTAAAGAAGACCTTGTAGAACAGGGCTTTGAAATTCAGTCAGTTTTTCAGATGCGCCAAGGTCGCGACAAAAAACCTATGCCATTATACCTTGTCCATCTAACCCACAACTCAGATGGCAAGAGAATTTTTGACATGACATCGGTCCTGTCCATAAATACCCGCACCGAAACCCCCCACAAACGTACAGAGGTCGGTCAATGCCACCGTTGCCAACGGTTCGGGCACGCCCAAACCCTCTGCCGCGCCCCACCCAAATGCGTTAAATGCGCAGGGGATCACCTCACTCCGGCTTGTCAAAAAATCCGTGAAGACCCAGCCACCTGCGCTAACTGCACAGGAAACCACCCCGCAAACTACAAAGGTTGCGTTTCGTTCCCTAAGCCCAAGAGGCGAGAACTATCAGCCCGCGAAGCAGCTTCCCGCTTCGCTGACCGCCCCACTTACAATTACCCCTCCTCCCAAGGCCCCAATCGACCTTCCTATCTGGGAGTCGCTAGTCGGCATGCCCCTCACAGGGAAGCAACTCACGCCACCCCCACGCCCACCACCTCCTACGATGAGACTCCCTCCCGACAAACAAAAGCAATTTTTGAACAACTTCGTAATTTCAATGCCAATGCCGAACTCGTCCGCAATATTGAAATAATCATGAACGCCAAAGCCACTAATATCACACCCGTTAATGTCTAAACCCAGATTCCAACCCACCACTTTGCAGACGGCTTTTTGGAACGCCAACGGCCTTTCAGCCAAACGAAATGAACTTCTCGCGTTCGCGCACGATCACGACCTTGACGTAATCTTGGTCAACGAAACCCACTTCAGAGCTGGCCAACTGGCAAAACTCCCTTGCTATTCACTTTATAGGAATGACCGTGACGGACGCGGCGGCGGAACCGCAATTTACGTAAAATCATCCATCGAACACGTCGCAATACCGACCCCCGACCTAGAGTACCTTGAAGTCACCACGGTGAGTATCCACACCGCACATCACGGTTGGTTGCAAATCTCCTCCGTCTATAATCGCCCTCAGCAACGCATCCTCAAAGAGGACCTAGAAACCCTCCTCGAAGGCCCCGACGCGAAGATCATCGCCGGCGATTTCAATGCTAAACACTCCAACTGGTTGTGTAAACACACAAACCATGTAGGACGTGACCTTCTTTCACTAGCAAATGAGCTGGACTTCGCGATCATCGCTCCCACCTCTCCCACCCACTTTTCTAACGCAGGTACGCCGTCCATTCTGGACATAGCCATTTTCAAAGACGTACAACTCCAATACGACATCTCCACCAGCGAAGAACTAAACTCAGACCACTACCCGGTCCTCCTGACACTTGGACCGCTGTTACCCCCAAAAGGCCCTCCCACGAGAACGACAACAGACTGGACCTCTTTCAAAGACACTCTGTCAGAAAACCTTGGACCAATCCCATTCTTTGAGTCCCCCACTGACCTAGACCAATTCATTGCCAATTTCCAAGACAACATCAAAAAATCCGTTGACGAAACCTCTTTTCAAGTTAACACCACGGACGTCAGAGACAAACTCACTCCCTCCCTCAAAGATCTTATCAGAGCCAAAAACCGAGCGAGGAAACTCGCCCGGCGAACTCGCAACCCTGATGACCAAAGGTCATACAACCGGCTCAAAGAGCAAGTAGACGTTAAAGTCAAAGAATTTCATGACAATGAATGGTTAGACACCATTAACTCCCTATCATTTAAAGACATGTCCGCATGGCGCATGGCCGCCGCCCTCCAGGGGAAAAAGAAAGTCACCATCCCAATTCTCTCCCGCCCTGACGGCACTATTGCCCGGAGCGATCTTGAAAAGGCTGAAATCTTCGCCGACAGCCTCCAAGCTCAATGCTCCCCCAACACCACAAGATTAGACCAAGACCATATTAATTCGGTCGAAAATTATGTCACCACCACCCTAAACACCTCCGATGACACACATATCACCCCCGCCTCCCTTCTGGAGGTCACCATTGCCATTAAACGCCTCAAAAAGAGGAAAGCCCCAGGTCCCGATGGCATCACCAATACCGCCCTCAAAGAACTCCCCCAAAAAGCCAAAGTTGCCATCACCGGCATAATTAACGCATGTTTTCGACTCAACTACTACCCACAAATATGGAAAACCGCTGACGTAGTGGTAATCCCCAAACCCGGTCAAAATCTCAAACTTCCGAAAAGCTATAGACCAATCAGCCTGCTCCCTTCCATCGGAAAAGTAGTTGAAAAAGTCATTCTCACCCGTCTCCAAGAAGCCATGTTCGATAACAGTATTATTCAAAACGAACAATTCGGCTTCCGTGCTGGACACAGCACGACCCACCAAGCCCTCCGATTAGTTGAGCACGTCACGCAGGCACTCAACAAAAAAGAATTCACCGGCCTAGTGCTACTCGACGTATCGAAAGCTTTCGATAAGGTCTGGCACGAAGGCCTTCTGTTCAAAATGCTTCAATCCAAAATTCAAATTCCACTAGTCCGACTTATTGCCTCCTACCTTCACGACAGAAATCTCCAAGTCAAACTCATGAACACCAGATCCACAAAGCGCCCCATCACCTCCGGGGTCCCCCAGGGATCGATCCTTGCAGCTTCACTGTTTAACATCTTCATGAGCGACATTCCAACCCCCTTAGATCCCGCAACAAAAATTTCACTATATGCAGATGACACTGCAATATACACATCCTCAATCCACCCGGACATAGCCACAACCCGCCTCCAGGAGGCGATCACCGATCTCGGAAGGTGGTACGAAACTTGGCGCATCGAGGTTAACTCGAGCAAAAGTTCCGCGATCATGTTTCGAAATCGTTGCAAGCCTCACAACTCCAGTGTCTGGATGTTTGAGGAGCAAATCCCCTGGAAAACCAAGGTCAAGTACCTTGGCATTACCATGGACCGGCGCCTCAAATGGGACGCTCACATTTCCTCCGCAACCGGTAAAGCCAAATGCCTCTTCAATAGATTGTTCGTCCTCTTGAACGCAAAAAGTACCATGTCCCCCGCTAACAAACTAAGATTATACAAAGCCATAATCCGCCCGACAATGATTTATGCCTCCCCTGTCTGGGGATATGCACGCCCCAGGGCCATAAATAAACTTCAAGTCATCCAAAACAAAAATCTCCGAGCTATTTTCAGCGCCCCCTATTACGTCACTAACAGGCGACTACATGCAGACGCCAAACTAGACCTCATTAACGCTCTTAATCGTAAACATGCCACCAATCTCTACAACAAATCCAAATTCTCAGAAAACCCACTAGTAAATCAACTAGGTCAATACAGCCCAGCCGACTTTTTCATTCCCCGTCCCAAATCACTCCTGACCACGGACAACTCCTGACCATAACTCACCCCCACACAGACTAATGTATGTTCACAGGTTTAACTTACACAAATTCTCTTCGAAAGTGAATTTATTCACTAGATTTGTGTAATTTTTCGATCAATTTCCACAAGCTTCGATAAATCACCCCCCCATAGTATCACTACAATCCCACTAGTCGCCAATTCTGACTAGTTCCAAGTAGAAGCCACTCACTTCGAGGTCATCAATAGAAATTATAATTTCTTTCTTCGAATTAGGGACTCTACTATATCGGCAAACGTAAAAATTTCTTTTTCTTCACATATCTCATATTCACAGTCACAGCCCAGGTTTCTAACCAGTCAGTCCGCCAAGCGCCAATTCCCAGAGACCCACCGGTCTCTACAACTTCCAATGTCATTAATGTATTCTTTCAGATGAAGGAGAAGGCCGGCCATGCCGGGATGCTCCATCAAATACATATCAGGTAAAGGTAAAGGTTCGCTTCGGCAGAAGCAGCACGTCTCTCGTAGTTGTAACATCGATTATTTTTTGTTTTTACGCGATTTTTTGGGGGTTAAACGTAAATGTGAACTCCGCTCCGCTCCGCGTTGCACCCCTCCAGGGCGGTTTTGACAATGGAATTACCTCCAAATCGAATGCACACCTCAAAAATCGATTAAATTTTGTCACTTTTTTGTCAATAAACGGGTAATTTACGATTTTTTTGCTAATGTTTATTACTGATATCTACTAATCACACCCCCACCTCTATCCGAATTTCAAGGAAAAAATCAAATCCGAGCGAAAAAATTTCACTCGATCCGACAGGGGCCGCGATGCATTTATGCGAGTCTGCCTGGGGGGCGTGGCCTATTCGAACGTTTTCTTCGCTAAATTTACGTACTTTCAAATTGTTTTTTCTCAAAATTTTGGTAATACATTCTCACATAAAATTTTTACAGTATACTATATTAACCTTCCTCTTTGCTATAGAGAAATTTTCAATCGATTTGGGGTGACCGATAATATGACACCCTTCCCGGGGCGTCTATAAATGGGATGTTATAATTATACAGTTTGACTTCACCCCCCCCCCCCTTCCCATTGTGGTAAATTTAAAAATAAGAAATGCACAATTTCCATGGGCATGTTTAAAGAGAAGAGTGGCAACGGGGGCAGTAGTTTTTCTTGGCTTCTGAAAATGTTTTCAAAATTTTCTTTACAAAATTGATAAGATTGATATAAGGTAATATACATTTTTAATCGTATTTGGAAAAGCCTACTGTTTTATTTATTTAATTCTTTTTTGTATTGCAAAGTTTCTTTCGTGAACGAAAATAAAAGGATATTTTCACCTCCAACTTCATTTTTAATCATAAATAGGATACCAATTTAGGACCGGCGCCAGGGACAAGCGGGCGAAAATCTGCTTATCCTTAAAATTCTGCAATTTCTAAAGGATAACATAATCACCAATAAAATCAATAAAAATAACTATAATAAAAAATATTAAGAAAACCTATTAAAGAATACAAATTAATACTATTAGTATAATCTAACATTAATTTAAAGAAAGATTTATTGACTTCGTAATTGTTATAAGAAATTTACTTTTAAGGCCCCCCCCCCAAATCAGAAGAAACAAATGAGTTACTTTTAAACCTATCGCTCTACAGTTTTCAATTATTTTTATATTATGAATTATTTTCCCATTTAGTTAATTTACTTTTCTATCAGTACATGACTGTCATAGTTATGCGGCCTAAAGGCCCACCTAAACCTTTATTAGGTTGGTAACTAAAATATAAGCAATGAGAGATGCGTTATGAACAAAACATATAGGCAAAAGTGTTGTTTTAAGGGGTCGTCCATAAAGAACGTCCGCAATTTTTTTCCGATTTTTCAACCCCCTACCCCAACCCCTCCTCTCCCCATATCACAGTTGGTCACAATCCTCGGAACCCCCTAGGAACGTCCTATGGTCACAAATCAAAGACCCCCCCTGAAAAAAATATTCAAACACAATTTTCTTAGAAATTCCAAAAATGGGATTTTTATGCGGACGTCACATTTGTCCAACTCCTCTCCTCTCAGGTGCATTTCACCAGCCCCCCACCCCATTTTTTGAACCCAAAATAGTCTATGCCATTTTTTGTACCTAGTTTGTACCTATTTGTACCCTTTTATTTTCGTTTGTACCTCTTTCGTTTTTGAGATGTTTCAAAAATGTTGGGGGAGGGGGGCTGGAGAAGTGCTAGCCCTTCATTTCGAATTTCGGATCTAAAATAATCTCAATTGTTTGTATCTCCTTTGTACCTCCTTAGTTTTCGAAATATTTAGGAAAATCACCCTAACGCGCGCGTTGGATTAACGAGATTATTCCCTCGCTTGTTCATGTCAAATTTCATATACGGTTGTTTATAGTTAATACTTATAACTTTCTTTTAACTAAATCATAACAGATATCAAATATTAAAAAGATGCAAAAATGTCCATCAGAATAAAAAGATCTCTGTCGTTCCTATCTGATCTAAGTATGTCGTGACATCCATATTTGATGTAATGGTAATAAAATTATGTATATAGCCACAATGACATAATTATTGTCATTGTCAATTCACCCATGATTGGGACCGACGGATGAAAAATCATGGGTTTACGCATTACCGCAATCTTCTAGAATGAGCCTGAAGGTCGCACAATTATTATGGCCTATATAAATGGTTACAATTCTTCAACCTCGGGCTAAATCTTGAACATGTACGGCTTAATGTCAGGAGACCAAAAATTTCTTTTTGTCTTTTCGTGTTTATCGGAGAAACACCAATAATTTCTTCCGAGGTACAAAATGGAAGATTTTATGATTTTTATGGGTACATTGAATACCAAACTTACGTCTATGCATAATTTCAGCTTTCTGAGTGGTGTATACATACGTACTTGAGCTTCTTTTTTCAACATGCCTTTGTATTGTTGAAAGGAAAAACTAAAAGTACATTACTGTGCAATGGAATCCCTAATTCCAAATTAGGTGTATAAGAACTGCATTACAAAAGTCTCAGCGAGCGTTGAAATACTCATAACTCCATAAAGCATTGATCGAAATCAAATTTGGTCGAAAGCTATGAATGTCTTTACTCTTAATATTTCATAGAGTACAGTTGATAAATATATTAAGATACAATTAGCGATGAGTTTAAAGGGACAAATCGATCTTACACGTATTGTTCAAAATATCAAAATAATTTGTAAATATTTTGGTTTTTGACATCACGCCCACGCTGAAATTTTTAATTAAATAAAGAATAAATATTGGCAACTTTCGTATAAATATTGGTAAATCGTATAAAATTTAAAAATTAATTTATTGATTGAATTTAGTAAATCGAATCTTTTAAAAATACTATAAATTGAAACCAGCATTTAAGTTGAAATACAACATTTTTATTTTTGTCGCTTGAAAATGTTTTGCCAATATTTTATACAGATTTAAGATTGAAAAGTTCATAAAATTTATTTGTCGACATATAAAAGTAAAGCTTCATCGTAATCAAAGTTGATTGTACCGTATGTGTTTTTTCTTATTTCATAGATAGATCTTCTACCAAAAATTCTTATTCTTCTTTTTTCAGATATCTAAGCTTTTCTGTTTCTGTTGTGATCCAGATGTACCATACTGCTTACTGCTGCTTCCAAAAATTTGCATTTTTATCTCGCTATCACGAACACTTATTTTCACTTCTAAAAGGGCTTATAAAAGTGGAAGCCCACTTCCAAATTTTCATACAATTCTCATTTTCATACTTTCCAAAAAAGAACGCTCTTTTAAATTTTAACAACTTGTTCAGCATAACCTCGTCGCCGTTCTTCATGTACCTATGCCAAGGGTGATTCCTTCCTGCAGTTTTTGGATGTACCTTCATGTGTATTTTTAATGCCATGTCGTTACCAATGCAAATTTTTTTTAAAAAAAACGCCGGTATTATTTTAAATTTTATATCGACACTACAAAGCACGAAACACACACAAACAAAACTTTAGTAGCTTTTCAAACCTCCACCTGTCATCAACATTTCATCAACAAAAATACAATTTCTTTATAAAATTTCATTGAAATCCATTCCCCAAAATATCAAACCGAAAACTTTGAAAAATATCACAGCAATATATAGTCCGACAAACCCAAAAGTTCGCAGTGAAACATTCCGTAAAGTCAAATATCCGAAATTTGTAATGTCGATAACAGAATAATATGTAATAAATTGTAAAAATTTATTCACCTTTTAGTCCAATTTGCAAATTTAAAAGCAATATTATTTGTAATTCAAAATTATTGTTGGGGATTTTATTATATTTTTATTGGCACTATGTTTGTTTATGGTGCGAAGCGATGAGCTGATCGACAGCAGAGTCGAAAAAAGTGGTAGGTTCTTGAGCCTTGCTCGAGTATGCATGTTAAAATTTGCATTAGAGTTAAAAATAAAGTTTGGTTGAGTAAAGTATATAACCATTATACAGTGGCGTGTTCTCTATGGAAGCTAGGGAAGCTGTGCTTCCCTTATTTGCCTTGCCAAATTAAAAACAAAAATTACTTATTTATATAATTTAAAATTTACGATTTTTAAATTTTTTATCAATTTAAATTCCTTTCTTTACCTATTTGAATAAAAATTTGAAATTTACTGAAATATGTAGATATTTAAAAAAAATAGTTACTAGTCACGACACGCCACTACATTATAATAATTAGAAACATAATATTTTAACATTGTACTATGGCAAGTGAAATAAGTGAATGATAAAAATGTTGTGTTTTAAAAGTGATGGTGCACATTTGTAAGACGCACAAAAAAGAGTAGATGGTTTCATTAAAACCCAATAACGTTTTAAAACATTAAAATTGAAAATTTATTAAAATCATACCAATATGTACATGTTCAGTACATATCAGCCGGAAATTTTAAGACCACTTCAATTTTTTTAAAAAATTTTTCATTTTAACCCAATAAATATAAAACTTTCATTAAATTAGAAACAAATATGAATTTATTTATTAGTGCAACATAAAATTACAGTTTTATTTTTGAAAACAAAGGTATCACTTCCTTAAACACATTTTTCGTCAAAAAAGCCACCTTTTACTTGCTTGACTATCTTCACCAATCTCGGCATTTTTTTGATTAATTTTGATATTGTGTCCGAAGATATTTGTTTCCACTCTTCTTGTAAGATTTTCCACAGATGTTTCTTTGATGTAGGACATTTCAACCGCACTTTTCGGTCCAATTCGTCCCACAACACATGCTGGCATCATTTTTTCCGACGCCGATCGACGAACATAAACTTTTCATTTTTGTCCGAATATCTCAAATTTCAATTCGTCGGTCCATAAAACAGAATTCCACTGGTCTGCTGTCCAGGATTGGTGGTTTAAGCTCCATTGCAACCTCTTCTTTTTGTTTTGAGGCCGTAAGAGCGGTTTTCTCACAGCTATTCTTCCATGCAGACCAGCTTCGCTTAAGCGGCTTTTAACTGTCGTTAACGAAATGGGTTGTTCACGGCTTCTATTGATTTCCGCTCGTATTTCCGGTGCTGTCAATTTTCTATTTCGTTTCGACATCAAAACTAAACGATTATCTTCTGATTATGTCGTAGATCGTGGCCTTCCAGAATGTTTACGGTCTCGATAATTACCCGTTTCTGCGAATATTGTGATCGCATTATGTACAGCAGTCTTTGAAATTTTTAAATCTTTAACGATTTTTCTTTCCGAATTTCCTTGTTTATGTAAATTAACAATAACATCACGTATTTCAGGTCTTATACTTTTTACTTTTCCCATATTTAAATAATAACTTCACAAAATTCACAATTCGTCTCGTACAATACGAAATATTACAACAAACTGAGCTGTAAATAGAAAAACTCACCCTTTTATGGTAAAATCTCAAATATTAAGTAAATTACTTCCTAATAAAATAGCAGGATTATAAACAAATCGGATATTTCAAAGAAGCTTTTAAATTTTATGACTGCACATTTACTTCATTCCAGGTATAATTGCTAAGACCAGAAAAGGATCTTTTATTTTCGGGGTTGCAAGATTAAGTCATAAACAATTTTAATATTTTCATAACAAACAATGAACAACAAAACTAAAAATACTTTTAGAAATTGTAGATAGCACATTTTTCTATCAATTATTACCTTATTTTGTAAAATAATTTAGTGGTCTTAAAATTTCCGACTGCAGTTTATGTACATCACAGAGGTGGTCATAGCTTGGCAGTTAAGTGCGTCTACTGCTAATGCGAAACGCTCGGATCGAATCCGGGCAGGGTAAGAACTTTATCTGACCGTCTCTCCTCGGCAGGCAATGGCAAACCACCGAGGTAATCTGCCAAGAAAATCCATCTCGAAATGAAGTGTAGTACACTTCCCGTGGTTCGGAGCCCACGTTAAACAAGGAGGTCCTCTATGTATGTGAAAACAATTTGAACGCACATCATATGCATAGAAAGAGATGGGTCACCAAATCCTCATTAGTGTAAAAGGACTGAGAAGGAAGATGTACATATTATACAAATGTATGAAGAGGTCAAAGGAAAAAATGTTCAGACATCGATGTTGCAATTTTTAGAGAATAAAAAATAAATTACAGAAAACATATTACGTTGTTTTAACGTATTTCTAATAAAGACATTAATTTGAATTTATTAATCGTGTTTTATTTATTGAAAAACGGGGAAAGTTTTTTGGAACCAATTATCATTCTTTGGATGTATTTGATTCCTCGCTTGGCCCGATTTCAAATAGTCCGGGATATTAGCGGGGCCGATTATCCGACCATGCGAGGTATTGCTGTACATATTTTGTCTTGGATGGTATTTTGTATTGGACCTTATTCATTAAACAATTGTTAAATTTTATAACATTATTATAAAATATTCCTTACACGACAAACAAGCCGATAACCTAACCTAACCTAACCAACCCCAATCTTTTTTTCTCAACAACGAGGATTTTTGCTGCTAAGATTATATTTTCCGACCTAACTTATTAATCGTTTGCATTATTTTTAGTTTTTAAGTTATTTGTTTTTTTAGGCACTTCTGATAGTGAAACTAATTACCGTTTTCTACGAGTGACATTGCTATTAAAAACCTTCAAGACTAAATTATACTTTCTAACTTAACCGAATTTAATCTTTCTAAGGTTATCAGCACCTCACCTATGGGTGAGGTGCTATGCGTGTGGATGTTTACCATGGGGCCTACCTAAGAAACTCCTTGAAATCCGATTCCAATCCAAAATTTCCAGTGCTGTAACTTAACTAGTGATCACACCAATCCACTGTTATGTACTAACCAAACCCAATCTATAATCTAACCTCATCGTTTAGGGGTGCTCGCTCACCAGGAAGTAGAAGAAAAAATTGACCGGTGAGCACGCTTTGCTCTATTTTCAGTTTTTAACTTAATTAATTTAATTATAAAATAACTTAAATTTTAATTCTGTCAATTCGAGATTTTGCCCTTGTCGAGATATTCACGATTGGATTGCAATGTTCGGGAATATCACTGGTGGGATTTTGGGGGCCATTCAGCAAAAACAATAGGGTTCCTTGTGTACCCCTACGGATCCATATGTATAAATTATCCATTTTGAAAAATTTTGGTTCTTTTGAATGTCACCGAAAACCTCATTTTAATTGTTTATTTGTATGAGATTTGTACCACCAAACCATTTGTACCACGCACATCGCAAAATTATTCGCGAAAACTTGGGTGGTGGGGCTGTAGAAATGGCAGTCCCCCTTATCGCAAATTATTGTATAAAATAAATTGGTGTCAATCGATAGAGAATCGTTTCAGCTCCAATGAGCTTTCATAGAAATCGTTTGTACACCAAAGGTTGTGACAAATTGTTGCATGCCACTAATCTTTTGACGCACTCCCTTTTTAGGGGAGTTAAATTCAGGGTTTCAAGCTGAAAGTTGAGTTTTTGGTGTGACGATAGTTTCGTTTTTACAAATCTTAGTTTTATCATTTTCATATTCAGGAGACGGTCGTTAGCTAAAGCGGTTATGTGCGTTGCTGCTAATGCGGAATGCTTGGTTCGACTCCGGGCTCAGTAAAACTTTATTCTGACCGTCTCCCCTCGGAAGGCAATGGCAAACCACCGAGGTGTAATCTACCTGGTACAGCCTCTCTGGAGATGAAGTGTATACACTTCCCGCGGTTCGGAGCCCGCGTTAAGCAGTAGGCCCCCTATGTGTGTGATAATACTTCAAACGCATAACACACACATAATAGGAGAGAGGTCGCCAACGTCCGGGGAACCGGATATGGCACACTAAGAAGAAGAAGTTTTATCACTTACCAGTAAGATTCGTGGAGTTGGCTTATCCTGGAAGCTGTCCGTATTTTATACGGTTTCTTCACAGTAGCTTTGGACTCAAACTCGATATTTTCAGCCATATGGTAGAAGTTTGTGTGTGTAGTTTATTTTTGTTCATTTAGGGGAAGTGCGTAAGTCGTAATACTGAATAGTTCGTGCTCAGAGAAAAGTAAATAAACAGATTCGAATAAGCGTGTGTTAAATAAGTTTATGCTATCAGTTTTTTGTGCATTGTGCCGAATTTCCTTGAAATGAAAAGAAACCATTTAACTTAACAACATTCAATTTTTATTTCTCACGAATGGTCCAGTTGTCTCAACTCAACATCAAGGTTCATCCATCACTTTGCTGCCGAATAAGTTTTAATAGTGTTTGTGCTTCAGTACGATCATCTACCGCAACTCCTGGTGAATAGAATCTTCCTATCACTAATTATTTTCTAAGGTTTCACAGATCTGGTAAGTCTTATTAATTTTTTCATCTTGGCGTAGCCTGTATTCGGGTAGTTTTGTTAATTACGTTTAGTAGTACCCACACTCACTGTATTGTTGTGAAAGAGAATTTCGTTTGCAGTTGATGTTCATTGCATTCACTTTTTTTAATAACTGCTTAAAATTTTCGTACTGTTTAGCTTGTAATATTTGATATATTTGATAGGTGCATGGTGTAGTTGCAACTACATCGCTGTAGTAAGTATGGATAATTTTAATACTTTGATGAAATTTATCGTTGCTTATCTGGTGTTTTATTTATTAGAAGCATTACCTTCGTTGCTTCAACGGATCCAAGACTCAGCCTCCAAAATAAATCGAGAGCTAGCCTATCCAAACATCAAAGGGCAATAACAAAAAATAAGTACGCTCCTGTTTACAAGCTTGTAAGCTTGTAGGAGACGGTGGCGATTGTATAATGGTAAAAAGTTAGAGTGTGAAATTTAGCGACATTTCACCGCCGCCCCCCCAATCTCAAAAATGTTAATAAAATTACTGTCCAATGTTTGAGCTCTAATGAGCTTCCTTAAAAATTCTTTGTACCCCAATGGTAAATAGTTAGAGCGTTTGAAATATTGTGAAATTGAGTGACATTTCACCGATCCCCCCCCCCCGACATCGCGAATATTTTAATGAAATTAGTGTCAAACATTTGAGATTCGTTTCATTTATCGAGAAGGATTTACGTGAATCCTTTTTAGGAGGCGATTACTTTTAGTAGTTCAACTCTGCTAAAGGCACTGGTTCGAATCCGGGAACAGTATAATCTTCTTTCTGACTTTCTTTCCTTGTAAGAACATTTCCGCTACCAACCCGCATTAGGCAGCGTGGTAAGGTATGGGTAAACATATTTCTCTAATATGAGTCGTTCAGAATCGATGTTAAACAGTGGGTCCCCCATACTTAAGAATATGTAGAGAGAAGGAAATCTGATGAGTAGAGGGCAAAGATGACATGCATGTATCAATTTATTTTAGATCTGTCTCCTTCCACTCCGGAAAATCCTATACCCATCGCAATTTAGTAAAGTAACCGGAAAATATAAAATTTCTTGATATTTTTACGGCTTGATTACAGTAATAAACTCATTTACGTTTTAAGTTAGATTTTATTGTACCTCCTAACCAAACAATTTATATAACGAACTTCCTATAATAGCTCCAATAAATATACCATTGAATCACGTTCAATCACTAATCAGATAGGATTTATATAGATTTTTTATTAGAAGGTAGTGCGATGTTATTTGCTCTGCTGTATTGGCAAATCAAAGGAGTGAACAAGTTTTAAGTAAAATGTTAAATAAAAGTTGAATTACCGAGAGATCATGGCAAGGCGATATAACGATTGAATCCTTATAAAAAATTATAAAATTTATATCATCAAAATTATGTGTTATTATTTGTTAGTTATAATTATATTAGTAAATATTGTGTTAAAACTAGGTTAATTTAGGATTAGTTGGGTTAAGCGCACTGAAAAAGGTTTTCTTGATAACATTGGTTGTAACAGCTTGGTGTGATGAGTTAAAAGGACAATTATTCGCTTCAATTTAAACTCTAAAGTGCACCGTGTCTTCAATTTACAATCTTCCCTAAAAAAAAAAACATTATTTAAATGAAGTTTAAATGTGGCAAAATTTATTAAAGTTACCGGCCAATGGAAAACTAGTTGCATCAAAAACAGACAGGCGTCGAAATCAACGAAAATTGATATCCTCGGTGACGAGTTTGTTTACCTGAACAACGTAAAATTTAACCAAAGTGTACGTACGTAAAATTGGTGTTGTTCCAGAAAATTTGTAATACAATGTTTTTTTAAAACCCAAGTAAGGTTAAGTGAAGATAATTTATGCTGGAAAAGGTTAAATGATATAGAAAATGTTAAAAAATATGAATACACTTACGAAAATACAAAATTTGGTATTTATGGCTAAAGAAATAGTTGGATGATTTATGAAATTTATATGGATGATCACTGAAAGGTGAACGGCCGGTACAATCACGCGTAAGAACGAATGATGACGCAATTAAAAAGTGGGGTAAGCTTTACTTAATATTCAAGTGCGGGAAAATTAAAACTTTAAATATCAGAAAATTTTTTTATTCGACAAACATTTATGTAAATTTATTATTTAGAATTAAGAATTTTGTTACATTTAATTTAAAACACATAATAAAAATGTTCTTTCGTCTCCATGACGACTATTTGTGAAAAATTATTAATTTCATTAAAATAAAATTGCCATGATCATATTTTATTTGAATTTAAATCAAGTTTATAAAAAGTATAAAAACATGAATCTTTAGGGAAAAGGATCTCGGGTCAGTGGACATAAATCAAACAATATGTTGTCGAGTCGACGTTTCGGGCCTTATACTGTACCCATCCTCAGGACTAAAACAAAGAAAGAATGGGGGTCACACACCAATAACAAACAATAATTCCGAGGGCAAAAAGTGACATACCTCAACAAACGGATGTACAATAATTGTATATTACATCGACATTCAGATTAAGAACAGTAAAAGAGGCACAAGGCGCCATCAGCGGTGTCACTAAATTAAGAACGGTTAACACATTACAGGACTGAATAACGAAAAACAAATTGGTCACTATATATAAAATCTAGTAGTAAATAATTTATGATAAAAACACAATATAAAAGTCAATAAACGAATCTTAAAACATTTTAAAATGAATAAAATAAAAATTTTTATATGATGGAACCGTTCACAGTATAAATTATTAGCAAAATATTTGACCATGATAGCGCCAGGTGGAAAAAGATAAGTAACGAAAACACGATACACATATATGCCGAAAGTAAAATATACAAAATCAATTCATAATTATTATCGGGTGACAACAAGTTATGAAAGTCAAAACATATTAAAAAATTACTGTGTGGTAAAACTGAGCTGAGGCATCACCTCTGTAAGGCCGAAAAAAGTACAAAATGAAATAAAACAATAACCGACATAGGCAAGATGTCGAAATCAACGCGATAACACAGAGGCACTTCACCAAAAACCGCAATCGTTCAAGTCTGGTCTGTTTTTTCCAAATACCGCTGCAGGACACGGTAATATCCCACATCAACACTGGTGGAGTCTGTCTGTTTGTTGACGTTGTTGTCAGTCGTCATTATGTAGGCAGCCTCCAAAAAAGTACGTCTGTGGTAATTAGTTTCATTGTTCAGGATTTTCACCCCATCCACATTGAATCTGTGTTTACTGGTAGTCGCATGTTCACATAGACCTGTCTTGGTAGAGCCATTTCGGATATCATTAAGATGTTGGGAGAGGCGTTTAGATAGTCTCTGTTTGGTCTGTCCGATATAAACACAATCACATTGGCATTCTATTTTATATATCACGTTCGCACGCTCCGGGATCGGGACCTTGTCCTTAGTATGCGAGAATAGTATTTTCCCCAGCTTAAAAGGGTTATGGAACGCTATTTTGTCTTGTGCCTTGTGCCTCTTTTACTGTTCTTAATCTGAATGTCGATGTAATATACAATTATTGTACATCCGTTTGTTGAGGTATGTCACTTTTTGCCCTCGGAATTATTGTTTGTTATTGGTGTGTGACCCCCATTCTTTCTTTGTTTTAGTCCTGAGGATGGGTACAGTATAAGGCCCGAAACGTCGACTCGACAACATATTGTTTGATTTATGTCCACTGACCCGAGATCCTTTTCCCTAATTACAAATATTGGACGAGAACTCTACCTCAAACATGAATCTTGTTCATTCTAAAGATGAGCAAATGCAGTAAGGTAAATTTCACAAATAATAAAAGAATTTCTTTCAGATCCTTTGAGCTAGCTGAGGTAAAATACTAAATAATAATCCACACGTAAGTTATCATTGTGGGATAAGCATCCAGGTAAGGATCTCATTTCATAATAAGTTTTACTTATCTCATTAAGGTGAGGGGTCATTGCATATTATTTGTCGGCCCAACGTGAGGCAAGATAACATTGCAGTAGCTACTCTAATCGAAATTATTGAGATTGAGACGAAAATGGGGCAATAATTGACCTCAAAACAAAATACGACAGTTGATTTGGAATTTAGAATGCAATGCTAAAAAAGTATGAATGAAGGTGATGGATGTGGAGAAATACCTATCAAACTGTCACTTCGATTGGAATAGATTGTAGATTTTGAAAAGCATTTAAAGAATATTGTGCAAAGCAAAACTGTTCTTATCATCTACCTGTTATAACTGTCAGAAATCGTTATTAATTTATTTAAAAGCAAATTGCATAATGCACATTCATTTAAGTAAACTTATGCGGAAACTATAGTTGTACCACGCATAGTGACCGAAAAAATCTGGAAATAGAACCACAAGAATAACCTGCCCCGATCATTTTTTAAGCATAAAGATATTCATTTCAAGATTCTACAACGTTACACAAATTCAAGTAAAAAGTCGATTATTTCTATTGATATACTAAAGCAATCTTTTCGTTTTGCTGACTTGGAAAAAACATACGTACCTTATCGATATTATTTATGAAATGGAGTTTGCAAACATAGTTTCTATTAAAAACTTAGCGATGTGAAGATTTAGGTAGACGACGAAAGATTTCCTTGACAATTGCCAAGATACTTCCAAATCACAAAGCTTATACTTGAAAATTCTCTCAAGAGATCTGGAGCGTGAATTTAAAAATTTTTGTTGAAAAATATCTACCATAATTTCTCATTTTAACCTACTTTTGTTTGGCGATTATAAAAGAATACCAATTTGCAGCTTTTGTGACACTAAAATAATTAGAATTAGATTAATAAACGTAAACAGATTATAGGCAGATAAAGAAATTAAAATAATAAACCTGAGATAACATGAAATCACTACATTATGTCCAAATTTTCCGTTGATGATAGTACTTACTTAGTAAAAAAAACCGTTAATTAATTATGTGTAGTTAATTAACTTCAGAATTAATTAGTAGTTATTAATGTAATAACATAATTTTAAAAACTATTACTTGTCGGCACACCGATTTGGAGTTTTCCATTATTTTTTTTAAATATAAAAAAAAATTATTTACTTGGTTCCAGTCGGATAATGCAGTTATTTGAAAATGTGGGAGTGCGGTCGTCCTTCACTACTTTCTTCACTTTTGGTTTCTCTTGCATTATTAATATAATTATCTTATAATAATTAACATTGTTTGCTAAAAAAAGAGGTGATGAGGTCAGTTCCAAACTTGATCATGCCCTACAACAACAATAAATATTGATGTATTTCAAGTTATTTATATCTTTAGACACTAAATTTAGATAAAAATAGCAGAAAAAAAATTTTATTTAAATACTTTTTTGTATGATTGTGACCTAAATTTAAAATATTTCAAATAAAAAAATCAATATATCCACTTCCGGACTACAATTTCTGATCAAAATCTTATCAGTACTTCATGTTATCATGCTATGTATTTAAAATTAGATTTGAAGAATTTTGTGGGATCCCATGGTTACTTTTATGTCGATATTTCTGATTCTTAACAATATTTTAAATATTTTTTACGTACATACACTGAAAAAAACTACACTAATATCCAATAAATAAATGTTTTTGCATTTATGAACATTTCATGGCATTAATGAAGAAGTCCATTAAATCTACGAAATAGTATCATAAATATAATGAAATTTTGCGTTGGCTGAAAATCACTTTTGGTATTTTTTTCAGTGATAAGTACTCTCATTAGATTTAACAGCACTCATAAAGCAAAAAAACGGTATGTAATGATATTAAAATATATTTAGTACAAAACCATTGAAACTTCAATGAAGTGTTACGTCAATAAAGTAACAAATTCAAAGTCCTCGGTGGTTTCGCTATAGCTACGCCCCTACATAGAAACTGATATATTAGACAGGCTTTCAATCAAAGAATTCGATTATCTTTACATAATAATAATAATAGTTCTTAATATACATAATGCGTAAACGTAAATGCGTCATTACGGCGAGTATCCACATGAAATTCTTGGTAAATTTACATAAATGTAAAAATTTATTACTTAGAAAATAAAAAATTATCAAGTGATGCACTAGTTACTGGTTGTTACAATCACATAATTACGAAGTATTCGTTTTATTTTTTGTTGTTGAATAAATGGTTTTATGACGCTTATTTGGACTTAAATTAATAGATTACCTCCGCACGTGTAAGGCACATAAAATGAAACATATAATAATTAATTTTGTAACTAAATGGTAAAACCTGAAAATTAAAATAAGCCCAATGCTTACATCATGATGAAATATAATTTGAATCCTGATCCGGATCTAAAAAAGAATAAATATTCATATGCTACCGCAAATTAAACGAATGAATCGACCCGAAAAAGTTAATGGTTAATCGTAAATGAACAGCATACATAAATTATTAAACATGGTAAGTTGGAAAAATCTTTCCAAAAAATTCTTAGTAGTTATGCTATTTATTATGATGACTATATATCACTATTTCTTTTTTTTTAACTTTCAATAGAATATTTTCCAAATATACTACACAGCTCAGACATAATAAATTAGATTAAACTGTGCAGTTATTATTGGACATGCGGAAATTCTTTTTGTACTGCTATGTAATTCCGACAATTTTGTTAAATTGGTGGCAAATTAATTAAAAGTGTATAAAAAGTGTTACAGAAATTATAATACCGAGTTTTACGCATTTGTGAACGGTAAGGACAAAGTTAAAGATACAATGTAAATAATACAAATTCCATAATATTTAATGAGGAAGTAGGCAAGTAGGTAATAATTACCTTAAAACTATATTTAAACATTATACGTATTATCACTAAAATACCTATAAGTAAAACTAATTATTTGACTGTCCAATAACTTAAAATAATCAAGCGTTACATTGCATTATAAAAAATATATTTAATTTATCAAGTCTTTTGATTCAGCTTTCCTGATGAGATCTATGTTATTATTTTCCAATTTAGATTAATTTTTAACCTCCCCCCCCCTATTTTCATACCTACATATTCCCTGATAGCACGATTTATTCTCCGATTATTTATTTTTATGTGCATACCTACAACCTTTGAATATTCCAATATTCCTTGATTATTCCAGTCATAGTGTATTGAATTGATTTATGCCTAAAGAAATATTCCCGATATGAATTTCTGGAATATTATTCAATTGATTTTGTAAATTCATATTCGGACGATTAGAACTTAGAAAGAATAGTTCTTCAATTTTACTATTCAACATTCCTATATTGTCATACTAAACTATTCCTGCGGCCTATTCTCGAACTCATTCGAATTTTTTCGCATGCGAATCATTTCGTATGCACTTGATTTCTGTGTATGCTCCAGACGTCAACAAAGCCAAAGAAGAAGTAATAACCTTCTACAATAACCTTAAAACGGTCTTCGACAAAACACTGCCAACTGACAAAATCTTTATTCTAGGAGATATGAATGCCAGAATTGGAAACGAAGTAATGGAAAGAGTCAACCTATTGGGAAAATTCACAAAAGGTATGGAATATGACCTGTACGGCACCCAGAGGAAGATTTGGTCAATGCTGAGAAAGCTGAAGAAATCTATTAACTATTACAAGCAACTCACAAATATCACTGCAGATCAATGGATACAATACCTTCAGCAATTATTTAACAATCATGGAAATTACCCTGAAACCCAGAACTTATGTCTACGTATTGACATAGAAGAAAATTTTGTGTGTATGTACGGTCACATATTAAACGCTATTCGCGATTTAGATTAAGGAAAATCACGTGACCAAATATTCAAAATGGCCGCTTAAAACGGGTAGTTCTATGTTTTGCCATCATAAGCAAGGTTATTATATGCACATTAATGGGTTCAGAAACGTGTTGTGGTTTGTTTATTATATTCGTTTGTGTTTGAATAATATCTAAATATGAATAAACAATTAACAATAAACAATATTTTGAAATTCAGTGGGAGTTCTGAGGCTAGAAACTTTTGTGAGGGTGAATCTTTGGCAAACGCTAAGCACGTTGTGTTGTGTGGGAAAACGACGCAGTAACGGCGGATTTCATCATATTTATAGCTTAGTTTTACAAACTACAGCTTTGTCTGCACCGCCAATAATTTTCTGGTTTGAAATGTTTACTGCACACAACCATGTATTTTGTAGGCTCCTTTCCCATTTTGAAGCTTTTCATCCACGCCTTTCTGCTATCAATTACTTCCACCTCACCCAACGGATTTGTCCATTTCACTTCGAATTTTCCTTTCATGGGAAACTTGTGGAAACTAAGGTCAGAATTCTTTCTAGCGCTAGAATTACATCCTTGAACACAACAAAACGCTCTTGATTTTGATTTATAGTTTGTTTCAGAATAATTGAAATTAAAAAAAGTCATAGAATCAAATTACGTTGATATAAAAACGTACGAACTATGTGATGAAACATAATAATAATGGAGATAAGATATGCTGTCGACCAAGCATATGCATTGCTAAAGGCTGGCGCGAGATTAAAATAATTAACCTTATCTCTATATATTATGTTTCGTTTATAGTTTGTACGTTTTTATATCAACGTAATTTGATGCTATGACTTTTTAATTTCAATTATTCTGAAACAAACTATACCTGTATTCATTTTGTCGTTTGCCTAATCCTAATCGGAGGAATTTTCAAACACAAGCACTTAGAAGCAATATTTAACGTTAACACCGGCTATAAACATGCACTAGATGCACATGTAAACTTATGACAATGCCCGTTTTAGCGAGTTAACATTTCTGCCGCCAGACGTCGCTTCACTTAGCTGTAATCGCGAATAAAAAATTGAAGAAGACGAAGGCAGAAAGAATTGATAAAATACCAAATGAATTGCTGAAATATGGTGGAGAGGTACTTCGACATGAAATATTAAAACTATTTAAGCACATCTTCAGGCAATCGGAAATACCAGAGAATTGGCGGTCGAGTATCACAATCCCAATATGTACTGAAAAAGGGTAACAAGAACGACCCCGAAAATTATAGAACCATCACACTTTTACCCCCTTTCAGGCAGAAATATAGCTTATGCAACGTCGAAGACGCGCATTTGTGTTCAGAAAGGTTTGCCATTTAATCATGAATAGTTTAACAGTTGCACAACGCTACCAAATTGTGGAAATTTATTTTCAAAGTCAGAGTTCCGTTCGCGAAATTTATAGAGGTCTTCGCCCATTTTATGGTCGACATAATCGACCTTCTGAGCAGGCTATTCGTGCGGTGATGGATAAATTTCGTACCATTTCTTCATTGCATGATGTAAGACCACCAACTAGACAAAGAAATGTGCGTACCGAAGAAACTATCGCTTCTGTGAGTGAAAGTGTGAAAGAGGACCCCAAACATTTCAATTCGCCATTGTGCTCAACAACTTTTGGGATCTGGCCGTCTACTACATGGAAAATTTTACGTAAAGATCTTGGTTTGCATCCTTACAAGATCCAGTTGGTTCAAGAATTGAAGCCTAATGATCATCGATTATGTCGTGTGTTCGCAGATTAGGCTCACAACCAATTGGAAGTAGATCCATTTTTTGCCGTCAAATTTTGTTCAGTGACGAGGCACATTTCTGGTGGAATGGGTATGCGAAAAAGCAAAATTGCCGTATATGGAGTGAGACCAATCTGGGACATTATCTTGAGACTCCATTGCATCCATTAAAATTGACTTTTTGGTGTGCAATATACGCTAACGGCATCATCGGTCCATATTTCTTTCGAAATGAAGAAGGTATGATTACGGTGAATGGTGTGAGATATTGACACATACTCAATAAATTTTTGTTTCCAAAAATCCAATAGTTAAACATCGACAACTAATGGTTCCACAGCCAACGAAACCATCGATTTATTGAAAGGATAATTTGGTCACAACATTATTTCAAGAAATGGTCCTATCAATTGGCCTCCAAGATCGCGTGATTTGACGCCCCCAGATTATTTTCTTTGGGGGTATGTTAAATCCATGGTTTATGCTAACAAACCAAGAACTCTGGAAGCATTGGAGGTGAATATTCAGCAAGCCATTTATGACATAAGGCCAGAAATATTGGTAAAAGTGGTCAAAAATTGGACTGATCGGATGCGCTTCGTAACGATTAGTCGTGGTAGTCACAAGCCGGAAATCATTTTCAAATCATAAATGGCATTAAATTTACTTTTATAAAAATATAATTAAAAAAACATTCCATCAATTTTTTAATGTTTTATTTCAATTTGGAGTTATCATGAAGCCCTTTATTATCAATTAAGAAAACCAGTTATGTTTTGGGATCGGTAGGTAACGTGAAAACTGCACGACCAGCACTACGGGATGGTAACTGCATAATGCCCATCAAAATGCAGAACATATTGCACTTTGAAAATAAGCTCCTCAAATAACCTTTGACAGTATTCTATAATTATGAAATATTCCTTAAATAATTGTTTAGATTATTTAAAAATATTCCTTGCAAGTGCTATAATTAATCGAATATTCTCAGAATATGACTGCAATAATTTTTAAAACTCTTCTTCTTCTTATCAACCTTTATCTATCCACTGTTGGATGTAGGCCTCCTTTAATCTCTTCCATGCATCGCGGTCTTGGGCTCGATTTTGCCAGTTCTTTCCTGCTATCTTAACAATGTCGTCGGTCCAGCGTTTAGGTGGGCGCCCGACGGATCTTTTACTTGTTCTTGGTCTCCATGATAGGACCCTCTTTGCCCATCTCTCATGACTTTGTCTAGCAAGGTGCCCCGCCCAGGTCCACTTCAAGTCCGCCACCCTTTCCATAACGTCTTTAACCCTGGTTCGGTCTCTAATGCTGTCGTTTGTTTGTCTGTCTTGCAACCGGACCCCCAACATGAGACGTTCCATAGCACGCTGAGTGGTTCTTAATTTATTTGCGCTTTTGTTGGTAATTGTTGTAGATTCCAGTCCGTATGTCATGACTGGTAGCACGCACTTGTCAAAAACCTCCCGCTTTAGGCAATTTGGTATATCTGCCTTCAGAATGTGGGCTAATTTGCCAAACGCCGCCCATGCTAAACGGGTCCTACGGATTATCTCCTTGGTTTGGTTTTGTTTTCCTAGCTTGATGGTATGGCCCAGATATACGTACTCATCTACTTTCTCTATTGGTCTCCCGTCTATACATATGTTTGTGGTGTCCTCTCTAGTCATGATCCTTGTCTTTTGAGTGTTCATTTTTAAGCCGATCTTCAAAGACTGGTAGTTCAACTCGTCGAGCATTTTCTGGATTTCTTCGATTTTTGTACCAAAAAGAACAACGTCGTCTGCGAATCGCAAATGATTCAATCTAACTCCGTCCACGTTTACCCCAGCTTCATCCCACTTCAGTAACTTGAATACATCTTCCATAGTCAAAGTAAATAGCTTGGGAGAAATCGTATCACCTTGTCTCACTCCTCTTTCTACTTTTATTTTATTTGTTGCAAGGCTATTGTCAATCTTAACTGTCAGCGTGGCATTCTGGTATATATTTTTTATAACCATTGAATATCTTGAATCGATTCTTGTGTTGTCCATTGCATCCAATATAGCGTCCATTTCGATGGAATCAAATGCTTTCTCGTAATCGACGAAGGCCATATGCAGATCTATATTATATTCCGAGCATTTTTCAATAAGTGTTCTAACGGTCTGTAAGTGTTCCGTCGTACTGTACCCCCTTCTAAAACCCGCCTGTTCTGGTGGTTGGTAAAAGTCCAATTTGTTGGTAAGGCGATTTGTAATTATCTTCGTAAACAGTTTATATAAGTGGGACAGCAGACTGATAGGTCTATAATTACTGATGTTGTGTTTATCTCCCTTTTTGTGTAGCAGAATAACCTGGGCATTCTGCCACGTAGCAGGTATTTTTCCCTCTTGGAGACACTTATTTTTAAAACTCAAAACGGTAAAATTTCCAAAAATGAAATTCAAGAATATTAAAACTATTCAAATAAGATTGAAATAATTTAAGAATATACGGAGATTGTAGGATTATTGAAGACATATTAAGGAAATAATCAACGAATTTGGAATAATCCCATTCATATTTTATAAATATTTTTTTTAATATTTTCAAAACTATTCTAGGAATAATAAAAAAGCGGACATTGCCATATTGTGGGGATATTGCATAATAATTTTGACTATTTCTAGCAATTTCAAGTACTAAAACAACGTAAATGATTATGTTAATAATATTCCATAATTATATAATGTTGTTTGGGTATATGCATGAATTTCAATATTTCAAACGATGGATATCGAATCAGCTAAAAATTTTCTGTGAGTTTAAGTTTTATTTTGCTATTAATCTTTGTTGGAAACTACCAAAGAAATGGTAGAAGTGAAGTGAGTAAGTAGAAGTGAGTTCCATAAATTAGATTAGGGGAAGGTAAAGGAAATATAAATTTGGAGTTCAATGATTAGAAAATTTAAGTAAAGCGTGGATAAAAAGAAAATTATATGAACAATTGAAAATCTACAAACTGATTGATTGATACAATTACAATTGTAACATGTAATCGATACAATTTGTAACTGGCTTAAAATATTGAAATATCAATCGTTCGAAATGCGTCACAAAAATATTTAAACTTCGAAGAATTCTAAATGATATTTAAGAAATAAAAATAAATAACAATTATGCAATTCCTTGGAACAGGCAAGATCAACCGGTCAAATACTTAGGAGTTATCTGGATAGTCGTCTTACGTTCAAGCATCATATAAAAAAAATTACAACAATTTCAAGTTTATAATGTTTAAAGAAAATTCACTAAGAAAGGAAGAGATAAAAAAGAAAATATAATATGAGAGTAAAGTAGGGACGAAATTAGCAAGATGATAAACTTAGAGGAATGATAATTAAAAGATGGAAAATAAGAAAAGTATTTAATTAGAAAATATAATTATAAGAGATTATTTTTTGACATCAAAAATAGAAAAAAAAGTTGAAAACAATAAAATGTGGTTTCGTGCATAATACAATAGAAAAGTAGAAGCTCTATATTGAGGAAGAATATCACAAGGACAATTAAAAAATTGTTTTATCAATAGAAATTGAAAGTAAATTGGTTTCATCAATTAGGGGGATAGATGATTCATTGTTTGAAGAATGGAAAATTTTTGATGATTTTGTGAATGAGGTCCCAAAAAATTGAAAAAAGCTCACTGTTGAGAAATGCAAAACGGAGGAGAACGAAAAACAAATAGTGGGACATGGTAAGAAAATTACGTTATATCCACTGAAGGGAATGATAAAAATTTATTGGGAGATGATCCAGCCAATTTCTATGTTAAAGACGCCAAGATGAAAGACGGACTATGGACACCCTCATCAATTATAAACTTTGGTTTGAATTTAAAAAATAAATTTGTTAAGTAACTATGATAAATAATTTTAATTATTAATTGCTGATTGGATGATTTTATAAATTTTATAATAATTCACAAATGATTATTTTAGAATAAATTTATAAATAATAATTTTATTCGATTATGAATATTATTGATATTTAGATAATAATAATGTAACTAATTAAAATAAAATAGATGTGATTTAAAATTTATTAGTTGTGAGATGGATGCGGTTTGAATGTATGAAATTGAAAAGTTAATAACGATTTGGCTTAGTTTAATTAAATTTGGTTTATAATATAGTACCTCTCTCATTAATTTTTACAAAGCTTAAAAATTTGATTTTGTTAATTTAAAATTTATTAATTTGAAAATTTTAATGATTTTAAAAATAATTAATGTAAAAAGTTTAAATTAAATTTGAAGTTGTAAACGATGAAAATGATTTCAAATAATTTGATTTGAGTAATTAATACTTAGATAAAACATTTTATTAACAATCAGTACCAACACCAATTTTTAAAAACAAAGAAATTCTTCTCTTAGATCTTATTTCTCTTAGGTCTTATTTTCGTCCAATTTTTTTTAATCATGTCTTCAGCAATTTCCGTGAGTCGAGCCCAATCCTTTTTTACTTTCTTTTTTTCTCAGGGTTGGGGTAGGTTCAATGTTTTTTCTTCATTTTGATTATTTTTATCCAGCCCCACGCCTTAGGGATGCCAAATGAAATGTTTATTTATACAAATGTTTATTATATGTATATTAATATATCACATTATGGCAACTAAATGAAGTGTTTTATTTATTAATTGAGTAAATTTTCTATCTATCTATCTATCGGTTTTTACAACGTTCTACGACGTCTTCCGATTCCTCTACGCCATTCCTCACGGTCTTCCCATTGCATCTCTTCAAGTCACCTCTCTGCCATCTCCCTATCAATACCCTCTCTCCAACTTAGTCTGGGCCTTCCGCGTTTCCTTCTTCCTGGGGGTTTCCAAAATAAGATTCTTCTTGGTAGCCTATTTGCGTCCATGCGTTGAACATGACCAAACCATCTCAGTTGTTTTGTTTTTATATCATCCGTTATTGTGTGATCTACTTGCATAATCTGCCGGATGCGGGTATTTCGTATTCTCTCCAACTTACTCTTTCCAGCCGATCTTCTCCAGAAGTCCATCTTTATAGTGTAACAATTCTTGCCACTCCAAGGAACGACAAAAACTGCCCCGACGATCTTTGTTGATAACTCAGGGGATCGCCGGACAAAGATAGACAATGCCACGAAGTGCTAGCGCAAGCACGGACCATGAAGAAAACGGAACCCCCCTACCCTCGGTTGATGTTACACAATTATACGGGATGACGCTAAGAATACACAAACGTAGCGAAAAAGGGTGTTAGTCTGGGCGCCATGTAATTATATACACCCCGTATAAAGAGAGAACTTAGAAACACAAAAATTACAATTTTTGCTTCCGACAATAGATAACCAAAGGTTGGAGGATGCCCCCGTGACCGGAAAAATATATAACGACTCGTCGAACGACATCACCTCATTTGTGTTAAAATAGCAAGATTGACCGCTACCAGAAAACACAAAGAAACCAACCACCAACAATCGACTAGAACTCCTTTTAGAAGCGAGCATTTAATGCGACGTCAAACGTGATTTGCTAAAAGCAAATATAAATCCACAATCATCACACCAATGCCAACCCCTAGATGGTAATCGTATTTAAATACAATAAGAAAATACAATGCTAAAATATTTAAAATTACTTAAAATATTTAACATGGAAAAGTAATCGAATTGTCAATAGCGAGCGACAACATTGCTATCCGGCAGGCCAAGCGGTCGTATCTTGTGCTATCAGCGTTCCCATTCAAATAAATTCGCCTAAATCAAAATTGAAGTATTAAAACTACACAAAAAATAGCTCTAAACAAACCGTTTAGATCAAAAAAACATACAGTATGAGGCAACAATTACTACACAGAACAAACTTGTATTTACACACACAAGGAAAAATAATTTTCGGTACCAAACGGAGTAAAAAATAACAATTACGCACAAATTGCGTAATTGCGGAAGCAATACAAAAAAGACAAAGCCATATGCACAAATTTGGTCAAGAGACGACAAACCAGAACGGAAATCAATAGAATAGCAAAAATATCGCACTCACCTACGCGAACAAAAAAATCCTCCAACGAGAATTGCGCAAGCAAAAAACGAATCCTCACTACAGCCACCTGACCCCCATCCATGGCTATCGCTCCATCACAAACAGGAATTGACCAGCTCCCCTAAAACTCGACCTTCCGCTTCGGCACTTCAAAACTTTCTTCTCGAGTTACTAACGGGACCCCGCTATCGAAAACTTAGCAATACCTCCAACCTCAGAATTAATGCATGAATCCACCATACTTGCTTACTTGGCGTTGCTAAAGTTGTCAAATGCAAAGTAGAAAAAGTAACGATTAAAAAAATCGTTACAGTAGCTTGCAGCGTATTTTCCCATTTCTTCCCCATTTGCCATACCTCTGAAGCGTATGTTGTGATTGGTTTAATTATGCTGTTATATATTCTTGTCTTGCTACTTTTGGAAACAGACTGGTCCCATAAAATTGAGTTTAATACTGAGATCGCCCTTCTACCCAGTTGATTTCTTTATATTCTTCGCATTTTTACTTTCCGAACCCCTAGGTAAGGAAAGTATTGTTATCAGTCAAAATTTGACCCCCCAATTTTTTGACAGATGTTCACGTTTTGAGGTCCCCTGAATCCATTTTTATCATTTTTGGAAGGATGTCTGTATGTATGTGTGTGTGTATGTGTGTATGTACGTCTGTGAACACGATAGCGTCTAAACGAAGCAAGCAAATCATTCCAAATTTTGCATATAAGCTTTTTCCTGTCGTAGGACGAAGCCAGATGAAAATAATTTAAATCGTGTAACGGGAAAGGGGGGTTTACCTGGAGCTATTATGACATTATGCGTCATAACTTCGAAACGAAATTAAATATGTAAAAATATTAATAACAAAAAATTAGCGCTATGGAATTTCCTACATTTTTTGTCCTACAAGTTTTTCTCTAAAATATACAGGGCGTTTCAAAAATTTTTGTATTTGTAAAAATTTTTTGTATTTGTAAATAAAATAGTAAACCGCATTCTACTAACGAAAATAAGATGAAAAGTTTCTAATAACATGGGTTCAAAAATGCTTCGTTTGCAAGATATAGGCATTCAAAAGTTTTTTTCTTCCTATTTTGGCAAAATATGAAATTTTTCATCGATTTACTGTTGAAATTATGTAACCATTTTATTTAAAAAAATAATATAAAAATTTGCGTCTGTTCGGAAAGTTATGCGATGGCCACATCAGATTTTTTTATATTATGGCCGTTTTCTATCTCTAAATCCTGTTGCATTCCACCAATACACATATATTGAGTTTTTTGTACATTTACTTCTAGTCCCCACTCTGCATACTCTTCCATCAATTTTATTGTCATGTATTCCATGTCCTCGTAGTCCTGTGGCATAATAACCTAATCATCTGCAAAATGTAACGTATACAGTGTTGTATCTTCTGATATCGGTATGCCCATTTTTTCACATTTTTGTTTCCATTTCTTTAATGTCTGTTCCAGATAGATTTTAAATAGGGTAGGCAACAAACAGCATCCCTGCCGTAGTCCCTTCGTTACTGGGAAATCCATTGTTGTTTCCTTTCCCACTTTTATGGCAGGGAGTAAATTTTAATTTTAAATATTTTAAACACGCCCCACGCTGTAGCCATAAATTAATGATAGTGTTTTTATTTAATGTTTTATAAATTTAATTAGAATTTCCAATGTTTTCCAAGCATACTCCTTCAAATTGATATCGCTCTTATTACAACCACCTGCTGTATTTTCGCACGTAACCCAAATGTTCATCACATCATCATCACCTTTCAAACACAACATTTTAAATTTATTTCTTCATTAAGCACTTCCTAAAAAATTAAATCTTTATTTTTGGACACTTTTTACAAATTTTCAAACATATATAATGCTTGAAACAAATCAAAAACATAACTTGTTTAGAAAATTTTGCATACATGCTTCTTACTACGAAGATTCAAAAGCAACTCTTTCACATACTTTTAGCGTGATTTCCCCGTTCAGGGTTATCCACACACTTTTTTAACGCATTTTTGGCGTGTCTATGCCGGCAACGGCTAACAACAAACTCTGCTTACAATACGGATCTACTCTCATAATAATGCCAACCTAAACTGAATATCCCTAACAATAATTTTCAAATTCAAATATCATCCATATTCGCATAAATTCAAATCTTTATAGAAAAATCACTCGGTATAATCTAGCTCCAATTCTTAGACTCACACAAATTCTTAGAAAGTTTTTGTCTGTAATCGTACCTAAGTTGGAAGATCGTTATGCCTCTATCCACGCCCCGGACTCTTTTATTTGCAGGCAAAATGCGTGCACGGTCGATGTCTGTTTTAGTTGTAAGATTGGAATATCCCAATTTTCCTGAAAAAATGAAAAAAATTGAAAATCTTCAAACAGGTAAATTATCTTCCAGGCAAAGAAGGTATTGGTAAGAAGCTTATTTGAAATAACTAAGAGTCTTTTAATTTTATGTTTAACAATTTTTCTAAACGAGTTCTCATTGCAGAGTGGATGGTGCAAATTAAACCGAAATATCTACAAATTGGGTTTCTCTGTAAGAAATATATTAATTACGGAATGAAGCCGCAATCTCTTAAAATGAATAAAGCCATGTGAGGAGTATTTTCTTTTAAATTTTGATATATTTTGGGTTTTCCGGACAATGAGAGGAAAAACTGCTTATATTTAATTGAGGCACCAAAAAGAATTAAATTTTCAATATCAAGAATTTTTAAATTTGGATTTTTTTTCTGGAAAAGTATTTATAATTTCATGTTTCCTTTTCATTGGAATAGTTTCGTTTAAAATATTTCTAATTTGGAAAAATTCAATCGTAACCCTAATCAATTTTTTAAATCTAAAAGTATACTTACTGCACATATTATCAGTCATATTATCATACTGTCATCTAAAGACCAAATATTCTACGATGACAAATTTTAATAATTTCGTCAATAGACAACCTAAGAACATCGAGGCCTAATTGATCACCTTGTTGAACTTCTACAGTAGATGAAATTTTTTTTTCTCTTCTGATAATATGACATCTCTTTCGATTGTATTAAAATAATTTCTTTGTGTACTTTTAAAGCTAGTTCGAAGTCATCGTCATTTCGCAAACAAGTTTCGCAGACTTACAGACACCTTTCGTAGCAAAGTCAGGTTGTGCCGGGCAAAAAGACGAGCGATCAGTCTCCGACATATCCGAGTGGCATAACTGTGAGGTTAATCTTTTTTGTTGAGTGCTGCATATCGAATTTTAAGACAGGTTCCAACTAATACTTTGTCTTTCAACATTAAACTTAATAATTTGGTAATGTCTAGAAGTAGTGTTTGACCAGTTTTCCAGTAGTTTTGGTTGTTAGGTCTGCAAGCATTTCTAATTATCAGGAGCCAAGACATCATTTGAAGACAACATGCTGATAGCTCCACCAACGTCTTCATCTGATAATTTGTTTTCCACACTTATCTAAAACGGAGGTGTTTGAAATGTAAATATTTGCTTTAATTTGACCTGTTAGCAACTTTTTCCTTTCTCCCTTGGCTTTATCCTGAACATGAAAAGGTAAAAACATCTTCCCAAGCTTCCTGGATATTTTCAAATATAGTACATCTTCTTAAAACTTCTACTCAGTATCCCCACTCGACCTCCTTCAAATTCTTAAACATCCTTCCTTAGTTATTTCTTTCACCACCTTCATAAAACATATAATTTCAATTCTTAAAGATTTTAATACTCCACCATGAGCTTGAGCTCATACCAACTTCGAACATTGAAGGGCCATTGTATGCTCAAACCCGGTTTTGTTTTTCTAATCTTTCATTCTCTCGTTCTGGCCATGGCTCACACCTTGACTCATATCTACAGATTAAAACACCAACACTAAACACATACAGGGCAGGGACAGTCAATCTCTTGCCTTAATATGTGTTTGTGTAATTTGTTCTCATTACCATGTTTTATCAATTTAAGTTTTAATAGTTCTACCAAATAAGTGTTTCCATTTTTCCCTAGTTATAAGTTTGCGTTTATATTACATTAATTACATAATATGTCAATTAATTAGTTTTAAGTTTATGTCTGTATCCAATAGCAGAATATACTCCCCCGTTGGGTGGTTTAACCCAATGGGGAAACAGGAAAAAAAAACTTCTGATGGCCTACGAGCCACAGGAACTCATTCAATGCGGGAATTCCCCATAACACTGATGGCCCTATAACCACATATTTTATTTATAAAATTATTAGAAATTGGCGGTGGTTGAAGCTATGAAAGTTGTATTGTTGTCTGGTTTTGTCAGGAAGGTGGTTGTTGTGAAAGTTGTCTGGGTACAATATCTCGATTCATTCTGACAATGGGTTCCTTTAATAAATTTTAGACCAGTGCGTACTATGAATAGTAATAGAACCACTCACTCCATCAGGTTGACACATTTAACAATTAAGAAATTATTATTTGTAGTTACAAAAGGATATTAAAGGTCTGATTTATAACTGTAATTGCATTAAAATTACATAAAATAAAATTATATTTATGATTTTTTTCAATATATATAATTACATAACACATTTAATTATATGACATAAAAATAACAATATAATATTATAATGTCACATATTTTTGTGTGATACAATTTATAACGTTTTGTTTAGTTTACAATTTGGAATTAGATTATTAGAATTAATTCACAAATACTTAAAAGAAATTTCGGATGCCATTGTTTTGTGAAGATATTAAAATTGAGTGAAACTGAAGGCCTTCCTATCAAATTTTAAGATATTGAAGGGGGAAATGCAATGTTCCAAATGATGGACATCAAATAAGTTAGAAATTTTCTATGAATTTAATTTTTTTTCACTATTAATTTATTTGGCAGTATTGTTGTATTTTTTTAAAATTAAGTAAGAATTTAATTTAAGTTAAAAAAATTTGGTACAGTATTAGAAAATTGTCTGATTTGAAGTGGCCGAGAGGTGAAGAAGAGAAGAAAAATTATGGAGATTTGGGATAATAATTAAATTAAAATTTGTGATGCTGACAAGTGAGATTTCATCTGGTCGTGATTGGTCAATCTACGTAAATACCGGGTTATTCGTTTACTTGAAAAACTAAACTTTTCAATGAAAAGTAAAATTAAATACTATAAAAAAGTATCACAGCATAATTAAATAGCCATGTAAGTATTCATAATTTTTATGAATATTACATTTCAATTTTAATTTTTACACAAATCCCCGTTTCTATTTTATAACAAATATATACGAGACCTAACAACTTTAGTTTACAACTTTAGAATTTCTATCGAAATAATTTTTCAGTACTACCTTTACAATCAAAATATATTTAATAAAATGATTGTCTTTAAAATTTTAGAATTTCTTTTGTTCAGGTTATAGTCCAGGCAACGAAGCCGAAAAATTGGCTCAAGCTTGCAAAAAATCCGGGCAAGCTGAATTTTGGCAGAGATGTACATTGGAGTGATCTAATGAACCCCCCAAAAGTCCTATAAAATCCCACGCCGGCGTCCCCCACAATCGGGGGTTTTAACTCCCCCAACGCGATTTTTTGCCGATAACTCGCTTATTTATGCTTGTATGAAAAATTATGATCAGACCATAATTTATTGAAGAGCGTAAAATACTCTATAAAACAGTTTTTTTTCAAATTTTTCCATGGCACACTAATACTTAAATTATTGACCGAAAACACGACCCACCCTTAAAATGGCACAATATTGATTCGTTGCAGGGAGAGAAATGTTTTCGGGCACGGGAAATGCTTTTAATAATAAATTAATTGAAATTGAAGCTAAGGTTGGAAAATGAAGAGAAAAATAAATTTTTTCAAAATTTGCCCAAGTTATAGTATCTTCCAAGTACCGAAGCGGAAATTTTGGTTTGAGCTTACAGAAGGTCCGGGCAAGCTGAAATTTGGCAAAGATGTATATTGAAGTGTTCTAATAAACCCCTAAAATGTCTCATAAAAATCCCAAGCCGGCGTTCCCTCAAATGAGAATTTTAGCCCCCTAAGTGCGGTGTTTCGCCTATAGCTCACGTATTTTTACTTTTACGAAAAATTATCATTAAACAAAGTTTAATTTGCCTATTACAGTATGTATTGTAGTACTACCTACTGTAGCGCCATAAATTATAAAAATTTTATGTGCTTCAACTGTGCTTAATGATAATTTTTCGTAAAAGTAAAACTACCTGAGCTATAGGCGAAACGGGTGACGGTAAATTGCACGAACGACTGCAGGTAGCCGAAAAAAAAAGTAGTAAATTGCACCCCGGGTAAACTGCACGAAATTTTGCAAACTGGTAAACTGCACTCCGAAACTAACACTAACCTAACGGCAGATCCACCTCTTCGGGGACGATCCACCTCTTTGCGGAAGATTTAACTTTTCCTGAAGATTAATTTGTTTTTAATTGGTTTTCTAAAGAAATATCACAAACTAACACTAACCTAACGGCAGATCCACCTCTTTGCGGAAGATGTAACTTTTGTGACGGGCCTAAATTGACCCAAAGAGAGGGTACGCGGATACGGGACCAGTTGCACGACGGCTTGCTCAGTGGAGTGGTCGTGGTCCAATTGGGTATTTGAAATACTCGGGGAAACTGGTCGGCGTGTAAGGGACTTACCTCTCTTTTTATTATATGGGGGATAAGGATGGGCGCCACCAAGACGATGTAATTCGCCCACACTTCCCAACGGTCCTGCGCTCGCCGTCCTGGGTGCGAACGAAGGGGAAAAGCGTGGACTAACGAATAACTATTAATTAACGACGGTAACAAAATTTATTAATGGACACAAGAACTTAAATTAACGGACTAAAATTACCCGAACTTATTTAACGACGGTAACAAAGTTTATTAACAAACACAAGAACTTAAATTAACGGACTAAAATTACCCGAACTTATACTACCAAAAATGTAACAAGATTAACAAATAAAATAACTAGTGAACATAATAATCCAAAACTAAACGAGAAAATAACATTGGTTAACGACTAATAACTACGGAACATAATAACAACTAACTAAACAATTTGGATTTCAAGGTTTAACAATTTTTTTTTAAAAACAGAATTCACGATACCTTATAGATGTAGAGCCGCAGTGACTTTTTATTCTCCACAACTTGGAGTAGGTTACCTACACGTAACCGGCGAGTACCGTAGGAACGACGAACTTCGGTGATAACTTTTGCGAAACGCAACCACCCCACATACACAAGACAAAAACTTGCCGTTCCCGCACTCCCTTTTACAATTGCACTGCCCCTCAAAAACTAATCAAAAACCTTCCTACCAAACAACGACCTTAATTTTTCTGACTTTTATTATTCTTTTTCAATTTTTTTTTTTAAATCCCAGCCCTCCCATTTTTTTTTATTAAATAAGAAAATGTGTCCCAAAAATTGAAACGAAGGTCACACCCCCCTTACCAAAGAAACACTTCGGTGGGGTAGGAGCAACAAAAGGGACGAAACAACCTAAACTAAGGAAAATTAAAATAAAATGACGACGAGACTAATCTTCCGGGGTAGGCTTGAGGTCTTGTGCATGCCAAACACCACGAATATCTTCGGATTCATCCGAGAGTTCGTAAGTCGCGTTTGACAGCTGTGACTTGATAATAAATGGGCCCACAAACTTGGGGGAAAGTTTCGCATTATAGAATCGTGAAGCGTCTGACAGGACGTGATTGCGACGCCAAACCGAATCCCCAACACGGAAATTTGCGGGTCTACGACGAAGGTCGTAGTAATGCTTATTTTTCTCATAAGCGGCCTGTAGCCGCACGACAATATCGTCATATAACAAGTGGAAGTCTTTAGGTCCTTTCATCCTCGAACGATCTCCAAACGACACTTCTGTCGATTCAGAGTCATCCGGCTCTATTGCGCTACCGTTTATGCACATCTCCTTACCGAAATTCGCGAAATAAGGCGTTACGCCGGTAACTTCATGAACGGCGGTCCGCATCGCGCAAGCAACTTGTGCCAAATATTTGTCCCAAGTGCGGTGATTATCAGCGACATAAGAAGCGAGCATAGTTTTGAGTACGCGGTTCACTCTCTCAACTGGATTCGCTTGAGGGTGATAAAGAGCACTAAAAGTAATCTTAGCTCGGTAACGACGTACCATGTTCTGGAATTCACGACTCCTAAACTGAACACCGTTATCACACAATACAATTTCTGGCACACCAAACATCAGAAAGACTTCCTCTTCAACGCGTCGCGTCACGGCAGCAGCAGTAGCGGCACGCAAGGGAAAACATAGCGAAAATTTTGAAAAATAATCCGCCACCACCAAAATATAACAATATCCGCGTGTAGACCGGGGTAAAGGCCCAACAAGATCTACAGAGATCATCTGCCACGGTCTCGTAACTACAGGATGGCGAACCATTAAACCAGCCGGCTTCTTCTGCTCTGGTTTGTGAGCAATACAAATGGAACAGCGATTCACATACTTAGTGACAGTATATTTCATTTTTGGCCAATAAAAATTACGAGCAACCCGATCTAAAGTTTTCCGAATGCCTAAATGACCTGAGGTAGGTTCATCGTGACAAGACCGGATAACATCGCGTCGGCGATGGTCAGCCAAGACCTCTTTCCAAGTATCAACTTCTTCTCGTAAGTCTGGATAATCGGCAGGAACGTGTTTATAAAGAACACCATTTTCTACTTTCCACTTCGGAAATGAATTCGGTTTATTCGCGATACGCGCAAGCATGGACCGATACCACTTGTCGGGGCCAGCCACGCGATCCATATCAGTCGCATTTATAATGTCAATCGCACTCACTGAAGGTTCTACAACAACTGTTCCGTCCGACACAGCGGCGAGGACCGGAACTGCACGCGACAACGCGTCAGGCACTATATTGTCTTTGCCCTTACGGTGTATGACTTCAAAATCATACTGCTGTAGTCTCACTGCCCATCTACATAAACGACCAGTAGGCTCTTTTAAATTAGCCAACCAGACAAGACTATAATGGTCCGTAATAACTTTAAAATGCGACCCTTCGAGGTAAGGACGCAACTTCTCCACGGCCCACATTACCGCGAGACACTCTCTCTCAGTGACCGAAAAATTCTGCTCTTGTTTCGTCAAAGAGCGGCTCAAATAACTGATGACCCTCTCGTCCCCATCGACTTCTTGAGTCAACACGGCCGCGATTCCGTACCCGGATGCGTCGGTCTGAACAGAAAAAGGGAAAGAAAAATCGGGACAAGTAAGGATGGGAGCACTCACTAAATTGTTCTTAAGGGTCTTTAGCGCAAAATCACACTCTTCTGTCCATAAAAAGTGGTGATTACGCCGAAGCAAGGCAGTCATTGGTGAGATTATCGATGAAAAGTTCGGGATAAACCGGCGGTACCACGATACCATACCGATAATGCGACGTACTTCTGTCACGCACTTAGGTGCAGGGACACGCAAAATCGCGTCTACCTTTTGAGGGTCAACCGATAAACCTTGGTCACTGACTACATAACCGAGATAAGTCAACTGAGACAAGCACCAATTACACTTGTCTTTACTGAGGGTGAGGCCGGAGTCTCTTAGTCTTTTTAACACCTCGCGCAAAACATCCATGTGCTTCTCAAAAGTTGGGGTGCAGATGATAACATCATCTAGGTATACGAACACAAACGGTTCGAGCTCAGGGCCCAAAACCTTGTCCACATAACGCTGCCAAGTTGCAGGTGCGTTATGAAGACCGAAAGCCATGCGGGTAAATTGGAACAATCCTCGACCAGGGATGGTAAAAGCAGTGTACTGCTTGGAGTCGGGATCCAATGGAATCTGCCAATACGCAGATTTGATATCGAGGCTGGTAATGTACTGGGCATTACCCAAGCGATCCAAAATCGACGAAACATAGGGGAGGGGATACGCATCACGTTCGCTGACAGCATTGACTTTTCTAAAATCCACGCAAAATCGGAATTTTCCATCCTTCTTCTTCACTAGAAGTACGGGACTAGACCAACCACTGTTCGATTTTTCCACGACGCCCGCATCGAGCATCGTCTTCAATTCTTCGTCGATCTGGCGCTGTACAACAGGGGACACAGGGTAGTAGCGCTGCTTGATGGGTGGGGAAGTAGTTACAATCCGATGCGACACATTAGTAGCACATCCAAGAATGTTAGGGACAATCGACGGAAAGGACTCATCTATTAAGGAGCTCAACTCCATTTTCTGTTCGTCAGTCAACTTTGACACAGGCGTTACCGTAGACGACACAGACATCACAGTGGCAGCATCAGGATTCGAAAAGCGCCATTCTCCACGGAACACATCAGGGACAAAGCCTATGGTTTTCCAAAAATCGATACCTAGGATCAGCAGTGGAGATACATCAGGGACAACAAGGGCAGTAATAATTACGGTTCGACCGCTTAAATTGATCGGAAGATCGACGGCACCGGCAACCAAAATTGAACGTCCATTGGCCAACGCACAACCAGAACGAAAACGACGATTCATACTAAATCCGGTTTGAGACAAAATATCCCAACCTTTTCCACCAATAATAGTGCGCGTAGCACCAGAGTCCAATAACGCGAAAATCCGAGTACCGCAAATGTCTACAGTAACATACGGACGTTCATCGTCGCGCGCATGTTCGATGATAAAATCCAACAACACTTTATTTTTAATAAACAGTCTATCGCGTTCCGACAACAACTCATGAACGTAACGGGACGAATTTCGAAAGACATGCGAGGTAGCGAGCCCGTATTTCACTGACCTCGACGATCGTTTCCCGAACTCGAAGCACATTTGGGGCAGGTAAGCACCGTAAAGTTTGGCTCACCGCAACGATAACAATACAGGGAAGCTTTCCTCGGAGCCGTACACTCCCGAGCTAAATGACGGGGTGAATTACAGTTCCAACACAATGAAGGCTTGGACCTATGCAACGATTGCGCGACGTCACGGGGTGCAGGAGATGTAGTCACCGCAGCAAAACGAGCAGAAGGCGCCGCAGGAGAGGATGAAGGACGATGGAAGGTTTTTCCCATCCCACTGTCTGAGAATTCACCATAAGTGTCTAAATAAGCAAGGTCTGGCTCTAAGTCAGACTTACGTTTAACCGGGGGCACATAATTTTCAATTTGGGAGCGTTTCTCCTCAATCGCCTTACCCAATCTTGCCAGATGGCGAAACGACGTAATTTCAGACAAACCCAAGTGCGTCTGATAAAAAGGAGTGAGATTTCTACGCACGATTTTCAACTGCCTAGCTTCAGAAAGTTTTTCGGTTAATCGCGAAAACATGTTGGTAAGAATCGCGACATACATCCCTAAAGACTCGTTAGCACCTTGAGTGCGACGCTCAATTTCTCTTAACAACACATCATCGTAATCCGGTGGTAAATATTCATCGCGTAACGCGGTAGCTAGTTCGTTCCAATTTCGACAAAGTACTTTGTTGGCACGAAACCAAACTAAAGCTTTGTCCTTGAAAAGGTCAAAAGATTCCCGGAACAAACGTTCCTTAGACACATTGCGAGCTACGCTAAGCTCTTCAACTTGTTCTAGAAACGCGTTAACTGATTGGGACTTATCACCTTTAAAAGAAATACCCCATTTTACCACTGGGATAGGTTTGACATAATCTGAACTCGGCGATGAAACCGAAACCAATGGGGGATCCGAAACGGACTGATTGTTTGATGTAGGAGCGATAGTAGCCAAAACAGCACCAGGGGCCGTTACATTTAACGCCGAAGGAGCAGCCTCAACAAAAGCAGAAGAGTTTATCACAGGTGGGACGGCAGTATCGGTCGTAACCAACTCTTGTGAAACCGACATATTCAACTTTACTAAACCCTCAGCCAAATCTGGGGTACCAGTAACCGCAGCAGAACTATCTAGTGACAATCGAGCAGTTTCAAAGCCCGAAACATAATCACGAAGCGACACGAACCAATCCGCCTTAAGCAGAGCCTGCGCACCGTTTTCCGGGACCGAACTTCTAATTCGATTGAAAACATGAACTAGTTTTGTCTCACAGATAACGGCCGCTTTACTTAAATCCGCAGTATCAAACAAAATAGTTAACGACTCAAATGCATTGCCAATGGCCGCGGCATCAGTCTCAAAACTAAACATATGTTGGGGACGAAATATGTTTGGGTTGTCACGCTCGGCGTTCAAAGCCTTACGCAGCAACTTCCTCAAGTTAACAACGGTGGAGTCCGAGGGGATACCACGAACTGAAAGTTCAAAACTTAGTTCTGACTTCAGCAGTCTATCCACATTAAACCTATATCCGCTCAACAAAACCTGGAGCGTGTTCTCCATCGCCGACTTAGGCGAAGCTAAAGACATAATTTAAATTTTCCAATAAATACGCAAGAAGACTTGGTTAACTGCAAAAATAAGCAAACTCGAGGGCCTCAAGACGATGGGCGCCAAATTTGTGACGGGCCTAAATTGACCCAAAGAGAGAGTAAGCGGACACGGGACCAGTTGCACGACGGCTGCTCAGTGGAGTGGTCGTGGTCCAATTGGGTATTTGAAATACTCGGGGAAACTGGTCGGCGTGTAAGGGACTTACCTCTCTTTTTATTATATGGGGGATAAGGATGGGCGCCACCAAGACGATGTAATTCGCCCACACTTCCCAACGGTCCTGCGCTCGCCGTCCTGGGTGCGAACGAAGGGGAAAAGCGTGGACTAACGAATAACTATTAATTAACGACGGTAACAAAATTTATTAATGGACACAAGAACTTAAATTAACGGACTAAAATTACCCGAACTTATTTAACGACGGTAACAAAGTTTATTAACAAACACAAGAACTTAAATTAACGGACTAAAATTACCCGAACTTATACTACCAAAAATGTAACAAGATTAACAAATAAAATAACTAGTGAACATAATAATCCAAAACTAAACGAGAAAATAACATTGGTTAACGACTAATAACTACGGAACATAATAACAACTAACTAAACAATTTGGATTTCAAGGTTTAACAATTTTTTTTTAAAAACAGAATTCACGATACCTTATAGATGTAGAGCCGCAGTGACTTTTTATTCTCCACAACTTGGAGTAGGTTACCTACACGTAACCGGCGAGTACCGTAGGAACGACGAACTTCGGTGATAACTTTTGCGAAACGCAACCACCCCACATACACAAGACAAAAACTTGCCGTTCCCGCACTCCCTTTTACAATTGCACTGCCCCTCAAAAACTAATCAAAAACCTTCCTACCAAACAACGACCTTAATTTTTCTGACTTTTATTATTCTTTTTCAATTTTTTTTTTTTAAATCCCAGCCCTCCCATTTTTTTTTATTAAATAAGAAAATGTGTCCCAAAAATTGAAACGAAGGTCACACTTTACGTGAAGATTTATTTGTTTTTCATTAGTTTTCTAAAGAAATATCAAAAACTAACATTAACCTAACGACAGATCCACCTCTTTGTTGAAGATCCACCTCTTTGCGGAAGATTTAACTTTTCCTGAAGATTAATTTGTTTTTAATTGGTTTTCTAAAGAAATATCAAAAACTAATACTAACCTAACGGCAGATCCACCTCTTCGTGGAAGATCCACCTCTTTGCGGAAGATTTAACTTTACGTGAAGATTTAACTTCACGTGAAGATTTAACTTTACGTGAAGATTTAACTTTACGTGAAGATTTATATGTTTTTAATTGGTTTTCTAAAGAAATATCAAAAACTAACACTAACCTAACGGCAGATCTACCTCTTCGCGGTAGATCCACCTCTTTGCGGCAGATTTAACTTTACGCGGAGATTTGTTTTTTAATAAAAAAATTTAATAATTTTTTTTTGGAGTGCAGTTTACCATTTTTATTTTTAAATGGAAAATGTTCGGAGTGCAGTTTACCAGTTTTCAAAATTTCGTGCAGTTTACCCGGGGTGCAGTTTACCATTATCAGGTGGTTTTGGAGTGCAGTTTACCTTACCCCGGCGAAACACTGCACTTAGGGGGCTAAAATCCTCATTTGAGGAAATACCGGCTTGGGATTTTTATGAAACATTTTGGGGGTTTATTAGAACACTTCAATATACATTTTTGCCAAATTTCAGCTTGCCCAGACCTCCTGTAAGCTCAAACCAAAATTTCGGTTTCGGTACCTGGAAGATACTATAACTTGGGCAAATTTTGAAAAAATGTATTTTTCTCTTCATTTTTCAACCTTGGCCACAATTTCAATTAATTTATTATTAAAAGCATTTCCCGTGCCCGAAAACATTTCTCTCCCTGCAACGAATCAATATTGTGCCATTTTAAGGGTGGGTCGTGTTTTCGGTCAATAATTTAAGTGGAAAAATTTGTCATGGGAAAATATGAAAAAAACTGTTTTATAGAGTATTTTATGCTCTTCAATTATGGTCTGATCATAATTTTTCATACAAGCATAAATAAGCGAGTTATCGGCAAAAATCGCGTTGGGGGAGTTAAAACCCCCGATTGTGGAGGACGCCGGCGTGGGATTTAATAGGACTTTTGGGGGGTTCATTAGAACACTCCAATGTACATCTCTGCCAAAATTCAGCTTGCCCGGATTTTTTTCAAACTAAAAACCTTCCTTGCCTGAACTATTACTTTATCCTGAAAAACAATAATGGAAATAAACAAATTCTTGTTGGCAAGACATTATTTTATTGAAGTAAATCCGAGAACTGAATGTTTACGTAACCAATATTTGCTTCAGGAATGGTTCGAGGAGCGGCAACTGCAAAAAAAATGTGAGATTTAATAATCAACATCTTTCGTCAGGGGAAGAAAATGAGACAAATTACTCGAGACTTACAATATTATCAAAATCAAAGGTTTCTTCCATAATAAAATCCTACGGTGAATACGGTAATACCGATGTTAAACGAAAAAGCCTAGAACGTTTGTTTTTAGTTGCGAATCGTGAAAGAAGAACATTAGTTAAAATTTGCGAAACGAACAGGAAAGTAACTGTAAAGGAAATAACATCTGAGTGGAATGATGCTAAAAAATTAAGAATTTCCAGAGAAACTTGCAGAAACTCGATTCATAAAAGTGGTCTCGGTTTTATAAGGTATTACAATATCAAATTTGGGGTAACATACCCGTAATATAATATTTTAGGTTAGACAAAAGCCATTGTTCATCGCACCCCAGAAAAAATAAATGCTTGACTTGGTGTAAGGAATGGATGCAATAGACACAGGAGCAGTGGAATTAGGTTATTTTTAGCTACGAGTCCACATTTAATGTATGTAGTGAAGATAATCGAAAATGAGTGATTAGAACTAAACATGAAGCGTTCCTTAAGGACTATTTAAAATGAACTGTTAAGTTTTCTATGGGAGTAATGATTTGGGGCTGCACGTCAGCTTAATGTATGGGAAATATGCAGTTCATAAATGGACCTATTTATTAACGTAATCAAGTATCAAGAAATACTGAAAAATAACTTGCTCCTCAGTATTCAAGATTTGTACCCAGCGGAGCCATATATTTTCAACAAGACGGTGTTTCATGTCATACGGCCAAAACCACCCAAAATTGGTTTAATAACCAATAATGCCAGTTATGGATTGGCCATCAAGTAGTCCTAACTTTTTATCTGACCAAATGTTATCGAAACCCTATGGCAACAAATAAACAGAAACTCGAAAAAATTCGTAAAGAACTAATGACAGTTTGGAGGTTAACTCCTAAGAAATCTGGGATGCGGTTGCAACAGATTGGTGTCAAACTTTCGTAAATTCTATGCCTAAAAGGATTCGCACAGTAATTCAAACAATATGCGATGTCACGCCGTATTAAATTTTGTTATTATTGTTAAGCATATTGAATATTATTTTGGCTGAACATTTAATTGTCGGTTTTTGTTCACCATAATATTTTTGTCAGACTCAAAAATTTTGTTCTTTTACTCTTAACCATCATCAAGTAGACAGAAATAGAGATTTTAAAATTTAAGATAAGATTAATTGCCATGGGGTACCCACAAAAAGAATTTAGTAGTGTTTTTTTACGTAAATACGATCCTTAGGAGGTCCTTTATCATATAATGTGGTTAGTTTTTCTTCCTAAAAGTGGCTCATTTCGATGTACATAATTAAATAATGAAATTCAAATAAACGTGTAGAATCAATAATAATTATGGCTTTTCTTGCAGCTTATTCGGCAATTCTATAGTATTGAAATAATTATTTTACTTCGACCCTAATTTCCGTTCCATTACGTTATTTTTATACTATTGCCAAAATACGGTACCAAATTAGGCAACACGACAGCGACGGTCCTATTAGATTTTTCAACTTCGTTATTACAATCCAATAAGTCAATTTCTGTTTAATTTTAATGCTTAGGCATGTAATTTTAAATATTCCAAACTGGGAAATATTACGTCTAACTGGTAAAAATGCACTAATTGCATTAATTTAGCATTAGCAGATTTAGCATTGAAATGCAAACGTATTTAAAATACAAATTACAAAACGCAAAATACAAATTATAAATACATAATTCCAAAGGAACATTTCGCAGGTCTCCCCCATCGCGAATTTTTTAATAAAATTATTGTCAAACGTTTGAGTTTCATTTGAGCCCCAATGAGCTTCCATAAAATCGTTTGTACTACACATACCGCGAAATTATTCGCGAAAACTTTTGGAGGGTGCTGTAGAAACTACAGACTACAGATTATAGTCGTAATAATTTATAAACTTTATAATTAATATTATAATTTATAGAATTTATAGACAGACTACAGACACTAATTTCATTAAACAATTCGCGATGAGGGGGTAGTGAAATGTCTTGATAACAATTTTGACTGAATCGGTGAAAATCCAATCGCCACCATCTCACGCTCCTGTAAACAGGAACTTACTGTTTTATTGTTATCCTTTGATCGTCGTTTAGGCTAGCTCTTGATTTTCGTGGAGGCTAAGATCGTGGGTCAGTTGAGGTAATGAAGAAAATGCTTCTCGGAAATAAAACACAGCTTAGTAATAATCAATTTACTCAATGTATTAAAATTATTAAATATTGACAAGCAAAACAGTGAGAGAACTTCAAATAGCGATCAACAAATGTGAATTGAAATAACATCAGCTGCAAGCGAATGTAAAAATCACTAGGGTACAGTAATACGTAACAAAATATACGCACAGCTTCTCGTATTCTATAAAGCTTCTCTAAGGCCGCAAAACTTAGATTTTTAAAAGCGAAAATAAATGGTCGCCACAAAACTCAACCTTCTAGCTTTAATCCCATAATAGAACTGACTTGCGCGGACTGTACCTGTCACTCGTGCGGCTGTCTGCCGAAAAATTACGTGATATAGTATACTGTAGCGTCTGGTGCCTTGAAGATGCACGAGTACGCACACAATCGGTTTATGGTCACCTACCTTTAATTCGACTCTTACTTCTCAGGCTAATATGCGTCGGGATCTGATTCAACCAACACTTTTTTATACGAGCTTATGTCGAACGAATTCTTGATTCCAACAAAGATAAAACTACAGTTGGATTCCGTTAACAAGTTTTTAATCAAATAAACAAATTCCAACATATAACATATAACCCAAACAATCAAACAATCTTTATATACTACTACTCTACGCACTGATAAATAAAGGGTAGCTAACCTGCTAATCTTTCGTGCGCACAATTTTCTTTTTTCTCTCTTCTAATTTCCAATATCGTCACGATCCAACTCTCGTGCGGATCTGATCGTTCCACTCTTTCTATGACTGCTTCTCATAGATCGGATAATTTGGTATCCGGTTCTCCCCTACGTATCTGTATGACACGATCTCGACCACAACCTTTGTTGCCAACACCTTTCGTATCCCGCTATCTCACGGAATCTTAATTTCTCCAAGGAATTAATTTTCTCTGGTAGCACCACCGTATTTCGTTCACGAATATAATTTATCTCAGTATATTTAAGTGAATCTCACTTGATTTCGCGACTTTGTCTCACAGTACTAAATACGCGACCGTCACCTTTCGTGATCTCGATGATACTTCTCTATTTACTTTTATGTAACGTGCGTTACTATATATTTTGTTTAAAAACCTGAGCTTCTTATATTCTCGGCTTGTTTGTACATGGCCGACGGTTCTCTGCACGTTTGATTAAATTACACATGTTGTATATAATGTTTACATACAACATGTAACACGAACAAACTTAAAATTAAATTCAAACGACAAAAAAAACAAACACATGCAAACAAATGTGTTTGAACCTCCGGTCTCCAACTGTACTTCTCTCCTTGTTGGTACGACTCTATCCTCAACATGGATAGCGCGTATCACAACAATACATTGGAAATAGGATACGTCAGAAGCTTCGTAACAAATGCAAAATTTTGTCATAGTCTATGTAATATTATGTAAAACAAATCGGCGTCATCATTTCAGGAAGGTGTTTTCTTAAGCGTATCTAGGAATATTTGGGCCAGCCGCAAAATCTTCTTCTTCTTCTTCTTAATCTAGGACTACGTCCTGTACTTCCCAACTATAGTGCCTCTGTTCAAGGCACTGTTGGTTCTATGAGCAGTTTGGTTTTTACATCTCAGGTAGCTTGCTAGGCTTGCCTTTCGATGTGCCTGCACCCTGTTTTTTATTGTTATTATGGCAAATCATTAACACAGGGGGACCGCCTACTTAACGTGCCCTCCGAAACGCGGAAGACGGTCAGGAAATTTTTAGACAATACCCGGAGTCGAACCGCCGCGCCTTGCGTTAGCAGTTGATCGCGCTAACGTTCAGACCATGACCGTCTTCAAAATATTGTAAATCATATTATGATTGTGAAATATTTTTGTAAGGCGTTTATTTTTTAGTCATTAAATATATTTCAAATTCAATAAAATTAAAAGTTATTTTTAACTCGTTAATATAATTAATCTATTGAGATGGAAAACCGTAGGTCCTTGTTCGTAAACAATAAACGAAACTACAATTCTCTAATTTCACAACATGTTTCGTGTGATTAATTCATACATCTTTAGGTGCTATCGCTGTTCAGTCAATAAATAAAATTAAAAAAACAACATCAAATTACACAAATGCATCAGAATTTTCTAAATAATTTAATTTGACCTCCAACTTTTTCCTTTTCTCTACACTTTCCATTCCAATTAAGTTAAATTTCCAACTATACTTGTTATCTTAGTCTTCAAGAACTTCGTGTGAAGTATAAATTTTCATTAATCTTAAAGCTAAATCGGGTCTGGCACTTAGGGCTCTGCGACAACCTAATCTTATTTCAGTATTTCCCCATCGCGAATATTTTCAATAGATAACTTATATAAATTTTAGAGAAAATAATTTACAACAGAATTTCTCCAGTCTTAAACATTTTCTGGTTTCCGACCTGACCACAATTGTTGTAACCAAGTTTTAGCACTGACTTTGCATATGGTTAGAAGCTAGTTTTTAGGATAACAAGAAAAGTGCTGTGGGTTTTGTAGATTTGTGGTGTAGAATTGTGGACAGTGTGGAAGAGTGGAGTATTATTGAAGTATTGGGAAAATAAAATGATTTTTGATATTATTGAAGTTGTGCAAAACTCTAAAATGTAAAATAGTAATTTAATATCTACTGTATTGATCGATCGATTATTCAGAATTCACTTAAATGGACAATCGAGTAACTATAGGACACTCAAAAATAGTTTTCCGCGAGGTTATGTACTATTAACTTCGCTTCTATTTAATTTATACATCTTTGATTTACCAGTTACAGTTACAATAATATAAATTATTGAAAAAACAACATTGTAATAACAGTTCTCTTACCATAATTCTAAAACCTTTCCTTGACGTATTCCATGTGAAATATTGCAGCACTTTGAAATTCAGCAAAGTTTCCGCAAATTACAGCCTAGATTCGCCCAATTTCAATTCGTACTTAGTGGCGTCACTATCTAGAGATTTGGCATTCCCTGATTGAATTTTTTTCCAGTTTAAATATCCCTATTTTTTATATTACCGCACCGTCTAATTATTAATTACTTTGCACCAATTATCAAAATGCAACTCTCATCTGTAAATACCATGTATCATCATTTATACGCTTAGATAATTTGTGGACACTTTTAGATAACAGCAATTTTGGGATTTTTATATTAATAATGCTTTAATTTACTACTTGAACATTATTGTAAATTTTAAATTCTTCACAAAAGAGAAGATTGATAAAAGTTAAGTTTTCCAAATTAAAGGAAATACCAATTCCTAGAGTTACTAGAAAGAAAGTAAATGTATTTTTTCGTACTTAGGAAGCACTCTGTATAGTGTTGTTATCAATATTTATTTTGTTTCACTCAATATTTTATTTAATATTAGGTAACAAAACAGGATTCAAATTGATAAAAAATTAATTTCATATTTTAAATTCAGATATAATTATAAATTATTATTGTGATAATAATTGATAACAATTATTATTGTTAATCAATCATACTTATGAACAGCGGAAGAGATAAGGTTTATAGTGCGAACGTAAATTGATAAAGCCTTTTATCTTTCTAACTTCCTGCGTCTGAAGATGACATTTACACTGTTCTTTGTTCAGGTGAAATGTTCAGCTTCAGACATCATCAGTGGGATATCCTCAATTGACCGGGTATTTTCAGTGTAATCTACTGATTGCGAAAGTAATCAGGTACATTACTTCCCGTCAAGAGTGATAAGGGTTGTGGCTATAAGTGTAATTTGTCGGTGGCGCAAATTCACACGTTACGGAAGGTGAACCCTCGGGACCATTGGGAGGAGGGTGATAGTTTAGCAGAAGGCATAAATATGGTTGAATTAATGAGTTAATCAGAGAGAAGCCGGGGAGGGCCCGTAGAAGAGCCACGACCGGGGGCCGTAGGGCCGTTCGTGAGTTAAGGTTAATATGCAGTTGAATTAATTAGAGTTAAATTCTCTCGTGCGGGATATTTTGCCGCGTTTGTCGGTTTTGATTTTGTTTTGGGCAATAGACAAGGGAGTGCCTTTGCCGCGTTTGTTTTACTTGTATTCTCAAGTGTGTTTTCAAAGGTCAAGTAGTTTTTTTAATGAGTCCACAGTTATGTAGATCGTGAATTCTCTTGTCTGCGACATTTGTTACGAGTTTATCGTTATTTTGGGCAATAGACAAGGAAGCGCCTTTGTTACGTTTGTTGGTTTGGGTCTCCAAGTGTGGACTGACTATTTTTCGTTACCTACGAGTGCCAAAATTGGACACAATTCAGAAGTAAAATACATCATTTATGTAAGTACCAGTTTCGATTATTTACTATCCAAAAGATGGTATTTTTCTGTGAGTTGTTGTTTTGAATTGTGTACATGTATGTTTTAGAAGGGCCACCCTAATTGTAAGGGTACAATATATCAAATTATAAAGTGTATATGACATATACCCGCAACCGAAGTTTTAACTTCAATATTAAGCCGGGGAACTTGGCGAAAAAGGGGAGTTATGGGGCTCATACTACAAAGTCACGTTACTAAATGATTTTTTAAATGATTTTATTTTGAGAACATAATTCTACATTTGGGCGCAATCGATCGAACGGTGGTGGCAGCTTAACCAATCAGCAACACGCAGGAAATTCACAAGGAAATCTACAAGTAAGTCCACTGCAATATAATTTCTTCTTTTCTTAATTTCTTATTAATTAAGTTCTTAATTTTCTATTTCAGTAATATTTTATATTTTATGTCAAAGCGACGGAATATGAGGTATTTGACGAAAATTGGCGAGTTCTGCACTGAGCGCCATATTTGACTTGGATTTGCATGACGATTCTATAGAAAATGTAACTAATATCAAAAAAATTCCAAGAACCTCTTTTGTTTAAAATGTAATTATAAATTTATTTGCTCTGAAATATTTTTATCATATACCTTATGTATGATGAACCGTTTACGAAATAAATAAAATAAACTAAAATTTTGGAGTTGTTTTTGCATCTAAGGGTGAAAGGGGATTACTCATCTTGTTTTGCAAAGGAGGTTTGCATCTACATTTGTGCCAAATTTTATGCTTCTATCACAAAGTGCAAGGTTCTGTAGTAATTTTATTCCTTACCGCCCCGTCCGGACTAAGATGTTTATTTCAAATATAAAAGTTATATATTGAATTAATTATTTATCTATTACAAAACCAATAACAAAACTTTCGTTTAGTGTTAGTCTCGTCCTTTTATGTTAGATTAAATTTTAAAAAACCATATAAGTTACTAATCCAATAACTTACATGGTTAACCTATATATTATTACAACTGATTGTTAGAAACAATATAAAAAAATATAATTTATTTACATTAATGTATTGCTTTTAAAACGTCCTTCAAATTCAGCTGTCTCGAAAAATATTTCATTCCAAGAACTCTTGAAATATTTAATTAATTTTGAAGATTTCAGTTTTCATCTGGAAAACTTGAAATGATGACCTAAAAACAAAGCCAAGGCAAGAAAATTAACAGCCAATACACAGGATTCTTGTATAATTTAATTTATAACATATAATAATATATACTACATTGTTTTACATATTTCATTGCATCACCATTTTCTTTCGCCATTCGAAAAGCAAAATTATCCTACTCGCTTCCGACAAACCGGAATAGAAACATTCATAATATATTTATAAACATAATATAGTAATTATTACCTTGAAAATTATATTTTTAAAATTAAATATTTAAAATAACAACAAAATACAGTAGAACTCCAATTATCCGAATCAATTGGAACCGGACCCCATTCGGATAATCAAAAATTCGGATAATTGGATTTTTTCAGATAAAAGGGTACTGTATGGATTTTTAATTAATTAAATGAAAAGGCAACACTTTTACATGTTATATAGCGTACTTACAAGTGCTGTACATTAGTATGTATTGTAAATTTAATGAAAGTCATTGCTTGTTCAACATTTCGGTCAAAGTAAGCTGTTTGACTGTCCGTTTTCGGGCAGCCAAGTCGCGCATCCGCTTGACAGTGAAAAGTTGCATGTGGTCACACTCGGGCTGACGCAAAATCATTATTTTGCAAATCGCAGTACGTTTCCGTCTTAATTTTTTTTCTGAAAGCGATTCGGATAATCAGCGATTCGGATGGTTGATGGAGTTCGGATAATTGGAGTTCTACTGTATTACAAAATCATGTAGGCTGTTGCTCTAAATCAAAATGTAAAATATCACCAGTGTTACGCTATGTGAGAGCGATCTCACAGCGACATTATGGACACTTGGTATTCTCCATTTTTACTGATGAAAGCTTCAAAAATTCAAAAGAATTAAACTGAAAAATATTAATTAAAAAAAATGTAACTTAATTGAAAACATGTTAAAATTAAAAAGACATACAATTTTTAATTAAATTCTTTTTTCATCGTTTTGCTTTAATTACAGCACGTGTAATTCGAAGCATTCTTTCTATAATTTTTCTAATTAATCTTTAGAAATATTAGGTCATTATTTTTTTGAAGTAGGACATTCTTTTCTTACATTTCTGTTTATTCTTTGGAATTCAAGTTCTGCCTGTAGGGTGGCCACGTCATTCATTATCATGACGGTGCCGGACAATTTCTATCTTCAAGAGTTTCACTTTCTTCGAATCGCCCAATTGTTAAATTAACCGTAGATTTTTTAACTGAAATTTATCCAAAGCTTGTGTAATCAAATTATCAGCAGCTTGTGTAAATATGTTGTCGTGTTCCAAAATGAAATAACGCGTCAACAAGATGTTTTTTCCCAATTTAAAACGTTGGTCTCTAATCAATTTCCAAATTTTTATCCCAAAATATTTATTGTTTTCGTTGTATTATGAAATTGCTCTTAATTTTAAAATAAAATTCTAAATTTTTTTAAAAATGGTTAACAAAATTTTAATTTTTTTAAAACTCAAAATTTTTATCTTAAAACTAAAATGTTTATCAAATATGCTCCTATGTAAAATGTTATTTAATTTTAAATTCCAAGTCCCGCACATAAAAAGTTTAGAAAATTTTCATTAAATTCATTTACCTTACTTGTGTAAATTTCTGTGCCCGTCCATTTTTAAAAGTTAACTTTTCTTTTCTGTAATTTTCCAAGCCATCCCATATGTTTTCTTCCAATTTGAATTTGTTCCATCAATATAGCATCACATTTTTTCTTTGAATACTGTATTATTTTCTTAATTTTTCTAACTTTAGTAAAATTTCTAATTTTTTTTTGTATGCGTAAAACTTGTCGATGTAAAATATGTCGACCAATAATTCATTTTCGACAATTTAAACCAATTCTTAATCTCGAAGGTAATAAAAAAATCAACACTCCCTGTGCGATTCAACATTCGGTCCACCCAATTTAGTGGTCAATCGTGCACTCTAAAATTTGACCCACACTCTACGGTGGTCAAACGTTGACTTTTTTGCTCCTGGCTTCAAATTTTCGTGCCAGTGTCGTTCTGGACGTAAAACTCAGGAAAACACTAAGTTGACCAAAATCTATTAAAATTGTCACACTTGGTGATACCAACTCATCAAATTTTTGCGCACAATTTTTAAATTTCACATAAATAAAGAAAAATACAATAGTATCGATACCATTTACAATATTTTCGCCGTTACAATATTGACTAATCATCAATTTTTATGATTTCATGAATTTGGATATTTTAAAAGTTTTTGTATGACTCCAATGAGCATTAAAATTTGTTTCAAAATACAACCAAATTGTGTATGGTTAAATTTTAATTTTAAAATGGACTTTTCGTTTTTATAAAATTGTTATCCAAAATATGTAAAAATTATTAACCCTCTTGAAATACATTTCAACGTATTGCATTTTTATTACCATAACATTTAATATTGACGACAATACTTTCAAAAATTTTATTCCAACTATATTAGAAACATGTAGTAATGCAATTTTTTTTTATTTATAAATTAAATCCCAGCCTTATACTCTCCATACTTCCGTGAATGGTATTACCTACGTTCCTGCGAATTAAATGTATTATTTTCTTCACAATCTCAATTTGGAAAAACACATAAGATCGCTTTATATTTGTTATGATAATTTCGTAAATAATATAACAATGGCAACTAAAAATTTGAATTCCTAATTTAATTAGTTCAGTAGTACCTACCTATATCTGAAAGCAGTATATAAAATATTCAGCAAAAATGCCTACTTAATTTGTAATATAAATTAATAAACAGTCTATGTAGGTACCTACTCAACCGAAGTTCGAGTGATTTTTCAATTTAATTGTTTATTGATGACTGGGTGTTATATTACAATATTGTAATAATGCTCTACATGGTATTGTTTGTTTGCTTAGTTCTTGTTACGTACGTACGTTTCAATTATTATAGTTTTATTCTTATAAATTACATAATATTTAGGTATGACAACAATATTTTTCCATATATGGGGCATTAAATCAAATTTTTTTCAATTTTAATAATATTTACACAATGTTGGAGTACATGAAATATACAATAATAATATTAAATAATAGACCTAAGATACAAAGTACAGAGGTTTATCGATGAAATGAACAGTTACTAACCATATTAAGTAAAGATAGAATCTGATATCGAAATAGCACACGACTCCTTTTAAAATTCGCAAGTTTAATCAGTTTTTGAATTTCAAGTGGGTACTAGATAGATTTATGGATAAACCAATTTACAAGTCAGTATCTTATTTACTGACTAAACGCAAATAGGGATCTACATCTTAACGTGGTATCTGAACCACGGCACAAACAATTTAGTAGCAACCAGGAATCGAACCTTAACAGAATATCAAAATAAAACCAAAAGAACAATCAAATTTTTATAGTAAGTTTTATTAACATGGTTATTTTAATAGAATAAAAGAATTAACTTTATTATACTTTCAACAAGTTCTAAAATCAGTCATTAAATTTATATACCTACTTACGATAAATATACCGGGTGACCGGCCGAAAACTGAACATAGGGAAATAACATGGGAAATTGATTTTTTCTAAATTCCTGCTTCCCATTATAACTGATATGAATAAAAAAAATACCAAATTAAGGAGATTTTTTTTCCGCGCCTAAAGATACCAAACACTTAATATTTTGTTTTTTAATTATTGTTAAAAAGTCGATAGTAAAATTAAGAAATAGCGCTTCTTAAAAAAATATTAGCAGGCTGGGTCTTTGCATTACGTCTAATGTGCCGCATTGCTATTGTATGAAAGCCAAATATTACAAACAAAAGTTACTTTGACAGATTAAAATTAATTTTGTTAACAATGAAGTGGTCTGTTGAAGAAAAAGTTTTCATGGTAAAATATTACAGCGGTAATAGTTTACGCCAAATACGTGACTTATTTTCTGTTAAATTTAATAATAGCCAAATTCCATCAATATCGGCCATACAGAATATAATTAAGAAATTTGAAGACACTGGTAATACTTCGACAAATTTAAATAAAGGTATTAACCAAAATTATTAATTGAAGTTGTCTTATCATTATTTTTTAAATAGGATATCAGAGAAACAACCATGAATTGGAAGAAACTATATTAGGTTTAATTTCTGCGAATCCAAATGCAAGCATTAGATCCATTGCAGCTGAGTGTAATGTTGGTAGAGAAAATGTTCGAACAATTTTAAAAAAGCACAAGTACCATCCTTTTAAATATCAATGTCATCAAGAAATATTTTTGTTTGACGAAGAATCCAGGCTTGTATTTTGTGAGAAAATGCAAGAACGTGCTAACAGAAACCGAAACTTTCTGAAACAAATATGTTTTACAGACGAATGTACATTTACATTAAACAATGAGCCAAATGTACAAAACCATCGCTATTGGGCTATACAAAATCCGAGACTAAATTTAATGACCCGCTCACAATATCCTCAAAAAATTAATATTTGGGCTGGCATTTATAATAACCGTGTTCTTGGTCCATTTGAAATACTTGGAAATTTAAATTCAGATATGTATTTAGATCTTCTTATAAATAATATTGGTCCTGCGTTAGACGAAATAGCTTCTGAACACCATGAGGTCTGGTTTCAGCAAGACGGTTGTCCAGCACATTTTGGGGTAAACGTTAGAGATTATTTAAACCAAGCATATCCAAATCGATGGATTGGTCGTGGTGGTGCTATAAACTGGCCAGCCCGATCTCCTGATCTGGCACCGTGTGACTTCTTTTTGTGGGGTCATATTAAAAGCAAAATTTATAAAACTCGTCACCCAAATATTGATTCTTTGAGGAACGCGATCTTTGCAGAATGCAATCAAATTACTGCTAGACAGCTAGCAAATGTAAGAGAATCATTTTATAATAGATTGGGTTACTGTTTAGTGCAGAATGGAGGGTTATTCGAATACTTGTTATAATATTATTATTATTTGGTTACTTTCGTTCAGTATTTAATAATCCAATTCGTCGCTACAATAGTAAACTCGCGTATCTGCAATTTTTGCGAATTTGGGATTATGGGTACATTAGAATGTAAGCTAACCAATACACACTATGGTAGAGTCTCGTATCTGTATCTCGTTTCGTTATAGTAGATATTACAATTGTAAACTTGCGTAACTACGTGAATCTTATTTTCGACCTCCGTAAAGTAGCGAATGTATAGATTGGTTACTTTACAGTAGTAATTGTAACAACACATGCATCTTTTGACTAATGTAAACTCGCGAATAGTCAAATACGTTAGTTTACTGTTGTGGGCTATTTCAAAAATCTTATAAGTGTGTTGTAAAGTCGCGTATATGTAAATTTTATTTTATTCCATTTTTTGAGTTTAGGTAAATTTTCAACGTGTCTTGAGTTATTACAACACTATGAATTCAAAAACGATATTTTACTATTAATGACATAAGTAAATGCGACTTTTTGACTCCAATAAGAATAAATAACAAAGCATTATTCTCTAACATACAGTGGAGAGAAACACATTGTCTGCAAGAATTATTTCTTAGATACACTAAATATTTCAGAAGCTACAATTAGGGGTGCTTTAGCTAAGGTTAGTGAAACAGGTCAATTACTACCGGATATGAGAGGAAAGAAGGCCCCACCACAAAAAATAGACGAAAATTCAGAGAAATTTCTTAGGCAGCACATTCTTTCTTTTCCTTCTGTCGAATCACACTACTGCGGTAAACAATCAGAATATAAGTATCTTGATTCAGCATTAACAATTCAAACTATGTACAAATTATATAAACTATAGAATGTGATAAAATTTCCTGTTAGCCCGTGTGTTTTGAAAAGTACAGGAGAGTATTTAGAGAATACAAGTTAACTTTTCATAAACCAAAAAAAGATTTTTGTAAAACGTGTGAGGTTCATAAAAATACGGAGGGAAATGATCATTTAAAACGTAAGGAAGCTGCACGTCAATGTAGGAACGAGGATAAAGAAACCGCAAAGAGAGATCCGTCTATTTTGGCATTTAACTTTGACCTACAGTCAGTTCTTAATACTCCTAAGGGTGCAGCTGGGCCTCTTTTTTATGTTAGAAAACTTGCAGTTTACAATCTTACGGTGTATAACTTAGGCAATTCTGATGCTATCTGTTACCTTTGGGATGAAACTGAAGGAAAGAGAGGTAGTGTGGAAATTTCGACTTGTATTTACAATTTTATAATGAGTAAACCAGAAGTAAGGCATGTTAGAATGATGTCAGATAATTGTGCAGGGCAGCAAAAAAATTTAACTTTTTCTGTTATGTGTCTCCATTTACTTAAAGTACACCCTGTGCTCGAGGTGATAGATCACAAGTTTTTCGAATCTGGGCACACCCAAATGGAATGTGACTCTATTCATGGTAAGATAGAGCAGAAATCGAAAAATATTCCAGTATACACTCCAGAAGGCTGGGCACAAGTGATAAGAACAGCACGATCAAATCCACGACCTTATGAAGTCAGTTACCTTTTACACGATGATTTCGTAGAATTCAAACTAAAAAAAGTGTTTTCCAATCCGAGTCAGGTCAGAAACTTAAGTTTCGCAATGCAGTGTGGCTACATTATGAAAAATCAACTCCAGAGACAATTTTTTTGAAACATAGTTTTGATGATACGTGGTACAATAAATTTACTTTAAAGAAGTTACGAGGACGCCCTTTATTAATACCAGAGCCTGCAAAAGTGTATTCTTCTCGAATTCCTATTTCTAATGCAAAAAAGAAAGACTTAAAAAAACTTTGTAATGAATAAATTAGTAATACCCAAAGTTAATCACGATTACTATAATAATTTACCTACGAATGAATCAGCTAGAGACACTTTACCAGAACCAGATCAGTTGGAAGAATCTGATTCTGAATAAAATTGATTAAAAATTCCAGTTTTTCATTTTTTCATTATTTTGTTTTGTTTGTATGTACATTTTTTCAAATAAATTATGTACCCAAAAGCTACTGTGTATTAGTGGAGTAGAGTTCTGTAATAAAAAGCGACAACTGAATGAACAACAACATTAAAATTGTAACATTAATTATTACAGATTCGTTACTTTACTGTCAAACTATAACATTTCACAAATGTGTACCACAGTAAACTAACGAATCTGAATTTTAAGTCTTTAAAATTGAAAATTTTGAAAGTTGCTCGTATAGCTTTAAAAGTAACCTAAACTTATTATATTATAGACATAAAAAACATTGAAAAAGAATAAAAATGGATTTTAGGGAAACAAATCAAACTGCTTTTTGCTCTCCTGTAAAATTAATATTTTGCAGATACGCGACTTTACCATTGGAGGGACGAATTGATATTTTTCTTATTCTTGGGTTTTGTTGACTAAATAAAACTACTTTTAACTTTTAATATTGATCAACTTGTTATAATAAAATAATATTCAAATTGCGTTCTTATTATTTTTAAAATAAAAACAAATTTAAAAAGTTTAAAAACAATAGCAATGCGGCACATTAGACGTAATGCAACGACCCAGCCCGCTAATATTTTTTTAAGAAGCGCTATTTCTTAATTTTACTATCGACTTTTTAACAATAATTAAAAAACAAAATATTAAGTGTTTGGTATCTTTAGGCGCGGAAAAAAATCTCTTTAATTTGGTATTTTTTTTATTCATATCATTTATAATGGGAAGCAGGAATTTAGAAAAAATCAATTTCCCATGTTATTTCCCTATGTTCAGTTTTCGGCCGGTCACCCGGTATAGATTCTAAAATGTAAGTTACAAAAAACATTTATATAAAATATTAAAAATTTTTTTTTATAATTTCACTGCCATCCTGTATGTTACAGTTCTAATGATTTATTATTAACGATATAAAATTTTCCAATAAATTAATGTTGCTATTTATAAAGTATGTAAGTACATAATACTAGCAATTTAAAAATTTTATTAATTGTGTTAATTGCTGAGATATTAAAGGGAATGTGACTATTATAAAAAAAGCAAATAAATTATTTATAGTAGTAGGTATTTATAAGTAATTATTATTAGTACTCATAATATTTTAGTGCAACATTATATAATTTTTTATTGCTTAATTATTGTATATATTATTAGAGTTAATACCGGGTAACTAACTAATTTTATAACTGTAGGAACTGTTATCAAGTTATGACTGAAGAAAATTCAAAATTAATTAAATTTGTTAAGTTAATCATGAGTAAAACTTGGTAAAACTGAGGATTTCAAAGTTTTGTAAATTTAGAGACAATAGGAACAGTTCCAGTTTGACATTATGCAAGAAAGGTCTGTGAATAGAGAGTAGAGATACCAAGATTTAGGAGGCGCCAAATATTGGAATAAAATAGTATACAGTCGACTCTCGATAATTTGAACACTGGTTAATTTGAATCTCTCGATAATTTGGTAATAATTAATGGTAATTTGAAATTTTTCTCTGGTCCTTCTCTGGTCCCTTGTGTTTCAATTTATCGAGAGTCGACTGTATTACATTATTTTCTTTAGAACTATGATTTATTAACTTAACACATTGCTCCACTTCTCCAATATTATTTTCCTAATTTTTTGAATTTCCATTTACAATACCGCTTGGGAAAAGGGAACCAAAATATGGTTTGCTCGGGCATCCAAAGAACCCTAGCGGTAAAGAGGAAAATGGTGACAAACTCCTTTAAATGACAACGGGTAATCCCAATAAATCTACATAGAATTGGGTTAGTTTGTTGCCCGTAGCTGGTTTTTCTTATTTTTATCTTGACTTTTCATCAATGGGCCCGACTTGTATGTAGTATGAATATGGAACCAATTCTTTTATTCGCTATTCACGGAAAGCAAGGCTAAGAAATTCTGTTATTCGAATTCAGAATTTCTTTGTATGTCAAGTAGTAATTACACCAAGCCAGTTTTGATTTGTTACAACGGTTGAAAAAATTAACAATTCTACATTATACAAGATTATTGTACAACGGGAATTTCTGCAGTTTTTTGCCATTCACAAAAATGATATTTTCTATTGAAAATTTGCATATTTTGAAATTACAACTTTCAATAAATATAATAAAAATTGTTGTTTATGTGATAAGGAAGCTTATTCGATCCACAGCTTCAGCGAATTGAAAGTAAATTCAACATCAATAGATATAGTATTACTTACCTACTATACCGAGAACGTTTTACAGACTTCTAAAAATAAACAATAAAATCAAGAAACGTTACATTAAAGATGGCCATTATTATTAATAAGAAAAACATAAATAATAAAAACAATGTATTGTAATAAAAATAAATCAATAAAATAAATAAAATCATTGCTATAACTAATAAAATAAATAACTTCTTTTGCTTGAATAAATAACTTAATTACTATCAAATCAAGGTTGTTTAAATTCATATTTAACAACAAATTAAAAAAAAATTACCTACAATAACCACCTAATTTTTATTTCATTTTAATTCGGATAAAAAATTGTGGGAAAAACTACTTCTCAGTCAGTTAAATTTTGAACGTTATTAAACGTACATTTTCAAAAAGCAATTGGAAAACTATATAGGTCGCTTTTTAATAAAATTGTAATGAAATATTAACATCGCGCTTGGTTTTTGCACTAATTTTCCCAAGAAAAACTCAAGGTAAACAAATATACTTCCTGTGCTAAAGCCAGGAAGGCTAAAGGTAGAACAATGTTTTTTTGATTAAAGCCATCCTCTAAATGAATAAATTCCACGGTGTTGCTCTTTGGTATATAAGAATTATGACGTAATCAAAATTGAGGTCAATGGGAACCATAAAATTGTTAATATCTCGGTTATATATGGGCCGATCGCCATTTTAAAAAATCTTTATTAAAGATATTTAATGTCACTACAAAAGTCGTTATTATAAAATTTTCTCTAAAATCAATAGTATTTGAAATATTTGCATATCTCAAATTTTAGCTTTTTTTTGCTAGGAAAAGATAAAAAGGAAAAGTTTATATTTACTAAAATAAAGATAAAACTGGTAAGATTACAGTGAAACTACGGGCGGAGGTAAATGTGCCACCAGTAATGTTATTCTACCTGTTACGAATTTAGGATATTAAAAGTACACAGGTATTTGTGCCACCGGAGAAAACGGCATCTACCTGATGCATCTCCTACATGTAACATCGATTATTTTTTGATTTTATACGATTTTTTGGGGGTGAAACGTAATAGTTTACTGCCCCATACCGCAACTATACTTTTTAATGCTATTTCGAGGGTCTCTCACATCCCGGTTTCATTTATCCCGGTTTTCTTGATGTGTGGCGCCTTCTCGTATGTTTAGCCTAGTAACCAGAGTCAAAACCGCCCTGGAGGGGTGCAACGCGGAGCGGAGCGCAGCAGCGCCCCGTAAGGGTAGGTTTTGACGATGGATTACCCTCCTTATCGAATGCACACCCCAAAATTCGAAGGCAAAAAAAATTTAAATTTTTCACTCTTAGTGGCACAAATACCTGTGTTTATTTAAAGAACCCTTTTGGTCGGTGGCACATTTACCAGTACCCTTTTCTGGTCAGGTACATTTGGTGGCACAATTACCTCCGCCCGAAACTACGATGTAATGAATTTTGATTTAACGATATTCTCGATTTTACGATTTTCTTTTATAGGAACATTAACTTTCATAATAAATTAATTACCAATCGGGATTTTGGACTTTTTAGCTATTTAATTGAATTTTTGGACAATAACAGAGATTTTCAATTTCATAATGTTTCATTTTAACAAAAGTAAATTTTTTTTAGGTTCGTTGGCTATTTTAATACAGAAATCTAATTTAATCACAAATTTATTTCATGACAATCAAAATAAGATGCAAAGGAATGAAGGCAATTCAAATCAAATAATAGACATTTTAAATTGTTCGATTGAATGAAATTGTTGAAATTCTTTATGTTTTTTTTCAGACAAAAATAAAACATAATTATAATGTATTTCCATTTAACAAAATTTCTTTTTAACAAATTTTTATCTTTATATAGAAGTTCAATTATATTAAAAGTCTAAAAAAAAAACTATCATATCCTATAGAATATGAAAACCATTGTCGGCATATATCATCACTCTATCCAGAGGCACACATATTATTACATAATCAGTGCTATTCCCATCACCTTAGTTATAACCAATTGTTGGCAATTTGACGTATAAATGACATTTGATAGCTACGGGTTATTCAAGATGCACCTTAGTTATTGCCAATTATTGGCTAAATTAAATTTTCACTACCAACTTTTAGTGAAATTGTTAAGTTATGTCAATTAACCTCGAAAATAGCCAATCTTGACAAATTTTGCGATTAAAAACAGCATTTTATTAGCAAAAAATTGGCATTTGCCAATTGATAGCAGGCAACACCTGTACAGCACTTGATGGGATTGACAGCAGATATAAAATCAAGTTTTAATCCGTAAAATTGTAAATTATCGCACTAATTTTAAATTTTTAATTAAATTAAAATTTCATTTTTAATTAGTAAACTAAAAAAATTTAAATTACAATAAAAAATGTTAACTGAATTAAAATTAAATAGAATGTAATAACTGTCGTCGCCATATGTATTGAGCACCCTGCGTATATTCCAAAATTGAAACAGGTACTTAAAATTTTTGAACTTTTACCGTTAGGGCGGGTACAGGTAGGGATAACAAAAGCTTTTATATTTAAAAATGTTATTATTTGGCGGGTAGGTAATGCAATACCAATATTTATTTCATTTTCGAGTATTTTACAATTACGAGTAGTTGTAACAAGTGTTAGAAAATTTCGTTCCAAAAGGCAAATTTTGTTGTGATTTTTTTTTTAACTATATTATAAATAAGTGAAAGTGCCGTTATGCCGAAAAGTCGTCAATTAACCGAAGCTGAACGTGGTCAGATTGTGCTGTTGAATTCACAAGGTATGAGTCAGGTCAAAATATCCAAAAAAATCGGGTGTTCAAGAAGGGCTGTGCAATATACAATTAAGCGCTACCAGGACACTAGTTCTTACAAAAATCTACCCAAAAGTGGACGAAAACGAATCACATCATCTAGACAAGATCGATTGTTAGTCAAGTTATGTTTGGAAAACCGCAAATCGACTGCAAAAGACCTAGCTGCCGACTTAATGCAGCAGGGCAATATTAATATTTCAGCACGGAGCGTAAGTAGACGCTTGGCAGAAGCAAATTTGCACGGCAGAAGAGCAAGGCGTAAACCTTTATTAAGTGTGACGCATATGAAAACTAGGCTTACTTGGGCAAAAAAGTATAAAAATTACACAGTGGATGATTGGGCCAAAGTAATTTGGTCTGACGAATCAAATATTGAGGTACGCTTTATTTATTACATTTTTATTTATTTTTACTTTCCCATTTACGTAGTTTTTTTTTCTAAAATTATACTCTTACAACAATTAGAGTTAATTATTAATTGTTTATAATAATTACAGATATTTCGCCATTCTGGAAATCAATATGTGCGTAGGAGGCCGGGGGAAGCATTTAAACCGGAATGTATTATCCCCACCGTCAAGCACGGGGGGGTAGCATCATGATGTGGGGGTCCATGAATGCTACAGGGGTCGGAGAACTAAAAGTGTGCGATGGTCGGATGAATACCCGCACATATATTGAGACGTTGGAAGAGGTTCTGGAACCTTCCATTCTGAAATTATTTTCAGAAGAGGATCCGGATTATCTCTTTCAACAAGATAACGCACCTTGTCACAAATCGAAAGGTAGCATGCGTTGGTTTGCTGAAAATGGGATTCCATTGTTGGACTGGCCTCCACAGTCGCCAGATTTATCGCCCATCGAAAATTTATGGTATAAATTAAAACGAAGGGTTAGTAAACATAATACCCCATCAAAAAAAATTCTTATAGAAAAATGTTTTGAAGAGTGGGCAAAGTTTACCGCAGAAGATTGTTTTAATCTAGTGAGTAGTATGCCTAGACGCGTTCAAGCTGTCATAAAAGCGAAAGGGGGTGCAACCAAATACTGAAATTAATAAATATTTACAACATAAAAAGCATTTTGATTCATTAACCATCCAATTCCTGTCCAAAAAATTGAAATATTCGCATTAATTAAGGGTGCTCAAAACATATGGCGACGACGTATTAAGGGGAAGGGACACATGTTTTTTAGTTCAGTTTGCATTCAAATTTATCAAGTTGAAGGAGAAACATTTCCGATAACAATCGACATTTAAATAATTAAAATATTAATTTTTTAAAAATAAGATATGGATTTAGTAGTTTTTGCAACATTTATAAACGAATTACAAAGGTAAGTAAAATAAGTAAAATGAACGGAAGTTTAAAACGATAACTAGGGGTGCGCGATTATGAAATTTCATAATCGATTATGAACTCATAACTCGATTATGAGTAGGGTGCGCATGCGCATATAATCGATTAATCGATCACCGTAATTCGAATAATCGATTAATTCGGTCGTTCTAATTGCTGTTGGGGTTGGGATTACGTTTAAGTTTAAAAAGTTGTATTTACTCGTATTAAAACAAGATATTATGCTTATATAGAATAAACCTGTTACCAATAAAAAATAAAGTATATTCTATAATCGATTATTTTCAAAATCGATTATTTTCATAATCGATTATTTCCACAATCGATTATTTTCACAATCGATTATTTCTATAATCGATTAATCGATTATTATAAATTATCATAATCGATTATGAAAAAATCGATTATTCGAATTACGATGATCGATTAATCGATTATATGCGCACCCCTAACGGTAACTATTCTAACAGCTGTCAAATTAAGATTATGCGCAGATGCTATCACAAAATGCTGCGATGTTGTTTAACAAAGAAAGTAACATTTCTTTAAATATGAACAAAATGTTGGTAACAAAATATTGAAACCGGAATTGACAGCTTAGTCAATTGACTAAGAACTTGGTAAATTACCAATGTGATGTGAATAGCACTGATTATCTTCTTCTGGAGCGATGAGTATAGAGTGATCCACTCAGCCACACTGAGAAATGGGACAGGAGTTGGAGTGGTTTTGAACAGAGAGTTTGGAAGCCGAAGATAGGAATACCTGCAACTGAACAAAAGGATAATAATGCTCAAGATCAGAATAAAAACGAAAAATCTATCGAGGGATCTCGAGAACAATAAACAAATCCGATGATATTGAGAAGCGATGGAAGATCGAACGGGGAATGCCAGTCGAAGCTAAGGATGTTTAGAGAAATAGGAAACCCTGGATAAGATGCAGATTATCGACTTGATAGATGACAGGTCATCATAAAAATGTGAACACTGAGCAGGGGGAGCAGAAATACAGAGGCCTTAGGAACAAGATTCAGAAAGCAGCCGGGAAAGCAAAAGTGGACTACATAGAATAAAACTGCCGTGCGTTTTGGGACGAGATAAGAGAAGGCATGTTGGACAGAGCATATGGAAGAATAAAAAGCATGTTCAACAAAAGAAAGTCTATACGTCAAAGCATCCTAAATAATCAAGGAGCGATAATGATAGAGGGGAGGGATGCGGCGAAAATATGGAAAGAATTATTGAAGAACTGTTCAAAGCCAAAGTAGGAAACCCTCACACAGAACTATTGATGAATAAGGGCGAAGAAGACAGCAGACCAATACTCCGAGCAGAATTTGATAATGTTTAAAGAACATTAAAAGCAATAAAACAATAAAATAAAAATAAAAATAGACAGAATATTCAGACTAACACAATAAATATTAATACCAATGTCAAATGGTTCAAGATTTTGACAAATTTCCAAAGTCAAAAAGTATTAAAATTCCACATATAAAAATGTAGGAGTGTAAATCGGCCGCCGATTAAGTGCGGGTCGAGATTAATAAAGCCGATCGATCAACCAAGAGGTTGGATCGAATTAAATTATCGATAAATAATCAATATGAAAGGTAATTACCAAACAAGGGTAATTTTGTTATTGAAGAAGAAGGCAAGAATATGGAAAAAGAAGCGAAACACAAAAGATTTATAAGAAAAGGAAAACAAACAGCTGGACGACGTGATGCGTGAAATAGAAAATGACTGTAATAGTAATAATGGTAAGAAGTTCTACCTTAGTGGCGCACGGTCTAGGACATTTCACCGCGGCCGAATTACCGCGGCCATATTACCGCGGCCATATCACCGCAGGGACATTTTACCACAGGGACATATTACCGCAAGCTAAAATACCACGATATTATAAAATATCATGAAAAAAAATTTGCAAACGGCCACGACTCACCCCAACTTTGAAAAAAAAAGATTACAGTGGTCAAAACAGCATAAACATTTCACTGTTGTAGATTGGAAAAAGATACAACCAAATAATATTTCAATTAATAACATTTTAACCTTTTATTTTTGAATGTCTTAATTTAATTCCTCCTCTTTAAATTTAAGGTAATACTTAATGACGAATCTATGATTACGTGTTTGACCGAAAGCCACAGATATGTTTTAGAACAATTATTAAATAGCTTTACATTCATTTCTGAATAGAGCTGACCCTTTCGGGCCTTACAAAATCCTTTTTGGATGGGGATCAGTCCTCATCTAATTTACAGTTCAAAAAAAACAAAAAATCGATTTCTTAATTATTATGCCTTCTTCATAATCTGGGGTGTGTTTTCATTTCCTTCACTATTGCTCTCCATCTCCTTCGGTCGCAGTAGGCCTGTCTCCAATTATTCACCTCGGCCGCTCTCAGGTCTTCTGGGCTCGCACACCATCTGGCTCCCACAACAACACCCTCTTTGTCGCCTCCTCATCGCTACCTCTCATGATGTGGCCCAACCACTTCACACGTTGCGCTTTTACAAATTTCACCACGTTCTCACCATTCAGCTCTTTGAGTATTTCATGGTTCATTATTGCTCTGTATGCACCGTCAGTATATTTCGGGCCCAAGATGACTCTCATTATCTTTCTCTCAAATATTTTGAGGTTCTCTTCGTCCCTTTGTGTAAGGCACATTACTTCCCACGCGTACGTCACCACCGGCCTTATGAGTGACTTTTATACTTGTATCTTCGTTCACCTTGATATTTGTCGATCTTTTAGTATCTGTCTGTTTACGAAATACGCTCTGTTTCCGGCCTGTATCTTTGCTCTAACTTCCATTGATCTGATGTTGTTGTTGATATTCACTCCGAGGTAGTTGGAACTCGCTACCTGTTCAAAACTACAGTCATTTATTACCAACTTATTTGTATTATTTGTGTTTTATTTCTGGCACTTCATGAATTTCGTCTTTCCCTCATTCACCGATAGGCCCGCCATCTCTGCCTGTTCTCTTATTGCATTGAATATGTTTTTCAGCCCTCTCTCCGTTCTTGATATAATTACAATATCGTCCGCGTACGCAAATATCTGGCTCTCTTTATTTATTATCGTTCCGCAGCATCCGGCCTTTCTAATTACTCTCTCAAGTACCGCATTAAACAACGTTGCCGACAACGCGTCACCCTGTCTAACACCGCGGTCTACCACAAATTCCTCGGTTATACCTGCTGTGGTTTTTATTGCAACTGTGGTTTTTCCAGTGTCATCTCTACCAATCTAACCATCTTCTCCGGTACCCCCAACTCTCTCATGGCTTTTCTCAGCTCGCTCCTGTCCACACTGTCGAAGGCCTGCCTGAAGTCCACGAAGAGCAAGTACACGTCCATTCCGTATTCTCTGGTTTTTTCTAATATCTGTTTCAGCACGTGTACGGCCCCAACTGTCGATCTCCCTCTTCTGAAACCGTATTGATACTCGCCTATTATCTTCTCTGTGTATTCCCCAAGTCTCTTGTTTATTATCGCTGATAGTACTTTGTATGCCACATTAAGGAGTGTTATGCCTCTATAATTATCGCACACCTCTGCATCGCCCTTCTTCCATAGTGTTATGATAGTTCCGCTTCTCCAGGCCCTTGGCATTTTTTCGTCGTTCCATACTCTTCTCACCAGCACACCAATTGCTTCATGCAGCGCCTCTCCCCCGTACTTGATCAGCTCAGCCATCACCTCATCACTTCCTGGCGCCTTTCCATTTTTAAGCTTTTTTATTGCTTGCATCACCTCTTCTCTATCTGGTTCTTTTACTTCCTCTTCATCTCCTTTTGGTATAAATTCAATCTGTTCTCGCTCTTCGCTTTTACCCATGACTAGCATCTTCTGAAAATGTTCCGTCCAGATCTGCTTTACTTTTTCTGGCTCGCTCTCTAACCTTCCTTCTTGGTTTTTTATTCCTCTTGTTTTAACTATGTTTATTTTTCTCCTGTTCTTAATGTTTTGGTAGAACCCCTTCATATCCTTTCTGCTATTGCATTGTTCAATTTCTTTCATCCTCTCCTCCACCCACTTGTTTTTCTTATATTTATATATTTTGTTTGCTTCTTTTCTTTTACCACTGTATATTTGATAGTCCTCTTCGTCACCTGTTTCTATCCATTTCAGTCTTGCTATTTTTTTCTTTTTTTCTACCATTTTTTCCATTTTTTTTTCACTTTGTATCCTATTTCTTGTTTTGTGCTTTCTTTGATACATTCTTCTATTACACTCCATTGCTTCTCAATTTCTTCCGATGTTTCATTTTTTCTATTCTCTTATTCATTTCTCACCCTTTCCTCGTATCTCTTTGCTTCTATCCCTCAATAAATTTTTTATTTAGCAATAACTCGAAAACGGCACTAGATATCGAAAAACTGAGCAAAAACTTCTCACCCCTCGCAAGTTACTCCCCTGCGTGAATTGCCGGTAGGAAGGCATATGCAAAATTTCAGATCGATCGCGCAAAAAAACACAGAGTCTGGACTAACTCTTTTGTTTTGATATTGTTGTCATTGCTTAGCAACTTTATAGGCCCTAGGGCTATAAAAGCCATATTATGCCCCCATTTCCCTGCTAAAAAAACAAGGTTATGATACCAAAATGAAATAAATAGTTATTTTAAAACCCAAAAATCAATTAATATTCGTAGATTTACTGAGCGTTCATATTATTTTGTACTGTGTTCATATTATTTTGTCCAAGGACTTAGTGACAAGCTAAACTGACACCCCTATTCACTAACTTCAATCGAAAACGTTTCGATCATCAAAAAGTAGGTTATCGAGAAGTGTCATTTATCGATTGTGGTAAACATTCGTATTCTGTAAACGTAAATCGTATTCGCCCAATTGAAAAATTTTGACCTCAAACTAAACAAAAATTTAATACAACTAAAGAGACAAAAACGGACGTTGCCTTTGTATGTTCAAAAGAAAATACAAAAACTCACAAACAAAGAATCATTCGTAAATGATGAAATAATGAAAAGTATGAACATTTTGCGGTAATATTAGAGGAGCGGATACTAGCATAAAAGACGCTTAGTTTAGGAGTAACCAAATCTTGGCGTAGAACTAATTGAGTGATACCTTAAAATGTCCGCATTGAAGTACTGGATATAAATCCAAAGTTACGACATCGGCCGTTTGGACTGACAAAAGTTATAGGCCAAAAACTAAAAAAAAATAAAAATTTCAAATAAGTTGAAGCTATTTTTTATCGCGCTCGCGATTGAAAACCACTATAGTTACTGAGATGATTTTAACACTATTATTTAGTATAAAATGTCTACTTTCCAACCATATATAAAAATATATATTACTTCAATTCTAATCAACCCCAATTTAACATTATATAGGCAGCGGGTAATTCGCGTCAAATTTATTCGGTTAAAATGAAAAGTTTTTCTTTAATAATATTCTTTTGAGATCGAAATCTAAAAATTCCTGCACGTGACAAACAGCGGAATTTTATAAGGAATATTTCATACTCTTACATTATATACTTATTTTCATAAATAAGAACAGGGGACTCAAAAAACCAAAGTCAAAGCAACATATTCCGCTTGATTCCTCTTTCCCCACTACCCGCAAAAGATACCTACAAGGTGCGTATCCATATCGCCTTCATTCATAATTTTTGCTTACAAATACATTTTATTTTTATAGTAACATTCCATGAAACTTGTAATATTAAAATTAACTTTAAAAATTAACCACTTCAACTAACAACAAATAAAATTTCATGACGTTTCAGGAATGTTTATTTATTGTTATAGTCAGATATCTTTAATCTTTAATAGTTAAAAAATCATATATTTTAAGGAAACCTACAATAGTGCATTATAAAATGTATTTATTTAGTTCTTTTATAATATTTATAATTAAAAATTAGCATCTTGGTCACCACTATAACAATAATAACCATTCCTGAAACGTCATGAAAAATAATTTTATTTGTTGTTAATTGAAGTGGTTAATTTTTAAAGTTAATTTTAATATTACAAGTTTCATGGAATGTTACTATAAAAATAAAATGTATTTGTAAGCAAAAATTATGAATGAAGGCGATATGGATACGCACCTTGTTGGTATCTTTTGCGGGTAGTGGGGAAAGAGGAATCAAGCGGAATATGTTGCTTTGACTTTGGTTTTTTGAGTCCCCTGTTCTTATTTATCAAAATAAGTATACATATAATGTAAGCGTATGAAATATTCCTTATAAAATTCCGCTGTTTGTCACGTGTAGGAATTTTTAGATTTCGATCTCAAAAGAATATTATTAAAGATTTCGATTTCGATCTCAAAAGAATATTATTAAAGAAAAACTTTTCATTTTAACCGAATAAATTTCACGCGAATTACCCGTTGCCTAGATAATGTTGCCTAGAGATGGTCACAGCTTTGGCAGTTAAGTGCGTCTACTGCTAATGCGAAACGCTCGGATCGAATCCGGGCAGGGTAAGAACTTTATTCTGGCCGTCTCTCCTCGGAAAGCAATGGCAAACCACCGAGCTAATTTGCCAAGAGCGCCCATCTCAAACTGAAGTGTATTACACTTCCCGTGGTTCGGAGCCCACGTTAAACAAGTAGGTCCTCTATGTATGTGAAAACACTTGGAACGCACATCACATACATAGAAAGAGATGGGTCACGACGTTTGGAAACGAACAATACGACTAAAAAGAAGAAGAAGATAATGTTAAATTGGGGTTGATTAGAATTGAATTGATATATATTTTTGTGTTCTCTTCCGCTCTCAGGTCGCTTATTTTTGTAGATCCTTCAGACGTGATACACAATCAAATAAGAAACAGGATACATCAAACATAATTTATTAAAAAACATTCTTCTTTTATAACACACAACAACAATTAAATATCTACCTCAATCAACATATAACTAAACTACTTAACATCCCTATTCGTTAATGATAGTGTAAAGCTTTACCTGTTTGTGTTCTTTTTGTCGACCGACCGTTATTCCGTCGCACGTTATCTATCGCACTGACGAACTGACTACACTTTCTTCTTTTATCTATCTTCTTCACGTACTAGCTTTTCGCGTTCCGGTACTCAACTCTGACCCCAATTCGCTCCACGTACTAGCTCTACACGTTCCGTTATCCACTTCTCCTATCTCAAATTGGTCCAATTATCCAACACTCCTATACTCTTATACTGCACCACAGTTCACTCTTCTTTTATCTTACACCAATCAACTTCTTTGAATATATCCAGTTTGCGTATCGTTCATCAATTACAATATTTCTGTACACAACGATTTTCCATGTCGTTTTCTATTCGACTAGAGACTCTTCTAAACACGCCCGTCCACGTATTATTTATTTATTAATTGCCTCTAAACACAACTGTACAAGTATTCTCTAATTACTGAGCTCTCTAAACACAACTGATCTGCGCTTCATCTAATTTGGAACTCCTCTAAACACAACCAGTCTGCTGGTCATCTAATTTTGAACTTTTCTAAACACGACTGGTTCGCGTATTATTTATTTAGGAACCCTTCTAAACACAACCGATCTGCGTGTCATCTAATTTGGAACTTTTCTAAACACGACCGATCTGCGTGTCATCTAATTTTGAACTCTTCTAAACACGACTGGTTCGCGTGTAATCTAATTTGGAACTCCCTACGACCCTTTATTATCTATTGGCCTGGTTACCCTTGCATCTTCATGCTTCTGTTTTTCGTTTGTTCTTCATACGATACCGCTTCGTCCTACGTGGTTCCTTTTATTAGCAGCATCAACAAAACTTAAATCTAGTAACATTTTATTTTTAATTCACATTCATACTGTACAAATTTTATAAACACAAACAAAACTTAAATCTAGTAACATTTTATTTGTAATTCACATTCATACTGAACAAAACTTTATCAATAAATTGGACATATCCTCCCCCTTATTTCGATTGTGTATCCCGTACACATTTATGAGGGAGCTTGTGGTGGACACAACAATATTTTTATATATGGTTGGAAAGTAGACATTTTATACTAAATAATAGTGTTAAAATCATCTCAGTAACTATAGTGGTTTTCAATCGCGAGCGCGATAAAAAATAGCTTCAACTTATTTGAAATTTTTTAGTTTTTGGCCTATAACTTTTTTCAGTCCAAACGGCCGATGTCGTAACTTTAGATTTATATCCAGTACTTCAATGCGGACATTTTAAGGTATCACTTAATTAGTTCTACGCCAACATTGGGTTATTGAACATTTTTGGTGTTCATCCGCCCGTCTATTTGATGGGATCTCCGCGGGTAGTGCGGTGAAGCGAAGGTAGGCAGAATAGGTTGTAGTGATTTAGTTTTTGACCTCCCCTGTCCTTATTTATGAAAATAAGTATATAATGTAAGAGTATGAAATATTCCTTATAAAATTCCGCTGTTTGTCACGTGTAGGAATTTTTAGATTTCGATCTCAAAAGAATATTATTAAAGAAAAACTTTTCATTTTAACCGAATAAATTTGACGCGAATTACCCGCTGCCTATATAATGTTAAATTGGGGTTGATTAGAATTGAAGTAATATATATTTTTATATATGGTTGGAAAGTAGACATTTTATACTAAATAATAGTGTTAAAATCATCTCAGTAACTATAGTGGTTTTCAATCGCGAGCGCGATAAAAAATAGCTTCAACTTATTTGAAATTTTTATTTTTTTTTAGTTTTTGGCCTATAACTTTTGTCAGTCCAAACGGCCGATGCCGTAACTTTGGATTTATATCCAGTACTTCAATGCGGACATTTTAAGGTATCACTCAATTAGTTCTACGCCAAGATTGGGTTAGTGAACGTTTTTGGTGTTCATCCGCCCGTCTATATGGCCGCGGTAATTCGGCCGCGGTGAAACGTCCGATTCCGAGTGGCGCATACCAAAATCAGCATCCCAAAATGACAACTGAGAAAAATTTTACTTAATGCGAATGTAGTTCCTCTGCTGAATATTTGGCAATCCGACGTCGCTAGCACCGTAAACATTTGACTAAATAGTGAAAAATTTAATTTTCGACCTCCTCCCACCAATCGGAAGAAACAGATGTCACTATTATATAAATACAGAGGGGGTTGCTAGATTGTCAAATTTTAAATTTTATTTTAGTATTTATTTCACAAGTTAATTATTTAAAAAAACGCCCAGAGATCAGACAAGTATTTAATAACGACGTTGGCTTTCCCTGCTATTCAGTAATAAATCTTTGAAGAAACCTTTTTAGTTTATTTTGGAATAAACAGTTTATTTTGGAAGGAAAAATGAAATATATGAGGTTTGCAAAGAAAAAATAAAGACAATAAATTGACTTGAAAGTAGACAAATTATAGTGTTTGGGGAGGTTCAAAAGTTTAAGTATTTTGGAGCCCAGATAAGCAGCAGTAACGACGGAACAGAGGAAATCAAAGAGAAAATACAGATGACGAAGAAATATACCGAAAGAAATGGATCGTAAAGACTTCCAGCTGGAAATAGGAATATTTGATGAATTGGAACTTTTTTCCAATAGTATAATTATTCTTTTAAAATTAATCGAGTCAATTGACTCACCTAAATGAATTAAAAAAAGGAATTCAAGTTACTATGATTAATTTTAAAAGAATAATTATACTGGAAATAGGAATATTCTATGAGAATGAACGCCAATTGTAATGTAATGCTCACAAGTTAATACATATTGTCGTGTTTTTCCAATAAAATTGACCAAAAATTTAAATATTATTAAAAATTATTCTTGAGGATTTTATATTTCTGTTGGCACTAGTATGTTTTCACAGTGGATTCGACTCTGTGGAGTCGAACACCAGTGGGTTTTTGAGCCTTTCTGAAGCAGGCGCGCTAAAATTTGGAGGAGTATGTTGTTGACCCTTGTTGGGGCAGGCACGCCGAAGTTCGTAAAAAGTTGCTTTTTGAGCATTATTTAAGCAGGCATGTTTTAAAATTTGTATGGGAGTGTGTAAAACAAAGGATTAATTTTTTTTAAAAGTGCTTAATTAAGACGTTTTAGCATTGGAAGAAAAAAATTTGTGTTGGAAAAGTGGTGGTGTACATTCGTGTGGCGTATAAAATATAAGAGATGGTTAAAAGTTAAAAATTATAAATGAAAATTTATAAAAATTGATCACGTATGTTGAGATTTTTCAAGAACTAAAAGGGGTATAGCTTATGTGTTCCAATCGCACTGCTACAAAACATAAAGGTTACACGGTCTTTTGAAAGTTTTGTTCTGGAGCTAATTTTTCCTTCCCATGTACCCAAGTCGTTCCAGGTAAATCTCTACAGAAAACCGCCGATTCATTAAATACAATATTTAAGAATGAACCTTTAAATCTTTTACAGCATCCCACATTGATAGAAATTCGTTTTCCACAGATTTTTAGGTAACGAATTCCAAATCGTGTTGGAGATTGCTGAGCTCCTCTTTCGTCCTTTCTAGTTATCTGTTCGTAAGTATATTTAGTTTTTGCGCGTAAACTTTGAGATGAAATTGGCACATGATTTCAGCGCTGTTTCAAGCACCAAGTGAACAAGGCTTCTTCTTCCATTTGTTGATGTTCTGTTTTATGGGTAGCCTTTCTTTAGTGTAAAACGATAGTTGAGATTTAAATCATTTAATTAGTGGTTATATTATTAATAAAAATTATATTTATATAAATTTTTAATAAAGATAAAACGTGATTTTTACTTCCACCACTTTTGAAATATTTATTTTTAGCTTCAGAGTTAAAAACTGCACCTTTTCCACTTTTATTTGAGAAAGCGTTAATTATTATAATTCAGATTAGTAAGTTGTATTTGAGAAACCGTCAATTGAAATTCAGATTAGTCAATTGTATTTGAGAAAGCGTCAATTGAAATTCAAATTAGTCAATTGAAATTCTGATTAGTCAATCAACCTAATGCGTGGTTGTTCGATGAATCTGTACTCAGGTAAAACTAACTAAGAAGCAATACAATTTGTGGATCTGAATTACAATTGATGCTTTCTCAAATACAATTGACAAATCTGAATTTCAATTAGCGCATTCTCAAATACAATTGACAAATCTGAATTACAATTGATGCTTTCTCAAATACAATTGACAAATCCGAATTTCAATTATCGCTTTCTCAAATGCATGTGACCGTTTCTGAAATAAAACTGGAAAATGTGTAGTTTATTTTCCAATTTTTACAATTTTTAGTACCTTAATAATAATTCTTATCTATTCGATGAAACGATTTAGATACTGTCATGCTTTGCTTATCGTAAGGGGGTGGTATGATGTAATTAAGTCAATGGTTGAAACACTCATAAATTTTATTAATCAAATTTAAGACCACAACAGGTGAATAAATAGTTGTATCTGAGTTTTCCTTGATCTATAAAATTTGACAAACTGCTTTGCCTCAGAAAAACAAAAGATGCATCCGCTGCTAAAACCTGAAAATAAAAAATGGATCTGTAAAGAATAAATATTGGTAATTGTTTTGCTCACTAAATAAAATAATAGATAACAAATTAAATTAATTATTTTTAGTTGTTAATGTAGGAATTTGAATATTAAAATAAGTGGCGGTTCGCGAAAATGCATGCGCGAATGAAAACGTTGGTGGGACATTTTGGAAAAATGATAACGGAGCAGGAAGAAGTAGTTGGGCAACGTCCACGGTGACGTTAAGACGAGACTTGAGTTCCGTCCATGAAATAGGGACGACGTATTTTGAGAAACTTGGGTAACGTCCACGGTGACGTTCAGACGTGTTTGAAGATTATGTAGTCAGTGGTCACATAAAACAGATGCGTTGCTTAGTTGATGAATTTGTTCGATTAGTAAGAGAAAAGTTAGTAAAATTAGTTAAAATTATAGAAGTTATTTCCAATAAGAAGAAGACATCTGGATAATTATTAAATTAGTGGAAATTTAATGAAAATATGATATAAAAGCATTCAAGTTTACTTACCTACTATTAATTATACGATCCAAGGAAGGAGATTTATTCGATGGTTGTTCCTGTTTGATTTGTTCGAGTTGAAAATCGGAAGCCGTTTCTATTTACGACGACACCAACGTTTCACGTGCGACGAAGCCGAGTCGGAGAGAGTGCGAAAGGACGTGAATACTCCGGTAAGAGTTTTTTTTGTGCGTTGCATTTTATATTCGAATATAGACGAATCGTTTACGTTTTAAGTTCGGTTGCGCATAAACATTTGGGGTTTTAGTTATACTTTTTCACTTGTACGATTTAATTTGTTAATATTAAGGAAAACCAATATTTGTTTTAAAATTTTTATTATGTTCAATAAATTCCATTGTTTTTCATTTAACAGCGTATGAGTTTAATTTCATTTATAGCTGTAATAGATCACGGAGAAAACAGATACAAATTTGATTTTTTTATCAAAATAATCTTTATGAGAAAGATTACAAGTAAGTTGACATATGAGTGTTCCAATTAATTATATGAATCCACCTTTTGACCCTGAGAGTTCATGCTGCTGGCCGGTGCATTCTTAATTAAGTGCCATTGTATTTTTGTTAAAAAAGGTTTAAATTCAGTAGCATTATATGGCAATACATATAGGTCCTTTTTAATATCTGATATTGTTGGATTTAGGAACACTCCAGATTTTGGCAACTTTGGCGGATGCTGGTTTCTTTGTCAAGAGTATCTAATATTTAACATTTAAAGTAAGATTTTTATGTAAATAGTAAATTTTAAAAGTTATCAACTAACTGCGCAATATTCTGTTAGGAATAAAGAACTGATCGAATAAAAGGCGGTAAAACATATAATACGTGTTCGATGATGTCATTAATTGGTCTTATAAGATTACTGATGAATTAAAGTAGAAACTGCAAGTAGGAGTTTATCCGGATTGCATAGGTAAAAATTGTAAAATGTCCGAATAGAAAAAGCGCCTCGCCGGATTGTTGGAGTGACCGGATTATCTAATAAGTTGTACTATCTATCTTTGGTTGTACTGTACAATAATTAGTAATTTTTGTCTTCTAAAATAATTTTTTGTAGCACTAATTTGAATTAAAATTTAAGAATTGTTGCAGATCGAAATTCTTTATATTTAAATTAAAAACAAAAATTTTTTATTAAAATTTGATTTCAACTTGCAAACTAATTTTTTTCTGCGTTGATCTCTAATAGCTGTCGACTAGCCATTTTTATTCTATAAGATATACTATATTTTACAGAACCAGCCAGTAAATGTGATTAGGTAATAGTTATTTATACACCAAGTACTGAAAGTGCATCGTTTCGCTATGCCTTGGTTATGTGCAATTGCAAGAAAATAAAAAATAGTTTGCAGCGTAATTTTATGACAAATCGATGAATTCGTGGTTAATGTAGTGAAAATTAATATTACGATATGTTAAAATTAACCTATCAAGTGAAAGAAAATAATTTACATTTATTATTTAATTACTATGAAATTAATGTTGACATTATTGATATAAGAAATAATCACTAAAAAGTCGAAATTAATTTTGCAAGCTTTTACTTTGCAGCCAACAAATTTCAATATCAAATAGACAAAAAATTTGGGGCTATTACGAGCTTATCATATATTCTACCCATAAGTGTCTCATAAACTATAAAGTAGAAATTAATTGCACAGTTTGTCAATTTAATGTTGAAAGTTTTCGACTTTAAGCTACAACCTCCTTGAAAAATTATTTTTGACTTTTTAGTGCTTTTTTATTTTCAATAATTTAAATATAAGTCTATTCTTATTTTCTAAAATATATAATATCCTTTTAAACTGTTGAAATTAATATTAAAATTAACTTGATTATTATTGATAAGAAATCAAAAAAAAAATTTTCTATTCACATAAGCTTTTATTAATCCTTTGTTTCAGTCGAGGGTATTTTTAAGTTAAAATGTTCTTCTTATTAATGTGTACCTACATAGTTTTTCTGCATTTTCTATCTGAAACAAAATCATACCAAATTTCATCTTGCCAGCTATACAAGAAGTAAGTAATGAATTCGTGATGAGTCAGTGAGGTCTTAAATTTTTTATATTGCAGATATTAGGCTAATCCATTCCAAGAGTTCTTATCTATTAAAACGTGGGATTGTAACAACTGATGATAAAATGAATATATTATGAAAGTTATCGTATTAACAACGATTTTGTTTTCAATTACATAATACCACCAAGATTACATAACCTTGTCTAAATAAAATGCTGGATAAAAAATTAATCGGGTTACGCAATTTTCACAGAGTAGCTAATCCGCCCAACCAACACAACGTGGGCATTCTAGTTTTATAAAAACAGGTTGAAATCACATTCAATTATAGTTCTATAAATTGATCTTGCATTTCAGTAAATTAGTGTCATATTTGCAGAATTTCAAGGTCAATATGATTAATTTTTCTAATAATTTTAGAATCTTACAATAATTAATTGCGACCCAAGTTTAACTGGAAAGCTGCTATTAAGGACGTTGATCCTTCTTCTGTATCTGAAGTTGCATTTGGAATAAGTTTAGGATTGTATACTGCTTCATGGGTTAACAAACTATTGTTTCTTATTCACCTCACCATATCTAAAAGCATATTAAAACGTCATAACTGGTATCTATTTTTATAGTTATCAATCAATCGCATCCTACATGATCGTCATTTAGGCACGTCTAACAACAAATTTCCAAACATTATATTTAAGTGTTGAGATACATTGGAAGTTTTCCAAAAATTTTAATATGAAAATTATTTCAATACATTTTGTAAACAATAATTAATATTGACAAGTTCAATTTATTGCTAAATATTTTTTGAATATGGAAATTTTTAAACGCGAAACACCTGGTCACAGAAATGTTTTTAGGTGCTTTTCATTCTGTGATATTTCATTTAATTTTTTTAACAGATTTTATTTTATTATTTACAACAAAATAAAATTTATGATTTTGAAGCAGCAGCCGCCATACTGAGTTCTTTAGTTGCTCTTCGTCTGGAAATTTTGGTAATTTTCTTCAGCTCCAACAGGGTTCTTTTAATAAACAACAGTTGATTTTCTATATCGTCTTGTGTTAGTTCAGGTTCTATTTCTTTACGTTGACACATTTGCAAATAAACATTCCAAGCTGATGTTCGAACTTGATGAATCTCTGCTAACTTCATCACCGATATGTCTTTAATTTTTGTGACCATAGTCTCCCATTGCAACGCTTTATTCTTGGCGACTTCATAACGACTTTGCAACTCCGCCATAATATAATTCAATCCCATTATTGCCAGCGTCTTCTCTTCTGTAATTTTTAGCTACACCAAAAAAATTAATTTTAAATTTTCTGAAAGTTGCACTTTAATACCATTTCGGCCCTTGCTTTTTCCAATTCATATAAATCAGCTTTATGTCTCGACGCCAATTGCTTTCTTGCTTCAGCTAAAGCTTCGTACCTATCGATAATATCATCCACTGTTCTGAAGGTGGGGTGGAATTTAACCACACTGAGTAAAAATTCCTAAAAATGATTCGATAAAAATTAAAACAACAAAGATGCCGAATACCTCATAAAGTTTATGATTCTTTATGTTATGTTCCATTTCGGACCGAATGTGGAGCATGAAAGTGTATTGTTTTTCTAAATATTCTATATCTTCACTTCGTTTTACTATTAGGGCAGTTTCTTCGGATAACTTCCGTTCAGCTCTTTCTCGTTTTTCTTGGTTTTCCTTTACAAACTAAAAGAACAATAATTCTAAATTATATAGAGGAAGAAATTTTTCAATATTTAGGAAATTGCCTTATTGAATTTCATAAAATTTTCTCTAAGACTTTGTTCTTTTTCTTCTAAAAAGTGCCATTGTTGGTCCATGGATTGACGTCGTTTTATAGCCTCTTTCTTTTTTTCTTTTAATCTGTTCTCAACGTTAAACAGATATCTCTTGTTGGCAGCAAGAATAAGGTCGGGGTCTCTTCTGGGAATGTCCCATTCGGGAAGTTTTCTGAAAACAATGCGAAGTTAATATGTTTTTACATGACAGAATCATGATTTACTTTTCTAAACTATTGGTAGTTTTTGAGAAGCAATAATCGGTTACCATTTTCTCGGGAAGTTCTTTTTTAAAAGTGAGAGGAGCTAAATCTTTAGTATTAGACATTTTTTAAATATAAATGTTAAAATTGATTAGCTATGACAGTTAAATAAATAATTAGTAAATTTTTTTAATACTTTTGTTTACTTGGAAACACAAAGATTATACCTATTGATTTGGAAAATTAAAATTAAGAAAGCTACTTAGAACATTTAAGTTTTAAAAACATAAAATAAATTTTTAATTTCAGTTTTTTTGATGAAATTCTTGGGCTGAGGGAAAATTTTGAGTTTAGATTTTAATATATTTTATAATAAGCGAAGTTCGCATGTAGGAAAACTTTTTATGCCCACGACGTTGATTTATAAGAAAACAACAAAAACATTAAAAATAAATATTAACATACAACGAAGTATTTTGTTACCCATGTCAGTATAAATAATAAAGAAGTTACTCAAATATAATGTTTGCATTATTTCATGTTTCAAATATTTTAAATTTAAATCAAAAGATCTTCAAGAAAAAATATTTAATATTATGCGATATTTCGAACAGGAAATCGATAAAATAAATAAATAAAACTAAAAAATAGAATTAATGTAATATTATCAGCTTAATTACCAAATAAAACTAAATATATTTTTTCAGTTCTAAAATTAAATTTTTACTTGTATTTTAGTATTATTTGAATTATTAATATAACATTACAACTAATAATGACAAATTAGGTACGGAAGTGCCTATACAACATGTTACCTTATTTATATAAAATGTACAGTAGCGTTCATAATATATTGGCAATAGTATATTACTGTCCGACGAGAGAAAATTCGTCGTTACTGCAGGGCCGTGCTGGCTACCTCAAAAGGGCGGTGGACAGAGATTGACGGGGCGGGTGCCAGGTTATGGTTTTTTTTTAATTCGGTGGGTTAGGGAGGTGAGATATAATGTCGAAAGGGGTAAGCATAAAAGGTACCTATAGGGAACATAATAAAATATAAAACATAAATTAAGATGGTTTCAAGTAAAGTGTTCAATTCAATGTAAATAGTTTTACTACATATTAAAGTATTTGTATATAAATTGATAATCGTAATATACTACTGTTTACTAAGTTAAGGGAAGACTTTGGTATGCATTAAAAAATAATTTTGTTTGTTTGGTTAAAGCGTTTATATTTTAACAATCTTAAACCAAAAAATGTCATTTTTAATTGACTTAAATAATTAAAAGACAAAGATATAAGTATTACACACATTTAATCAATCAAATATTTAGGTAACAATATGAATATTCAAATCAAGCTAAGTTTACATCAACTTATCAGATATAAGTTTAACATATATGTTCTATCAAATATTTAGTTAACAATACGATTATTCAAATCAAACTAAGTTTACATTAACTTTTCAGATAAGTTTTACACACATGTTCAATCAAATATTCAGTTAACATAACAATATGATTATTCAAGTTTACATCAACTTATACAGGTTTACAAACCAACATAAAAGTACAACTAAAACATGAGCAGTCGTCGCATTTGAGAACTGTTTTCACATAGCTTCTGAATTACAAATTCGTGATCAATTAGGTTTAGAATGTCTCTCTCAGAGTGCATCAAGAGGAATGCTTCAAGAGTTTCGTTGGACATTGACGATCTCAGCCTGGTCTTTATAAGCTTGAGTTTTGAAAATGCTCTCTCGCATGAGACCTGAGTCATCGGTATCGTCAGTAAATACTTGTACACTTTATGTAGCTCAGTATACTGAAGGCTGTACATATTAAAGTCCACAATCACTCTGAACGCGCACTTGATACATTGGTTGCAGTGCCGTACATCGTCGCAAGATACAAATTCATTTTCATCATCTAGATCAACGTGTTCAGTATCTTCTTCGTTTTCTTTGAGAACCTCTTCAACTGATGCATAATCAGCAGTTAGAGATGTATTGTTGATAGATGGCCAAGCGTCTATGAAGGAATCATATTCTTCCTTCAATTTGTCCTTATCAATCAAAGGATTTAGGTCGCAGATCTTCTGTAAGGCTTTAGTAGGCAGTCCCTCGTTCCTGTACTGTTGAAACCTTTTGGGGTCAAACACAGAAATGTCCAAATAAAGATTTTTGTGATTCCCGAATCGGCTTTCCATTGTTGTGTTGATGCGGTCAACTATGCAATCATACACTTCGACCCTGAATTTGTCACTAGGCGTAAGGCAGCTCTCATCGGAACATAGTTCTCCATCCATTTTTTTAATTCTCCTTTTGCGTTTCTTTTGAAAATCATTTTCTATCACAACACTGTCGAAAAATCCTTTGTCTGCAGAACTGTCCACTTTTTCTTCAAATTTTGTCACAAACATTTTTGCAGCATTCACAGTCTCTTCAAACACTTGGTCATTTCTCAAGGCCTTTAGTCTAGAAACTGCAGATTCAACCAGGCGCCATGCCTGAGCGTAGTCTAGGTTTTTTGTCTGTAAATAATCAGACAACGGCGTTGTGATTTTGAAAATCTGCAGAAAAATCATTGCCGTTACTACAGTTTCAAATGAAATCAGTTTATTCATAAGAGCTGAAGCGTCGTTTCTTGTTTTAACATTGAACTCGGTGGATGATGATACTTTAGCCAATGCCAAAGTTAGTTCGAAAAATACATTTTTTGCAGGCTCAGGCTGTGATGGGGGCTCATTTGATGTCCAGTTGTCTATTCTACCAAATATTTTTGTACAAGCGTCGCTACGGCTACGCCAACGTGTGGCCCCGATGGCCTCCAATTTGTACACTGGATTTTGTTCTGTATACTTTTGTTGTCTTTTCAACGACTCTTTGAAAAAAACTTGTGTTTCTTGAAGGAGGCCAAATAGCGATATAGTTATAGGAAGGACTTGTGCAGTATCTGACAATACTAGATTAAGGACATGGGCATAGCACCAAGTATGTATGTGATTTGGCACTATGTCAGTTAACTTTGCAGTTAGTCCATTGTATTGACCACTCATATTCGAGGCTCCATCAAAGGCGTCTGCCACACAGTCTTCAATTGGTATTTCAACTTCGTCTAAGACTGTTGTCAAAGATCCCAAGAGTCCATCTGCTGTGGTTGTAAGCACACATTTCAATGCTAATAGCCTTTCAGAAACCTCGTTCCTTCGTACGAATCGGACAACAAAGGCACATTGATCATTACCTGATATATCTATTGTTGTGTACTGGACGCACAGCTATATTGAAAAGCGAGCGATAGCGAGCTTTTTAAAGCTGTAAGTCCAGTAACAAAGAATTTTATCGTCGAGGTCAGTATACTATTTTATCGGAAAACATAGAGAAAACGAAAAAAATTAAATTAAATTAAAATTAGAAAGTAACCTAAAAATTTTTTTTTGCGCGCGATCGATCTGAATTTTTGTATATGCCTTTCCTACTGACCATTCACCGGGGGTAGTAGCGACAAGGTTGGTTGGAGGGTGGATTTTTTGCTCAGTTTTTCGATATCTAGCGCCGTTATCGAGTTATTGCTAATTTAAAAAAATCCGAGACCATGTTTTGAAATAAATATGTGGTTACCAAGGCGACATTTTATTTTAAATTAATTTTAAAATAAATGTCAAAATGCTCGGTTTTTGTCGGGTTTTGAAGAGGCGCGGAAAGCTTCACTTTCTCCGCCTGCCGAACTTCGTTCATTTTCTCCGTCAGCCGAACGTTCACTTAGTTGAGACCCGGGAACTTTCGTTTTCTCACCCGAGCGGAGGTTCGGAACGCATCGTTTTCTCGTTGTTTTCCGATAAAATAGTTTTTTTACAATAACTTTTTCAAATTCCAACTTTTGTCTTTGATATTTTCAAAATTTATTGTTTATGTAGTTGGGAATTAAAAAGTATAACTGCATCTCTTTGAATAACCACATACGTCTTTAAAAATTTTATTTAAAAAAAAGTCTAAATATTTCCTTAAAACATGTACATTTAAAAATCGCGTAAAACAAAAAATACGGTAGTGCTCGTAATTGAATAATCAAGTTCAGAAGTATTTAGTACTTTGTTGCGAATCCTTTTGCAGCAATAATGGCCCTGCACCGTAATTGCATAGAGTCAACCAGCTTCACTAAACACTCTAATGGAATTTTTGCCCATTCCGTCTGTAAAGCTTCCCATAACTGATTTGTATTTCGGTATGTTGCACTTCTAATGCGTCGTTCGAGCTCTTCCCACAAATGTTCTATCGGATTTAGATCTGGAGACTGACTAGGCCACTCAAACAGGCGAATTTTGGCCTTATTCATGTATTCCTTTACATGTTTAGATGTGTGCTTTGGATCATTATCTTGCTGAAATGTCCATCCGCGTGGCATTTTACTCTTAACGGTCCGATGTAACGGTCCAACACCATCACGGGAAAAACAGCCCCACATCATAACATTTCCACCACCGAACTTGATACTTAATGTCATATTTTTTACCTTTCGGACGTCGAATATACCTTATACCATCCGATGTAAACAAATTAAATTTACTTTCGTCGCTCCAAAGAATTTTAGACCATTCTTTTATATCCCAGTGTAAATGGTCTTTTGCAAATTTTAATCGGGCCATCCGATTCTTCTTTGATATTAATGGTTTTTTTCGAAGGACGTCTACCAAATAGTCCACCAGTATATAGTCGACGTTTTACCGTCGAAACGCTTATTTTATCTTCGCGGTTTTCGTTAAAATCACGAACGATTTCAACAGCTGTGAGGCGAGAATTTTTGTTTGATTCACGGACATGGGGTGCAGAACGACCGGGCAAAACATGTGTGTATAAACTGTGTCAGAGCCAAATACAGCGATGCCAGTCACACCACGGGATCTAACTTGTGTAGGGTCTACAAAGCAAGACTCATGGATTATGCCCATTCAGTTTTGACGCTTACAGACATTGCCAATGAGTAAGCCACTCAAAGTCTTGCAGGTAAACCTAAGGAACTCGGAGGCCGCCACGGCCGACGTGCAACGCTTTGTTGCTCAGGAAGACATACTTTTGGCCATTCTTTCGGAACCCTACTGCTACCCCGCGGCAGCAGGAGGGTTTCGTCTTCCCTTCTCCCCAAACACACGGACGGCAGCAATCTTCGGCGACCACTTCCGAACTTGCATTATGGTTAACGATGCGGTAGGAAATGAATTCACGTTCTCCTTCCTCCCGCAAGTTTCCAGCAAGTTCGTAACGGTCGTTTCAATTACCTTCAGTAGCAAAGTGACCTACTATTTTATAGGCACGTATTTTCCTCCCTCAGAGGATATACAGGTTCCACTCGAAGACCTCCGGAAAGCACTGGGTGTTTGCGGAAAGGGGAAGACATACATTTGCGGAGATTTTAATTGCCGATCGAAGGTGTGGTATGACACCGTGGATTCCGACTCCAGGGCGCAGGCGCTGGAGGAATTCATTGTACAGCACGAACTATTCGTGTTCAATCGACCAAACAAACCGCCTTCATTCGAGGACTCCCTCGGCAGGAAGAGCAACGTAGATCTAACGTTGGGCACTTGCGACACCGTCAATATAACCCACTCATGGGATATTGCGGAACATGTCATAATCACAGACCATAGAACAATCACTTTTGAAATAGGAGCACCTAATAATCCCATCAGGATTAGTAGGAATAGAAACCCAGATACAATCCAAGCGGAAACCATTGAGACGGAGTTAGCTCGATGGGTAGAGGAAAACGGCCCCAGGTCGGACAATCTAACCACCGAAAACGAAATCGAGGACATGGTTTCCGAATTGCACGGAAAAATCCAGGATCTAATCAATAGGAAAGCCCAAATGAAGAAGATCTACGTTGGCCGGCCTGACTGGTGGACCGACAATCTCGAAAGAGCGCGAAAGAATTATCTCTCGCGGAAGGCGGCCCTGTATAGGAACCGCATTGAGAACGAACAGAACGGGCTGTACATTGCAATGATGGAATCCAAGGAGAAATTCCTGGATATACTCAAAAAAGCAAAACAGGCGAGTTGGCAAAAGTTCGTCGAGGACGACCTTGTACCCAACCCCTGGGGGGTTACCTACAAACTAGCGGCTAGAAAATACAAAGGCAAAAACATCCTTACCACCTTCAGTGGTGGGGACGGGAAGGTAACGGAAACGCCGGAAAAGACCCTGACCTACCTCATGAACGGTCTACTCCCCGACGACGATCGAAACTCCGATGCAACGGTGGATCACCAAACCATGCGGTCGGATTTCGAAAATCTGAGGGGCGTGCCGGACATGGCGCAGGTCAGGGAGGTCGAAAGCGACGAGCTGGATGACCTAATCAGGACGACACAAGCCAGAAAGGCACCGGGTTTTGACAACATTCAGGGATCTTTTCTTAAAAAACTCTATGTTGTCATCAAAAACGTGCTAATGGGTATATACAACGCGTGCATTAAGGTTGCTTATTTCCCCAAACTGTGGCAGAAGGGGGTCCTCAAGATCCTACTCAAGAACCCAGATGGGGAAACAAGCAACATTAAGAACTACAGGCCGATCACCCTCTTGCCGGTGTTCGGCAAAATTTTGGAAAAAATCATGAAAAAACGAATAATCGAAAGTAATACCCCTTACCACGATCGGTGCCAATATGGCTTCGTGGAAGGTATGAGCACCACAACAGCCCTTAAGGCATTTTATGCAAAAATAGATACTACGGAGATGAAGCGAAGGAAAGCCAAGGGTTTTCTCGCGGTAATCTTTTACGACATCTCCGGAGCTTTTGATAATATGTGGTGGCCGGCTCTTTTCCGCTCGCTGAGCGAAAAGGGGCTCCCACACAGGTTAAAGGTCATGATCAAAAGCTACCTTTCAGCTCGGGAAGTGACTCTCACTTCCGGGGTCTCAAAGGTAGGGAAAAGATCCACGAAGGGATGTCCCCAGGGCTCGGTCCTCGGTCCGATCCTGTGGAACTCACTTCTGGATCACTATCTAAAGCAAGAAAAACAAGAGGGTACTCATACCTTCGCGTACGCGGATGACATCGCGACGGTCGTCACGGCGTCTTCCCGAATCGAATTGCAAAGAAAACTACAAACGTGCGTCAATCAACTAAGCGGATGGTGCAAGGACATGAAACTCGCTCTCTCGGAAACGAAGACGAAGATCATGTGCTTGTACCCGAAGCGAGTCCATAATTACGACTTAGACGTAAAACTAAACGGAAAGAAGATAAAGGTGGCAAGGGAATACAAGTACCTTGGGGTCCTTATTGACGAAAACCTATCGATGCAACCGCACGTAAACTACGTTTGCGGCAAAGCCAGTAAACTGGTCCATGCGCTGCATCGAATGGCCAAAAGTGGTTGGAACTTGGACACCTCGAACTCTATGCGAAGGATCTATCAGGGGGCGGTGGTCCCCATCTTGGCTTACGGAAGCGAGATCTGGATACATAGAATAGGGAATAAGCACACGTTGGCCCGGCTGATATCGTGCTATGGATTTTGCTGTCGAGTGATAGCAAAATGTTATAGGACTGTGTCGGCCTTAGCCGCGGGTGTTTTGGCAGGTATCCACCCAATCGACTTAGAACTCTTACGACTACTGTCATGGCGTGAAGCCAAAAACAAGAAAGTAACCACCTTTATGGGGGTAAGAATAGACCCAAACGAATATAGATACAGAGTAGAAATGAAACGGAAGATGGAGGAGATTATTCAACTAGAATGGCAAAAAAGGTGGGATGATGGAGTGGTAGGTAGAATTACCTACCAGTTCATCCCCAAGGTAGCTAATAAAATAACTAACAATTCTTTTCAGATGACTCAAATGCTAACCGGTCATGGCGAGTTCGGCCGACACCTCAAGAGATTGGGGAAATCGGAGGACGGACTATGCCCGGCCTGCGACGTTCTCGATGAACCTACACATCAGATACGGGAGTGCGATTTGTACATGCAAGAACAGTTGGAGTTGGCGGCCTATCATGACATCCATCTCCCTGCACAACTGGACGAGCTGTACGAAGAAACACCACCCGACCTGATGTGTAAATTCCTTGAGAACAAGACCGTTGTTATTACCGAGAACTAATCATATAAAACCAATAACCCGACATGAAATAAGGTCTGGGTGTGAATAAAAAAAAACGACATACTGGAATTGAAAAGAAAAAAAAATGTTTAATACTTACCATGAGACCTACCAACAAGCGAAGAATGAATAAACGCCCATACAAACCGGATTCGGAAACCTGAAAAAAAAACAAAAATCATTAGAAATAACCTATAAAAATCATGCAGATTAAATGTATGTTACAATACCAACCAACGAATGCGGTTTGAAACCCCATCAAAAATTCATACCAAAGACCCCGAAACAGATAATTTAAATTTTTGAGACAATTTATTTTTTATTTTTTATGACAACATGAAATCTCTGCCAATTTGCAGATTATCTTTTTGATTGGCAATTGCCAACCTGTTTTTTATTATATATAATAAATTAACTTCAATTGATTCACGGACAATCATTTTATCGTCCCTCTTTGTCGTTTTTCTTGGTCGTCCTGTTTTTCGTCGCGAGTTCGCGGTTCCATATTTTGTTCTTTTCTTATTCCAAAAACTTATTGTTTGATGTGGTACCCCAAATTGCCTTTTGGCTGATGTCATTGTGTTTCCATCATCCAACCACTTTAAAACTGATTTTTTTAAATCTTCCGAATAATTTTTTTTACTTGATATGATACGTATACTGTATGTCTTTAAAACTATTGTAACAAATTAATTATAAAAAATATCTAAATTATATTACTTTAATTTGCAATTAATTATGTTCGAAAGATTTTGCCAATAAATTTTGAACGATGAGTAAAATTAAATTCTCTTATATAATATTCGCGTTATTACCAATTTGAAAACTTTTTTCAGATAATCTTTATAAACCTATTATATTATAATAACTTGAATATTACATATTTAATTAAAATATTAAATTGCTACCATTAATTTTAATCCATGAAGCGCAAAATTCATAAAATAGCCTGTCAATCAATGAATTCAGTGAATGGTTGCAATGATCAATAAATCAGATTTTAAATAGCATAGGAGGGAATTTTATAAAATGTACCTACTACATATTAAGCGCTATCTCTATTTTATAATCGTGACTTGAAAAAGTTTTCTATTATTTTAAGTAAATACCGTGTAATTTTTCTGAGCTTTGAACCTAATTTTGAACTAATACACGCTTTTAAAATTCGACACCGGCAAATACAAGCATAGTGTACGCTTACAATAAATTTAAATAATAAATTCACTTCAAAAGGCAAAAAACAATAGAATTGGGCGAATCTTATGAAAAACAGGATACTGAAATATTTCCAATAATTTTCTAAGTATTAAAGATTCTCTTTTATTACATTTTTAAATAACGTAAACAGCCGATCGAAGGACGATCTGCATTTGAGCATATCTGAAGCAGTGCTTTGAACCAGTACCTTTGATATATTCTACCGTCCTTCGTTAAAACGTCCTAACCAACAAATTGGTCTTCGAGAAAGAAATTACTTTATGTAAATGTTATAACGTTGCCATATATTATATTATTACTTATATTATTTAATACTAGTCGCCTAAGGCCGCACTGGGTGAATTACGGCAGCTTCTATATTGATTTTTTGTTCCAAAAACTCAACAGCCTGCTACCTTAAATGAGATGACGGAGATGTGGGATTTCACCTTGGCACTCCATCTAAAGACAATCAGAAAAATTAAAAAAATAGAGATGAGTTCCTTTCTTCATTCATCGAATAGACCCAGTTATGTTTGGCTTTAGTACATGTGGATAAACCTGCGTAACCAGCACTACGGGACAACGACTGCGATTTCTCTGCCAAAATAAATTCAATGTCATGATCGTTGCTATCAAAAGGAGGGAATAACCGTCCTTGGATACCCACTTTGATTCAATTGGAGATGCGTTCCTGAGCGTGACGGACACGCAAATTAAGCCTTTTATTTATATGTAGATATAGATATTCTGTAAATATTAAAAATCTGTAAAATGAAATGAAAACGGCGTTATACCATCTAAATAAAACGATTTTTCTTTTTAAGTCCATTTGTTAGTCAGTATATACGATTTAACTAAGAAAAATAGCGGTATGCTCATAACTTCGTGAATTTAAAAAAATTTTATACCAGGATTGCGGTATGATCTTCGAGTTTATATTATCGGAATGGGGTAGGTACAAAAAAACATTTTCGTACTCAATATGCGGAAATTCCATTCTGAGAATGTTCGTTGCTATGTGAAATGTTTAGTTTTTTTAGTGCAATTTATTTATTACATCAGAATGAACAAAATAAAATTCAAAATTTGTCATGTATGCAGACCCGGTTCAAGAATAGTATTTTACTATGGGCTAATGGTAAAAATTGCGCCCACCACGACTAGGAAATGAAAAGTTTTTGCAGCCGTTGTGAGTGAAAAATTGCGGAAATTTATAACTCATCGTTTTGTAGGTTTTTTTCTCCATAATAAATATCAAGTCCTTCGTGGACAATATTTTCAGTATCTTTGTAATCTGAGAATAAAACCTGTGTATTTATGCATGGCTTTGATCTGTTGTTAATCATTTGTCCTCCTCCGTCATTTGTCCCTGAATGGTATACTGGATGCTTTTTAATGTCACCATAGTTCGACCTCAACCAACACATCTCACTGATTCTTTCCATCATTCTTTCCATTTCCAGTATGGCAGAATACATTTTTCCGTGTTGTGCCATTCTTACATTCCACATACAAATCCTTATATCTGTACCAGCCAAATAATTTCCTCTTTATCGCTACATCGCTCCTCCCCCTCCCCCCGCGTAGATCCGATTAACGGAATTGTAACTTCGAAATATTTCGTCTTCAACACAGCCATGATGTTATTTCTAGAACCACCCACATGGTTCATTATTTATTTGGTTCTTTCGTCTCTAGAGGCGACTTTTCACCTCTAGGGCATATCAGTGCCCTTCTTTGTTCTAGGAACGAAATAACCTGTCTATGTAAGCTGCCTTAGACGTTACCCATCTAATATGAGGAGGAATAGATCATGATGCTTTTCTCTTCATTATTGTCAGGGGCATCCGGGTTTTCCTCAACTCCAGCATTGTTTATTGTAGTTCATTTATTGAATATAAGAAAACTAAAACTTCTCAATTCCGTCGGCATCATTGAGAAATGCGAATTCGTATTTATTTTTGTATATTTGCAAGCTTGATATTTCGGCAGCAGCAAAGATCTTCTCAAATACATCTGGGACGTTTAAGTCTTTTAAGACGTTCGGTCAGTAATTCAGTCATAATCGCCTATGGGTTTCCTTTTCCAAGACAAACTGTATGCTGTTTCATAGTATTTGATATCGAAATGATCTAGACTTTGATGACCAGATTGGTGATTAATTTGTTCAGCAAGAATCGAGCTTAAAATTCGTGGATTTATACGTGGATGAGGTGTTTAACTGGAAGGATTATTGTAGATATTTAGTGAGGTGTTTAGCTCCCTTTTTACCAGATTCGATCTGGTTTTTGATTGTTCACCGGTGGCTGGGAATATTTTTATTGCTTAGAAAAGGATTTTTCGATTTTATATTTTTGAGCGCTTCATCTTATATTTATAAAACTAGGAATAAATAAATATATCACTGTAATATTCAGAAAAAGATTAAAAATGGCCTAAATACTTCTCTGGTCTAAAATTTATGGTGTAAAAGGGATTCGGAATTTATGTTAAGTGATAAGTCTCCAAACCAAGACGTCAATAGACAAAGGCAGGGAGAACCGGAAATTATGTAAGGGGCATAAAACTGGATTTGTTACTTTATTTTTAATTAATTAATTTAAATTAATTAATTATATAAATATTACATTATTATAGCTTAATGTTGTTCAAAAAGGATATGTAAGTTTTTATGCATATTTGTTATAGAAATGTAAATATTATTTAGATTAAAACAATAAAATTATCATTTAGAAATAAAAGAAAATAAAAAAATACTGTGTGATATAAAATTGAATAGCTGCGGAAATTTTCAACAGACAACACCCAGTTATATAATTATTACAATCAATTACATTACATATCAAGACATTTCAATATTAACACTCAAAATGAAAAATCTAATTTTGTTATTATTACTCGAATTATTTGTTTACGGCATCTTCTGTTATCGTGATACTATTTCGACTAAGGTAGGCTTTAATTTTTTAAATAGATCCGTTAAATTACGCATTATTTTATCATTTTTTTAATCATTTTTGGGAAAGTGAGAATTATATTTAAATTATTAGATATTTTACAGACAAAACTCCTCATTTCAGGCGACACTGGTTGTTTTTAAACTAGGCGTTTTATTGGGCAATATTGGTTTCTCCTGGGCAAAATTAGTTTTGCCTGAAATTCCTAATCGATTTCAGCCATACTAGTTTTGAATATTAATTATAAATTAGGGTTTGTTTAAAATTTATTATAGTTATTTTTGTAAATTAAATAATTATTAATTACTACCTACGTAATACCAAGTACTACTTTCCTTGTTTGTACAATTTTTGAATAAAATTAAAGTAATCTAATTAGTGTGCAGAGACATAATTGTGATTTAATTAGGTAATTAGGTTTAATTAACACTATCTACTCATAGATTTTTTGAATATTTTATTGACTTACCAGTTTCATGTTTTGCCACATCAGAGCAATACGTCAATGTAAAATATTATCCACCACCACATCAATCCAAATACAGTCAAAAACTCAAAATTGTAAATTTGATTACAATTTTGATTTTTTGATCTTATTTATATTTTTCTCTTTTTTTATAATATTTTTACAAAAACACAAGTAATATTGTTTTTATTAAAAATTACTTTTGATTAATTGAAAACCATTATGATTTAAATTTAATTATGAGTAGGGGTGCGCAATTATGAAATTTCATAATCGATTATAAAAAATAATCGATTTTTTTCGATTAATCGATTATTGTCAATAATCGATTATTCATAATCGATTATGAGTTCATAATCGATTGTGAACCCATAATCGATTATGAACTCATAACTCGATTATGAACTCATAACTAGGTAGGGCTATTAATAGGGGTGCGCATGCGCATATGTAACAAAACGGGATTTTGGGTCATAAAAATTAATTTTAATATTTTAAATTGAGGTATAGGATTTATAAATTATTATAATAACTGATGATTGTTAATCAACCATATTTTATCACCAGCGGAAGCGATAAGTTTTATAACGTGAACGAGTATTGATAGTTTTATCAATATTCGTTTGCAATATTCCTGCGTCTGGAGATTGACTTTTATACTGTTCTTTGTTCGGTTAAGCTGTTTAATTTCAGACAACAGTGAAGTATCGTTAATATGACTGGATATTTTCAATGCAGTCGACGCGTTTTCATTGATGAAATAATCAAGGTTTGATTTGATGGAAGTAATCAGTAGACATTGCTTCTCGTTCAAAAGCGATAGGGATGTATCTATCTATAGATAAAATTGTCAGTGGTGCAATTCTCACGCTATGAAAGGTATAAATATGGTTGAATTAATTAGTCGTAGAGGCAGAAGCCGGGGGTGAGCCCGTAGAGTCAGAAGTCGGGGGTGCGCCCGTTGAGCTGCGGCCGGGGGCCGTGGGCTTTCGGGATTAATGTTAATAGGAAGTCTTTTCAGTGAGTCCGACGGAGTCTATGGTATAGATTTTCGCGAACGGTCTGACGGATTATCAGTTTTGATTTTGTTTTGGGCAAATAAGACAAGGGAGTGTCTTGCCGAATTATCTTGCTTGTGGATTCTAAGTGTTTAAAAAGTCAAATAGTTTGTTCATTAAACCCGTAAATAGATTGTGAATTCTAAGTGTTTAAAAAGTCAAATAGTTTGTTCATTACACCCGAAAATAGATTGTGTGTTCTCTAGTGTGAGGCATCTGTTCCGAGTTTGTCGTTGTTTTGGGACCATAGATAAGGCATTGTTTGGCCGTATTGGATTGTCTGGGAATCCAAGGTAAAAGGATAAATTATATCACCTATGTAAGTAAAATTTTGAATTCTTTACTAACAGAAGGATGGTATATTTTTTTTGGGTAGTTATTTTAGGTTGTATATTTATATGTGTTTAAAAGGGCCACCCTAAATTGTAAGGGAGATTTTAAAGTGTGTATGTATTTGTTTTAACTTTATCCATTATTAATAAATATTGTTTTGAAAATTCAGTGTTTTCGTTTTTCCTGTTGAGGAAAAGGACGTTTTATTTTCAGTGCCGAGCTTAGTGTCGTTTTGCCCGCACCGAAGTTTCAACTTCAACATTTAGCCGGGGGACGTAACGTCAGAACGGGGAGTGTCTGGGACTCATTACCAGGAAGTCGCTTACCGAATTGATAGGGCGGTTTTTTTTGGAGAACAGAATTCTACGGTGGGCCTAATCGGTCGAACGGTGGTGGCAGCATAATCTATAAATATTCTCAGTAGATCGATAAGTGCCTAGGTGGAATTTTGTAGTCGACCAGCAAATTTGCTTATTTTTTTAATAACTCCAACCGTTCCTAGGAAAAGTGTTCCAAAGGACGGTTGCCGGTTACACATATATGCGTTCTAATTGCTGTTGGGGTTGGGATTACGTTTAAGTTTAAAAAGTTGTATTTATTAAAACAAGATATTATGCTTATATAGAATAACCCTGTTATCAATAAAAAATAAAGTATTCTATAATCGATTATTTTCAACAATAGATTATTTTCACAATCGATTATTTTCATAATCGATTATTTCCACAATCGATTAGTTTCACAATCGATTATTTCTATAATCGATTAATCGATTATTATAAATTATCATAATCTATTATGAAATAATCGATTATTCGAATTACGGTGATCGATTAATCGATTATATGCGCACCCCTAATTATGAGTAGTTTTAGTAATTAAATAACATTTCATTGTCACAAATTCCCCGAGTTGGAATGCCCTTAGCAATATATAATTAGAAATATAAGGAGAAACAACAGTGTACTGTTCAAAGCCACTGGTTTGTAGATAGATTACTATACTGCCGTCATTAGTTAAAACGTCCTAACTAACAAATTGGTTTTCGGGAAGAAAATAAATTTTTTCATATTGTTTAACAGAAATTTGATATAATCATACATTACAGAAGGCATTAAATACAATTTTATAACGAAGACAACTTTATAACATTTACCTAAAGTCAGTTTACTCGCAAAAACCAACTTGTTAGTTAGGACGTTTCAACTAAGCACGGCAGTATATGGGTAATACTTAAGCTAATATGGTGAAAGTTTTCATGTTTGAAGATAATGCATAATTTGAGTGAATTAGGTGCTTAATTTAGTATGATATTATGTTACATACTAAATTGTATACAGTTTTGCGCAGAATGAAGTATGCAGTGCACAAATGCTTACTGTGCAGATTTTGATACAATTTAGTATGGTGTCATACGTGTCTAAGGAAAAACTATTCTAATAAACTGAATTTCAGTTTCATCAATTTGGCTACAAAATTAAAGATATACAATTACAAACACTGCGTTACAATGAGAAGTATTTCAATATCTATGAAGCTACAATATTTCAGTACAACGATACTATCTCCGCCGTAAATTGTACCGTTAACATGAAAATTAGCGTTGAAGATAAAATGGAGGTAATACTAACTGAATGTTCTCTTCCAAGTTTTCATTTGTTGGCGCTATTATAAATTATTATTGTACGGTAATTGCAAATCGGTATATTTATAATAGCGGCAATAGCGTAACATAACCCTAAAATTAAAAAGAAAATTAACTCTCAACCTAACAAAGTAGCTGCCGCGCAGCGCTACATTTCAGTGAACGATACACCCGCAGAGCTAAGTAACAAAAATTGTATATTTTCAGGGGCTCGTGCGAGGATTTAGGTTTATGAATAACGAATATCGAGAATTTCCAATACATGTTCAAATGAATTTAAAAACAGCATTTGAATCGAACGCAATAGGTATGGACATGCACGGTTGTGGTAACCTAACTTTCTACTTTGAAAAGGTTTTGTGAAGTATTCCTGATAATAAAAACATATCTAAAATTTTTCTTTTATAGGATGTTACATATCACGCTTGTAATTATATTATCGATGCATCTCGCTATCCTCCACGTCTTCCCAACGGCAGATATAGAGTTGATATATATATGCTGTATTTAAATGAAGTAATATCTTATCTTTCTGTGTTTGCGGAAGTATACACTCCAATTGGGTAACCAAATAATTCAAAATTCCATAATCATCGCCGGGAGGTCAGGAAATATGTACATACTACCTAATCACGCCATTCCCTTAATGGATAGGCAAGAAACGGAACTATTTAACTAATCCATTCCCACTAACTCTGTTCACACTTTCCTATCGTCAACATAATATACTTTTTTGGCTTCGACGACATCCGTACACCGAGTCATATTTGCTCTTTTGTTTTTAAAACTTTAATTTCTCTCTTTTTCGAACATTCGTCTTCAACACTCAATATGTTCAAACGAGATGCATTTATCTGTCTATCAATTTGACCATCTATTCTATTTTTACAAAACCTTCTCTTCTTCTTCTTAGAGTACCTGATTTCATCCAAAACTTTCTACCCAAATATCACACAAAATTCTGTAACACCCACCGCTTAATTACATTTCATAAATTTAATATCAAATAAATCGTTTATATAAATTACTGCTAATCTTATGTGTAAACTTAGTGTAGTAACCACCCTGTATATGAAATGTAGTAAACACCCTGTATATGTTAAACAAACCCATTAATTTTTATGACCTACCACAATCTCTTTTAATTGATTCTGACTGTCACAGAAATTTCCTAAAAATATTTTTTATCTTTATGGGTTTCATGCAATTATCGCCCTAATGAATTTTAAAAGACCACTGAGTAATTAAAAATATTTGCAAAGAGTAAATTAATATATTTAGAAATAATAAATCAACAATTATAAATTAAAAAACCACTGAAATTGCATTATTTTCATTAAATTAGGAATTACAATTATGACAAAATCAATTGAAAGAGACTGTTGCTATCTTTTATCGTAGAAGTGTTGAAATATATTATATAGTTTTAGAATTACAAAAATTAGACTAAATTGGTTCTTTTACTTAAAAAAGAAATTAAGTTGACAGATAAACGACTCTCAGGGTCGATGTTTGACCTAAAAATCAATTTATCAATTGATAATTTTTCCCCTAAGGGAAGAAATCCTAGTAAATACGACTGAAAAATTAGTAAATGAGTCAGTCCTTCCGAGAGAGCCGTATAATTTTTCTTTAATTAATAAAGACCGTGCGTGTGTCTTTAATTTCGAGATATTCATCTAAGTTCAATTAAAATCAGTTTAATTAATTACTTCCCTATAAGGAAGTATTGTAATCATGAAAAAATTCGATGTCGATATTTTAACGGAAATATCCATTTTGAGCATTTCTGAATCCGTTTTGACTACTTTCGCAATGATGTCTGTATGTATGTATGTATGTATGTATTGTCATGGTTTGCTCAGTATAAGGGATGATTTTTGGGTCATTTGTACAAAGTTGGAACACTCATAAAGTCCTTTTATTTAATCAGACCGTAATAGGTAAAAAATAGTTGTATCTGAATTTTCCCTGATCTGGAAATTTAACGCTGCTTTGCTTCAGAAAACCATAGATGTATTCGCTACCAAAACCCTGAAAAATAAAAAAGAATTGTAAGAGACAAATTTTGGTTATTATGATGTATAAAATTAAGAAACAAATCAAATTATTTATTCTAGTTTGTAAATATAGGATTAGAATTGGAATATAAGTGACGGTTCGCGGAATGCATGCGCGAGTGATAAAATTGGTGTAAAGGTTGGAAGAGGAGAGTCTCGTTCCGTCCACGAGATAGGGACGACGTATGAGAGTCTTGTTTGGTGGATGGAAGGAAAAAGACGTTTTTGGAGAGTGGAGTTTCGTCTACCAAAGGGACGACATATTTGAAAAATTTGAAGAACGTTCATGAGACAAAGTTGAGTTAATTAGTAATATTATTGATATAATTAGTGAATTGGTAAAAAGAATTGAAGAATTGAATAAGCTGAAATTTTTGCAATAATTAATTTGAATAAGTCGATGGTTGTCAATATTTTTCTAATTGAGAATTGGAATAGAAATTTAATTGGTGTAGAAAATTTTGGAATCAATGGGAATTAATGGTACATTTTTGGAAGAAAATTAAGAAAATAACTAATTTATGCTGGAAATATTCAAATACTCACCTATGATTAGTTGTCTGATTCAAGAAGAGAAATTATTTAATGGTTTTCCTTGGTTGATCCGATCCAATCGAACTCGGGAGCTGTTTTTTTTTTATCTACGGCGACACCAACACCAACCAACACAACGCGTGCAATAATACGAGAGAGAGAAAAGTGCGAAAAGGACGTAAGATTCTCTGGTAAGGATTGTTTTTTTTGTGCGTTTTAACTTTATTCGCGTATAGACGAGTCGGGTACGATAATTCGGTTGCGCAAGTAGAAACATTGGGGTAGAAATAAGAATAATTTTGTAAAATTTGATTTGTTTTATTATGATTACAATCAACGTTTGTTTCCATTTTATTTATGTTTAATAAATACAAATATTTTTCATTGGTATCGAATGAGTTTGAATTTCAATTTTTGCAGTAAAGATCAGGAAGGAAAACAGATACAATTCTGGGTAATCTCTTTTCATCAATTAATCTTTATAAGAAAGATTTTAAGTAAGTAGACACATGAGCGTTGCAATTGAGTATAGGAACTCGCCTCTTGACCCTGAAAGATCTCTTGAGCTAGCTGGCGCATTTTAATAAGTGCCACCGTAATTTTGTGAATAACAATTTACAAGTTTACAGGATTACATGGCAGTATGTATGTATGTCTGTATGGATGTATGGATGTATGTAACGCAAAATGTCTGTAAGTTCTGTATCTCTGGAACGAATTGTTATATAGTAACCAAATTTCATATTTAACACTTTAATCGGTATACAAAGGCACCATTTGATTTTGGAGGAAATCCTTAAACCGGAAGTAGCACTTCATTTGAAGGACGAAATGGTGTTTCTTAAATATCTCAGGAACGAATTGTTATCTAGTAACAACATTTCATATTTAACACTTTAATCAGTATACTAAAGCACCATGTGATTTTGGAGGAAATCCCTAAACCGGAAGAAGCACTTTACTTGAAGGACGAAATGGTGTTTCTTAAATATCTCAGGAACGAATTGTTATCTAGTAACCAAATTTCATATTTAACACTTTAATTAGTATACTAAAGCACCATGTGATTTTGGAGGAAATCCCTAAACCGGAAGTAGCACTTTACTTGAAGGACGAAATGGTTTTTCTTCAATATCTCAGGAACAAATTGTTATATAGTAACCAAATTTCATATTTAACACTTTAATCAATATACGAAAGAACCATTTCATTTTGGAGGAAATCCCTAAACCGGAAATGGCACTTTACTTGAAGGACGAAATAGTTTTTCTTCAATATCTCAGGAACGAATTGTTATATAGTAACCAAATTTCATATTTAACACTTTAATCGGTATACAAAGGCACCATTTGATTTTGGAGGAAATCCTTAAACCGGAAGTAGCACTTCACTTGAAGGACGAAATGGTTTTTCTTAAATATCTCAGGAACGAATTGTTATCTAGTAACCAAATTTCATATTTAACACTTTAATCGGTATACTAAAGCACCATGTGATTTTGGAGGAAATCCCTAAACCGGAAATGGCACTTTACTTGAAGGACGAAATAGTTTTTCTTCAATATCTCAGGAACGAATTATTATCTAGTAACCAAATTTCATATTTAACACTTTAATCAATATACGAAAGAACCCTTTGATTTTGGAGGAAATCACTAAACCGGAAATGGCACTTTACTTGAAGGACGAAATAGTTTTTCTTCAATATCTCAGGAACGAATTGTTATATAGTAACCAAATTTCATATTTAACACTTTAATCGGTATACGAAAGCACCATTTGATTTTGGAGCAAATCCCTAAACCGGAAGTAGCACTTCACTTGAAGGACGAAAAGGTTTTCCTTAAATATCTCAGGAACGAATTGTTATCTAGTAACCAAATTTCATATTTAACACTTTAATCAGTATACTAAAGCACCATGTGATTTTGGAGGAAATCACTAAACCGGAAGTAGCACTTTACTTGAAGGACGAAATGGTTTTTCTTCAATATCTCAGGAACAAATTGTTATATAGTAACCAAATTTTTGGATTTTGGAGGAAATCCCTAAACCGGAAATGGCACTTTACTTGAAGAACGAAATAGTTTTTCTTCAATAGTTTTTAATAATTTAATTAAATAATAAAATAAAATTTAAATAATATTTCTGCGAATCTTTAGATGAACGATGAAGGAATGATTCCTTATAGGGAAGTCATGTGCTGGCCACATCAGATTTTTTTTAATAGCAATTCGACCAAATCTTCAAAGTCAGTTCTTTTCGGAAAGTGCTCAAAATTTCAATTATTCGTTTTGTTTTATTTAATTTCATTAAATTAAAAGTGATTAAACACAATTTTCTCTCATTTCTTGTTTTTATAAATTTAACTAACTCAAATCGCGTAAAGTGTTTAATAGTTATTTACATAAAAGTCAGGAAAATGACATATTACTGACGAGGGGCAATGTTGAAATACGAGGCACTTCGTGCCGAGTATTTTAGAGCTCCGAGTCAAGTGAGACATTTTACTGACATGTTTTGTATTAAATTTTTCCGAAAATCGTAAAAAATCGAAATTTTAAAACACTAATTGAACGACATTTTTTGACATTGACATTTGTCTATTTTATTTTGTTATTATTAACCTTACTAATTATTACCGGACTAGTCAGTAAAGTTCAATTTCCCTGCGCGTGCATAAGCAGGGAAATGTTGTTTCAATGACGATTTCCGGAAAAATAAATTGATTGTTAAGTTTTATAGTGAATTATAAATAAAAAGCAACTTAAGGATTATTCACCGCCCTAACTCGCCATTCAAGGGTCTTTTTCAACTTAAATTATCATTTACAAAGGAGGGCCATACAAGTAATTGCCAGGTATTTAATCATAAGTTTTACCTAACGGTGAAATTGAAAGGTTTATTCTTATTTATCAGTCTATTGGTCTCACTAAATCCAATCTGGATTTATTAAATTTAGATTTAATCTATTATTGTAACAGTTATAATTAAATTACTTAATCTAATTCTCTTTTAAAATAAAGTGTTTTATTAATATTAAATAAATTGATTAAATTTGAAGTTTATGATCTTTTATTATAAACACATGTGTTTATATTTTGGGCTAAAGCTGTTTGTCATATAATCCTGCGCCTTAGAGAAGAACACCCGTTTTTCCACGTCTACCTAAAGGAAAACTAAAAGGGACCATTGAACCAGTAAGTATTTCGAGTTTTGGATCATCAACTCGCTATCAAATTCCATCAGATAGAAAACGACGATCCTGGTGGCAGCTATAGTTATAAGAAGGGGTTAATTAAAATTAACCCATAAGTAAGTTAAGTGCATTCGGCGGGTTCGTGGTGGAATTAATCAAACCATCTTCCTCCGTTTAGTACAATTCATTCACTTCTTTCAACAATTTTCACTTTATACTAAACTGCCACAGTCATATATTGATCTGTCCTTGCATATAAGAATAGATTAAAATGGTTTTTGTATAGTATATATATGCATGTGTTTTTTTTTAATTTTTATGGTAAGTTAACCTATCGGCATGAAGGCTGGAACAGAATGGACGCCGTTGAACGGCGTCAAATGTCAAATTTAAGTTGAAATGCGTGTACATAGGTTTCTGTGCACACAATGTACGGCGTTGAACCATTGTGTACAAGTATTTCAACTTAAATTTGGTATTTGACGCCGTTCAACGGTGTCCGTTCTGTTTCACCCTTGACGGTTTGTTATAAATCTCACCACTTAATCCCTCAAATATAAAATTTTAAATCGAGTCATACCCTTTCCAAGGTGTCAAACGAAAGCTACACAAAAAATATTATTTTTCCTCATCAATTTGGTGTTTTTAAATCCATGTTATTGAATATCAAACACGTGCTTCGCTCTATTTTAGAACTCTCAAATAGCTCCCTAACAGTTTCTGAGTTTTTCAAACAAATCTCTTTTTTCGATTTTTATTTTTTTTTAATAGTAAAATTGGAAATTAGTGAATGGTGATTTTTTCCCTAATTCTTACGAGTAAAAGGCATGAAAAAATATTTTTGTTATAATTCTCAGATGAACAGCCGATTTTTAGCGAAAGAAATACAATTTAAATCTTTTTTTTTAACGCCTTCTTGAAAAGTGTCACTCACCAAATTTTGTCATAAAATGTCTTTCATACCCCTCTATACTCAGGAATTTTTTCAATTTTTTTGAAGTGGTGGAACAATATGAAAAAAATTAAAAAAGTAATTTTTCCTGTAATCTTTCGTTTACGGGGGGGCTAAGGTTAATTCGTACGAAAAAAGGCATGTTTTTGTGAATTTTTTGTGACGACACAGTTAAAATCTCTTTATTAAAACCAATAGTACATTAAAGTATGACATTCGAAGAATATTGTATAAAATTTTCACGAAGAAATATTAAAAAATACGGCAATGGCAGCAATTATTCGGATGTGTCTCGGAAAAAAGTAGAATTGCGGTGCCCCTCATAACTTGGTGCTGGATCATCTGAAATCAAAAAATCAAAGTTCATTCGTTAGATAATAGTTTTCCCTAGGTAACGCTGGGAGGGTTTTTCGAAATTTCAATTTTTCACTTTTTTGGAACACTTTGAAGGGAAAAACGCGATTTTTTGCGAAAAAAAATCGGCTAATTTGTTATTGTAAAATAAAAATTATTAACAAATTTGAAAAAACTGTCCAGCGTTACCTAGGGAAAACTATTATCTAACGAATGAACTTTGATTTTTAACCTTAATTAAGAATTAACCTTAGCCCCCCCGTAAACGAAAGATTACAGGAAAAATTACTTTTTTAATTTTTTTCATATTGTTCCACCACTTCAAAAAAATCGAAAAAATTCCTGAGTATAGAGGGGTATGAAAGACATTTTCTGACAAAATTTGGTGAGTGACACTTTTCAAGAAGGCGTTAAAAAAAAAGATTTAAATTGTATTTCTTTCGCTAAAAATCGGCTGTTCATCTGAGAATTATAACCAAAATATTTTTTCATGCCTTTTACTCGTAAGAATTAGGGAAAAAATCACCATTCACTAATTTCCAATTTTACTATTAAAAAAAAATAAAAATCGAAAAAAGAGATTTGTTTGAAAAACTCAGAAACTGTTAGGGATTGAGAGCTGAAAATTTGACTGAATTATTTTTACGTGGTACCAAAACGATCCCCAAAGTCCCAATAAAAAAAGCCGCGGGGGCAGATTTCCCATATATATCCGGCTATACCCTTTGTCTAAATATTTTCTAGTCCACGAAATGTCGCTAACTTAAAGTTGTAGGAAATCAAGTAATAACTTACAAAAATAGCTAACATGTAAATTAATAGTATGAATTAGTTTCTCTAACAAATTTGAAGCCAATATTTTCAACAAGTTCAAAAATCAATATTTAGAATATTTCTGTTATGAGTTGAAATTTAAGATTTGTATCAGGTTCCCCACTAGATTTATTTGACGTTTTAAGTATGGTTTTCTTAGATTTCGAAACATAGAGAATTTTTTAAGAAAAGGAAGACGATCTCAAAATAGAGAAATTATTGGGTATGTGAACACAACTAAGTTGTTACCTTTTTAAAAAAAAATTACTTGTAGTCAAAAGTTTCCTAGTGAAGATGGGACTTTAAAAGTGTTAAGGCTGAAATTTTACCATTTAAGATTGCATTTAGGTGAAAATATATAATGAGCATTTTTGTAGCCCGTTTTTCTCCGAACAAATTACTTTAAATCCCAGTTTCCACAATATAAAATACTTTTTGTGATAATTCGAGAACGAAAACCAAATAATTTTTTATTATAAATATTTTCTGATTCATGCGAGATATTAAAACATTCTTATTTTTGCCACCCCCTCTAGTCCCATTCAACGGGACCCCCCCACCCCCTCCGTGGGACCTCTGACTATAAAGTATGGTCACATTCCCCCTGAGTATGGCTGAATTATAAAAACCTATGACATTCATGGTTGACCCAGTAAGGCAGAAGGCCAAAAAGTGTAGCCTTGGCATATGGCCGTAATCCCGCTGAATGAGGTCGAGTTATCATGGCCTTCATATAATATCATCGCTGTCTCCCTGACAGCTGAATCAAAATTAATGAAACGAAAAGGAAAATGTAAGGTATGCATGGATACATCGCTTTCACAGCGTTCTACGTCTTCCGATTTCCCTGTCTGGGCTCGTTGCATGTTGAAGCTTTGTGACGAGCGCAAGGGTTCTACAGCTTAATGTAGATTCCGAACCACGGGAATACACGATTTTTACACTGACCACTCCGATCATGGAAGTTTTTAATCATATATAATGCTACGTGAAGCCAGAAGATAGACATCTGATGAGCGAAAACTTCTTATATCCGTGAAGTTGGCCCCCCTTTTTTGGAAAATCGACAATTTTTTTTGTATTATGTTGTTTTCAATTTGTATTGCGTTGTATCGTAAATAAAAAATTCATTTCGCGAACGGTTCCACTAAAAATCGCGAAAAACGGGTTTTTAAGCTGGCCCCCCTTTTTTGGAAAATCAAATTTTTTTTTTGTATTATGTTGTATTCAATTTGTTTTATAGACCAAGAGCCCGTGTACCGTTTTAGGTAGTGATCGGTTTACGCCCATTGAACACCTAAACTTGTATTATCGATGTCGACGATGCTACAGAGATGCTCGCCATCCCTGATTTCCGGGGCGAAGTGGGAGGGCCGGGCTTATCAACTTGTTATCAACAAGTGAATAGAAAATTTTCATAAGTTTACGACTGAGGGTTGTGGGAAAGCAAAGAATTCAGTAAAATAATCCGGCGCTCGCCGGTCGTCAGTCGTCTACGACGTGGCGTTCACCCGCTGCAGTCCTCGGAAGATGTCAAAAATAGAAAGAAAAAAAAATTTCGAGTTTACGACTGACAATGGGGGGGATCTTACCATTAGCCTTTGAACGACACAAACCCCGTCCGCCAGCCTTTTTCAATGGGGCGGAAGCGCGCCGGGCCCACCGATTTGGGACTAATGCCCAGGTATACTTTTTATGATAGGTTTATATTCCAAAATGTATGTATAAGTTATCTGCAATGTATAAATCGAGAATCTATAACTGTCAGTCAAATACCATGGGGAAAAAAGGTAATGGGCCCTTCAAAAGTTACACAAATATCCATGTATACGTCAATATTATAAGTTTATGCTTGAAAAAATTACACAATGTTAGGAGTACCACGTGAAACAAGAATTCATCACCCGCGGTAATGTAAAGTGTGGCGAAGGCCTGCTAAAAATTAACAACATACGTCATTTCAGTGATAATGCTATACAAGCCCTGTATACATAATGTGACCATACGTCCCGTTTTGAACGGGACCGTCCCTTTTTTCAGTTCTCCGTCCCGGTGTCCCCGAAAAAAGCTTTGGGACGCAAAATTGTCCCGTTTTCGATAGCCGATCAGCCGCGCCCCACTTGTTCTTAATCAACGGTGAGTGGGAAAGAGCAGGCAGGCGGGCGTGAAGGGTACGTTTATGTTGGAGCTGCGATAAACGATAAGAGCGACGATACTAGCGAAGCAAAGAAAATGATGTCATTATTTTATATGCAGGTGTTTATATTGGAGCGAAGCTTTGAGCAACGCTTGGCAGCAGAGCAACGAGTAGGGTATGTTTATGTTGGAGCTGCGATAAACGATAAGAGCGACGATACTAGCGAAGCAAAGAAAATGATGTCATTATTTTATATGCAGGTGTTTATATTGGAGCGATGCGTTGAGACACGCTTGGCAGCAGAGCAACGATAAGAGCGGCGCTAATTGTACTGCCTATTTTCTTTGCTTTTATCAGGTGTCATTAGCCGCTTTTCGGATAAAATTGGTCTACTATGACAATTTCTCCATCTTTTTTCAATCCCATCAGAGATGTGCGAAAGTATGTAATCAAAGGTATCTATTCTCATTCTCATATATTCCATAAATTTTGCAGGGTGTTGCCTTAATTGTTTGCAAAGATGATGATATTCTCCAAACATGTACCTTTGGGTATTTATAGGGTGCGCAGAGCATTTGCGCTTTTTATTAGCACTTTCAACAATATAATACTTTACGGCATTTGAAGTTAAAAGTATTTCTTCTTCAGAATCACTCATTTTTAAACAAAATATTTTTAATTAATTGGTTTGATTTAGATAATAAATTAAACATCACCTACAAAGCAGAGATCGTCGCTATTGTCGAAGCTCCACTATAAACTGCATATCATAGAAATGAATTTTGCGCTGCTCTTGTCGCTGCTCTCATCGCTGCTCTCATCATTTATCGCAGCTCCAACATAAACGTCTATTGTCGAAGCTCCTATATAAACTGCATATCATAGAAATGAATTTTGCGCTGCTCTTGTCGCTGCTCTTATCGCTGCTCTCATCGCTGCTCTTATCGCTGCTCTTATCGTTTATCGCAGCTCCAACATAAACGTACCCATCATATCAGTCATATCTGGCGTGATTGTGCTTTGTTTTAGAATCTTATTTAAATATGCCGAAACGTAAGTGTACGTTCAATGTTAATTTACAAGCAAAATACCCGTTTTTAAGCAAATAAATACTCCCTCGGATGTTAGATGCGAAAAGTGTCGCACAGAATTTAGTGTTTCCCATAGTGGTGCCGGTGATATAGAACAGCATTTAAAGGCTGAAAAACATAAAAATGCCGATCGTGCCGCCGCTTCAAGTTCTTCAATGTTAAACTTTTTCAAGAAATCGGATGCGTCCATTTCAAAAGATTTGGATATTGCCGCGGCAGAAGGCGTCTGGGCTTATCACACGATACAAGAAAACCACAGTTTTCGCTCCAATGATTGTGCGTCGAAGTTAATTCAATCATGTTTCGATCAGAAATTTAGATGCGCGCGTACGAAAACAGAAGCTATTGTAGTAAATGTTTTGGCGCGCACAGCAATCAAAGAATTAAAAGATGATCTTGGTAAATCCAATTGCATTACAATTTTAACCGACGCTTCAAACCACGGTAACAAGAAGATATATCCTATTTTAGTGCGCTTTTTTCAACCTTACGAAGGTATCCAAGTAAAAATTTTAGACCTTCAAGACCAACCAGGTGAAACTTCTGATATCATTGTCAATTATTTAGTCCAAGTGTTGACAGATAACAATTTGATTGCAAAAGTCGTGGCATTTTGTGGGGACAATTGCAACGTTAATTTTGGGGGCGCAGCTAGGCGAGGAATTAATAATGTGTTAGTAAAATTACAATCATCTATGGGAAAACTATTAATAGGTATTGGATGTGGAGCCCATATAATTCACAGCGCAATAAAATCTGCCGCGGATGGCCTACCCGTGGATTTCGAATGCATTATTGTAAAGATATATTCATTTTTTTACATTTACACGGTTCGAGTTGAAGCTCTAAAGGAGTTTTGTGCCGAAACTGAAACAGAATATAACAAAATGCTGGGCTATAGCAAAACCAGGTGGCTTGCTCTTATGCCTTCTGTGGAAAGGGTTTTAAAAATGTACCAGCCATTAAAGAACTACTTTTTGAGCATTGAAAAATGTCCCGAAATATTAAAAAACTTTTTTGCAGACCCCAGATCAGAACTGTGGCTTTATTTTTTACACGCTCAGTCGGCAAATTTTCATCAAGCTGTATTGAAGATTGAAGACAAAATCAGTTATTATAATTTTATTGGATCTAAATAATTTTTTTCGATTAATACTCATAGAAACACAATAACTCACAACATTATTTAATAATAATTTATTAAAAAGTATAATTAATTTTAATTAAAACAATAATTATTTATACAATTAAACGGAAATAATTATAGCCTCGCCCAATATTTTATCTTTAATTTGTATTGAGAGGTATGGTTTGGCCTCATAAGATATGAAACCTCCGAAACCTATCCTAACCCCGACATAAAAAAATTTGTCAATGTTGTGGCATGCGTCCTATATTTGCGATTGACAGGGCTTTATCCATACTAAAAACAGCTGACAGATGTATTTTTACCTTCGCGTGCTGACGTTCTAAATATATTTTTCATTGTCAGTCATAAACAGTTCGTAAAAGGTACTGAAATCCGGAAATTGGAAGAATACAGATCAAGGCGCTTCGCGCGGCGCCTCACGCCGCGTTACATTTGTTGACTGACAACATTCCACCGACACATGAGATGACTGACACATGAATTCATCGATCCAGGAGGTCCAATTCAGGTATGCATCGAAGTGCCAGTCGTCAAATTACACTATTGAAGAAATTAGGGGCGATATTTCAATATAGTCATATTTGACCTGCATCGAGCAATTGCAGGGTACGTGCTAGTTTAGCCACCAATTGAGCTTATCCATACTATGGACGGCTGAGAATTGTGTTTTCATCTTCACGTGCTTACGTCGTAACTACATTTTTGATTGTCAGCCATAAACATATAAAAATTCATAAGTGGTAGCCGTTTATAAGTAAAGCCTTATAAAGCTCATTCCACGAACTTGTTTTTACGACTGACAAGATTTACGATACATGTTGGATGACTGTTGATTGTATTTTCCGATTAGACAGTTGCAATTGAACGTAATTTTGAAACAGTCAGCCGTAAACCTATCATAAAAAGTATATCTGGGCATAAGGGTACGTTTATGTTGGAGCTGCGATAAACGATAAGAGCAGCGATGAGAGCAGCGATGAGAGCAGCGATAAGAGCAGCGACAAGAGCAGCGCAAAATTCATTTCTATGATATGCAGTTTATATAGGAGCTTCGACAATAGACGTTTATGTTGGAGCTGCGATAAATGATGAGAGCAGCGATGAGAGCAGCGACAAGAGCAGCGCAAAATTCATTTCTATGATATGCAGTTTATAGTGGAGCTTCGACAATAGCGACGATCTCTGCTTTGTAGGTGATGTTTAATTTATTATCTAAATCAAACCAATTAATTAAAAATATTTTGTTTAAAAATGAGTGATTCTGAAGAAGAAATACTTTTAACTTCAAATGCCGTAAAGTATTATATTGTTGAAAGTGCTAATAAAAAGCGCAAATGCTCTGCGCACCCTATCAATACTCAAAGGTACATGTTTGGAGAATATCATCATCTTTGCAAACAATTAAGGCAACACCCTGCAAAATTTATGGAATATATGAGAATGAGAATAGATACCTTTGATTACATACTTTCGCACATCTCTGATGGGATTGAAAAAAGATGGAGAAATTGTCATAGTAGACCAATTTTATCCGAAAAGCGGCTAATGACACCTGATAAAAGCAAAGAAAATAGGCAGTACAATTAGCGCCGCTCTTATCGTTGCTCGGCTGCCAAGCGTGTTTCAACGCATCGCTCCAATATAAACACCTGCATATAAAATAATGACATCATTTTCTTTGCTTCGCTAGTATCGTCGCTCTTATCGTTTATCGCAGCTCCAACATAAACGTACCCTACTCGTTGCTCTGCTGCCAAGCGTTGCTCAACGCTTCGCTCCAATATAAACACCTGCATATAAAATAATGACATCATTTTCTTTGCTTCGCTAGTATCGTCGCTCTTATCGTTTATCGCAGCTCCAACATAAACGTACCCTTAGTCCCAAATCGGTGGGCCCGGCGCGCTTCCGCCCCATTGAAAAAAGCTGGCGGACGGGGTTTGTGTCGTTCAAAGGCTAATGGTAAGATCCCCCCATTGTCAGTCGTAAACTCGAAATTTTTTTTTCTTTCTATTTTTGACATCTTCCGAGGACTGCAGCGGGTGAACGCCACGTCGTAGACGACTGACGACCGGCGAGCGTCGGATTATTTTACTGAATTCTTTGCTTTCCCACTACCCTCAGTCGTAAACTTATGAAAATTTTCTATTCACTTGTTGATAACAAGTTGATAAGCCCGGCCCTCCCACTTCACCCCGGAAATCAGGGATGGCGAGCATCTCTGTAGCATCGTCGACATCGATAATACAAGTTTAGGTGTTCAATGGGCGTAAACCGATCACTACCTAAAACGGTACACGGGCTCTTGGTCTATTATGTTGTATCGTTGAAAGTAATCTCATAAATTTAATATTAACCGCGTAATCCGCAAAATAAAAATTCGCGCTGGCCCCCCTTTTTTGGAAAATCGAAAAATTTTTTCTTGTATTATGTTGTATTTAATTTGTTTTACGTTGTATCGTTGAAATTAATCTCATAAATTTAATATTAACCGCGTAATCCGCAAAATAAAAATTTCAGATCGGATGTAACGATACTCAATGTAAATACTCGTATTATAGGTGTTGGTATGTAAGTTACAATGTAACCCATAGATGGCGCTACACTTGTATGTCGCTGGTTATCTTATTACATCAATTGGACACTACACAGCGTGGATAAAACGAGGTACGAATTGGATGGAATTCGATGACTTGTTAAAGAAACCTGCATGCCCACCAAATCAGCCAAGAGAAAAAAATCCTCATTTATGTATTTATGTAGAAATATAAATTTTTGTCCATTTTTTATACATTTAAATTATAATAAATTTACATTTTAATAAGAAGTACAACAATAAAACATAATAGTAAAATATAGAACACTGACCTGCTTGTGTACGTGAGTTAACACACAGTCGACACATATACGACCACAAGCAGGTCTTCCTATATTACCTGCAGGTATAATAAGATAACCAGCGACATACAAGTGTAGCGCCATCTATTGGTTACATTGTAACTTACATACCAACACCTATAATACGAGTATTTACATTGAGTATCGTTACATCCGATCTGAAATTTTTATTTTGCGGATTACGCGGTTAATATTAAATTTATGACATTAATTTCAACGATACAACGTAAAACAAATTGAATACAACATAATACAAGAAAAATTTTTTCGATTTTCCAAAAGAGGGGGGCTAGCGCGAATTTTTATTTTGCGGATTACGCGGTTAATATTAAATTTATGAGATTAATTTCAACGATACAACGTAAAACAAATTGAATACAACATAATACAAGAAAAAAATTTTCGATTTTCCAAAAAAGGGGGGCCAGCGCGAATTTTTATTTTGCGGATTACGCGGTTAATATTAAATTTATGAGATTTATTTCAACGATACAACATAAAACAAATTGAATACAACATAATACAAAAAAAAATTTTTGATTTTCCAAAAAAGGGGGGCCAGCTCAAAAACCCGTTTTTCGCGATTTTTAGTGGAACCGTTCGCGAAATGAATTTTTTTATTTACGATACAACGCAATACAAATTGAAAACAACATAATACAAAAAAAAATTTCGATTTTCCAAAAAAGGGGGGCCAACTTCACGGACATAAACTTCTTCTATAATGTAGCTCCTCACAGCCTTTGATCCTGTGAATTTCAGCATGAGAAGCTAATACGCCAACCTCTCAGCGGTTTGTCCACCTCGCCTAAATTTTAATAGTTAATACTTTCGGAGGAACCTGTAACCTCTAGAGGGAGCGCCCCCACGTGGCAGATAAGGGAATGCTTCTCAGATATGAATTATAGGATTTAAATGAAATAGCTGCCTCGGGCCAACAGGTACACACACAGCATCTAATCCAGAAGGGGCGGCTGCAAACAGCGTCTGTTTCTCATATTATGGGGCATTGAACGAAATCAGGGAAGACAATGGGAAACCACCTTGACAATACTTTTTCCATGAAATCAATATGGCGAGAAAACCAAAAATACAGTTTGTGTAGTTGTGATACAACTCAAATGACGCCAAAGATGTTGCAGCAATCGGTTTGCCACAAGCGATTGGAATCGCACCCGAAATTGGATTGTATGATTCAGTAGTAGAAGCACGAGAAGCTGAAGAACGAGTCGGTGTGCTTAACAATAAACAGTTGGACGTTTTCGACAAAATTGTTTGTGCCATAGACAACGCGGATATCGATCATCGTTACTTCTACCTCGACGGTCCTGGAAGACCGGAAAAACTTGACACAACTCTTATGGCGTTTATACGACGCCGAAGCCAAGTTGTGATACCATTTGCGACCACGGGAATCGCCGGGACGCCGTTAAAAGGAGGCATAACTGTTCCTGTTCTTCTGCTGGATACATCTGTTTTGTCGATGAGATTGGCATCACCAGAAGCTGAAGTTCTGCGCGGAGCTTCGCTCATCATCATCGATCCCGAAGAAAGGTCTCCGATGCATTGATAAGCTCTTGCGCGAGGTGATGGTTAACGAAAAGCCATTTGGTGGAAAAGCATTTGTGGTCGGGGGTGATTTCCGTCAGACACTCCCAGTGGTGACAAAAAGAACCCAGACAGATATTGTCGAATGCTGCATTAAAGCAAGCAAGTTGTGGCATCACTTCACACAGTTGATTCTTACCACAAATATGCGCAGTGAAGGATAGAATGATCACAATAATTAGCTCTTACAAGTGGGTGCAGGAAATTTGCCTCCAGCTCCGGGGATTTTTGAAAATGACACGATTGACATTCCACAATGAATTTTTACAACTAAATATCTTGTCGAATCTATTTTTGGCATGAACATTCCTCAGGTGTCCATAGATGAAATGTCGAAGCGAGTAATCATAACCTCAAGGGGTTGTCCATTAATGATGTCGTCCCCCTTATGCCAAAACCACAAATGTGCATTTTCTAGTTTTCAGTCAAGTGTATTTACCGGAAATCGTCATCGAAACAACACTTCCCTGCGTATTTACGCGCAGGGAAATTGAATCTTACTGACTAGTCCGGTAATATTTAGTAACGCAGGTAACAATGACAATTTTCGGAATAACTATTGTTTGTAACTATGTAGTCAACAAATTGACAAACTTGATTTTAGCTCATTTTAAAAATGTTGTTCAATTAGTGTTTTAAAATTTCGATTTTTTACGATTTTCGGTAAAATTTAATACAAAATACGTCAGGAAAATGTCTCACTTTACTCGGAGCTCTAAAATACTCGGCACGAAGTGCCTCGTATTTCAACATTGCTCCTCGTCAGTAATACATCATTTTCCTGACTTTCATGTAAATAACTATTGAAATAGTTATTTACATAAAAGTCAGGAAAATGACATATTACTGACGAGGGGCAATGTTGAAATACGAGGCACTTCGTGCCGAGTATTTTAAAGCTCCGAGTCAAGTGAGACATTTTACTGACATGTTTTGTATTAAATTTTTCCGAAAATCGTAAAAAATCGAAATTTCAAATCGAAATTTTGAAACACTAATTGAACGACATTTTTTGACATTGACATTTGTCTATTTTATTTTGTTATTATTAACCTTACTAATTATTACCGGACTAGTCAGTAAAGTTCAATTTCCCTGCGCGTGCATAAGCAGGGAAATGTTGTTTCAATGACGATTTCCGGAAATAGTTATTTACATGAAAGTCAGGAAAATGATGTATTACTGACGAGGAGCAATGTTGAAATACGAGGCACTTCGTGCCGAGTATTTGAGAGCTCCGAGTAAAGTGAGACATTTTCCTGACGTATTTTGTATTAAATTTTACCGAAAATCGTAAAAAATCGAAATTTTAAAACACTAATTGAACAACATTTTTAAAATGAGCTAAAATCAAGTTTGTCAATTTGTTGACTACATAGTTACAAACAATAGTTATTCCGAAAATTGTCATTGTTACCTGCGTTACTAAATATTACCGGACTAGTCAGTAAGATTCAATTTCCCTGCGCGTAAATACGCAGGGAAGTGTTGTTTCGATGACGATTTCCGGTAATAGTTATTTACATAAAAGTCAGGAAAATGACATATTACTGACGAGGGGCAATGTTGAAATACGAGGCACTTCGTGCCGAGTATTTTAAAGCTCCGAGTCAAGTGAGACATTTTACTGACATGTTTTGTATTAAATTTTTCCGAAAATCGTAAAAAATCGAAATTTCAAATCGAAATTTTGAAACACTAATTGAACGACATTTTTTGACATTGACATTTGTCTATTTTATTTTGTTATTATTAACCTTACTAATTATTACCGGACTAGTCAGTAAAGTTCAATTTCCCTGCGCGTGCATAAGCAGGGAAATGTTGTTTCAATGACGATTTCCGGAAAATGAAATTAATCAATTTTAATTGTAATTCAGACAATTTTTTTATTGTTATTCGAATATATTGTAGCCGAAATCTAACGATAATTTAAAAACAAAATTTTCTTTCTTAGAAAGAAAGTGCACTTGAGTCAAAATGGCAATTTTTGCACATTCGTGGTTTTGGCATTAGGGGGACGATGTCACAATTTAGTACCAAATTCACCAAATAATAAGAATATCATTAAAAAATCGAAGAAAAACATCAAACGATTTAAGAATGGACTTATAAATGAGGCCGTGAGCGCAAGAGTGGTGTAACCATCAAATATATAACTATTGCAGATATTCACCACTAAAGCTTTGAAATATGCATTACATTTATGGAATGCAAAAACTTTGTATGGCTTCCATTTATTAGAATATTACAATAATGTTGGTTACATCGATTTTATTTCAAAGGTATTACTAAGACAGAGGCTTTACACCAAAAAACCCAATTTTGGCAATTTGAGGGTTACACCACTCTTGCGCTCACGGCCTCAAATTCAGTGTGGGATACAAATTTCTTCACAAACCATTAGACGACGCTTGAAGGAAAGTGGATTGCATGGTCGCAGAGCTCGTAAGAAGCCCTTTTAAATCAAAATCAAATCAAAAAACGACTAGAATTTGCGAGAAAATATAAAAATTGGAAACTTACCGATTGGTCAAAAGTAATTTGGTCAGACGAAAGCAACATAGAGGTACGTATTTTACAGCATATTTTCACTTATTAATTTTTATAATTCCTCCTGAAAAATACCCATTTTCAATTTTGTTTTCTAATTAAATTAATTTAAACTAATTTTCTAGCTTTTCGGTCAACCTGGAACAACATTCGTGAGAAGAAGAGTGTGAGAGGAGTTTAACCCCGATTGTTTTGTGCCCACTGTTAAATTTGGGGGCGGGAGTATTATGGTTTGGGGCTTAATGTCCGCCAGTGGCGTAGGAGAAATTAAAATATGCGAAGGAAGAATGAATTCCGATACCTATATTGATACTTCTTCTTCTTCGGTTTCCTGTTGACAGAGGAGTCGTGATCTCAGGTTCACTCTTTTCATCAGTTCCGTTCATTTCCGACTCTTCGAACCACATTACGCCATCTCTCTCTGTTACTGGCTTCTCTTGAAAGATGTTGTAGAGAGTTATTGGTGATCTCCTTCACTTGATCTGCCCAGCGCTTCGGTGATCGACCCCTTGGTCTAGTTCCCTCTACTTTGCCCTGAATGATTAGCTTCTCCAGGCCGTCGTCACATTCTCTCGTTATGTGTTCAAAGTACTTTAGCACGCGTTGGTACACAACCTGAGATAGTCTCCGGAGCTCATCTATTTCTGCAATAATGGACACATTGGTTCTTTTCGCAGTCCATGGTATGCGTAGCATTCTTCTCCAGCACCACATCTCAAGTGCGTCGATTTTTCTCCGATCTTGCATTTTTACAGTCCATGATTCTGCGGCATACACCACGATGGGGAAGACTAACGCTTTCATCATTAGTTTTTTAGTATTGATAGTGATTGTTTTGTCTTTCCATATTCTTTGTAGACTTCTAACAGCATTTCTTGCCATTTCGCAGCGTCTTTTGATTTATTTAGTACTTCCGCCTTCATTGCTAATGAGTGCTCCCAGGTATATGTATTGGTTAACAACCGAATAGCACGAGATCTGCCGGATCTGAGGGTTATTATTGTTGGCTCGGTCCACAATCATTACTTTGGTCTTGTCGTTATTAATAATCAAGCCGCAAATGCGGCTTTCGTCATTTAGCCGCTTCATAAGCAATGTCAATTCTTCGGCTGAGTTGGCAAGGAGGGCGGTGTCATCAGCATAACGTAGATTGCTTATCTTTCTGCCTCCAATGGTGAAACCGTAGTTCCATCTTTCTAGAGTTTTCCTCATGACGTATTCACCATATATGTTAAATAACAATGGCGACATCCCTGTCTCACACCTTTCTCAACTTTGCATGGGTTAGAGAGTCTGTCGTCTATTTTGATTCTTGCGATGGTCTTCTTATAAAGTTCTTGTACCAATTTGGTTAAGTGTTCTGGTACTCCCATTTCTGTCATCACCCGCCACAGCATTCATCCCCACTCAATACTGTCAAAAGCCTTACGATAATCCACGAAGCAGACATAAAGTGGTTTGTTAAACTCTCTTGCTTTTTCGATTATTTGTCGAATGTTTAGGATATGCTCGCGAGTGCCTCTTCCTCTCACGAAGCCGGCTTGTTCGGGCGGAATCTGCCAGGATAGGTATGGCTTCAATCTATTATGTATTATGTGCAGTAGTACTTTGCTGGCATGTGATATCAGTGCAATCAGTGCAAATATTGATACATTGCAAAGTTATTTAGAGGCTTCGGTAGTCAAACTCTTTGAGGTAGATAACCCTGAATACGTTTTCCAACAGAACAATGCTCCATGCCATCGTTCAAGAAAAACTATGGAATGGTTAACAGAAAATAAAATTCCGCTTTTGGACTGGCCGCCACAAAGTCCTGACCTGTCGCCCATTGAAAATTTATGGGCAATATTAAAAAAAAAAGTAGCTCTTTGAAAAACCAATTCTAAAGAGGCATTAAAGCAGGTAATTTTTGAAGAATGGGAGAAGATCGATAAAGATGTATGTAACAAATTAGTTGCTACAATGCCTGATCGCCTTAAAAACGTCATTAGGGCAAAAGGTGGTGCCACAAAATACTAAAATTTACTAATAAATACATAGTCTTAATTTATATTTGCAATTTCTTTTATTTAAAACCCTTCAAAATGCATAAAATATAAAAATCTACAGGTGGCCAACTTCTTTTGAGCACGGCTACTATAAAATGATTCGCAAAATTATAGGATTACCTGGCGAGCCTTCAATTTATTGCAGTGCAAATTCAGCACTTTGCTGGTTTTTCCCAAGGACAACTTTCAATCGGCAGTTTACTAGGAATGTGGTTTTGGATGAAGTCTTTCAACTATAAAAATAAATGTATGAAATGAAAGAGAGGTTTTATTAATATTTTTAAAATAAATTTTGAATGGTTAATTCTTACTTACAAAACTCTTAAAATTTTAATTTTTACATTGTTGTTTATTGATCTTGCAATTCACTCAGTGCGGCCTTTAGGCCGCACAACCACGGTGTGATTTCTTCAGAAATAAAAAGCGGGGAAATTTATTTTAAAAATAAATTCAAAAAATGGAGGGCTAATTTCATTCGAAAACTAAAGCGATGGTACCAATACTGGCAAACAATTGAGATTATTTTTTATCCAAAATTCAAAATGAGGGGGTTAGAATTTCGCCAGCCCCTCCCATAACTTTTTAAAAAATCTTAAAAACGAAAGTTAAACGAATTAGACTATTTTAGATTCGAAATTTTAGCAAAAATGCACCTCCTTTTTAAAGTCACAGAATTTTAAATCTCACAGGAATTAAAATAGTCAAATTGAAAAGGGAAAAACCAATGCAACATAAGTTTAATAATAAGTTTTACTTGAATGAAAACTCTTTTGTTGAGTGAAACAGCAAAAGTATAAGAATTTTCAAAATTTTATCAATATGACGATTTATTACAAAAAACTGAAATAAAAATCTCAAAAATAGAAAATATAGAAAATAAACGATACAAAGTCATTATAAACCCATCAACATAATATATTTACCTACATTATTTACAAAATAAAACCTAAAAGTTAACATAAAAAACTGTCAATTGTATTTTTAAAATTATATTGTAGATTTTACTCAAAATTTTGAAAACAAATCATTCCATCCAGAAAAACATTATAAATTATTGACTTTATTTTCCATATCCGTCAATTTTATGCAAATTTGTATTTTTAAAATGAATGATTAAGTCACCTTTAATAAAATTTTTATAAGACCTCTTCGCATATGCTAACGAACTGGCTCGATGATAATGTAAAACGTTTTTACTGATACCAGCCTTCTTAAAGGACAGCTTTAAACCTTCTTCATGAGGTTGGTGGTGGTCAACCTGAGATTCCAAATCTCCAATTATAAGATGCTGTGGTGGTGCAATTGTTTTAGTCCATTTTCTTCTATTCATTTTTTGAATTTTTGAATGAACATCGTTAAAAAAATCGTTACCTCCATTTTTAGTTTTGACTGGTTCGCTGGTAACATTGAGCATGATATCGCAATCAACACTTTCGTTATTTTCTGCACTTGGCACCTCATTCTTAAGAATCTTGGCGGTTTTTCCATCGTTATTTTCTGTTGAATTCTGTTGTAGTGGCACATTTTTCGCCTTTCTTCTTTTTCTCGATTTACTTCTTTCTACAACATTAACACTTTCTTTATTATTTATATCACCATCTTCGACAACTTCCATATTTTGCTCCGGTTTACTACTGTGGATTGCTCCATTTGTGTCTACAGCTTTATTTACACGAGATTTTTCTTTGCTGGTTTTTCTTTTTTTGTTTCTTTTAGATTTAACACCATTACTCGTTACTCCATTTTCTTGAGAAACGATTGAGTCTACGGTGTTTTCTGTTGTACAAATTTCTATATTAAATTTATCACCACTATTACGATTCTTCTTTCTGATACCGTGCAATTCTTCCGTTGTAATTGGTTTCTCCACATCTGCTTTACAAGACTTCCTTTTCTTAACTGGTTTTTCAAGTAAATCAATAACATTTTCTTCAGGTTGACGTTTTCTCTTCTTCTTCTCTTTCGGTATAACATCACTGATAATGTGAATAGCCATGTTAATCAAAGTAAAACATGAAATAACTACAAAGTTAGATGTTAACACGTTGACATTTGTAGGTTATATATACTTGATAACCTCCTTCACTACAAATACTCGAAATCTAGAATCCAACGTGACACATTAAAACAATAAATTGCATTATATCAATTATTTTAGGTTAATGTTGCTAAAATGAACACCATCTAGCGCACCAACTTGAAAACAAGAAATTTCATATACACAGAGGTGCATAGGAAGTGAAACCACATATTTTACAGTATTATTTATGGAACAAATGAAAACAGATTTGGAACAAATTTGAACACACGAAAACAGATTTGAAGCAAATGTAAAACCAAATTTTCTACAAATGAAAATTGTGAACAAAAATATTGCATCTCTTGAAATGCAAGATTGGAAATAGTGTAAGAAAATTGGGCACATTTTTGATCAAAAAATTCCAAAATCAGTTTTCTGCAATTTTTCGACGGATTTCGTTAGGTAATTGTTCGTACTTTAACATACTAAAATACGTCCTCCCGCGGTGGCGTAGCTAGCATGGGTGACACCCGGGGCGGATTTAATGGGTGTCACCCCCACCTAGGCTGATTATTTATGGCATCCAAGACAGTAAAGTACAGGAAGCTATTACTATGCGTGATTTTAAATCTGTATCGGAACTTATTTCATATTTGAGCACAGTTATAAAACCAAGTTGTAAGAAAAATGTTACTAATAATAACAATATTGAACAAATTGGCGCGAAGAGACCGAAACTTGAGCAATTAGGCATTTCCATGTGACGTCACAAACAGCTGATATTCGACGGATATTTTGAGGTTAGCATTTTTATACGACAATTTTCATTTCAAAAATTAAAATTAACTTTTATATTATGCAGTTTGCAATTTTTTCAAAGTGAAACTGAAATGTGCAAATTAATTTACGGACAAAACGCTAAAAATTAATCAGTTATAAAATTCTTGTCGGAGAGCAAAATAATTGATACTCGAGGTTAGGTTTGCGATTTATTCGGCAAAGAAAATAAACAGAAGGTACTATGAAGACTATGAGCGTCGATGTACTACCGTCAATACGGCTACGTTACGCTAGTGAAGATTAGTAGTGATTATAGTAAGAGAGTGACGATAAAAATCGAAAAAAGTGATAAACTGGAAGGAGGAAGTAAAGTGGAAGAGGTTTTTCTATAAGTTTTCGGGAATATTAAGGTGGTAGAAGAGTACTACTAGTACACAGTTTTAATTAGTGAAATTTGTGGAGGTTAGAAATTGATAAGAGGTGAGAATTTTAAAGTACGTTGGGTTGCATATAGTACAGCGAAAGTTTTCTGTTGATAACAGTAAACAATTGGTGCTACAGAAAACACTTCTGAATTCGGTTTGAGTTTGGTTGGTTGGGTTTATTGCTTCCGAAGGGTCGACCTGAGCAGTAAGCTTGAGCGCGGTTCCAATTGGTATGTTTGCAGAAGATAGGCAATACGATAGCGAAAGCTCTACAACGGAAGATAGCTCCAGAAAAAGACAGGCGAGCTTTGAAATTTTTAATAGAAGTAAGAGGACAAATAGGACCCCTCCTAAGAAACCAACAAAGGAAGGAGACAAAATGGAGGAACTTAAAGATATGATGAAGCAAGTCCTAACTGAGATAAAAGAAATTAAGGAGGGACAGAAGGTATACGAAAGCGAGATCAAGACCCTGAAAGAGGAAAATAAAGCGCTGAAGGAGAGGGTAGAAAATCTCGAGGTGAGGCTAAATCTTATGGAAAAGAAAGATAAGAAAAACAACATAATTCTGAAGGGGATGCAAATGGTTGGAAAAGACACCAAAGAAGAGGTGGAGACTTTCCTAAGAGGTAAATTGGGCGTTGAAGTAACAGTTGGCACTGCCGAGGTGATCAAACCAAAGTCATCACAGCCATTTGTAGTAGCAAGGATGAGTTCATGGCAGGACAAAATAGCAGTTATGAGAGAAAAAAATAAACTGAAAGGTACCAACAGCTTTATTGATGATGACCTAACATTGCAGGAACAGAAGATGCAAGCCAAGCTGAGAGAATACGCCAAAAAGGAAAAAGGAAAGGGTAACGAAGCAAATGTGGGATATGGAAGAATATATATAAACCGAGACCGATGGGACTGGGATCACCAAAAAGAGGAAATTGTGAAGAGCATTGTACCCCCTATACCAAAAAACTAGTAATAGAAAATGCCGGACAGAAGAACGATGCAAAAACGAATGAAAAAGGACAATCGAATAATGGACAAATGAAAGGAAGAGATGTTATGTTGTTTGCAACTTGGAATGTGAGAGGAACTTTTGTGGGGGGTGCGTTAAAACAGTTAATAGCGGTGATGAAAAAGTACGGAGTAGAAATCAAAACAAAGTGGCGAAGACACAATAGACATAGGGGAGTGTACCTTTTTCAAAAGTGGAGGGAAAGACAGAAGGTTGGGAACTGGTTTTATGGTGAGCGAAAGTGGGAAGGAAATGGTGATTGGTTTCAAGCCGATATCGGATAGGATGTGTGTACTGAGAGTAAAGAGAAATAATAGGAAAATAAGTATAGTTAATGTACATGCACCTACCGAAGAGAAGGATATAGAAGTTAAAGAACAATTTTACGAGTTGTTGGAAATGGAGTATGCAAAAATACCTAAACATGACATTAAAATGATGGTGGGGGATTTTAATGCGAAGCTGGGTCAAGAAGAAACATACAGACCCACAATTGGCCAGTTTAGTTTACACAGTGAGAGCAACGAAAATGGAAGATTTCTTGTTAATTTTGCAATGGGAAACGAAATGAAAATAAAGAGTACTCACTACGAACATAAAGACATACATAAAGCAACATGGATAAGCCCAGACGGAAACACAGTAAACCAGATAGATCACGTTTTAATAGAGAGTAGGAGCGAAAATATTGTTAAAGTCGTCAAGACTTGCAGAGGAGCAGACATGGATTCGGACCATTTTATGGTGAGGGTAAAGATGAAAATAGCAAAGATAAACACAACGATAATGAGAAAGCAAGTAACAAAACAGAAAAATAGAATACAAGTCCAACTCAAAACCGAGGAACAGAGAAGAAAGTATAGAGAAACAATGGAGAAAATTTTGGAAGACAGAAGCACAACAAGATGTAGAACATATGCAGATAACAATTGAAAAAAGTATAATCGAGGCAACAAAGACACAAAACACAGGTACTACAAAGAGAAAAAATGAGTGGTATGATCAACAGTGTGAAGAGGAGGTTAGGAAAAGAGAGAAAATAAGGCAGGTATGGCTGGCCAATCGAAGTGATGAGACGAGAAGGAATTATGAAAGACAAAGACGGGAGTGTAAAAGAGTTATAAGAGAAAAGAAAAGAGAACATCAAATAAAGAACCTGGAAGAACTGGAAGAGAAATACAATAGCAAAGAAATAAGAAACTTTTACCAGTGAGTTAAACGAATAAAACAAGGATATCAAACAAGCACAACATTTTGCAAAGATAAAGACGGCACACTGTTAGGATCAAAGAAAGGAGTAACGAAAAGATGGGCAGAATACTTCCAAGAGTTGTTAAACGGAACAGAAAAACAAAATAAAGAGAGAGAACATGTAGCAACCGAAATGAACGACGAAAATGAGGACAGTGATATATACAGTGACAGAAATACCAAATGAAGACGAGGTAAGAAAAGTGATAGCGGGGCTGAAAAATAATAGAAGTGCTGGCGAAGACGGCATACAAGCAGAAATGTTAAAATATGGAGGTGAATGTTTGCAAAAAATAGTCATCGACATGATATAGAAAATTTGGATGGAAGAAAAAATGCCTACATCTTGGAGGCTGGCACTGATATGTCCGATTCACAAGAAGGGTGATAAAACCGAGTGTGAGAATTATAGGGGGATCGCACTGTTGGATGTTGGGTATAAGGTACTCGCTGCATGCATAAAAAATAGTCTACAAGAATATGCGGAGAAAATTGTAGGAGAGTACCAATGTGGGTTCAGAAGAGGCAGATCGGTGACGGACCAATTGTATGTTTTGAGAGAGGTTCAGGGAATTAGCCATGAGTTTGGTCTGGAAACACACCTAATGTTTTTGGATTTTAAACAAGCATACGACAGTGTTAAAAGAGAAGAACTGTATAGCATTATGGTAGAGATGGAAATTCCTCGAAAATTGATAAATTTGGTAAAAATGACACACGAAGGATCGGAGAACAAAGTAAGAATTAGGGGCGAGTTGTCCGACAGTTTCACAGTTGATATAGGACTGAGACAAGGTGACCCGTTGTCTGCGCTCTTGTTTAACTTTGCGTTGGAAAGTGTAATACGGAAGTCGGGTTTAAACAGACATGGTACAATTTTTAGAAGACGACAACAGGGCTTGGCTTTTGCGGATGATCTAACAATCATGGCAAGAACAAAGAAGGACATACAAGAAAATTGTTAGAAGCTGCTAAGAGAATTGGTTTGGAAGTGAATGAAAACAAAACAAAATTGTAACAAAACGGGGTAGCGTTATTTTTGGAATTTAATCCTTTCAATGTCCACATGTAACAAAACTGAACCCCGTTTTGAATTAAAGGGTTTGATTCGGTCCTTGAGTACGATTTTTATACTGTTGTTGATAGCTGCCACCACTCAATTCTTTTGGCTTTCACGGGTGTAACCACCTTGTGGGTTAAGCCCGGAGGATAGAATTAAGAAAACCTCTATGTTGACTACCTTTCAACTTCACTGGACCTTGGTGTTTGAATTAAGGTAACGTGCCTCTTCTATTGTTTTGGAAGTCGTAGGAAAACCCAGAGAAATAACTTACACTTTACTAATTACTAGTTGATCGTTGGAGTAACGAACAATTAAAGATTTAAATTTGGTATAATTGCGTATATTGAACAAAAATTAAATATTTTACAAGAATTACACAAATTACACAATTATTTCAGAAATAATGTAAGCAGTTATAATTTGATAATTTTAATTAATAGGGTAGTAAAATTCCACACACATATAATACAAAGAAAAATTGGTTACAAGCATTAAGTTAACTAAAAGTCACAATACCTATTTATTACCAAAATCCTGTGCTCCAAGGGTGGTAAGGTTTGAGATGATATATCCTTATTGTAATCCCAAATGGTTACACTTGTTCGTTTAACACAATCGTTTCGTTTAGTGATTAAAAGTTAATGACAAGCAAAATGATTTTAAAATATTGAACCTTTATCACTTTAAAGAAATTATTTATTCGCGGTTCTCGAACTACCGAAGTTTCAATGAATAAAATTATGATTAACTGACTCTTTCACTTGACTTAGAAAAATTTACACTTGAATATGTGAATTCCGATTTGGGTAGAGTTCGGATTAACTCTTGAAATAAAATTCACCCATTTTGGGTTACTGAATGGAATAATCAAAACGCGAAACGTGTTACTACCACTGTTCTCCTCGATTCGCTCTCGGGGTATTTTATAAACTTGTCCCCGTTTCTGAATATTAATATTACGCCTTCGATTTGAATTCTTTGACCAATTGCGTGTGTGCTTTTTCCCTTAACTTTGGAAGAGGGTTGTCTTATTAAATGGGATCTCTCAAAACTTACTTCCCTGCACGTGTGTGACTGATTCGCATGTGAATAGTGTAGTTTTCCCACAGATTTTGTATTTCTTAATTTAAAATATAATTCCTAACCTCGTTAAAGCAAATGAGGCATTAAGTTGGAATCACGCCTTATGAAGAATTTGAATATTTCTTAAAACGAATCTTTTGGCGGTATATTCTTGATAATCTCTCATTTCCTTTCACGTGTGGATTTTACTTAGAAATGACTTCGTTCCCACCGTTTGCATTGATTTAACTAATAACCCGGGAGGTCGGGTGGCTTGTTTCAGCAGGTGGTCATTTCAAACCGTGTGGTCCGACATGGGATTCCTGCCTACCCCTGATATTTTTAATTATAGCAAAACGTTTCTTAGTTAAATCAATGTACTGGGTGTTTAAAATTATTTACCTAAGATTTATATTTTTCTTTTACAATAAGTGCGGTATTTTAAATTTTTACCTCAGTTAGTTTAAACATATAAATTACCGATGTCGGAAGTAGGTTATACAAACTTAATATTTGTATAGTAATTATGAATAAAAGGAACGGGCGGTTTGTTACAAAATACATGAACTGCAGTGATAGAAATTTCGAGGAAAAGAAATATATAAGCATAAGAATGGAAGATAAAACCGTAAATTTTGAAGAAGTTTGTTGCTTTACGTACCTGGGAACGGCGATAACAAGAAAACCGGGACTCGGAGAGGAGATTAAAGCAAGAATGGCTGCGGGCACAAGAAGTTTTTTTGCCTTGAAGTCGATCTTTAATAGTAAAGTGTTTTCTAGGTCAGTGAAAGTAAGAATATACAAAACAATTATAAGACCATCGGCTATGTACGGATCGGAGGTGTGGACACTGAGAAAAAGAGAACAAGGGATGCTGGAAGTGTGGGAGAGAAAAGTATTGAGGAAGATTTACGGTGGGAAGTGCGTGGACGGTCAATGGTTTATACGGCCAAACCGAGAACTAGCCGAGATGTACGGTCAACCAAGCATAGTGGCGTGTGTGAAGGCACAGAGAGATTGAGATGGTTGGGGCATCTGGTGAGGATGAATGAGGACAGAACCCCAAGTGAAATTTGGAATTTGACATTCGGAGGCACAAGAAGAATGGGGAGACCGAGGAATCGTTGGAAAGATGAAGTGCAGGAGGATCTGGATGTAATTGGTATGGAAAATTGGAGAGAGTGTGCTCGTGACAGGAGAGAATGGAAGATGATGATTGATAAAGCCATGGGCCTCCTAGGCCTGTAGGGCTAACATACATACATACATACATTTATGGAACAATTGAAAACAGATTTGGAACAAATTTGAACACACGAAAACAGATTTGAAGCAAATGTAAAACCAAATTTTCTACAAATGAAAATTGTGAACAAAAATATTGCATCTCTTGAAATGCAAGATTGGAAATAGTGTAAGAAAATTGGGCACATTTTTGATCAAAAAATTCCAAAATCAGTTTTCTGCAATTTTTCGACGGATTTCGTTAGGTAATTGTTCATACTTTAACATACTAAAATACGTCCTCCCGCGGTGGCGTAGCTAGCATGGGTGACACCCGGGGCGGATTTAATGGGTGTCACCCCCACCTAGGCTGATTATTTATGGCATCCAAGACAGTAAAGTACAGGAAGCTATTACTATGCGTGATTTTAAATCTGTATCGGAACTTATTTCATATTTGAGCACAGTTATAAAACCAAGTTGTAAGAAAAATGTTACTAATAATAACAATATTGAACAAATTGGCGCGAAGAGACCGAAACTTGAGCAATTAGGCATTTCCATGTGACGTCACAAACAGCTGATATTCGACGGATATTTTGAGGTTAGCATTTTTATACGACAATTTTCATTTCAAAAATTAAAATTAACTTTTATATTATGCAGTTTGCAATTTTTTCAAAGTGAAACTGAAATGTGCAAATTAATTTACGGACAAAGCGCTAAAAATTAAGCAGTTGTAAAATTCTTGTCGGAGAGCAAAATAATTGATACTCGAGGTTAGGTTTGCGATTTATTCGGCAAAGAAAATAAACAGAAGGTACTTACAGTAATAATTTTACACTACACTCTCTACGGTTTATTAATTTATAAAATTTTTTCCAATAAAAACAGGTAAAAACATAGATTTATCACAAATTTGCATAAGCACGTTAACAAACTATTCGAGAATCAGCTGTTCGGGGGTGGAGCCATTGACGTCACTGTGACGTACTTGGAAATGCCTAATTGCAAAAGTCTACGTTATCATGTTTCAACTGTGGGCGTTTGGGACATATAAGAAGGCATTGTACTTACGTCAGAGATTCGCAGAAAACTCGAGGTCAATCCTCGAGTTACTCTAACCAGACACCTGCGTCTGCAATTAAACGTGACGATAAGAACGCATCAAGTTTCAGTAAATGCTCGTTTTGTAATAAACAAGGACATACAGTGGAGGTTTGTTTTACTAAAAATGCCATTGAACGAAGACGCAATGTTAATTTTATTGATCAAGAAAAATCGATACCTACCGTTATAAAAATCGATAACGAAATTTATGTTGGTTTGATCGACACCGGAAGTGACGTCACGTTAATTTCTGATAAATTTATTGACCGCTTTAAATTTAAATTAAAACAAAGTAGTTGCTTATTTTAGTAAAAGAACAACACCTCCATCAAGTTAGCCCCCCTTCAATCGAATTTTTAACTTTTTCTTATGCCAAACGTTTGGTAATCGTTAGGTAAGATTTGGTAGTTCGATTAAAAGTTTTGGTAGTTCTTTGTTTTTTCGTAATTAACCAATCAAATTTTTTTGTCAAGTTAGCCCCCCTTTAATCGATTTTTTAACTTTTTTTTAGCTCATTTGATCGATTATAATACGCAGAGGTTTGGTACCCCAATAAAAAGTTTTGGTAGTTTCTAATTTGGTGGTAAATAATTAATTAAGTTGGAAGTTTACTTATACGCACGCGCTAAACTTCACTTGTATACAACAATAATTGTTTATTGTCAATTTGGCATAATTTAAACCGTTTTTTAACCTTTTTTTAATGCCAAGCGATAGGTCATCGTCATGAAAGGTTTATTATGTAGTTCGATTAAAAGTTTTGGTAGTTCTTTGTTTTTTCGTAATTAGTTAACTAATCAATTTTTTTGTCAAGTTAGCCCCCTTCAATCGATTTTTCAACTTTTGTTTAGCTCATTTGATAGATTATAATATGTAGAAGTATGGTAGCCCTATAAAAAGTTTTCGTAGTCACTAATTTGGTCAAATATTAATTAATTTTGAAGTTTTACTTATGCGATATATACATACAATGTATAGCGCAGATTGTATTTCTTATCGACACCTGATATGAATAACATTGTACAATGTTATCCAACTATGCTGTAAACGGCTTCCCCAAAGAACAAACTATAATTTTGGTTTATGAATCGTCGTTCTATCTCAATTAAAAATACTGTTAATTTAACAAAATAACATCATTGTTACTGCAAATTATATGTAGCAAAAAATCTTTAAAAAGCTCTCATGTAAAATAAGCAAAATAGAGTTACAATGTTATTCATAAATATCAAGTGTCGTTATAATCTTATTAAATCATCTTATTAGAATGCAGCGCAAACTTTTTGTATAATGCATAGTTACATTTTTCATGTTTGTTGTATAAATCATTCATCTTAAAAATTAATTAATCATTTGACCAAATTAGTGACTACGAAAACTTTTTATAGGGCTACCATACCTCTACATATTATTATAATCTATCAAATGAGCTAAACAAAAGTTGAAAAATCGATTGAAGGGGGCTAACTTGACAAAAAAATTTGATTAGTTAACTAATTACGAAAAAACAAAGAACTACCAAAACTTTTAATCGAACTAATAAACCTTTCATGGCGATGACCTATCGCTTGGCATTAAAAAAAGGTTAAAAAATGGTTTAAATTAGGCCAAATTGGCAATAAACAATTATTGTTGTATACAAGTGAAGTTTAGCGCGTGCGTATAAGTAAACTTCCAACTTAATTAATTATTTACCACCAAATTAGAAACTACCAAAACTTTTTATTGGGGTACCAAACCTCTGCGTATTATAATCGATCAAATGAGCTAAAAAAAAGTTAAAAAATCGATTAAAGGGGGGCTAACTTGACAAAAAAATTTGATTGGTTAATTACGAAAAAACAAAGAACTACCAAAACTTTTAATCGAACTACCAAATCTTACCTAACGATTACCAAACGTTTGGCATAAGAAAAAGTTAAAAATTCGATTAAAGGGGGGCTAACTTGATGGAGGTAAGAACAACTGCATAGGAGGCTAATTATCATTCATACGAACTTGAGACTTTAGCGATAGTTAATGGTTTGAAACATTTTCGGGTATATTTAATTGGTATCCAATTTCTTATTGTCACAGATTGCAATTCGGTGAAAGCTACTGTAAATAAAAAGGATATTGTACCAAGGGTTGCACGCTGGTGGATATATTTGCAGGATTTTAATTATCAAATTGTGTATCGGAAAGGTTCCTCCTAAAGTCACGTCGATTTTCTGAGCCGTAATCCGGTGTCAATACTATTGCGAATCTCGCGGAATTCAAAAGACACCTGGTTACACATCGAACAGAAAGGGAATGCCGAAGTACAGCAAATGCTAGTAGATTTACAAGTAGGTAAATTAGATTCACGCCAGTATGTTGAGAAAAAGGGTCTTTTGTGCCATGTGCAAACACTATCTAATAAGGAACAATTAATTTGATACTTTGTACCTCGACAGAGTAGGCTTGGGCTATTGCGATTATTTCATGATGAACAATGTCACGTTGGTGTTGAGAAAACTATTTGTTCAATATTGTTGCATTTTTGATTCCCTAGACTTAGGAACGTTGTGAAAAATTACGTCAAACACTGTCTTGTTTGTACCTTAAAAAAGACACGTACCGGACCGTTGTAAGGGAATATACTGTTGTGTTAGGCACCTTTTATAAGCGGACCTACCTATTTGGTTGACTTAATCTCAGGGTCAGTTCTTTTGCTTAAAAGTCACGATGAACAAAGAACAACACAGACAAAGATGTAGTAGCAAAATTCATATTTATTGAACAAAACTTAAAATCTAACAAAGGGATACACATAAAACTGCAAATTAAAATTTACCTTAGTTTTTGGCGTATGTATTCGAATACCTAGCTCACTGTTTTGAAAACTTATTCGTAGCACTATGACGTTGCACTTCGCGTAATGTGTGCGCCTACTTCCTTCTGGATTGACCTCGTTCAATCCGTTCTCATCACGGACGGGGAATGGAATCTGCTTTGGTTGGTTCCAATTATTTAACATTCACCCACTAGGATGATCGTCGGCACTGTAGTATTACGCGTATTGTTTCGTGTAATTTTTTTTTTGTCTTTTGCTTTGAACACGTTAATCACCCACCGGTGTTAGAATTCAATCTAATCAATTGATTTCTCGCTTGGACACTTTACGTCTGTTCCGTTTCGATATTCGCATGTAACTCACTTTTGGAGAACACCTTCTCGTGCGAGAGCTTTTTTCAATCTCTCCTTTGGTCAAACACGACCTCTCTCGTTCGAGATCTTTTAGCCACTGCCTTTTTACTTTCCGAACCCCTAGGTAAGGAAAGTATTGTTATCAGTCAAAATTTGACCCCCCAATTTTTTGACAGATGTTCACGTTTTGAGGTCCCCTGAATCCATTTTTATCATTTTTGGAAGGATGTCTGTATGTATGTGTGTATGTACGTCTGTGAACACGATAGCGTCTAAACGAAGCAAGCAAATCATTCCAAATTTTGCATATAAGCTTTTTCCTGTCGTAGGACGAAGCCAGATGAAAATAATTTAAATCGTGTAACGGGAAAGGGGGGTTTACCTGGAGCTATTATGACATTATGCGTCATAACTTCGAAACGAAATTAAATATGTAAAAATATTAATAACAAAAAATTAGCGCTATGGAATTTCCTACATTTTTTGTCCTACAAGTTTTTCTCTGAAATATACAGGGCGTTACAAAAATTTTTGTATTTGTAAAAATTTTTTGTATTTGTAAATAAAATAGTAAACCGCATTCTACTAACGAAAATAAGATGAAAAGTTTCTAATAACATGGGTTCAAAAATGCTTCGTTTGCAAGATATAGGCATTCAAAAGTTTTTTTCTTCCTATTTTGGCAAAATATGAAATTTTTCATCGATTTACTGTTGAAATTATGTAACCATTTTATTTAAAAAAATAATATAAAAATTTGCGTCTGTTCGGAAAGTTATGCGATGGCCACATCAGATTTTTTTTTGTTATTCTCGTCATCTCCCACGTTACATCTTCCTTTTCTTGTTTTTATTTTTAATCAACGTTACTAAAACGCGCATGTCATAGTGTATTATTTTAAAAGCATAACAACCAAACAATGTTTTTTTAAAATAACTTCAAAATTAAAAATGCAATTTTATGAAACAATCAAAACAATACTACAGTAACTAAACTAAAATATGAACTGTTGAAACCACATCCCGTCCGTGCCGACCGTTGTTGATCGCGGATCTTACGGACACAACAATACTTTTGCCCGTAAAGTCACCTGAGCCTGTCCATACAGTCCATGTAGATTGTCTTGGGCCTTTGCCTGCTTGTAGAGATGGTTTTAAATATGTCTTGGTATTAATTGATACCTTTACCAAATATTGTTATTTAACACCATTAATTACTGTAAAAGCTGAGGAAACTGAAAAGGCCCTGAAAGTATTCATTTCTTGTTTTGGAACTCTTTTTGTTATGGATGGTGGAACAAACTTTCATAACTTGTCAGTTTGTAAATTTTTAGACTCAGTTAATATTAATTATCATTTTGTAACACCTGATGTGCGTAGGGCTAACGGTCAAGTCGAACGCTATATGCGTACTGTTATGAATTTAATTAGGGTAGAAACGAAAATTAAAGCAGAGTGGTCAACTGTTCTTTGGAAAATTCAATTAGTTTTAAATACGACCGTTCAAAAATCAATAGCAATGACACCTTTGCAAGCCTTAATTGGTATAAAATCAGCAACTCCGTTAATCCAATCTGCTTTGCATAATTTGTCTCACGATTTGTCACCGATTCGCGACTTGAATTTGGATCGACAACGCATTATTGAAAAACTTAAACCTAACGAATCGGAAAAAGATAAATTAAATGCGAAGAGACGAGATACTGTTCAGTATGTGGTGGGGAATTTTGTATTGCTCCATCGTGCAAGTAAACTGCATGCCAGTAAAATGGACTTTGAATTTTTGGGACCGTATGAAATTGTTGGTATTACTGACGAAGGACGATACGAGTTAAAGAGAGTTGGTGTGGGGAAGAATAGAATAATCAAGGCTGCCAAGGAACAATTACGTTTATGGCCTGTTGACTGGACCCTAGCAACTGATATGGAAGACCTGATTGGTCTACTAGAAAATGAAGGTAATTTTGATTATGATACCTGTATTCATTTAATAGGTTAGCCTGCGTGCTTTAGTCATCAGGCTGTTGTTTAAATTTGCTATGGTGTGATCCATAGGTTAGCCTGCGTGCTTTAGTCATCAGGCTATTGTTTAAATTTGCTATGGTGTGATCCAAAGGTTAGCCTGCGTGCTTTAGTCATCAGGCTGTTGTTTAAATTTGCTATGGTGTGATCCATAGGTTAACCTGCGTGCTTTAGTCATCAGGTTGTTGTAAATGACTATGGGGTCAGCATACTCCCATAGGGCGGTGAGACACCATACCTGCGTGCTTTAGACATCAGGATGGAATGTTGACTAAGGGTGTCAATATTATGTCAAGACCCATCATGCTTAACGATAGTTTTGACTATTGAAATTATTCGTTAGAAGAAATTACATCCTGTTGTAATGTGAACTTTTGCTTTTAGATGTAGGCATTGATGATGTTCCAGAGAGCGGAACAAATTGTCAGTCTGGCCGTGTTAGAATCAGAAGGAGAGGGAAATGCTTGCCGCTGCCTGTCCGGGGAAACGACACTTGCTTTCTCGCCGGCCTGGAGATAACAGCTGCATATAATTAACTGCATTATTGTGTTGATAAAAAGTTCTGAATAAAGATACGAATTGTGTATTTTCGAGTTATTTCTAACAATAAATATTTTAATAAACTTTAATCGTTTGCTTCTTTATATTTTCTTGTTTTATTAAAATATTGCACCTTTATTAAGGTGCCCCACTATTATGGCCAAGGCTTATATTGAACCTTCATCCCTAAAAAAATTTTGATTTTCCAGTTGGAGGTCCAGAAGGGGCAAGTGGATAGGAGCATTTTTTTGTGTAGAGTAGACTTTGAGGTGCAAGTACGCCATAAATATTTATTTTAGAAAAAAATAATGTAGACGTAAATTATAGGAAATTTTCTTTAGAGTAAAATTATTTAAGAAAAGCCGGGTCTGTGATCGACCCCCTTCGATTTGGCTGATTTTTTGTGGGAAAATTACCCATCCGGGGAGTAGTCAAAAGCCAGAATATTACGTCCCAAAAAAATTTATTGGCCGAGCTATAGCTATTCTAAGTTTTTTTTCACAATTTTTACTTGAATTTGGGTATTTTCGATTACGCAGCGGGTTTCGCACTACGTGGCTGAAAATGGGTTTCCTTATGTAAAATTGACCGAGGAACAAGACTATGGCCACAGATTTGACCTACGACCAATACCTACAGAAATATTGACCAAAAACACTCGAAATTTACCAAAAAAGTCCCAAATCTTGGGCAAACTGTGAAAAAAAAAAATTTCACTATATTAGACCGCCATCTTGTAGAAAATGAACCAACGAATCCAATGAGCACACTCCCAGATTTTTAGGACGAACCGTTCAGGAGATACGCGGCGTCAAAGTTAGACGTTTTCGTTTTTACTTCCCTATAAGGAAGTATTGTAATCATGAAAAAATTCGATGTCGATATTTTAACGGAAATATCCGTTTTGAGCATTTCTGAATCCGTTTTGACTACTTTCGCAATGATGTCTGTATGTACTCGTATGTATGTCTGTATGTATATAACGCAAAATGTCTGTAAGTTCTGTATCTCTGGAAGGAATTGTTATATAGCAACAAAATTTCATATTTAACACTTTAATCGGTATACAAAGGCACCATTTGATTTTGGAGGAAATCCTTAAACCGGAAGTAGCACTTCACTTGAAGGACGAAATGGTTTTTCTTAAATATCTCAGGAACGAATTGTTATCTAGTAACCAAATTTCATATTTAACACTTTAATCAGTATACTAAAGCACCATTTGATTTTGGAGGAAATCCCTAAACCGGAAATGGCACTTTACTTGAAGGACGAAATAGTTTTTCTTCAATATCTCAGGAACGAATTGTTATATAGGTAGTAACCAAATTTCATATTTAACACTTTAATCGGTATACGAAAGCACCATTTGATTTTGGAGCAAATCCCTAAACCGGAAGTAGCACTTTATTTCTATTAAAAATTGACATTTTCTACCTTGTGGGACAATGTTTGACCTACAGGACTATTTTGCGACTCCTGACTCTCCAAATGGTGCATTGATAGGTTATTTTTATCGAAAGAGACTTATGAGGTGCCAATGGATGCCAGGGAACATCGCAAAATAGTCATGTAGGTCGAACATTGTCCCACAAGGTAGAAAATGTCAATTTTTTATAGAAAAAACGAAAACGTCTAACTTTGACGCCGCGTATCTCCTGAACGGTTCGTCCTAAAAATCTGGGAGTGTGCTCATTGGATTCGTTGGTTCATTTTCTACAAGATGGCGGTCTAATATAGTGAAATTATTTTTTTTGTCACAGTTTGCCCAAGATTTGGGACTTTTTTGGTAAATTTCGAGTGTTTTTGGTCAATATTTCTGTAGGTATTGGTCGTAGGTCAAATCTGTGGCCATAGTCTTGTTCCTCGGTCAATTTTACATAAGGAAACCCATTTTCAGCCACGTAGTGCGAAAACCCGCTGCGTAATCGAAAATACCCAAATTCAAGTAAAAATTGTGAAAAAAGACTTAGAATAGCTATAGCTCAGCCAATAAATTTTTTTGGGACGTAATATTCTGGCTTTTGACTACTCCCCGGATGGGTAATGTGCCCACAAAAAATCAGCCAAATCGAAGGAGGTCGATCACAGACCCGGCTTTTCTTAAATAATTTTACTCTTCTAATTTATTACATAACTATTTTCATCTTCATACGAGCCGGCAACGAGATATTACTGAAAAACTTGTTTTTGTACCATTTGTTACAATATGGCAACGCAGCTGACAAAAAAACCGAGCTGGTAAAGTAAAAATTCGAAAAGGGCCCCGCAAAATCTATAAATATACCAAATTTCAAAAACATCAGAAAACTTTTCTACCAACTTTGCTTTTCAATACCAAATGACTTACTTGACTATGGTTTGTAAAACTTTTTTAGGCTCAAAATAAACACACTTCAGCAAATCAACTAAAAACTTTTATTTAAAACAGTGCAATCTCGCCAATTACAAAATGAAATAAAATACATTTGGTATAATGTACGTTTTGTTGTAAAAGCTATGTAATATATTAAATAAATAAAATGGAACACATGCTGTTTTTATAAATTAACAATAATTATTTCATAATATAAAATTTGCTTCAATTTTGATTTGTGAAAAATTTAAATCACATTTATTGCATTGAGGGTGGAAACTCAGGTTTTTAAAATTTGAAATAAAAAAGCACAAAATAAGCTCACTCTAAAGTAGTATCTCTTCTATTTTAAAGTGATTTCCGCTTTCGTTTTTTTGCTTTTGATTCATTTATCCCATTTTCAACCTCGGCTTGGTATTGATCAATTGTATCTGTTAGTGACTGAATTGCTTCTTCAACTGTTTGATTCCTTGCATTGTAAGCTTGATTATCAATTCCCAACTTACAAGTGTGTATGGAGTCCACATTGGTTTGCTTTTTACTTTTAATATCGAAACCATTATTTACGATTCCTCTCATTTCTTCTAAACCATTTTCTATTACAACTGCATTTATCTCATACAGCTCATTTCTATAAAAAAAAGGTTTGCTTAATAAAAAATCAAAGTACCTTTACCTTCAACTTACTTTTCTAGCACTTCTTGTGCATTTCTATTAGGTATGAGGAACTCTTCGTTTTTTTCACTAAAACGCACGCTCTTTCTTCTCTTTAATTTATTGGTTCCTTGTGGTGTGAGAACACTTTTGAGTGCAAAGGCACAATTTTCAATGCCGTTCATTGGACTTTTAATATTTTCCATGGACTGCAAAGATAAGTTTGCGTTACTTAAATTTAAAGCAACATTATCGACTCCCAATTTACTTGCTTTTTTGTGTTTTTTACGTTTAACTTCAAAATCTTGTGACTTATCCGTGTTAACACTTACAAGCGAATCGTCCAAACTCAACAAAGGATTATCAATTCCTATTGGCTTGTTGCTTTTTGTGTCGCTTCCTAAATTCAAACCATTTAGTTGATCATCAGAAAAGATTTTCTTCTTCTTCTTTTTCTTCTTTCGTTTTACTTCATACGAGTTTTCTTCAACTTCTTCCTCGTTTATATTTACTTGATTACGTATATTATGCATGCTGCCGTCTTCAATCGTGTCCAAGACTTCTTTCATAACTGGTATATTATTCTCTAATGGTTCAAATGCTGGGTTACTCTTTTCGATTGTAGCAAAAGGTTTTTTCTTTTTTTTTGTTTCATTATTACCCAACGGCTCAAATCCAGGATTTACGACACCTGACGTTTGGTCCCTTTGAAAATTGTTCTTTCTCCTCTTTTTTGGAACGCTTTCATCACAAAAACTTTCCAAATTTGTACTATCATTGTTACCCGAGAGTTTCGATTGCTTCTTCTTCTCCATTTTATTTTTAAAATAAGAATCCATATGACCACCGTAAATTTCGGGCTCCATCTTTTGTTGCATATTTTCGTATAAAGTTTTAAAACTTTTTTTGCAAAAAATGTTGGCCAAATCTTTCTCGGAATATTGACTTATATCTTTCCCTCTCGTTACTTTACGGTAATGCACACGGACACGCGATCGTTCAGATTTTTTCTCCAACGAGTTCAATTGAACATCGTTATCAGACGTGCCAACTGTCTCACCTTCCAAACTTTTATTTAAACTCTCAAGAAACATATTAAAATTATCTTGTTGAACAGAACCTTCGCTGATTTCTTTAAATCCAAGTCCTTGATTATCATTTTTATACGATACTCTTACCGAATCGGTAATTCCATCCTCTTTTTTACCTAATCCTTGACCACTTTTCCAGCCCATACGCTCCAACATTTTCTGTCCAAATTTGTTGGCATCTTAAAAAAAAAATGTATTATTCATTAGGCAAATCTATAACAAATTTGTGTGCTTTGAAAATTACCTTGAGACCAAGTAGTGTTAACTCTTGGATTAAATATCACCTTTTGCTTCCTTCTCCCACCCAAAATGGACATTTTCGTGCTAAAAAAGCTTCTAATCGCAGAACTAAACTACCAACGGTTTGTGTCAAACGGTCGTCACACGAAAAAGAAAGTTTGGTTATCGGGAAATGTGAATGATGTGACGAACATTAGAAGCGCCATCTAACCTTTGGCAGCTAAAATTGATTTAATATACAGTTCGTCACAATAGAATGAGCCAATTTGCAATTGTTTTACAATAATAATTGTTTTACAGTTTAATAATATAATTATTATTAAATTTTTAATAATAATATAATTTTCCTGTTTATGCAGTGTTCATATTTCATATGAAGTACTTAAATAAGTTAGCTAATGTATCGACAAGTGCTTGTACAGTTATTTGAAGTATCAGTGTTAGTTAATAAATATTTATTCGGTATTTCAGTAAAATATTGTAATAATGTATGTTCAAGTTCCGATAATGATGATGATTAGTTACCAACCGTAAAATATTATAGACTTCTATATAAGTTGTAAGAATTTTTAAGAATTAAATACATAATGCGTTCCTTTAATACAATGACAATAAATATAAAGAATTATACATCAGACGATGATGAAAACGAAACAATTGAGTCAACTTCTAACAATATTCGAAAAAGGAAAAGGCAACGTATCTGGACGAAAACTACTACATTTATTAGTAAAGAAGAAGCAATAAATTCAGTAACTGCAGAAGAAGTTTGGAGTTTCCATTATCGAAATAATACTGAAGATGGTGAAAAAGCTTATTATCGCTGCAAAAAAGTAAAAAGACGGGCAGAACATGTAATGCTGGATTATATTTATTGTATAACAATAAAGAAGAAAGTGTAACCATGTTCAGAACCGATGAAGAACATTCTCATGAACAGTTAGATCAACAAACGATAAAACTTTCAAATGAAATGAAAAAAGAAATTCAATATCTATTTCACTTAAAAGTTAAACCCAAAAAGATGTTCGAAATTCTAACTGAAAAGGGTTTAAAACCTAAAAACAAAATACAGCTATATAATTATTTATCCCAACTAAGAGAGAAGAATTATGGACAATCTGAAATAAGTTTGGGTGAATTTGAACAGTGGTGTTTTTATCATAATAATTTGCCTGAGTCCGATGATTTGGCTTTTGTGGTATCACATCAAGTTAGATATCCTGACGAATTAGTTGACAAAGAGGATCAAGACGATGACGCTGCTACTGGTTCAAGTTTCAGAATTTTAATTTCAACCAAACGTTTACTTAAAAACGGTACGATCAAACAAAATTCACGCCGATGCCACTTACAAACTAATATGGGAAGGTATGCCTGTTATGCTTGTTGGAACAACAGATTCTGATCGTCACTTCCATCCGATTGGCATGGCAGTATGTTCAAATGAAAAAACTGAAGATTTTAAATTCATTTTTCAGTCAATTATTGCCGGCTTAAATAGAATAAACGAGAAAATTGATCCCGATTACTTAATATCCGATGCCTCAAATGCAATTAGAAATGCATTCCTTCAAACATTCGGTGATAATAAGGTATTAATTATGTTCTGGGCACATATGAGGCGCAACGTTTCGAAAAAAGTTGAAGCGTTGGTGGAAAGAAGCTTGAGAAAAGAAGTAATGAATGGCATAGATGCATTACAATTATCTCCAAATAAAGAAGTATTTGATAAAGCCGTACTTCTATTTATCAAAAAATGGCTTCAAAAAAAGCAAACAGCATTTATTGAATACATGAAGTTGCAATGGCTCACATCCCATCAAAATTGGTATGAAGGTATTGCGCATCATACTCCTTCTACAAACAATGCTTTGGAGTCTTTCAATTTAGTAATAAAAAAAGAAGATACGTTTCGTGAAAGGTTACCTATGGCAAGGTTTCTTGAATTAACCATTAATACAGTAGAAAAGTGGTCAAAAGAATATTTCAGTGCAAGTCGAGTATTCAAAACTGCGATAACAGTTGAATTACAGCAATGGACGAATGGTTATCAATGGGCAAAATCAAACATTACTATTTCATCAATGGCATGCGAAAATTCAATTCAAAATTTTTGTCCATCTAATGAAGAACCAACTGTTACAGAGGAAGAAATTGCAATCGTATCAGAAAGGCGCTGTACTAACTCCATACATGTATGTTTTGAACTTTTATTTTCTGGTAAAGCTTCATAATATATTAGGACACGTGTGCTACGTCTACTTCTCCATTGTTACAAGATTTTTCGGTTTATTTGGGTCAATTTCGTCATCGTAACGAAGATCTGTTGGCATATCTACTAGGTATTGCTAACTCCATAAATGCATTTTTTGAACCTTTATTTTCAGGTAAAGCCACCGAATCCTTTCAAATATTTTCCGTTAATGGGTTTTCATTAAATTTGCTACCAGATTACTGATAATTTTGCCTAGATGGCTGATTATTATTTGGCCACGACGTATGTTGATTACCATTCGTAAGTTGTGGTTGATTATCTTGCGGAAACTGTACTATTATATAGTATTTTCTTTGAAATTGGTACAATTTAATCCGATGATCGGATAAAAATTCTGCTGATAATTAAAAAAAATTTAACGTCTAATTTTGATTTTAAATAACTTTCTTAACTTGATACTTTGCTGAAAACATCGATACACTGGTCCTAGTTCTTTTATCAATTATTAAAATATATGGTAAACTGTATATAGATATTTTTTAGAAAAGAATACAGTGTGAACTTAAAGTCACTTCTCTATTTGTACGCAGTGTATCATATGCCCGTATACTAATAGTCAAAGGATTAATCCTAGATTCGTTAATCCGAGTTTCTATCAATCAGATCGCTGAAATTTAGTCCGTATCACAGCAACAGCAGGCATTTTAAGGAAAACTGAGGTTTAATCCTAGATCAGACCTCAAGCGTCGACTATTACTACGGGCCTTAGGCTACTATATTTATACGTAGGACAGCAAGAAGCCTTTTAGGCTTCTATACAAAGTATAACAAGAAGCCTTATGATCTAGCTCCGTGTCCGTCCGTCCGTCTGTCCGTCCGTCTGTCTGTCCGCATAATTCAAAATCATACAGAGCGTTTCAAATCGTGTTGGAAATACTCTGTGTGTATAGAGGTCTAAGAACTGGGTAGCCGGTGGGCTACTTTTAGGCTTCTATACAAAGTACGATATAACAAGAAGCCTTATTTAGGCTTCTATACAAGGTATAGAAAGAAGCCTTATGGTCTGGCTTCGTGTCCGTCCGCATGTTTCAGAGCCAATCATAACGTTGATCAACTGATACGTTGTTATATTGTAAACTAGATGATACCCCGTCCGAGGACGGGCAGCTAGAAGGACGGGCAGCTACCCAAGGTCATATGGCTTTTGGATTGCACTGAGAGCTTTCCTTAATCTTCATTCAACTTAAGTTACCTTGGGTAGCTGCCCGTCCTTCTAGCTGCCCGTCCTCGGACGGGGTATCATCTAGTTTAAAATAAGTAAAAAAATTTTAAATATTGATTAAGTTTAATTTAATTTAAAAAAATATATGTAAGTTTTTTGTTTATTTATTTAATGTTGTTCTCATCTCTTATTATAAAAGGCCAAGTCCTTCCTTCCTTCTGTCTGTCCCACGGAAATACCCGAAGCAAACCGAACCGAACGCATAACGGATAATTTCATAACCAATCGGATAAACGTATCATCGTATCATCGGATCAACGTATCAACGTATTTAAATTTCCTATATAGGTGAAAAATCTCTTATTATAAAAGGCCAAGTCCTTCCTTCCTTCCTTCCTTCTGTCTGTCCCACGGAAATACCCGAAGCAAACCGAACCGAACGCATAACGGATAATTTCATAACCAATCGGATGAACGTATCATCGTATCAACGTATCAACGTATCATCGGATCAACGTATCATCGGATCAACGTATCGCATGGGACCGAGCGTCAGCAGCTTGCCGCGCTTGAGTTTCTTCTAAAGTTTCACGTTGTTGACGTATCGCATGGGACCGAGCGTCAGCAGCTTGCCGCGCTTGAGTTTGTTCCAAAGTTTCACGTTGTCGACGTATCGCATGAGACCGAGCGTTAGCTTGTCGCTGTGATCGAAGCTGTTCTTCTGTGTTATTAGCTCTTGTACGTGCTTTTCTCTCACGATTCAATCGTCGTCGCTTTGCAGCAGGATTTTCAAAATTTTCATTATCCATTATGGAAGTTCACATAATGCTTTTTTGGAAATAGACTTACCTATATAGACAAAATGATACGATGATACGTTGATCCGATGATACGATGATACGTTAATACGATGATACGTTGATCCGATGATACGATGATACGATGATACGTTGATACGATGATACGTTGATACGATGATACGTTGATACGATGATACGTTGATCCGATGATACGTTGATCCGATGATACGTTGTGCGTTCGGTTCGGTTCGGTTTGCTTCGGGTATTTCCGTGGGACGGACAGAAAGAAAGAAAGAAAGAAAGACTTGGCCTTTTATAATAAGAGATACTTCGTCTATATAGTATTGCGTTAATCTGTTAATCCGGTGTTTCGATTCGCTAATGCAATTTACAAATACGCAAATGTTCGAAAGAAATTTACTAAGATCAAGATATTTTCAAAGAGGTCTCCCTATATAAACTACTTGTTAGGCTTCTATACAAAGTATAGCAAGAACCCTTATGATCTGGCTCCGCGTCTGTCCGTCTGTCTGTCCGCATAATTCAAATCTAATCAGAACCTTCGAAATTGTGATTGTGACCGCAAAAATTTAATTAGTGCAGATTATCTGATATTACATTATAATAATATGGCGACCAAAAATAACAACTTTTTTTTCAATGCAGACCAAATATAAGTTATATTTTATTTACATAATTTTTCACCTATATAGGAAATTTAAATACGTTGATACGATGACACGTTGATACGTTGATACGATGATACGTTGATACGTTGATACGTTGATACGTTGATACGTTGATCCGTTGATACGTTGATCTGTTGATACGTTGATCCGGTTTTATTGTAACCACAGCAGTGGCTTGATGTGATTGGTGAAGTTAAGTTGTAAATAAAAGAGAAAGATTAGGATTGATCGACCTTAAGAAATGGATCGTACATTACAGAGAAGTAAAGTTCCGGATGGAATGGAAAAGTTTGCTTATTATTGATTATATAGTAAATAATAAATACCAACCGCAAAAATATATTTAGTGCAGATTATCTATTAGGCTTCTATACAAAGTATAGCAAGAAGCCTTATGATCTGGCTCCGTGTCCGTCTGTCTGTCCGTCCGTCTGTCTGTCCCTCTGTCTGTCCGTCTGTCTGTCCGCATAATTCAAAAACATACAGAGCGTTTCAAATCGTGTTGGAAATACTCTGTGTGTATAGAGGTCTAAGAACTGGGTAGCCAGTGCGCTACTTTTAGGCTTCTATACAAGGTATAGAAAGAAGCCTTATGGTCTGGCTTCGTGTCGGTCCGCATGTTTCAGAGCCAATCATAACGTTGATCAACTGAAACGTTGTTATATTGTAAATACTTCGTCTATATAGTATTGCTTTAATCTGTTAATCCGTTGATTCGATTCGCTAATGCAATTTATTATTATTGCAGGTTAGATGATGTTTTGTATTGCTTTCATCAGAATCAAAATCGGAATCGGAAAAGTCGCTGCTAGAATAATTGCTTGAGTTGTTCATGTTTATAAATTAGTGGTACTTGCTATATCGATTCCTTTTCAAAAGTATTACCTAAATTTTAAATACAAAGTGAAACCTATATAGTAAATTGTTGATCCTTTGATACGTTGATACATTGATACGTTGATACATTGATACGTTGATACGTTGATACATTGATACGTTGATACATTGATACGTTGATACATTGATACGTTGATACATTGATACGTTGATACATTGATACGTTGATACATTGATACGTTGATACATTGATACGTTGATATATTGATATGTTGATACATTGATCCGCTGATCTGTTGATCCGTTAATCTGTTTATCCATTTATTGCATTATCTGCTTATCCGTTATTTGTATTTTTATTTATCTCTTGAACAATATATCCACACCGTTAAGAAATTGTATGTAAAATTACAATCATTAGCAACTTTGTGACCAATTTTTCTTCAGCATAGCGCGAAATCATATCTTTCTTCAGTATTTATCTCATCGAAAGTCAGCAATTATGGTACAATCTATATTACGAACGTAACTTATATACCATGCTTTAAAAATAATATTTTCGAAGCATGTTATATCACGTTACTTGGTTCGGACGATGCTATTTTAGGGTTTTGATATCATAGATATCAAAAAACTAATATTTTTTAATCAAAATCAAATTAATTAAAAAAAAATCTTGTAGCTGGTGTGTTATGGTAGTGTTATATCTACGAGGGCTGGGAAATCGAGTATTCGAATACTCGATTCTAGGTAATTTGTTCGACAGCGTTATGTGCGACAGAAATTTTGTTTGAAAATGCCCTGTCGATTAAATGTTCAGTCGTACAAATGCTGAGTTGGACGAATTTCTCTCGAACAAATTACCAACTATGCAGACCAAATATAAGTTATATTTTATTTACATAATTTTTCACCTATATAGGAAATTTAAATACGTTGATACGTTGATACGATGATACGTTGATACATTGATACGATGATACGTTGATACGTTGATACGTTGATACGTTGATACGTTGATACGATGATACGTTGATACGTTGATACGTTGATACGTTGATACGTTGATACGTTGATACGTTGATACGTTGATACGTTGATACGTTGATACGTTGATACGTTGATCCGGTTTTATTGTAACCACAGCAGTGGCTTGATGTGATTGGTGAAGTTAAGTTGTAAATAAAAGAGAAAGATTAGGATTGATCGACCTTAAGAAATGGATCGTACATTACAGAGAAGTAAAGTTCCGGATGGAATGGAAAAGTTTGCTTATTATTGATTATACTAGATGATACCCCGTCCGAGGACGGGCAGCTAGAAGGACGGGCAGCTACCCAAGGTCATATGGCTTTTGGATTGCACTGAGAGCTTTCCTTAATCTTCATTCAACTTAAGTTACCTTGGGTAGCTGCCCGTCCTTCTAGCTGCCCGTCCTCGGAAGGGGTATCATCTAGTTTAAAATAAGTAAAAAAATTTTAAATATTGATTAAGTTTAATTTAATTTAAAAAAATATATGTAAGTTTTTTGTTTATTTATTTAATGTTGTTCTCATCTCTTATTATAAAAGGCCAAGTCCTTCCTTCCTTCTGTCTGTCCCACGGAAATACCCGAAGCAAACCGAACCGAACGCATAACGGATAATTTCATAACCAATCGGATAAACGTATCATCGTATCATCGGATCAACGTATCAACGTATTTAAATTTCCTATATAGGTGAAAAATCTCTTATTATAAAAGGCCAAGTCCTTCCTTCCTTCTGTCTGTCCCACGGAAATACCCGAAGCAAACCGAACCGAACGCATAACGGATAATTTCATAACCAATCGGATGAACGTATCATCGTATCAACGTATCATCGGATCAACGTGTCGCATGGGACCGAGCGTCAGCAGCTTGCCGCGCTTGAGTTTCTTCTAAAGTTTCACGTTGTTGACGTATCGCATGGGACCGAGCGTCAGCAGCTTGCCGCGCTTGAGTTTGTTCCAAAGTTTCACGTTGTCGACGTATCGCATGAGACCGAGCGTTAGCTTGTCGCTGTGATCGAAGCTGTTCTTCTGTGTTATTAGCTCTTGTACGTGCTTTTCTCTCACGATTCAATCGTCGTCGCTTTGCAGCAGGATTTTCAAAATTTTCATTATCCATTATGGAAGTTCACATAATGCTTTTTTGGAAATAGACTTACCTATATAGACAAAATGATACGATGATACGTTGATCCGATGATACGTTGATACGATGATACGTTGATACGATGATACGTTGATCCGATGATACGATGATACGTTGATACGATGATACGTTGATACGATGATACGTTGATACGATATACGTTGATACGATGATACGTTGATCCGATGATACGTTGATCCGATGATACGTTGTGCGTTCGGTTCGGTTCGGTTTGCTTCGGGTATTTCCGTGGGACGGACAGAAAGAAAGAAAGACTTGGCCTTTTATAATAAGAGATAGTAAATGATAAATACCAACCGCAAAAATATATTTAGTGCAGATTATCTATTTTCAATGCACACCAAATATAAGTTATATTTTATTTTCATAATTTTTCACCTATATAGGAAATTTAAATACGTTGATACGTTGATCTGTTGATAAGTTGATCTGTTGATAAGTTGATCTGTTGATACTGCTGTGTACTTTTTATCATAAATTGTACACCTCGGGTTTTGTCTTGGGCGCCACTTTCAAATGAAAGAAAATTTTATAAATTAGTAAATAATTAAGTTTCCGAGGGTCCAACTTTACAAAAAAAATTCACCACCTCGTCCCATTCGTACTAGCTCAGTCACGAGTCTCCTCAGAGTATGGTAGGTTCAGACTCAATTAGGGGATGAAATTTCTTTGGTTGAAACAAACTCGTTGTAAATGCTTAAAATTGCTGATAGAATAATAAATGAAATATTCTGTTTTGATCGAAGAGATAAACGTGATTCACCTTTGTTATGATTGATTTCAAAAATTAGAATGCCTCACTTTTAGGCTTCTATACAAAGTATACCAAGAAGCCTTATGATCTGGCTCGGTGTCTGTCCGTCTGTCAGTCTGTCCGTCTGTCTGTCCGTCCGTCCGCATAATTCAAAATCATACAGAGCGTTTCAAATCGTGTTGGAAATACTCTGTGTGTATAGAGGTCTAAGAACTGGGTAGCCAGTGCGCTACTTTTAGGCTTCTATACAAGGTATATTTATGATTAGGGCCAATTTATTTGTCAAATCGTCTTGACGTTTCTTCGGCGAATCGCCCATGAAAGCTGCGGGTCTCGCGGAAGGAGGAACAACCGGTAAAACCGTCACGATCATCCACTCGGGTCGTGAGTATTTCGGATCCATTCCCAGGGCGCTGCAATCTGCGTCGCTAATTTGTCTAAAGATATGCAGCACTTCTTCCGCCAACAAATACTTTTTTTGTTGTGGAACCTTTCCGTCGGATTCCTTCCATTCGGCCGTCAAATCGAGACCCGATTTTCTAATTACAGGTTGATGATTTCCACATCCACCATCCGCGTGACATATTGTTTGTTCTTTGCACAAACCGTACACTAGTTCTAGGCGTTTCTTGGAATCGTCTGCAGTTATCTTCTGAGCGTGTTCGAAGTGGTTTTGTTTTTTTGGGTTCACCAACAATTTACTGCAATTAAAGCAGACGCAGCGTAAAACTTTCATGACATCTTTAATCATGCCAACGTGAAAGATCGGTTTGGCCAATTCGATGTGACCAAAGTGACCGGGGCAAGTGTCCCGGTCGCCTTCGCATGTTTGACATGGTAAAGTGCTGTCAAACGCTCCCATCCTCGGATCCATCAGGCCGCCCACTTTTGGAAGACTTCCTTCCATAATTTCTACATGATTTATACCTTCTGGGACGACAGACATGCTACGAATATCTTCCAGACTAAAAATGCCAAATTGCACATTCTTTACAGTTTTGAAAGCAGATTTGTTTTCGATTAATGCCATTGTTAATAATTTACTTTTACTTAACGCGCGAAAAATTAGCCAAACTGTTACATCTACTATACTCATAGGGCGATGTCCTATATAGGCAAATTGATCTGATGATACGTTGATCCGTTGATACGATGATACGATGGTTCGTTGATACGATGATCCGTTGATACGATGATCCGTTGATATGATGATCCGTTGATACGATGATCCGTTGATACGATGATACGATGATCCGTTGATACGATGATACGATGATCCGTTGATACGATGATCCGTTGATACGATTATACCATGATACGATTGTCCGTTGATCCAATTATTCTTTGATACGTGGCTTACTGGTCTAACTGCCGCAGGGATTAACGGCCAGAATAAAGTGAAGATAAGCTATTGTTCCAAGGATATGATTTACTAGGATATTGGATATCAGGGGACGTGTTAAAGAAAGACTACGTTTTGAATCGACTAGTTGCGACCCTCTATCGGGGTCATTTTCAAGACTGTAATAAAGAAAAATGTACATAAACAAGCGAAAACAAGGTGGAACTCGCTTTAGCGGCAGTTCTTAGGCTTCTATACAGCTACCTTTCTGGTGTGGAAAGTTGTTATTATCTGGTTATTTTTGGTCGCCATATAATGTAACATCACATAATCAGATAATCTGCACTAATTATTTATTATTTTATTTTAACCACAGCAGTGGCTTGATGTGGATAGTGAAGTTAAGTTGTAAATAAAAGAGAAGGAAGAGGATGGATCCACCTCAAAAAATGGACCGGAAATTACGCGAATTTCGAAAGCGAAAGCAAATTGCCAATATGACGTCAGAACAAATTATTCAACATCGCGAAAGAAATCAAATTGCCAACATGACGTCAGAACAAATTGAACAAAATCGCAAACGAAAGCAAATTGCCAACATGACCCCTTCGAAAATATTACATCGTTCACGTAGTCATGCAATTCGCCGACAAAATCCACGAAGTAAAAACGCAGCTGTTCTTGAAGTAGGTAACGTTGTAGAACCAAATGTCGACGTTCATAACGGTAGTTTTACACTACCAGAAAAGTACACTACCACAACTACCAGAAAAGTAGTTGTATTTTATTTTACTTTGATGTGAAAAAATAATTTTTTAATGATGTGGTTAGTGAAGTTAAGTTGTAAATAAAAGAGAAAGGAGAGGATTGGTCCACCTCAAAAAAAGGACCAAACATTACAGAGAAGTAAAGTTTCGAATAGAATGGAAAAGTTTGATTGTTATTACTTATATAGTAAATGATAATTACCAACCGCAAAAAATTTAATTGGTGCAGATTATCTGATTATGTGATGTTACATTATATGGCGATCAAAACTAACCAGATAATAACAACTTTCCACACCAGAAAGGTAGCTGTATAGAAGCCTAAGAACTGCCGCTAAAGCGAGTTCCACCTTGTTTGTAATTATATTTTAGACTTCTATTACACACAGCATGGCGGAGAAGCCAAACTTAAGAATTACTTTAAAAGTAGATACAAGGTGATGGACCGTAAAAACGAGTAACATTTTAAAGTGTATTAAGTTAGATGAAAATAATTTTCTTAAGCCTAGCAGTTGTTCTGTATCAGGTTATATTTTCAGCCTGATTAATTTCCAATATTTCAATTGGTTCTATTCATGTATGTACACATCGGTTTTAGGCTTCTATACAAAGTATAGCAAGAAGCCTTATGATCTGGCTCCGTGTCCGTCTGTCCGTCTGTCCGTCCGTCCGTCCGCATAATTCAAAATCATACAGAGCGTTTCAAATCGTGTTGGAAATACGCTGTGTGTATAGAGGTCTAAGAACTGGGTAGCCAGTGCGCTACTTTTAGCTACCTTATGGTCTGGCTTCGTGTCCGTCCGCATGTTTCGGAGCCAATCATAACGTTGATCAACTGATACGTTGGTATATTTTAAATACTTCGTCTATATCGTATTGCGTTAATCTGTTAATCCGTTGCTTCGATTCGCTAATGCAATTTATAAATACGCAAATGTTCGAAAGAAATTTACTAAGTTAAAGATATTTTCGAAGAGGTCTCCCTATATAAACTACTTGTTTTACTTTGATGTGAAAAAATAATTTTTTATTGATGTGGTTAGTGAAGTTAAGTTATAAATAAAAGAGAAAGGAGAGGATTGGCCCACCTCAAAAAAAGGACCATACATTACAGAGAAGTAAAATTTCTAATAGAATGGAAAAGTTTGATTGTTATTACTTATATAGTAAATGATAATTACCAATCGCAAAAAATTTAATTGGTGCAGATTATCTGATTATGTGATGTTACATTATATGGCGATCAAAAATAACCAGATAATAACAACTTTCCACACCAGAAAGGTAGCTGTATAGAAGCCTAAGAACTGCCGCTAAAGCGAGTTCCACCTTGTTTACAATGTTTACGTCTTTCGATTGCGTGGTCTGTGCTTGTTGCGTGTTGAAACTGTGGGACGAGCACAGAGGACCTACTAAACAGCTTAACGTGAATTCCTAACCACGGGAATAGTCGATTTTTATATCGTCCACTTCGATCAGGGAAGTTTGTAGGTCATATATTTATAATGTTACCTGGGGCCAGCAGATAGACATATGGTGAACGAAAACTCCTTTTACAGATATTATCTATCTATCCTGGCATGATAAGCTAACACGTTGATCTCTTAGCCATTCGTCCACCAAATTCACCAACAACTTGGCAGAGACGATTTTGATAGAAGAATCGAGTTTTGTGAATAACTGATGCCTAATAGAATTTAAGATTACTCAAATTTTGTAAAAGTATTTGTTTCAGCGATGAATCAAGTTTTTTTAAAATGGATTTGTTAACAAACACAATTGTAGGTATTGGGACAATAAAAATCTGCACGTATTTCGAGAAGATCATACACCGTATCCTCAGAAGGTCAATGTGTGAGCTGATCTACTTGAAAGTGACTATTGGGCTAATTTTTATCGTTTCTCAAATAGGTGGTCCGCGGACCAGTGCCGGTCCGCGAGCAAAGTGTTGCCGGTCCGCGGCTAGTTCACCCAAATATAGGAAAAAGATGGTTTTATTCAGAATTATTTCAGGTTGTCAGTGCATACATCTATGGTGTTGTGAGAGAATATTTTGTGAATCTACCGATTTGACACCGTAAGTACCTAATACAATAAATTATTTCATTATTTATTATACAGAGAAACAAATAAATCATCTTTACTGTTGGTATTGCAAATCCAATTAAGAACACTATATCTAGAGCATCTCATAAATTTAGTCTTTGAATCATTTATTTGTAGTCCCGCTTGTTCTGCTTCATTCATGATCGTTTTTAACGATTTAACTAATGCGTTGTGTGATCTCGCTATTATTACTAAGTCGTCGGCATACGACACTACTTGTACTTTTAGGCTTCTATACAAAGTATAGCAAGAAGCCTTATGATCTGGCTCCGTGTCCGTCTGTTTGTCCGCATAATTCAAAATCATACAGAGCGTTTCAAATCGTGTTGGAAATACTCTGTGTGTATAGAGGTCTAAGAACTGGTTAGCCAGTGCGCTACTTTTAGGCTTCTATACAAAGTATAACAAGAAGCCTTATTTATAGGCTTCTATTTTTTCAATGCAGACCAAATATAAGTTATATTTTATTTACATAATTTTTTACCTATATAGGAAATTTAAATACGTTGATCCGTTGATACGTTGATATTTAATTTCATTGTCTTAAATACTAGTTACAATGTTAATGAGGGGGTCGACTTCAAGCCGCTTTGGCACAATGCTACGAATATCTTCCGGACTAAAAATGCCAAATTGCACATTCTTTACAGTTTTGAAAGCAGATTTGTTTTCGATTAATGCCATTGTTAATAATTTACTTTTACTTAACGCGCGAAAAATTAGCCAAACTGTTACATCTACTATACTCATAGGGCGATGTCCTATATAAGAAAATTGATCTGATGATACGTTGATCCGTTGATACGATGATCCGTTGATACGATTATACCTTGATACGATGATCCGTTGATACGATTATACCTTGATACGATGATAAGTTGATACGATTATAGCTTGATACGATGATTCGTTGATGATACGATTATACCATGATACGATGATCCGTTGATACGATTATACCTTGATACGATGATCCGTTGATACGATGATCCGTTGATACGATGATCCGCTGATACGATTATACCATGATACGATTATTCGTTGATCCAATTATTCTTTGATACGTGGCTTACTGGTCTAACTGCCGCAGGGATTAACGGCCAGAATAAAGTGAAGATAAGGTATTGTCCCAAGGACATGATTTACTAGGATATTGGATATCAGGGGACGTGTTAACGAAATACTATGTTTTGAATCGACTAGTTTTGACCCTCTATCGGGGTCGTTTTCAAGACTGTAATAAAGGAAAATGTACATAAACAAGCGAAAAAATACAAATCGAATGTAAAATATGTCACCTTGTAACGTTTAAACTGTTACTATATTTCGCCCAGCGAAATAGTTTATTTTTTATCCTTATTTTTGATACCAGCGTAGGTCGATTTATTTTTAACATCTTAAAGACGACCGAATTTAATTGAGGATTTATATATTTCTATGCCTGTGGGTTAGGCAACCAAAATGACGGTCGGAATTTTTCAAAATTAAAATCAAAAAGGCCGGTAAGGCAGTTTACAAAGATAAAAGGTCGATAAAATTCTGTACTACGAACAAGACGTGCGAATATTGGCTCTCCATGGTTTTGCAATTTTACAAAGGTTTTAAAGTGGTAAAATTTGATTTTAAGTGCGGAAGCACAAGTGCATTCCTTTTTAGCGCAAGCCCAATTTTTTTGACGCTTCCGGACCGATTTTTGTGGAAGCTGATGTCCGTATGAGGGATCGCTATCATTCCACCATATTAGGAAAATTCTGACCGCATTCCCACTTTAACAACCTAGCCAGATGACTACAGGTATTTTCGTATCATTTTGCTTGTAGCTTTTCTTTTATTTTATTGTGTTAATTATTGTTTTTTATTGTTTTAACATTTTGGTTTTTCCTTTGCCTTCCATTTTTGATTCGAACGTTTTTGCCGAGGTTATCGTCAGTTCGCAGGCATGCATCTTTGTTCGACGTGATTACAGGCCGATTAAACTTTTGGGTTCGCAAGGCGTCGATAATATAAATGCGATATGTTCAAACTTTGGTATTTTAAAATTATTAATCGATTTTGAATTTTAAATTAATAATTATTTGTTTGAATTTGAACATAGCATTATTTTCGATAAATGGTATCGAACGGCGCTGGTTGAATGCGTTGGCATAGGAAATACAAACTGATCGTCGTACGTTCAAATCTTGAATTTGAAATTTTTACATTTGACATTTTTTTATGTGTTTATTTTTATTTATGAGTTTTTTTGAAAATAATTAGCGTTGTAGACCAACGTACAGGATGTTTGATTTTTGTCGTCGACGCTATCGCTTATTCCACCCCGTAGTTCGCTAGTGGTTCCGCTTGGCGGGATTTGTATGACCACTCGAACGTTCGGCTGATTGATTTTAGGGAGTAGTTTTCGGCGATGGCATCCAGGCTTCCGTACGGGTTTTGGTCTGCTAACACCGCAAATTTCCACCACGTTAAGGCAATGACCATCTGATTGCCAAATTTATGTTTGTTTTAATTGATTTTGATGTGTTGTTATTTTGATTTTTATGTGGTTATTCCACAAGCTGAAATACGTTTTAGCTTGCTGTGGATCTTATGGGAGGTTGGTTGGGTAGATGTTTGTCTGCTTACTGGTTCGATAACATCATGAACCAGGTGAATCTGCTAAGGTTCGGTCACCTACTGGTTTCATACCATCACAAACCATTTTACCATTTTATAATTTCATAACTAAGTACCATGACATCTGGGTACTAGTTATACCATTTTTACAACGGACAATGGCTCTGCTTTAGCCTTGGTAGTGATTTTTTGTTAGTTAATCTGTTTAACTAAATTTTGTAATTTGTTCTTTTTCATAAGAAGCATTCCGCTTAGCTACCATGAGCTGTGGTAGAGTCTATTTCACAGCTGTGTGTGCTCAGATATTTTTCGTTCACTTATTATTTTCCTTTTAGTGTTGATTTAAGGGACTAAGAGATATCTGAAATCTTATTTCTTCGCTTGGCGCCCTGGGAACAGTTATTTTAGCAAAGCAGATCAATTATTTTTAGATGAACCCACGAACGCTTTCGAGCGACCCAGCGAGCTCCGACACTGGGTAATTCCTATGGGCTAGCTGTCTTGTACCTTCCACCTACAGACATGACAAGCGGCGGATGGAGCACGAAAAGCGGCAGGTGAAGCCGAAAACTTGTTTTTCATAACCATTTGCCGGGTTATGGCTTTTTTGTGTTACAACCTCTCAAAACAGATGTAAAATGTTTTCTTGTGTAACACATTGTAGTAAACTTACAATGAATATGCCCAGAATAAAGTTATAAAGTAATAAACATGGCCAGAATAAAGTTTTACTGAGCCCGGAGTGTAACCAGGCATTCAGCATTAGCAGCAACGCACTTAACCGCTTTAGCTGACGATCGATATGAAAAATCTAAGCCATCGTGAATAACTTGATCCAGTACGCCCCTGACTTATTGTATGACAGCTGTTTTCAGATAACAAAAATTAAACAAGGTGGAACTCGCTTTAGCGGCAGTTCTTAGGCTTCTATACAGCTACCTTTCTGGTGTGGAAAGTTGTTATTATCTGGTTATTTTTGGTCGCCATATAATGTAACATCACATAATCAGATAATCTGCACTAATTATTTATTATTTTATTTTAACCACAGCAGTGGCTTGATGTGGATAGTGAAGTTAAGTTGTAAATAAAAGAGAAGGAAGAGGATGGATCCACCTCAATAAATGGACCGGGAATTACGCGAATTTCGAAAGCGAAAGCAAATTGCCAATATAACGTCAGAACAAATTATTCAACATCGCGAAAGAAATCAAATTGCCAACATGACGTCAGAACAAATTGAACAAAATCGCAAACGAAAGCAAATTGCCAACATGACCCCTTCGCAAATATTACATCGTTCACATGTACATAGTCATGCAATTCGCCGACAAAATCCACGAAGTAAAAACGCAGCTGTTCTTGAAGTAGGTAACGTTGTAGAACCAAATGTCGACGTTCATAACTGTAGTTTTACACTACCACAACTACCAGAAAAGTAGTTGTATAGAAGCCTAGGAACCGCTGCTAAAGCAAGTTCCAACTTGTTTGTTAATTGTTCCATTGCATTTGGATCTTCTTATAATTCCTTCCAGCACGATGATGAATAGCTTTGCCGCCAACGCATCACCCTGTCGTACTCCGGTATTTATAGAAAATTCTGCAGTTAATCCGTTTTTTGTTGCTACTTCCGCTGCTGATTTTTTGCAGACGACGAATAAGTCCATTAAAAAAAAGTTGGTTGGCATTTAGAGATAAAAAGTATCAACCTATCCAAAAATGTTACTATTGTTTAATAGATTCGAAATGTGTAAGTTTTTTTTACAAAATTCCTCCAGTTGAAAATCTACAAAATTTGAATTACATTTTCATACTTTTTGCCGTTTACACTACGTTACGGTCGAAATTGTGCATTTCTGAAAAAAATCATTAACAATAATTTATTGATTGATTCTTCCAGCTTATCACAATGTAATTTATATATTGTTGTGTCCACAATATATCTTAAGAGCCGCGATCAACAACGATCGACGCGGACGAGATGTGGTTTCAACATGTCAAAATTTTAGTTTAATTATCGTAGTATTGTTTAGATCGTTTCATAGGATTGTATTGTTAATTTTTAAGTTGTTGTTTATTGTTTCGTTGGTATGTTTTTAAGACATGCACGTTTTTAGTAATGTTGATTAAAAATAAAAACAAAAAAAAGAGGAGGTAACGGGGGAGATAAGAAAATAAACAAGTTGGATTGGAACGTGAGTTTCCACACAGAAAAGCGGTTTATTAAATTCGTTTAAAGAAAAAGATTAAAAAGTGAGTTTCAAAACAGAAAAGACGTCGATTAAATTAATCGAAATAAAACAAGAGATTCTGAAGTGTGTAGCGTCCAGATAAGACGTGTTTTGGAATTACAATTAGTAGCCTTTTAGAGAGCGTCCGGATAAGACGTATCGTGTCGCGAGTTGAACATAATCAACTATTGAATTAATTAATCGACATAATCGACAATTAATAGAGAACGGACGTGCTATCGGTTATTCAGACGTGAGGTGAATTAATCACCTAAGCAAATTAATTAATCTACAATTAATTCGGAAACGGACGTGGAGTCAACGTGCTACAGCATCTCATACAAAGAGATCATTCCGTGGGTTTTCTCTACGGAGAAAGAATAGTCAGAGCCAGCATTTGGACTGGGATCGTGTCAGGTCTGGAACCTAACGAGTATAGGCGACAATTGGACCAGGCGATTACAAGAAGAAGGAAGATAGTGCATGTGCAATCGTGTTGTGCAACGCAAGCCACGAGTCACCACAAAGTCATCAAGGTTAGGATTAGATTTATTTATAATTTTAAGTTTTATTTAGAGTTGATTGTTATTGATTTGAGTGTTAAATTTCCAATTTTAGTTTAATGTGTTTCATGTTGTTAGATTTAAGTGTGTTCAATAAATATGAATTTTGAAATTGCATCTTTGTCTGTGTTGTTCTTTGTTCATCGTGACTCTTAAGCAAAAGACGAACCCTGAGATTAAGTCTACCAATAGGTAAGTCTGCTCATATAAGGCGTATAACGCAACAAATTGTCAGCACAACGTGTGGCAAGTGTTCGTAACGCAACAAAGTGGCACCCAACTAGAGGGCGAGAAGTCACTCGGTATAACGCAACAAATTGACGTACCAACGAGCGGGCTTTTGAAAGAGTACACGACTACAAACAACAATACATTCAATTGGCACAAAAAGGGGAAAGCTCAATAAAAGAGAATGAACACCAGGAGTAAAAGTGTGAATGCAGCGGGGGGAGATAGGGATAGTAGCGATGACGAAGGAGAGACCGAGATCACAATCCAGGAACAATCGGTGCCGGAACCGATGCCTGCACAAATGACAGAAGATCCGATGGAGAAAATGATGAGAATGATGATGGAAGGTTTTAAAAATCAAAATGCGAGTATAAATGAAAGTGTGAATGACAGTTTAAAAGGTTTTAAAAATGAAATCATGGAAAAATTCGACAACCTGGACGCTCAGAATGCAGGAGTGAATGAAAATTTAAGGGGTCTCAACGAAAGCATTAAAAGCTTGAATGAGGAAAATAAAGTCAATTTTGATCTGGTCAAAATAAAATTTGACGCAGTAATTGACAAGTGTGAAAAAATAAATGATTCATTGACAAATATGAAATCAGAGGTCAAATGTGAAAATGAAACATTAGAAATGAAGATTGCGGAGGTAATAACCTTGGTGAACGATCGGGTAGAGGAATGTGTCGGCTTAAACGACAAGAATGTAAAAGGCATCGAAAAAGGGGTAAATAAACGTTTCGATCAGGTAAATGTCAAAATGACAGAAACGGAGGATAAAATTGACAAGAGTATTTCATGCTTTCGAGGTGAAATCGATGTCATAAAGGATTCGGTCAAAAACGAATCAATAGGAGAACCAGTGGAAAAAATGGAAAACCACAGTTTTCGAAATGGGGGCAACCAAATAGAATCCGAAAATTTCATTCAAAGTTTGGGCGATGACCTAAATGAAATAGAATGCATGATTGGGCAAACAATCATACGGGAGGCTATAAAGGGAAAAACTGAGGTATGGCTCAGCAGGAATAAGAAAATTATGGTTTCTGGTAGCATAAATTATCGCTTGACAGATGACATAATGATGAATTATAAATACTTCAAAAAGAAAGGTCAAATGGAGTTAGATTTTAACGCGTTTCATCATTTGAAAGCGAATTAAATAACAATTCATATTTAGACCCAAGTTTGAAATTAAATAACAATTCAAATTTAGGCCCATCTTTGAATTCAAATGCACTCGAAAAGAGGCAATCCACTTTAGGCAAATATTGGAAATTAAATAAACAGAAAAACAAACAAGCAAATTTTTACTTAAACGTAAATAACGTAAACGACAACGTGTATGTACTGGGATATGAAGAAGGGGAGACAAGAGGAAGATTTCATATTAATCTTTTATATCCTTTCATCGAGTGACAGATCTAACAAAACAGTCAGAAGGTCATCACCAACAGTATTTCGTAGTAAAGGCGGAAAGAAAATTCAACAATTTAATCATGGGGTTTCAAACAAAAGTGGTTCAAAAAAGGGGGGACAAATGCCTGGTGATATGAGTTACCAGAAGAATTTAAAGTTGCGGACTAGTTATGACCTAGAAGGTGTAACGTCTTAAGACAACGGGGGACAGGGGGGAGAAAAGAATCGACAAGATGTCTACATGAATCGTCGAGATCTACAAGGGGAAAATTATTGAGAGCTGAGGCTACAATAAAAAATAGATCGGTATCAGCTAAGCGCTGAACGGATTCAAGCGAACCACGAAAGTAACCCGAAAGCATGAAACTTATAAATTGTTGAATGAATGTGTGTTCCAGATACCACGAGCAAAGGTGATGATAATGAGTGACTGTAAATGAGACGAATGAGGTATGAAAGAAATGAATGAAAGAAGGGGGGAGAGAAAAAAGACATGAGGGCGAGCGGTGCAAAGAGTGGAACAATGATTTGAAGAACCTCTCGAGAGTACAAACCATTGGTTCAACCTTTGCAGGGGGGATGTGTTGTGTCCACAATATATCTTAAGAGCCGCGATCAACAACGATCGACGCGGACGAGATGTGGTTTCAACATGTCAAAATTTTAGTTTAATTATCGTAGTATTGTTTAGATCGTTTCATAGGATTGTATTGTTAATTTTTAAGTTGTTGTTTATTGTTTCGTTGGTATGTTTTTAAGACATGCACGTTTTTAGTAATGTTGATTAAAAATAAAAACAAAAAAAAGAGGAGGTAACGGGGGAGATAAGAAAATAAACAAGTTGGATTGGAACGTGAGTTTCCACACAGAAAAGCGGTTTATTAAATTCGTTTAAAGAAAAAGATTAAAAAGTGAGTTTCAAAACAGAAAAGACGTCGATTAAATTAATCGAAATAAAACAAGAGATTCTGAAGTGTGTAGCGTCCAGATAAGACGTGTTTTGGAATTACAATTAGTAGCCTTTTAGAGAGCGTCCGGATAAGACGTATCGTGTCGCGAGTTGAACATAATCAACTATTGAATTAATTAATCGACATAATCGACAATTAATAGAGAACGGACGTGCTATCGGTTATTCAGACGTGAGGTGAATTAATCACCTAAGCAAATTAATTAATCTACAATTAATTCGGAAACGGACGTGGAGTCAACGTGCTACAGCATCTCATACAAAGAGATCATTCCGTGGGTTTTCTCTACGGAGAAAGAATAGTCAGAGCCAGCATTTGGACTGGGATCGTGTCAGGTCTGGAACCTAACGAGTATAGGCGACAATTGGACCAGGCGATTACAAGAAGAAGGAAGATAGTGCATGTGCAATCGTGTTGTGCAACGCAAGCCACGAGTCACCACAAAGTCATCAAGGTTAGGATTAGATTTATTTATAATTTTAAGTTTTATTTAGAGTTGATTGTTATTGATTTGAGTGTTAAATTTCCAATTTTAGTTTAATGTGTTTCATGTTGTTAGATTTAAGTGTGTTCAATAAATATGAATTTTGAAATTGCATCTTTGTCTGTGTTGTTCTTTGTTCATCGTGACTCTTAAGCAAAAGACGAACCCTGAGATTAAGTCTACCAATAGGTAAGTCTGCTCATATAAGGCGTATAACGCAACAAATTGTCAGCACAACGTGTGGCAAGTGTTCGTAACGCAACAAAGTGGCACCCAACTAGAGGGCGAGAAGTCACTCGGTATAACGCAACAAATTGACGTACCAACGAGCGGGCTTTTGAAAGAGTACACGACTACAAACAACAATACATTCAATTGGCACAAAAAGGGGAAAGCTCAATAAAAGAGAATGAACACCAGGAGTAAAAGTGTGAATGCAGCGGGGGGAGATAGGGATAGTAGCGATGACGAAGGAGAGACCGAGATCACAATCCAGGAACAATCGGTGCCGGAACCGATGCCTGCACAAATGACAGAAGATCCGATGGAGAAAATGATGAGAATGATGATGGAAGGTTTTAAAAATCAAAATGCGAGTATAAATGAAAGTGTGAATGACAGTTTAAAAGGTTTTAAAAATGAAATCATGGAAAAATTCGACAACCTGGACGCTCAGAATGCAGGAGTGAATGAAAATTTAAGGGGTCTCAACGAAAGCATTAAAAGCTTGAATGAGGAAAATAAAGTCAATTTTGATCTGGTCAAAATAAAATTTGACGCAGTAATTGACAAGTGTGAAAAAATAAATGATTCATTGACAAATATGAAATCAGAGGTCAAATGTGAAAATGAAACATTAGAAATGAAGATTGCGGAGGTAATAACCTTGGTGAACGATCGGGTAGAGGAATGTGTCGGCTTAAACGACAAGAATGTAAAAGGCATCGAAAAAGGGGTAAATAAACGTTTCGATCAGGTAAATGTCAAAATGACAGAAACGGAGGATAAAATTGACAAGAGTATTTCATGCTTTCGAGGTGAAATCGATGTCATAAAGGATTCGGTCAAAAACGAATCAATAGGAGAACCAGTGGAAAAAATGGAAAACCACAGTTTTCGAAATGGGGGCAACCAAATAGAATCCGAAAATTTCATTCAAAGTTTGGGCGATGACCTAAATGAAATAGAATGCATGATTGGGCAAACAATCATACGGGAGGCTATAAAGGGAAAAACTGAGGTATGGCTCAGCAGGAATAAGAAAATTATGGTTTCTGGTAGCATAAATTATCGCTTGACAGATGACATAATGATGAATTATAAATACTTCAAAAAGAAAGGTCAAATGGAGTTAGATTTTAACGCGTTTCATCATTTGAAAGCGAATTAAATAACAATTCATATTTAGACCCAAGTTTGAAATTAAATAACAATTCAAATTTAGGCCCATCTTTGAATTCAAATGCACTCGAAAAGAGGCAATCCACTTTAGGCAAATATTGGAAATTAAATAAACAGAAAAACAAACAAGCAAATTTTTACTTAAACGTAAATAACGTAAACGACAACGTGTATGTACTGGGATATGAAGAAGGGGAGACAAGAGGAAGATTTCATATTAATCTTTTATATCCTTTCATCGAGTGACAGATCTAACAAAACAGTCAGAAGGTCATCACCAACAGTATTTCGTAGTAAAGGCGGAAAGAAAATTCAACAATTTAATCATGGGGTTTCAAACAAAAGTGGTTCAAAAAAGGGGGGACAAATGCCTGGTGATATGAGTTACCAGAAGAATTTAAAGTTGCGGACTAGTTATGACCTAGAAGGTGTAACGTCTTAAGACAACGGGGGACAGGGGGGAGAAAAGAATCGACAAGATGTCTACATGAATCGTCGAGATCTACAAGGGGAAAATTATTGAGAGCTGAGGCTACAATAAAAAATAGATCGGTATCAGCTAAGCGCTGAACGGATTCAAGCGAACCACGAAAGTAACCCGAAAGCATGAAACTTATAAATTGTTGAATGAATGTGTGTTCCAGATACCACGAGCAAAGGTGATGATAATGAGTGACTGTAAATGAGACGAATGAGGTATGAAAGAAATGAATGAAAGAAGGGGGGAGAGAAAAAAGACATGAGGGCGAGCGGTGCAAAGAGTGGAACAATGATTTGAAGAACCTCTCGAGAGTACAAACCATTGGTTCAACCTTTGCAGGGGGGATGTGTTGTGTCCACAATATATCTTAAGAGCCGCGATCAACAACGATCGACGCGGACGAGATGTGGTTTCAACATGTCAAAATTTTAGTTTAATTATCGTAGTATTGTTTAGATCGTTTCATAGGATTGTATTGTTAATTTTTAAGTTGTTGTTTATTGTTTCGTTGGTATGTTTTTAAGACATGCACGTTTTTAGTAATGTTGATTAAAAATAAAAACAAAAAAAAGAGGAGGTAACGGGGGAGATAAGAAAATAAACAAGTTGGATTGGAACGTGAGTTTCCACACAGAAAAGCGGTTTATTAAATTCGTTTAAAGAAAAAGATTAAAAAGTGAGTTTCAAAACAGAAAAGACGTCGATTAAATTAATCGAAATAAAACAAGAGATTCCGAAGTGTGTAGCGTCCAGATAAGACGTGTTTTGGAATTACAATTAGTAGCCTTTTAGAGAGCGTCCGGATAAGACGTATCGTGTCGCGAGTTGAACATAATCAACTATTGAATTAATTAATCGACATAATCGACAATTAATAGAGAACGGACGTGCTATCGGTTATTCAGACGTGAGGTGAATTAATCACCTAAGCAAATTAATTAATCTACAATTAATTCGGAAACGGACGTGGAGTCAACGTGCTACAGCATCTCATACAAAGAGATCATTCCGTGGGTTTTCTCTACGGAGAAAGAATAGTCAGAGCCAGCATTTGGACTGGGATCGTGTCAGGTCTGGAACCTAACGAGTATAGGCGACAATTGGACCAGGCGATTACAAGAAGAAGGAAGATAGTGCATGTGCAATCGTGTTGTGCAACGCAAGCCACGAGTCACCACAAAGTCATCAAGGTTAGGATTAGATTTATTTATAATTTTAAGTTTTATTTAGAGTTGATTGTTATTGATTTGAGTGTTAAATTTCCAATTTTAGTTTAATGTGTTTCATGTTGTTAGATTTAAGTGTGTTCAATAAATATGAATTTTGAAATTGCATCTTTGTCTGTGTTGTTCTTTGTTCATCGTGACTCTTAAGCAAAAGACGAACCCTGAGATTAAGTCTACCAATAGGTAAGTCTGCTCATATAAGGCGCATAACGCTACAATATATTTTGCGACTTTTACAAGTAATAAGAAGTGAAGAAAATAGAAATTTATATAAATCGATTTTCGGCAAACATTTGCCAAAAAGTTTTCACAAATTAGTTTTCATTTTATTCGCTCTTAAAGTCAGAATTCAGAACCTCTGGTTCTGCTTCCTAGACTTCAGCACAATGACTGTAACTTGATCCACAGTGGTCGAAATTTCGAAATGTTATATAAAGATAAATTAGCATTTACATATTTTTTCAATTCCTAAAGGGGTTAATTTTCTAATATTTACCCTATTTCAACCCCTATTTCTAAACGAGTTCTTTTTCTGCTTATATTTTTTTATTATAGTTTGTGTAATTGTGCTGAGCATGCATACCAAATTTGATTGTGGGATGAGGTTGGCTTAGGCTATAATCCGAAAACCCAAACTGCTGTTTCCTTTTAGGTATTTAGTTAGAAATTGCTCTAAATGCGATTGTTGCAGGTTTATTTTTAAAAGAATTTCTGGGCCCAGACCCCTCGGTAAGTGAAAAGATTCCTTACGCTCGTCCTTTATTTAGGGGCTGCAATTTTAATCTTTTGCACAAGGGCGGCCGAGTGGCTGGGCGCAGCCCTGCTTGTAGCCATACGATTTTCCATATCTGCCGCATCTCCGACATGTAATAGAAATCCCTGCTGGGTTTCTGTGGAAGAAGGTCTCCATTTTGGTTTTTGTGCATAGATATATGTTCACCCGCATTTTCATATTGTTAAATATTTAAATAAGTTATTGTTATTAATCTGTATAAATTAGCAGAATATACACTTCTTCCCGGGTGGTTTAGCCTGAGAAGAAAAAAGGAAAAAAAAATAGTGTTAATATAATTTTTCGCTTTTCAGTCCTTTGTTTGGAACTGGAAAAAAAATTGGGAGTTTTGGAAGTTGTATATGTGCCGCAATAGCTCCTTTAGGGTTTGGAAGCTGGACTTCAACGAGTGGGTCCACTCCTCGCTGTATTGGCGACTGTGAGAAGTTTTACACTAAAGGAGTAAGGGTACGTTACCAATTCCTTATACTCCCCATTTTTCTTATTAATTTTGTTTAAATGTGACACGCTTAGAGTGTGTAGCGTTCAGATTGCATCTTGGAAGCGCTACTATTTTGTTAACAATATTTCATACTTTAAATTTCAATTTAAAGGTATACATTTATTTTGCTTCGCCCTATACATACTATTCATTTTCAAAACCGAAAGTTATTGATATTGGCATGCAAAATGTGCGACGTTATCTGATAGCCGTTATCCATTTTGTGTCAAATTTCAATTTTTAAGTTTCGTTTTAATGTTTTAACAAAACTGTAATTTAATTATGGTTCCTAGCGTTTTCTTTGTTATAAGGACATAATTTATAATTTGCAGGTAGGCATCCGCTAATTATTTCATTATTCGACCCACTTCGGAGTATTTGAATTTGAGAAGTTTTTTTTGTCTCCAATTATCTGGTTGGAAGATTGTGATCAATTGGTGAAGTCAAAAGCCAAATTTGGGATTTACTTTTGATGACGAAGACGACGGCGACGTTCGGAATTAGTTTCGGTTTCCGTGATGGAATTTTACATTCAAGCGAATTGGACTTTATTATTTTTAAAAACATGTGACAGCGTATTGGAGTGTTACAGTTGATGGACTTGGTTAGGGTGTAATCAATTTTGTATTTTGTTGCTTAGTTTCGCATGACTACGGATACGAAGGACCACAAATCATATTGAGGACTCTGTAGAGATGTAGGTAAATCGGAAATCGGTAAGTTGCATTTACAATTTTGTTTGCATTTCTGACCATGGGAATATTATCTGTAACTATTTTTTAATTCAAATGTTTCAACGCCGATTTGCGCGCTATTGAGTTATTTAGGTACGTTGGACCATTTTGTTGGGTGTGCTCCTTCAGAGCTCCCCAATTGTTAATTGCTTTATGTTGAGTTTCCTCTTCAAGGTAATTTCAGCTTTCACTTGTATTTCTTTATTATTTTTCTGTGGGGCGGAACCATCAGCTCGGTTCTTACTTTAACTTGTTATGTGTTAATTGTCAGATACTAAATTCAAAAGCACACGTCAAACCCATCTTTTTTTGACTTCATTTTGGTGTGAAAATAAAACAAGACTTTAGTCTTTTTAATTGTTTTATTATGCTCACCTGGAGAGAAATACCACCATTGATTTTCCAAATTAGTTGCGTATCCTGCGAACATTCCTGCTCTCAACGCTGGTAAAAGCTAGTCTCCCTTTGCACAAGGAGCCTATGAGGCAATTGTATAGTAATGAGCAACTGTTGCTATAAGTGTGGGTGGTGTTACATTTTAACATTGAATTGCGGTTTATAATTATTAATGGCAGATGTAATTATTATTATCTTGTTCCATTATACATTCTCCACTTTCCAACATAACGCTTTAATTAATATATTCGGCAAATTTTTCGTAAAAAAGATTGGTTTTTGAGGGATGCATTTTCTCAAAATCTAAATCAAACCACGTATATCCCAAAGGTTCCTTCAATATTGGAAAGTATTTTAAGTACTTTTCCATCATACATTTTAAAGTAGTTCGGTACTCGTACGTATTATCGACCCAATAACCTTGTAACTTCTCCAACGTTTGCGAATAGTAATTATTTTTTAAAGTTGAAATTTTGTTTCGTATAACTTTATCGATAGGAATACTTGCATCATGTTCAAAGGAATTATCATCACCAGCCCCGTAGCCAGACTGTATAATCAGGGCAGGCTCAAGTTGGGCTGAAGTTCCCTAAAAACAGGTGGTAAAACACTGTCGTCCACGTTTATGCCTAGTTTGCTTAAAAAAAACTATGTTTTTATTAATGTAAATAAAACAGTTGCAATTGTCGGTTTTTCTGCTGATTAAATTTTCCCGAGTTTTCGTACGAAGTTTACATATTATTATGCTAGAAGCGTCAAATTAGTCATCCATTGGTGGCACATAGAAAGTCGCTGTGGCCGGTTAATTCTTGTCAACACAGAGCTCGTAAGTTGCAGTGCTACATCCAAAAGTTCGGGCAGTCGCTAATAAATTGCTACTCGTTGCTGAAAAACTATATCGAAAACAGCTAAGTTCAGATTTTCTTTCTTCTGAGGGGTTCTATAAATACGTTGACCACTATAATCTCTTCTCGAGATGGAAGTTGGATGTCCAAAGTTCGAAAATCTTTCACTTTATCCAAATTAATAATTTATTCTTCGGTACTGGAAACTGCAATTAGGAGCGAATCGTTGTTTACAAATCTCCGTTTCATTTCACTTAAGATAAAATCATGTGTTGATAAAATATTTGTTTTGCAAATTTTTTTAAACAATTGCTCATTCTGGTCCATGTCCATTTATAAGTCCATTTATAACGACCAAAAGAAGTCATTATAAAATTTACCTTCCATTGCAATAATACAAGGAACCGCCATTTCGATTATTAGTACATTATCATCCTAAAATAAGTAATAATAAATTATGAGTACTACCTATATAATTTTTAAAATTACTAATACAAACCTTTTTGAATTGTTTAACTAGAATTGTTAAATCTTCTTTAAAGAATTTGGTCAGTATTGAAATGCATGTAAATAGCATTTTCTTCTTCGCTGATATGTTATCATTTGGAAATATGGCAATAAATTTTTTTTATATTCAAAAAGCAATTATTTTGTTGAATTTCTGACTTAAGGTTGATTGTAAATCCGCTATGTCTTGCAGCATTAATTTTTTAAAGTGCCAAAATAAAAACTGCCCTTTGAATAAAATCGGCCTCTCTTTTTTAATTTCTGCAATTGAAAGTGTTTCATGATTGTTCAAAAAATCCCTCTGTTCTTTATAACGTTGCATTTAGTAAATCATAAATTACATATTCGTCCAAATTATCACCAGCAGCATATGATGCAAGTGCTGCTTTTTTCTTGCAACGTTTCGGCGCTATAAACTTCATCGTCAGCGTGATACTCTGGATATCAGTTAGGACAACCTAAAAAAAAATAGTTTTTGAAACGGCCAAAATTGCTCTCAAGTGGTTTATAAAAGTTAATGATTGAGATATAAGTTTTGTTTGGAAAGGCAGTTCTATTTTGAATTTTTCGACTAGAAAAACTTTTCTTGCTTGACTGCATGAAACCCGCAGGAGTTTCAAAAAAAAGTCTTAGTTGGTTTTGCAACCTGGTTTTACATATTTGTATAATTTATTACTTTCAAGGTGATGTACCAATTGGGTTTGGAGCGATGTTAATTGGTCTTTTTGAAGAACCCTATCGGATTCTAAATTTTCCTTATCTGTTTTTGAAGATCTTTGACTTGACCCTCGAGGCTATAAGAAGCACACCATGAAAAAGTTTTCAAATCATGAAACTGATTATAAAGTTACGGGCAGGGGTCCTACAATATCCAATGCTAATCTTTGAAATGGGCGTTCGCTAGTTGTAGTTATTTGCATAGGCGCTACCTTTAATTTAGAAGTTTTGTTTATTTGGCAAGATTGACATGATTTGATAAAATTCTTGATATCCTTTTTCATATTTGGCCACTTGGAGTTATCTTTTATTCGTAGGTAAGTACGCGTATAGCCAGAGTGTGCAATTAATGACGTGTAGTTTTGTTGAAGTAATTTTTGCATGTAGTCTTGTGTTTGTGGACATATTTTGGGTTTATCTATCAAGGTAACTTTTATGGTTGATTTAGAAGAGAAGAATTCGATTATTTCGTTAAGCATCTCTTGTTTTAAGTTGGAGTTTTTTTCGATAGGGTTTTTTAGATATAACTCCTTGATTTTTTTCTCAATGAAATAGTTACGAAGCTCTTGTATGGGATAGAATAAATCCTTGTAATATATGATGTTCTATCGAAATGATTTAATTTTGGTATTAGTAGGCACGTTTTTTCTTTTCGTTGTTTTCTAAAGTGATGGAATCGTACAGCAAGAAATCTGTTGGAATAGATTCCAGATCTTGTAATATAGTATGGTGTTCTCCACAACCCCTAAAATCTCACGAAGAAAACTTAAACGCATTTACTTTTTTTTTAATTTCAATTTTATTTTCCACCACGACAAAATACAAAATTCAACTTGCCATCCGCTTCGCGCGGGCCTGACTGTTTGACACCACGTTTTTCCTCTTAACTTCTTGAACACTCGTGACCGCAAATTCAAATGTTTATCGCATAAATTCAAATCATTCAATCATAAAATACAAAAATATACCTGGGGGAGGAAAATAACAGTTCAACTTCCCCCTTTGGATTGAGAAAAGATTTGTTAACCTAATCTTTCAAAATACAATTATAAAAAAATGCATTGCATGGCAGAGAAATGGTTTTTCACCGGTACGAGTCGAAAATAAATTCACATTAGCTACAGTTCGGAAATTATAACTAAATTTAAATTAAAACATTATCTCTTTTGATTACAATAAATTAAAATTTTCCCTTAAGTGGAGTATCTACCCTAAACTAAATTTGTTTCAACATACAAGTTTTTCTTTTGTTCACTTTTTTTTGATATTACGTTATTCCTTCTAATTTGACCCGAAAAGGAGTCCATGGTCTACTCCTTGTAATCGGCATCCCAATCTTCCATCTCCATCTCACATGCTTCCACGAGATGACTCTTGTTAAGTACCTCCATATTTTAGGTTTTGTGCCGACCATCCTGTTAAATTTTATCCAATTAGACCTAATCGTTTTCATATCATTTCCATCACCACGGGCAGATTTCCAGACCAGATTCAGTTCTTGAATGAAGCTTTTTATTATAACTTGGTTCATCCCCAAAAATTGTACGTTGCTCCATTATTGCTAGCAAATCTCAATTTCGCTTGATGTAGTTTTTCGTCAAATTTTGTCTTCGTTTCTTCCATCCTTCCGTCCACACTTATCACTTTAGTTTCCAACGTTTTTATTTTCCCTTGTATCGCATCTATCTTGTTATCGTCTTGTATTAATTTTTGATTGATCATTTGGATGTCATGACAAGCAGTTATAATTTTAATTTCGGTTGCTGATCTACTCTTGGCAACTTTCATTGGAAAACTTATTCTTCGTTAAAATAGTCAGTATTGTCCTCGTCCTCTTGAGATACCACTCTATCGTTGGGAAATATTGGATTATGTTGTATGCCCACTTTTTTTTCCTGTTTCCTCTCTAGGTTAACCACCTAGAGAGGGAGTATATTAATGCAAATGGATACATTGCAATAAAACTTAATATAACTTAACAATAACAAAAACGATATGGTGAATGGTTATTGGGCGTGACTAAATAAATAATGATGGTAATGATTAACAATAAATATTTAGAGCAAAACTGCGGCTGCTGATAAACGAAAGAATGTTGTTGAAGAAGAATAAAATTAAATTGAGTGAAATTGAATCGAATGTAACTTTGAATGAAATTTAAATAGAATGTGAATTTATTGGTAAGGTAACAATTGGTAGGTGAGAGCATAAATCCATTAAACTCATTGTAGATACAGGTTAAGGGGGGGTTGAACTGTTTTAATGTGTTGATGATTAATTTGAAATATGACATGTATAATTTGGTAATAAATTTATTGGTGATTATGTCCGAAATGTTAAAAGGTGTAATATTATGAAACTGACAATGTAAGGCGTAGTTGTGACAATGTGTTACGAAAAATTTTCACTTTTCGCAACAACGTTGAATTTATAAATTCAACTTTTAACATCTAGCGACATATTTCGTAGCACTCTGTATAGCGGACGTATTTGACAGAGATTAAAACTCGCGCATGCTATGAGGAGGTCATTGGTGGGCGCTCGAACGCTCCGGTCATGTTTAAAAGTGCTGTGAAATGGTTATCAGTTTTTGGTTCAAAATTTTGAAAAGGGATGATTCGATTTTGGAGGGTTCCCATCCATCAATACGAATGGTTTTTTGGATCTTGCGCTTCAAACCCTTCATGGGGATGTGACATTCGTGATTTGAGGGATGGTTGATTTTTCCCGGATCGTACATTTTTTGTTGGACCCAGGGTCAGTGCTTCCTGTGAAATATTACTTCATTTTCACAATGGTAAGTCACCTAATAATTTTGTTCATTGCTTCGCAGTTACTGGATAATTAATTTAGCCAAATTTTCTTCCGTACACCTGGAGAACGATGACGTTGGAGTTCACCCTTGACCAATTTATGTATTTTTTATGTGTAACCTTTTGGTTTCCTTTTGTCATGCATTTTTTTATTCTTAGAGTGGTCGCCAAGATTGCGATAACCTTGCAATTTTATATTCCTGCGGCGAGGTGATATTAGTTTATCTTATCCAGTTCGCATTCGCAAGTGTGAAATGGATCGAATGTTCAGGTTGATATGTAATAAACTTTTAATTATTAATTATTGATATTTGTGTTTTATTTAATTAACTTGTTCAGGGTATTTATTTCCACTTATTACATCGAACCGCTTATGGTAAAATGCATTGACGAAGGGATTCCAAAATGATCGTAGTACGTTCGAATTTCATATTTGAAATTCTATGTTGAACATTTTTTTGTGTGTTTATTTTTGTTTTTATGTTCTTTTTTATGAAAGGCTGCGATGTTTGACCCATATACAGGGTGCGGCATTTCACCGAGATTGCTGTCTTTTGTTTTATCATTGGGGATTCGATATGGTTCCACTTTATCGTGGGATTTTTATGTAACCATTCGAATGTGCCCTTGGTTTATGTTTGGGAGTGATTTTCGGTGGCAATGTCGTTGCCACTGTGCCTGTTTTGGTCGGCTAACACCTTCTACATCCGACATCGCTTATATCTTTGCCTTCTGACAATTAACATCCAATTGTCCATTTTAATTGTGTTGTGTTAGCAAAGCTGTTTCCTTGATCTCTCCGGGGTGTTTCTTTCACACGATCCACGACTCTCGCTTCCGCAATAAATGAGCTAGTCTAAAACCTAACACCAGGGCCCCACGCAAAATTAAAGTAGATGGTTTTATCCTTCTGCGTGGACTTAATCTTTTCCGAGCTGACTTCTCATTAGAGCAGTAAGGAAAGATTTTGTATCACTGGCGCCCAACGTGGGGCTCAATTTGTTGATTTTCCAACTCTGTGTTTGTCCCGAGGTGCGTTTTCGTGCATACGATTCGACAACGGAACGTTTGTGGTCGTGTTAATTTTTTATTATTACAGCAGTTTTTGGCAACTGGAGAGCGTTGTGGACTGGGCGCTTTGCGTGTTTGTATGGTTTGGTACATGGTAAATATTAATAAATTAAGTTGTCAACTTAGTACTCGTACCGGCGAAAAACCTTTTTACTTTGATATTTGTGGTGCACAAGTTTTGTTGCTTCAAGAGCGAAATATCCTTTTGTTGTGCTCTCGCATTATTCTTTTTTGCAATATATATATATTATTTTTAATTATTGCTTGCGAGTGGCGCTACGCCCATTTCAAAATTCACACCGGCGAGAAACCATTTACGTATATACATATCAGAATAATAATATCATTTGTTGCGTTCCCTTCAATTGCATTTTGACTGTATTTGTTTTGTCACGCAATTGGGAGTCGTGTTTACGCACTATTTATTTTTTTATTATTCAATTCTTTGTACGATAGTTTCGTGTTTTATCGAACGCTTACATTTTTTTACTTCGTCTTTGTCAAGTTAACTTAATTATCATGTCTGAAAAAGCTTACGTGGCAGCCTTATCTAGAGAGGAGATCGCCGTTGAGTTGCAACGACGCAAAGGCAACGATTTATCCGGAATACCTGAACATTTAGCTTCTCGTCGTAAATTGCTATGTCAGTTGATGCGCGATGAGAAATATAATTCATCATTAGCTATGATTAAATATAAACCTGTCGACATACCTGCCGAACTAGAAATATGCGAAAAATCTCTTTCAGTAATCAGTAAACAAATTGATGATTTGTCTACTAATGTTGACGATAAACGCTTAGAAATATTAGATCATCGTCTGGCGCATTATAGCAATCGTTTAGATTTAATGGAAGGAGTTGGTTTTGATGACCCAGAAAGAAATACTTTAATTCTTAGATGTAAAACTTTACGTGAGCAGCTCGAATCCTTAATAAAAGATTCAGATACGCTGGAAAGCGAGGAGGTATTACCAATCACGAACTCTCCGGTCCAAGCAAGTAATTTTCAACCTGCACGTAGGTCCACTCTTACCGATTCAATTCCGATTAATCCAGACATTAGCACCGCCTTGACTAATATTTTATTGAACCAATCGCAAAATCGGGTATCTGTTCACAAATGGGGTCTTAGCTACGATGGCAAGGGTAATTTTAAAGCCGTTTTTGATTTTATTGAGCGCGCACAAGAGCTTGCACTTTCACGAGGGGTTAAAGAAGACGAATTATTTAGAAAAGCTGGGGAATTCTTTTCAGACGAGGCATTGGTCTGGTACCGTTCCTTGAGTCCCACTATTTCAAATTGGTCACAATTAATGGATGCTTTGAAAGTCCGATTTTTATCTCTCGATTATAGTAGAGAATATGCCGATCAAATCCGGGCTCGGAAACAATTACCAGGTGAATCTGTTCTGGGATTCATAGAATCCATGATTGCTCAATTTTCTAGATTAAATCCAATTCCTTCAGATGAGGAACAGCTATGGGTTATAAGACGTAACATGTCTCCACAAATTTCGTTAACCTTAGGGTTAAATGAATACAAAACTAGAGAAGCGCTTATTACGGCAGCTCAAGCCGCCGAAAGAGTAATAAAGTGGACCACTCCATCAGAGGCCACTTGTTCGATGTCTTCATCTCCCATGGTTACTACTCATTTTCCATTAGACCCTCAGTCAGACAACTCTCTAGATAACTGTTGGAACTGTAATAATCCCGCGCATGGTTTTGAGGATTGCCCAAAACCTTTATCTAAATTTTGTTTTGTATGCGGCCAAAAAGGGGTAACTGCCATAACCTGTCCTAGAAAACATCAAGGACGTTCAAAAAACTTGCGAAGGCGGAGAGGCGTTTCGGCTCGCCCGGCAAATCCGCGTTAAAGGCCGACAAAAGAAGAAGAGTGAGATGGCATCACGGCGTGCGTCTCAAGAAGGCTCTTAAAGCCGATTCCTTGTGTTGGAAGGGGTGGTTAGGACGCGTACGCTCTTTTTGCGGATCATCGCAGACTACTTCCGCTCTCTTTACACATCCTACGCGAGACATAAGACCATATGTTAATTTAACTGTGGGGGGGGGGGTACCTCTTGCTGCTCTGCTTGACTCTGGAGCATCTGTTTCTATTCTGGGTAGTGATGCGCACTTTTTAATAAATCAGTTAGATTTATGTTTTACGCGCGGCACCAAATCTCTTTTACATTCCGCTGATGGAACTTCACAAGATTTATTAGGTGAAGTCATGCTTCCTATCACCATTGGTGAAGTTACCAAAGTTTTAAACGTTATAGTTTGCCGTAGTATCACCACATCATTAACCCTAGGTATGGATTTTTGCAAGATGTTTGGTGTCAAAATTGATTTTGGTAGAGACCAATATTTTGTTAATCAAATTAGTGCCACGGAATTTATGCGTTCCGCTTCCGAATTATCAATAGAGCAGCAGGTTAAGCTTTCTTCCATGAAAGACAAATATAAGGAACTGGACCGTGAGGGGTTGACTCGTACTGATAAGGTAATTCACCATATAGATACTGGTTCAGCCGCTCCTGTCAAGCAGCGATTTTATCCTTTATCTCCACCCATGCGAGCTATCGCTCACCGTGAACTAGACGAAATGCTACAAATGAACATCGTTGTCCCTTCTAAGAGTGCTTGGTCGTCACCCATGCTTTTAGTCCGTAAAAAGAACGGTTCCTATCGACTGTGTTTCGATGGCCGTAAATTAAATCAATTGACTAAAAAGGATGCGTACCCACTTCCTCGATTGGATGACATTTTATCTCATTTACAGGACGCTAGATTCCTGACCTCTATAGATCTTAAAAAAGCATTTTGGCAAGTTCCTCTCTCATCCTCATCTCGTGAAAAGACTGCATTTACTGTGCCTGGCAGAGGTCTCTTCGAGTATGTCGTTATGCCGTTTGGAATTTCCAACGCCCCTATCACTCAACAGCGATTAATGGACAACGTTTTTGGTCCATTGCTTGGTGAAAAGGTGTTTGTTTACCTTGACGACATAATCGTAGTTTCCAGTACCTTTGCCGAACATTTAAACCTTTTGCAACAAGTCTTCGAAAAACTTAAAGATGCTAACCTAACCGTTAACTTTGAAAAATGTGAATTTTGCAGATCCACATTAAAATTTTTAGGTCATGTTATTGACAAATCTGGTCTTCATACCGACCCTGACAAAGTTGAGGCAATAACTAAATTTGAGCGTCCAACTACTGTTACTGGAGTAAAAAGATTCCTTGGACTTATAGGATGGTATCGACGATTTATCCCTAATCTCTCCACCTTTTCTGCTCCCATTACTGAGTTAATTAAGGGACGGGTTAAACGTCAAACCATCACTTGGACTCCTAACGCTATTGAGTCATTTGAAAGTTTAAAGAAACTATTAGTTACAGCACCTGTTTTAGTTAGTCCCAACTTTGAAAAGAGATTTTTTATACACTGCGATTCATCAGGTTACGGTTTGGGAAGTGTTTTGACACAGGGTGAAGGTGATGATGAACGACCCATTGCGTATGCATCTAGAACCTTGAACAAGGCTGAACGAAATTATTCGACAACGGAGCGTGAATGTTTAGCGGTCTTATTTGGTATCGAAAAGTTTCGACCCTATGTTGAGGGTACTCAGTTTACAGTTGTGACCGACCATTATTCGCTTTTATGGCTCATGAATATGAAAGATCCAGCCAATAAATTAGCCCGTTGGTCCGTTCGTCTTGCTCAACATTCTTTCGACATCCAGCATCGCAAAGGTCAACTGCATGTAGTTCCAGATGCCTTGTCCCGTGCTCCCTTGGAAGTCTCTTCATTAGTCTTAACTGATGATGACTTGGATCCCTGGTATCGGCGCATGCTGATCAGCGTTAGAACAAATCCGCAACTCTATCCAGACTGGCGTATTGAGTCAGATCGTCTGTATAAGCTCATTACAAACAAACACGACGTTATTTCAAATTTGGTTGAATGGAAACAGATTATTCCTAAACCTCGTCGTAATGAAATTTTGAAAATGTGTCATGACGATCCTACGTCTGCACATTTAGGTACTTTAAAAACTTTTAATAAAATTCTGGAGCTTTATTACTGGCCTAAAATGCGTACTGACGTTGCTCGCTACGTGCGTCGTTGCACAGTTTGTTTGGCTTCTAAAGCTTGCCAAGGCGCACGCTACGGACTAATGGGTAAAGAGAAAAAAGTCCGTTTTCCTTTTCAATGTCTTTCCATCGACCTAATGGGTCCATTTCCCCGTTCTGCAAAAGGTAATACTGTATTACTTGTAGTTTGTGACTGGTTCACGAAATTTGTATTAGTCAAACCATTACGAAAAGCTACGGCTAAGGCCATCTGTGAGTTTTTGGAAAATGAAGTATTCCTTCTATTCGGTACACCGATGATTTGCCAAGTCGATAATGGTCCCCAATTTACGGGTAAAGAATTTCAAGAACTAATGAACAACTACAAGATTTCACATGTGTGGAAAAATGCCAACTACCATCCACAAGTAAATTTTGTAGAGCGATATAATCGAGTCATTGGTACTGCTATTAGGTCTTATGTCAAGCGTGATCATCGTAGTTGGGACGTAGAAATTTTTAAGATAGCACATGCTTTAAGATCTGCTACCCACGAAGTTACGGGGTATACACCATCATTCTTAAATTTAGGTCGCACTGTTCCGATAAACGGAGATTATTACGGTCGCATCCAACAGTTTAAAGAGGATGATTTAACCCTTGCTAACCGTGAAAGCGTCGCGCATGATATGCGAAAGTTAAATGGGGTGTTTGAAGATGTTACTAAGCGATTGCATAATGCTTATATTAGGGGGGCTAAACATTACAACTTGCGCAAGAGATCCATCAATTTTCGAGTAGGTGACATAGTTTGGCGGAGAAATTTCGTACTTTCTAATGCTCCGAATAAAATTAGTAGTAAGCTATCTCCTAAGTATATCAAATGCAAGGTTCGCGAGGTTACTGGCCCATTAACTTATCGTTTAGTCAACGAGCGTGGTAAAGATGTAGGTGTCTATCATATTAAGGACTTAAAATCACATCCCGATGACGACGATGATCGAATATCTGAAAGGAGTTTTACTTCTGCGTGGTCTTGTTTGCCTTTCCAAACCGTTCTCTCATTAGGAACGGAAAGGAGGGAAAACAGAACACTGGCGCCCAACGTGGGGCTTGCTTCTGTATGTGCTTCTGTATCACTGGCGTCCAAAGCGTGGGAGCTTCTGTATTTGCTACTGTTTGCTTCATTTCCATCTGTATTTTTGGTGAATGCCCGGAGATAATTTCAGGAACAGCTTTTGCATTATTTTATTGGCAATTATGTTTTGTTGTCAATTTTATTATTATGTTTTTTTGAATGAAACATTTTTGTTTATACCGGCGGAATTATTTTTTTGAAGCCAACTGCGTTTGTTGATCCTTGGTTGCTGTTACGACTGTTGTTGTTTAAGTCGCGCACCGTAATTGGATTGTTTCAACGTATATTTTTTTGGTGATTGTGTAAATTCCTTGATGCCGAGTGTTTGAAGGGTTATGAAAAATATTTTTTATAATTATTTTATACCTTCGATTTAAATTAAAATTTTTATTATTATTTTATTGGTAAAGTGTTATGTGTAATTTTTTTACCTTGATATGTGTACTGTTCGTTGCTATTTGTAGCGAATTTTATTTTTTTGGTTTTCCACAAGCTATAAGGGGTGAAATCCTTTAGCTTGCCGTGGATCTACAATACATAAGGGTGGTTGGTTGGAGTATTTGTTTGTATCCTATTTGGTTCAATAACATCTTGAATCATACATTACATAAGGGTGGTTGGATGGAGTAATTGTTTGTACACATATTGGTTCCATAACAGCTTGAACCATACATTACATAAGGGTGGAGGATGGGTAATGTTTGTTCACTTAATGGTTTAACAACAACTTAAATCATAACCATTACCTAACAGGAGGTTGGGTAATGCATTTTCTACTGATCTAATTACATCTAAGATCATATTTGCACATAATTAAAACCCGTCATAATTATAGCATAACATCAAGCTATTAATTATTTCATCGGAATTTATTCCAACGGTTTGAGGAAATTTGTTTAAGTCTTGGTAGGACGATATGTTGGTCAAGTTTCCTGACCAAATTATTAATTATTTTGTCGTTTTGACAAATTACCCTTCCTATGTGTTGAGAATCATGACTGTCTCATACTGGAAGAGAAGAATTAGTTCGAAGATATTTTTGTTCGACTATTCTCGAATGGGTCCGATGCGAGCCATTCCTTATCGACAGTCTAGATGTTTTTTTTTCCTAGCTGTTCAGTTTTTTCGGTGCAGGTCCAATGCGGGCTGCCCACAGTTTTTTTCGGTGCAGGTCCAATGCGGGCTGCCCATTTTGTACTCATTGATTTTTATCTGAGACAAAATCACATATTATATGGTTTTCAGTAGCTATCATTAGCTCTACCATTTGGTTTTCGCTTCTGCGGATTTAAGGTGACATTTAGTCCCATGTGTGAAGAACCATACAAGTATTATTATTATTATTTTTTTTGATCTCAATCTTTTAGAGATTTTGATTTTTTATTTTTTTGAAATATTTTAAGCTCATTTTTTTATTAGCAACGCTTAATATTTCTTTCCTACCAAGTACTGCTACAAACTACCTCCACACTACAGTAAATGAATAAGTTTTTTTCCGTCAATTCACAGTTCGTTTCCAGCTTCGCTTGTCTGATAATTTTTTGATTTTTTTATCTTGACCTCCGGTCAGATATCTTACTTCGGGGGTGTGTTACGAAAAATTTTCACTTTTCGCAACAACGTTGAATTTATAAATTCAACTTTTAACATCTAGCGACATATTTCGTAGCACTCTGTATAGCGGACGTATTTGACAGAGATTAAAACTCGCGCATGCTATGAGGAGGTCATTGGTGGGCGCTCGAACGCTCCGGTCATGTTTAAAAGTGCTGTGAAATGGTTATCAGTTTTTGGTTCAAAATTTTGAAAAGGGATGATTCGATTTTGGAGGGTTCCCATCCATCAATACGAATGGTTTTTTGGATCTTGCGCTTCAAACCCTTCATGGGGATGTGACATTCGTGATTTGAGGGATGGTTGATTTTTCCCGGATCGTACATTTTTTGTTGGACCCAGGGTCAGTGCTTCCTGTGAAATATTACTTCATTTTCACAATGGTAAGTCACCTAATAATTTTGTTCATTGCTTCGCAGTTACTGGATAATTAATTTAGCCAAATTTTCTTCCGTACACCTGGAGAACGATGACGTTGGAGTTCACCCTTGACCAATTTATGTATTTTTTATGTGTAACCTTTTGGTTTCCTTTTGTCATGCATTTTTTTATTCTTAGAGTGGTCGCCAAGATTGCGATAACCTTGCAATTTTATATTCCTGCGGCGAGGTGATATTAGTTTATCTTATCCAGTTCGCATTCGCAAGTGTGAAATGGATCGAATGTTCAGGTTGATATGTAATAAACTTTTAATTATTAATTATTGATATTTGTGTTTTATTTAATTAACTTGTTCAGGGTATTTATTTCCACTTATTACATCGAACCGCTTATGGTAAAATGCATTGACGAAGGGATTCCAAAATGATCGTAGTACGTTCGAATTTCATATTTGAAATTCTATGTTGAACATTTTTTTGTGTGTTTATTTTTGTTTTTATGTTCTTTTTTATGAAAGGCTGCGATGTTCGACCCATATACAGGGTGCGGCATTTCACCGAGATTGCTGTCTTTTGTTTTATCATTGGGGATTCGATATGGTTCCACTTTATCGTGGGATTTTTATGTAACCATTCGAATGTGCCCTTGGTTTATGTTTGGGAGTGATTTTCGGTGGCAATGTCGTTGCCACTGTGCCTGTTTTGGTCGGCTAACACCTTCTACATCCGACATCGCTTATATCTTTGCCTTCTGACAATTAACATCCAATTGTCCATTTTAATTGTGTTGTGTTAGCAAAGCTGTTTCCTTGATCTCTCCGGGGTGTTTCTTTCACACGATGCACGACTCTCGCTTCCGCAATAAATGAGCTAGTCTAAAACCTAACACCAGGGCCCCACGCAAAATTAAAGTAGATGGTTTTATCCTTCTGCGTGGACTTAATCTTTTCCGAGCTGACTTCTCATTAGAGCAGTAAGGAAAGATTTTGTATCAAATGTTGGGTGTACTTTGGGCAGCAAAGTATGCCCACTTCATGCAAATTAAACCCATCGATAACGACAACTCCAGTAATATTGATTAATGTTTCTTCCAAGGGGGTCAATGGGACTTCAGGCGGTCCTAAATTTCCAGTTTCATTATGACTCACTTTAATTTTTCTTGCCTTTGAGCGTACTGTTGTCTTCCAATTACTGAAAGCCTTTTTCCATGATTTTACATCCTCTTGTGGCCCACCCGCACTATTCAAGTTCATGAGTTAATGTTTTCCACTTTGTTTGTAACTTGGAACTATCTTCTCCTGGTTTAAATGCATTCTCCCGAAAGTACGCATCGCTTTCAAGTAAATTCTGCCAAGGAATAGCGCTTTCCTCTGAGTAAAAATAATCTATAAGTTGCATTCTGGCATTCCGTGCTGAATATGTTCTTTGTGGGTTACAATTTTGCACATCTTCATTTTCTTCACGTTGTAAATAAAGCTTCATAAATAGCACTTCCAGATCCCTCCCTTTCTCTAAGGATGTTATGTAAAACACAACAAGCCAATACAGCTTTAGTGGCTTTTTCTGGACCCAGTAGCATAACATTCTCAAGAACACGAAATTTCTATGCGGTCATGTTAAAGCACTTTCTACTTACTATGCGTCGAGTTCGTGAAATACGATAGGTATATATTATTCTTTTCTGATCAGTTAAAGCCTTTCTAGGAAATGGACGGATTCCATTTTCTGAGAGAGGGTATGCCTCGTCTACGACGAATACAAACGGAAATTGTGTATAATTTTCAACACATAATCGTGTAAGAGACGGGATATTTAATTTTTTACCAAAAAATAATTTTCCAAAAGTTGATTTACGAAAAATACCGCTATTGCAATTTCGTCAATAATATAATCATCAATATCTACAAATAAATATTTTCCGTCTGCGAAAGTTGAATTACGAAAATACCACTATCGCAATTTCGCCCGTAATCACCAATGATTGGGTTACAAGATTATTAGAAACGTGGCAGGACATGGGGAATGAACTATCAGATTTAGTTATTGTCTGTGATAACCTGATAACTGATAATGCACCTTGCCATTCAAGACTTGAAACTGCTATCGATGGGACGGGACGTCAGCAACATTATTAAAGCTGGGACCTTACTCTCCAATGTTAAATCCCATTGAGATTATTTGGTCAAAAATTAAGATTTGGGCTAAAGTTAATATGCGAATTCCACATGTTAGAGTTCCTGGTATTATGGAACAAAGATTAGTTTACTTAGAAGAGATTATTGATGAAGCAAAACGCACTGTAAGTGGAAGTGATTGTTCTCGTGCAGCGCAACACACCACCATACATCATGTTGCCGCTTTAGAAATGGACGATATGGCAGTTGGATGTTAAACACATTTTTATTATAAGTTTAATTTTTGCAATAAATTCATTTTACATCATATAACTCATATATTGTGTAATTCCAGTAGTACACTCTTTGACCATGAGCCAAATATTTGACATATTTTTTAAATAATTTTTCTGAATTACAAGTAACCCTTTCCGAATTACTATTAACGCATTCTGAAATAAACTTAACTAAACTGAATTACAATTGACGTTTTCTCAAATACAATTGACAATCTGAATTTGAATAAACATTTTCTGAAATTCAATTGAGTGATCAGAATTACATTGACGTTTTCTGAAATAGAATTGACAAATCTGAATTTCAATTGAAACTGTTCATAGAGGAAGTCATGTTATTGTAAGTAAACGTTATAAGATGCATACTGATGGAAATAATAAACTAATATTGTCCGTCTGATCGCTGTAACTCATCTCTGATTGGTTAATGCATTTATTCCAAACTAAAAAATATTCACAATATTGAATAACCTTTACGCTTGCTGACATTATAGTCAACTAATCTGAATTACAATTGACTAATCTCAATTTCAATTGACTAATCTGAATGTAAATTGACGCTTTCTCAAATACAATTGACTAATTTGAATTTCAATTGACGGTTTCTCAGATACAACTTATTTTTTTTTTCCTGTTTCCTCCCTAGGTTAACCACCTAGAGAGGGAGTATATTTATGCAATGGGATACATAATAATATAATAAACAATAACATAACAATTAAATGACACAAGAATGGTGGTGATACATGGTGGTGAAAATAATGTTGATGAGTTTATAACAATTTTTATTAAGTTAATAAAATTAATAAAGGAACAAATGAGCGCTACTACGGCAGCGGCTAAATAGAGAGAAAATGATAATAAAATTTAAATATGAATGAGTGAATTGAATTAATAACTTTAACATAATTTTTTTTATTATTTTTTTTTTTGATTAATTTAGGTGATGCATAAATCCATTTTAGGCAGACTAAGGGGGGGTGTTAAATTGTTTAAGAGTGTTAATGATAGACTTACAAAAGGTTATGAAAAGTTTAGTGATAGATTTATTTGCAATGATTTCTGAAATGACAAAGGGTGAAATATTTACTAGCGAACAATGAGAGGTGTAGGTGTGGCGTTGCTGGACGTATTTCGGGCAGCAAGACAACAAATGATGTAGAGTCTGCCTACTTTTTGAATCGCAGGGGCACACATCAACAGGACTGATCTTGAATCTGTATAGATACTCGCGCGCAAACGAGTGACCCGTCAATATCTGCGTCATTTCAAAGGAGGTATCAACGGCACTTCGGAACAAGCGAACATCATGTAGCGTAGGTAAATGCTGCCGGGTGGTCGAACCTTGGACGGCATTTCTGTATTCGGTATCCCAAGTACATGCCGACTCAAGGCGAATCACCCTTCTTGCGTAACTTAGAGGGAACTGGTTGTATGCCATGCGACTGTGTGAAACAGCCGCGTCTTTGGCACATTGATCTGCAACCACGTTCCCTTCAATGCCGCAATGAGCCTTTACCCACGCAAATCTGATGATCGTTTGGTCCTTCAGTTTGAGCAGTGAACGATGGATGGAGGTGACCAAAGGTACGGTGCTACTCCTATTAGCGATGGCAACAAGCGAAGAAAGGCTGTCGGAGAAAATACACACTGAGTTTAACCTCCTGGGGGAGATCCAAGTCAGGGCGGCGTCAATCGCATATAACTCGGCTTGAAACACGCTACAAGTACCGTTTAACCGGTACTTGTGGGTCTCTTGCCGAGCTTCACGGTATATGACGATTGCCGCGCCGACCTCCCCACCTTCCAGCTTGCTGCCATCGGTAAATATAGCAACATCGATCTGGTCGCATATTCGATCGACTTCCAGCGAGTCGTTTGCTTTTACGAAACTGATCGTTTGTCTATAGCGGGGATGTAACATCTCCGCTGGCGACGTACGATTTTGCAAGACGACGTCGTCCGGAAGTCGATCGAAAGTACCATCCATTTTCACTTGCTCTACCCTTGCCACCTCCCTTATTCTTAGCTCGATTGGAGTAAATCCAGCTAAGGCCAACGCAGATATTGCCGAGACCGTATGAAATGCGCGCGTAGCCCTGACGGCGAATGCCCGCTGAAAAGATCGCAACCAACCCAGCACGTACTTGTATCTTAGCACTCCACTCCAAATAAAAGAACCGTAAGTAATGGTCGGTTCGATGTCCGCGTGGTATATTGTCTCCACATTTCGTGGATTAATACCCCAAGTGGGCCGTACGAACCGACATAAAGATTTAAAAATTTTGTTGGCTTTGACTATGATGTGTCGAACGTGTTCATTGAATTTCAAGTGTTGATCTAAAATAATACCTAGAATTTTAATGTGAGGCTCATAAGTCAAAACAGTGTTGCCGAAGGAAATTCTACAAAATTTGGTTTTTGGAGTGAAGGCTATTGCTTGAGTTTTCGGAGCGCTAAATGTTAATTTAACACCTGCGCCCCACTCACTGATCGCAAGTAGAGCTGCGTTGGCACGACTTTCCATCTGCATTACACTGGGCGAACTCACGATTAGAAGGACGTCATCCGCGAATGCTTGCATATGACATCCCTCCGGTAAACCTACATCGAGAAGTTCATCCAGTATAATGTTCCAAAAGGTAGGTCCGCAAACAGAGCCTTGGATGCATCCTTTGGTCATGGTCTTGCGCGACTTCCCGTCAGCGTAGGCCAGCTCAACAGACCGATCGGCGATATAACTTTTAATCAAGTTATATATGTTCCGCGGGCATGAAATGTTTCGCAGTCTGTTGAATAGCGCTGGCCACCAAGCGTTGTCGAACGCCGCTTTGATATCCAAGGATACACCAAGTACCAGACATTTACGACTTTTCTCACGTCGGATAATCGATATTGCATCATGTAAGGCGTTGATCGTAGAGGTCTGTTCCCTGAATCCATACTGTTTAGGACTCCATGCCTGACGCTGAACACCAAAATACGTTAAACGCTTGGTGAACAGCTTTTCCAGCAACTTTCCGAAGACGGGCAAGAGTCCTATGGGCCTAAAAGCCGAAAGGTCCGTTGGATCGGACCTATTCGGCTTAGGCAAGATCTTCACATAGGCACTCTTCCACGGCTTCGGAAAGTGGCCGGTTGCCAGGCACGAGTTCATTAGTTTAGTAATGAATTCAGGGTAGGCCTCCGCGACCACGCCGCAAATATCTGACGTGAGGTTGTCAATGCCCGGCGCTCTGTTTGGACTCATGGAATTTAATGCGTCCAATACCTCTCCCTCTGTGAACTCCTCTTCATCCGGTGTGTCACATACGTAGGGCGAATTAAACATATGTCGCAGTTCTCTGTGTCTCAGTCTCGTATCGACGTCGTCGTCGGGGTAGAAATGACAAAGCAGTCTAGTGGCCGTTTCGTCGCTGGTATCAGTAAATCTGTTTTCGCACGTTAAAGTAAACGGAGGGCGTCTAACGGGTGCGTCCTTAATCAGTCTGTTTGTCAGTGACCACACACTTTCTTGGTGTTGCCCATTACAAAATGTTCGAAAATTCGCGGTAGAAGTGGAGCGTATCAGATCACCGTATTCTTGCCTTAGCTCCTTTTGGTCTTCTAAGAGCCATGAAATGTCAATACCCTGTCGAAGACCGGAGTGAATACGGTGATGTACTCTGATACACTTCTTTTTTAATTCTTCCAACTCCTCGGACCACCACGGGTTATACGGGTTAGAGTTGCCACGTATTTTCATCGAGGAGAAACATGATTTGCGTATGTTCTCGGTAAGAGTCTCAACCGTGAGGTCTAAGTCGTTGGAAGTAATATCCGCGAAATTTGTGTTTAGAATTTTGGATTTGTTAAAATTTGTAACAAGGTTGGTTCTAAAGTTTTGCCAATTGGCGATTTTATTCCTAAAAATGTACGTCGAATTATTGATGACCGGATTTACACAGTCATCAACTGAAATTTGGTATGGATACAACTTATTAATCTGAATTAGAATTAACGCTTTCTCAAATAAAAGTGGAAAAGGTGTAGAAATAATTTGCGCAAGCTTAAGGGGGGGGGGGCGAAACGATAGCCTTCCCCATCTTTTTTAATAAAACTACAATAAATCCTTTGACGATCCTATTAGCATTTTACAGCCCCTCCCAAAAATGTTCTGAACAATATTAAATTTTAATTAAAAACCTTTGAAGCTCAAACGATTGATACCCATTTTAATAAATAGTACGTAAAAAAATTGAAGAAATAATTCCTAGGTACGGGCGGGGGACTCAAAAATCTTACGTATCCTTATATGGCGGCAGGAGGGTGCCAAAAACTACAAAAATAGTTTTTAGGTAATTAATAGGCGCTCCTTAATTATATTATTAAAAAATTTGAAGTTATTTACTCACGGTAAGTTTTTTTATGCAATTGCAGATACAGGGGGTATAAGAGGGATAACTACCCCTCCATTAATTTTCAAACATTGAAGGAACAACGATTAAATGCACTAAACTTGCGAAAAAATTAACCTTTTTTTTGCGTTATTATACAATGAATTACCAATGAGTTAACCCCCCCCCAAATGAAATTTCCCTAGATCCATCCCTGCTCAGATCTATCAACGAGAATTTAAAAGAAACAACAACAAAAAAAAGAAAATCCCTTCATTTTTATATTACAAATTACAATATTTTACTATATAAAGGTCACAATAAATTGAAATAATATCAAAATCGAAAAGTGTAAATCGTAAAGTAAAATGTCCGAAACTGATAGTAAAACTGATAATGAATCCAGCAATCGTGGCGCTGGTTCTTCTGCACACACTTTACCTGATAATCCAAACAATGGACACCAATCGGCAAATAGTGGTCGAAATCGAATGAATGATAATCGTAACAATGCCGCTAATTCCTATTGGAGAGATCACACAGTCCAGAACAGCAACAATGATGGAACCTTCTACACGTTTCCGAACATATATCGTGAAGTGCCCCGAAGAACTGAACCAGTAAATCAATCTGGCCAATACCAGCAGGTAACCTCTTACAACTTTTACAACATTAATCAAAGGGGTGCTGGAAATAATAACAGAGGATATTACTCTCAGAACAATGAAAGATCTGGCCAGCATCGTAGCGATAATTTGAACCGTGAACAATCGATGCGAACCACCAGTTATGGAAGGCACGAACAGGGCAATAACGCCCAATCTGGTCAATATCGCGGTAATTACAATCGTACTGGTGGTAATTTGAATTATAACTCAGAACGCAGGTATAATGATACGTCCTACTATGGAGCCGAAAGACGAAGCATTGGAGATCGTAACGACCAAGATTGGACGGTACCTTCACTGAGAAACGAACGCATGGAAATTGCGTTATTTGGTTCCGTTAACAGAAGTGCTGGGATAAACTTCAATAAATATGATGATATCCCCGTGAAAGCTGAAGGAGAGAACGTTCCTTCTCATATTACATCGTTCGACGAAGTTACCTTGACGGAAATTATTCGGAATAATATAAAATTGGCCGGATACGAAGTTCCAACTCCTGTACAAAAGTACGCCATTCCTTTCGCTGTAGCCAAGCGCGATATTATGGCATGCGCCCAAACTGGTTCCGGGAAAACTGCCGCCTTCTTAGTCCCAATACTTAATCAAATATACGAACATGGCCCACAAGGTATAACCCAAGAACATGGTTATCGCGGTAAACAACGGCCATTTGGTTTGGTTTTGGCCCCCACCCGTGAATTGGCGACGCAAATCTTTGACGAAAGTAAAAAGTTTTCGTATCGGGCTCGCGTGAGACCATGTGTTGTGTATGGTGGTACTAACATCGGGGATCAAATGAGAGATTTGGATAGAGGTTGCCAATTTCTGGTAGCCACTCCTGGTCGCTTGATCGATTTAATCGATCGTGGAAAAATTGGATTGGAAAATTGTCGATATCTGGTTCTTGACGAAGCTGATCGTATGCTCGACATGGGTTTCGAGCCCCAAATTCGGAAAATTCTCCAAACTCCAAACATGCCCAAAACTGGAGAGCGCCAAACCCTCATCTTTTCTGCCACGTTTCCCTACAAAATTCAAAAGTTAGCAGGGCAGTTTTTGCACGATTCCATATTTTTAACAGTTGGTCGTGTGGGATCTATTTCGGAAAACATTACTCAAAGCGTTGCTTGGGTTGAAGATAACGATAAAAGGTCATATTTGATGGATATAATGTCGACAGAAAATTTGCAACCATCTGAGGAATGTCTGACTCTTGTGTTTGTGGAAACGAAGAGACGTGCAGATGATTTAGAATATTATTTGTACAATCGAGGTTTTCCGGTTACGTGTATTCATGGTGATCGGTGCCAGAGAGATCGTGAAGAAGCTTTGAGGAACTTTCGCTCTGGTAAAAGTCCAATTCTTATTGCTACGGCGGTAGCTTCCAGAGGAATCGACATTCCTAATGTCAAACATGTGGTGAACTTCGATTTGCCTACCGACATCGATGAATACGTTCACAGGATTGGACGTACAGGACGTGCAGGAAATGTAGGCGTTTCTACATCGTTTTTCAATCGAAGAAATTACGGTTTGAAAGGAGATTTGGCTAACGTTTTAGCCGAAGCCAACCAAGCCGTTCCTTCTTTTTTGAAACCTTGGACGTAGATGGTGTTCGATCCCCCGAGCAAAATATTTACAGATCTCTTATTATAAAAGGCCAAGTCTTTCTTTCTTTCTTTCTGTCTGTCCCACGGAAATACCCGAAGCAAACCGAACCGAACCGAACGCACAACGTATCATCGGATCAACGTATCATCGGATCAACGTATCATGGGATGAACGTATCATCGTATCAACGTATCATCGTATCAACGTATCATCGGATCAACGTATCATCGGATCAGTTAATCCGATTATCCTACTCAAAATTACTATATAAGCAGAATTACATTATAACGAAATAATAAGTGTTGAACGTCAACGAAAAATGTTTTCAGGTGAATTAATAAAGGATGTGGAACAGGCGCTAAAGAGGGCCTTATCGTTCGGAAAATACGAAGATTTTGAAGTCAGAGAAGAATTCAAACGAGCTACTATTAATTCGTTAATGCTGATCGCGACATTGAATCCTCAACAACTTATTGGGTTCCAGAGCATAATAGATGGAATTGATTTAGGGGACAATCACCGACTGCATTACCTTAACGGTCCAGGTGGTTCGGGGAAAACGTACCTCTATAATACTTTAATAACCTTCTTAAGAGGGCGTGGTGAAACGGTGGTCGCTTTTGCCTCAACAGGAATTGCTGCAACACTAATGAAAGGTGGACGCACAATCCATAGTGGATTTAAATTGCCTGTTCCGTTGGACGATACATCGGTCTCCAAAATGAAGCAAACAACAGCTGAAGCCAAGAAAATTAGAGAAGCCGCGCTTATCATTATGGATGAGATAACAATGTTGCCAAAGGATGGAATTCGAGCCATTGATTTATTATTGCGGGAACTCATGAATAATAACAGTCCATTTGGGGGTAAATCTATTGTTATTGGAGGTGATTTCCGCCAAACACTCCCGGTGATGCCAAAGAGAAAACGAATTGATGTTATTGAAGCGTGTTTAACGTCGAGTCCATTTTGGAAATACTTCAAACAATTGTCCTTGATTTCCAATATGAGAAGTGAAGACCAAAATGAATTCAACCAGTGGTTGCTCAATATTGGTAATGGAAGTTTGCCATCCGTTGAGGGACTCTCGGAGGACGCCATCCAGATTCCGACAGATATGATTGTTCAAGGCGACATTATTTTTAAGATATTCGGAAACTCGATCGCGAAACTCTCTGTTGATGAGCTTTCCAAGCGGGTGATTCTTGCAACCACCAACAAAGAAACGCTCGAAATCAACAACAATATCATTCGGCAATTAAATGGGGAGAGTCAGATTTATCATAGTTCGGACTCGATCATTACAGAGGACAGTAATGATCTTATTAATAATTATTATCCTCCAGAATTTCTCAACAGCCAAACGCCATCAGGAGTACCTCCACATGAATTAATATTAAAACGCGGATCTATAGTAATGTTGATTCGAAATTTAAATCCCGGAAAAGGGCTGTGTAACGGTACCAGGATGGTCGTTCGAAATATGCATCGGCGTTCCATTCCGTGCGAGATAATTTCAGAGTCGCACAGAGGGCAAATTGTTATCCTTCCTCGAATTGACATTGCACCTACAGACAGTAATTTGCCCTTTACTCTTAAAAGACGCCAGTTTCCGATAATTCCCGCTTTCGCCGTAACGATAAACAAGTCGCAGGGGCAAACATACGAACATGTCGGAATTAGTTTGACTGAACCGGTATTTTCACACGGACAACTCTATGTAGCTCTCTCGCGATCTCGACTTCGACAAAATATAAAAATCCTAATTAAAGACAATTCTAGACAAGGACAACTTAGAGCTACAGACTGGTTTACACAAAATGTAGTGTTCCGGGAAGTTTTTGAAAGACTTTAAAATTAAGCATTAATTAACCATACGTTTTCAAAATTCATGGACAGACGTACCACAGAACCACAAACCTGTATCCACCTGAAGGACAAACAAGAAAGTTTGCACAACTGTATGTAACTAGATGATAGCCCGTCCGAGGACGGGTAGCTAGAAGGACGGGCAGTCAGCCAAGGTCATATGGCTTTTGGATTGCACTGAGAGCTTTCCTTAATCTTCATTCAACTTAACTTACCTTGGGTAGCTGCCCGCCCTTCTAGCTACCCGTCCTCGGACGGGCTATCATCTAGTATATTTAGAAGATAGTACTTATTAATTTTAATTTGTGTTTATTTATCAATTAAAAATAAATTATTGTCGTAAATAAAATCTTTAGTAATACCTAATGTGTTAGTACTTCCTTGTACACAACATTTTTCGTGAATACTGACTGTGAACCTTCAATCAATTTCCCTTGTTCTCTTCCATCAACTATTTTTATCTTCAGATCTTCAGATCTTCGCACTCTTGACATTGCCACATAAAGATGACCGTGACTGAACACCGGTTTGAGCAGATATAATCCAACTTTTTCTAACGTCTGCCCCTGAGCTTTGTTGATCGTCATGGAAAAGGCAAGTTTAATTGGAAACTGTCGCCGCCTTAAAACAAATGGCAAGTCAGTACTTGTTGGGGCTAAATCTATGCGCGGAATAAAAACAGTCTGCTTTCCAGCAGTTCCTGTCAAGACTTCAGCGATGATTAAATTAGGTTTTAACGATTTAACAATTAAGCGCGTCCCATTACAAAGACCACGTTTAGTGTTCAAATTTCTGAGCAACATAATCACACTTCCAACCTTCAAGTGAATTTTGTGTACTGGCATCCCTGAGGGAGTTTGTTCATTCAAGAATTCAATCGGATAGTTTTCCCTATCGTTATCATCACCATCGTCAATCGAATCGCTACTTAGATAAGTGAACACGCTGCCGTCTAAAAGGTCCAACACTTGCTCGTTTATATCGTCAACGTCTGTATTTTTTGGGCAAAGTATTGCCATTTTGGAATATTTTTTCACATCAGCAGCTGTAAGGCTTTCTCCAAAAATTTCATGGGTAAGGGAAGTTTCGCATATAGAATTATGTGGAATCTCAATTATCTCTTCGGGTAAACCTTTGTTATTTGTAAGCTCCCCGTTGCCCAACTTTATCAGCCAATCACTAAATGCCGAATCAATGGACCCCACAGATCGTTAAATTTAATGCTGGAATGAATAATTGCTGACCTCTTTTCATGAGGTACAACAGGAAGCGTTTGCCTGAAATCACCACCAAGAATTAAAACTTGACCGCCAAAAACTTGAGTGTTTTTCATGATCTCTTGAAGGAGTTTGTCAATGCAATTTAGTGCATTATTTGGGGCCATTGTAGCTTCGTCCAAGATTAAAATCTTGGCTTTCCTGATAAGCTCCGCATCGGAACTGGTCATCGTCATTCTCGAAGTGGAATTTTCATATACAGGAACGGGTATTTTAAATTGTGAATGATATGTCCTGCCACCATCAAGAAGATTTGCAGCGACACCTGTTGATGCTGTAGCCAGTGCAATATTTCCTTCTCCTCGTATAGTACTCAGAAGTAATCTATACATGAATGTTTTGCCACTGCCACCTGGGCCATCAAGAAAAAAGCACCTGCTTTCTTTTTCGTCATCTTGAACGGCAGACATTATTTCATTGTATGCTACCTTCTGTTGTGGATTCAACATCGACTTCATTCTTTCACTTTTTTCTCTTTCTTGCTGGGCATCATAGTGAGTTACAGGAGTAACGTGACGATTGGCCGGAGGAGTGGGCAGTCCGTAATCCGCACATTTTTTACCGTGAACGATAAGCACATCTTGAATATCTTTAAGGGCGAAATTCTCACAATCGGTACAGTCATTTAAATGGATATCATGTTGCCTTACAAAATCCTCACAAAGATCTTCCTTGTACTTTGCAAAAAGTTCGGGTACATTTGGCGGTGCAGCAAGGACACAAAGATAACCGAACAGTTCTCTTAATTGTCGAGGCATTTTTTCGGCCACCGCCTCAGATAGGGTATCGTCCCAAATTTCTTCAGTGTTAAATAGTCCTCGTTTTTGAGCTGCCGTAATAAAATCTGGATATAAAACTCCGTCAACGGATTTCAAATTTTCAAAAGAAGTAGCTCCAGGGATATGCAGCAAGAGGACTCGTAAACAAAATCGCTTTGTGTCTGCGTTCAAACTTACGCCGAAGCGTCCACTGACGTTTTTTCTCGTCAAATACATAATATAGTGGAATGTCGATATACAAATGTTTTCGAGCATTTTCATCCCCGATTTAATTTAAACCATGCAGTTAGGGTAGTATCGCGTGTGGCTTCCCTCTCTGCAACGGCCTCCATATTGTATTCGGTGAAATAAACACTTTGCTCATTAGGAAGATGAACTTGAAGTCGCACGATAGTATGCGATTGATCATGCATTTTAAACGTAGAGTCTCCATGCTGCCTCTGGAGCACTAACATACCTGGAATCCATAAAAGTTTGAAGTTCATCATGGTGTAAGTTGTTGTGCTCTTCGATTGCAACATTAGCACGATCATGTCCTTTGTACACGTATTTGAAAAGATATTTCACACTTTTGACGGAGGCACAACTTTCAACATTAATATGGCAATTAAATTTCAAACTTAAATATGGATTGTATGGAACAATCCAGGAATTATTAATTTTCTTTCCATTGCCAATCACTTCGCTGCCATTGTTTCGGCGGCGATATTTAGGATACCCGCCTGAATTTGCTAATGTTTCTTCCTGGAAATCTTTAGGAAATTCTTTAGAACATTTTCTGTCAACCATACAGGGGGAATTTAAGTTCTCTACCCCACATGGTCCATGAACCATGTGTTTCGTCACAATTGCATGCAACCTTGAGGAAGTTACAACATTAGGTATTTCTGCTGAAATAACTTTATCGATGGCATCGGAATCCTTGGGCTTATGTTCTTCTTTCACAATTAGTAAAATATGAGTGTGAGGCAGACCACGTTTTTGGAATTCAATCACATGTACAATTGCTGTTGGCGTTCCAAGTACTTGTTTTTTTGTTAATTCAGATTGTCAATTATTGACAATCTGAATTTGAATAAACATTTTCTGAAATTCAATTGAGTGATCAGAATTACATTTACGTTTTCTGAAATAGAATTGACAAATCTGAATTTCAACTGAAACTGTTCCTAGAGGAAGTCATGTTATTGTAAGTAAACGTTATAAGAATCATACTGATGGAAATAATAAACGAATATTGTCATCTCTGATTGGTTCATTCATTAATTCCAAACTAAAAAATATTCACAATTTTGAATAACCTTTACGCTTGCTGACATTATAGTCAACTAATCTGAATTACAATTTACTAATCTCAATTTCAATTGACTAATCTGAATGTAAATTGACGCTTTCTCAAATACAATTGACTAATCTGAATTTCAATTGACGGTTTCTCAAATACAAGTTACTAATCTGAATTACAATTAACGCTTTCTCAAATAAAAGTGGAAAAGGTGTAGTTCTTTACCCATCATTTTGATAAATTCATTTAGCTCCATTGCGATAATTATGTCACATTTATAATAAAATAAGAATAATAAAAATATCAATACGCGAGTCGCCTAAGCAATTACAGCAAAATTAACATTACGAATAAAAGGCAATACACCGGAAATGATTACATAGTGAGAAAATAGATTGATGGAAAAGATTTTAGGTTTTCTTAAGGGGTAAATCAGGTATGGGAGTTGAAAGTGTGAGGTTCAGTTAGGAAGTTAGTTACGATGTGTTAGAAGGTGAACATCAAGTGCCCCTGGGAGAATGCACATGGTTGTAATAAGGATACTTATAAGGATACTATACAAATAATAAGGATACTTCACCCCCATTTATAATGTAAGAATTAATATTAAGTATTAGATTTAAGGTGTATGTAAATATTTGTTGCTAGGTGTTTCAATAAAAAGTGTTAAAGTTTCGAGCCCGCGTTTTAATTCAAAATGCATAAAAGGTCCCGCCCGAAAATAATTCGTGACAATAACTTGTTTGTGTACCTTACACAAGTGGCAACTAGGGCCACGTCTAACAAAAACATCATATGTGACAACACATTACTTTCCCATTCACTACATTTTCTACTTCATTTTATATTAATAAAAAAAAATATTAACTCAAAAAATTTTTTAACTGTAAAATACACATATTAAAATAATCCGATGCAACTTATATTTTAAAATCGCTTATATATAATTTTTTCATTTTAACAATTTAAGAGAAACGAGTGTCGGATATCATAAGACGCGAAAAAATAATTTTTTTTAATTCCCGCTTCCACCGGGAAGCAAGCGGTACAGATCTTCAGCAATTTTCATTCTCCTAAAAATGGACGATTTTCAACCAAAATCTAATCAGCTCTTTAGACAGCGGATTCCAACCATTGTATAATTAATACCGATTATTTTCCATATTTTTGGCGTCGACAACTTTTCATAGTGCGATTTAACAATGTGATATGATTTTGATCATTTGACATCTGATATTTTAAAGACGGGAAGAGTACAGGTACAGATTGAGATTCGTGAGTTTTAGCTTTCAGCGATGCCTTAATTGACTGGACTATAACAAACTGATGAATGAAGTAACGTATACGGAAAATTAAGGGTGGAAGAGTAAGGGGGCTCATAATTATTTTTATATGCAATTCGATAGACGTATTATGTACTTATTTTTTTGCACTCATTTTTGATTACGACGATGGTTTTTCCATTGTAATTTGTTCAAATAATTACACAAAGACGTAATGATTTTTGAAAGCCTTGCGTTTTCCCTTTAGGAGAATGCGTGCTGTTTATTTTGCCTATTACATACTGCCGTGATATGCGAATAAAATTAATTTATATCGCGGGGAAATTATACGGCACTTTTTTCTTTCTTCCGGCTAGCTCAAAAAATTGACTCTATAAGGGCGTGACACTGGGTTCGATTATGAATAAAAACACACTTATCGGGTTGCTGTCAATTCGCAACGTATTCAAAATGATAATGATTTCAATATGTACCTGAATCTTCTTGTACCCTTTTATGCTGTATCTAATTTTAAGCAAAAATATTCATTTATTTATCATCAAACATTCATTTATTAATACAAAAGCAATGCAAAATATTGTGAAACGAAATTATTAATCTCAAAAAAAAAACAAATCAAGTGTTGTACAAATCAACGTAAAGTTCAATAATCTAACTACCCCCCGATTTAACCGCACTAAGTCAATTTCAAAATTATTTTCAAACAATTTTAAATAACGCGCGCACAATTTTTCTATCTTACCGCGTTTTCTCTCCACCGTCGAAGACAGGAACCAGTTCTGTTGTTTGTAGAAGTCGCCCGCTTGTCGTGACCCAGCATCAAACTATTTATCCATCGCTCGAATTATAAAAGAATCGACTACCATAAATACTTTGTTGTTTATTAGATAGCAATCTTCTTTCCGTTTTTACAGGTGATCTTCCTACTTAATTAATTTCCAACAATACTCCAATTTTTAACCAACAAACTTTCCACAGTGGTACCAAAAATTTTCATTAAAAATAATACTTGTCCTTTTACTAATCTCATACTAATTTTCATAAACCACATCTAATCTCTTTGCTGGTCACTTCTCCAATTATAACCAAAATTTAACTTCAAAAAACCAAAAACCGTCCTTACTTCTCTATGGACGCCAAGCGAATTCTCAAATTATCTTTCCTTCTTCCCTTCCAAAACTTTATGAGCCGGCGTATTTTAAATTTCTCGAACTTGTCCGCATTAAATCTGTCCTTTTTCCGTAGCTTCACTCTCTATTTATCACTTAAGTTTTAAATTGTTCGCGTTTACCTAACTTTTACAAATTTTAAAATTACTTAATCTGTTTTGATTTCAAATTGAACAATTACACAAATGATTCATAAATTCGTTTATTTACATTTTTTAGGAATGGATTAATTTCTAAAGAGATACAATTTGAGTTCGTCTGATATTTGATCAAACAGCTCTTTTTATTATAAAGGTACTCGTAAGACTTAGATACAATTCAAATAGTGGTTTCTTAACCTTTTCCCTTTTTTAATAATGGATGTGTTTTTTGCTTAATCGACTCTCCAATTTGGAACATTGCAGGAGCATACCTTCAGTGCGTTATCTGTTTTTATGTTATTTAAGTTTCGAATCTTCAATTACAAGCTTAGTTTTAAATTTGTATATTTACTTTATTTCGTGTTTTCCTAGATTTGTGAATTAATATATTTCACCCCATCTTTTGACTTTATTCTTTTGGCGAACCAAATAAAATAGCTTTCTTCCGTCTGCCCTTGTTTTACTCCGTTCTCCTGGTGCCCTTAAACAACATCATTTTTCCAGTTAGTTATGACTTATGACTTATTTATTTATCGTATGGCGTGTACACAAAATAGAAAAGTAATTACATGTTGTGACGTCCTTTTGTCACACAGAATTTTGCGTTGGCAAAATTCTTTTTTGTCAACAAATTTTATTTTCAATTCTAAATAAATTTCAGTTTCCTAACGTCAATTTTTATTCATTTGATTTTAAATCAATATTTTGCATTTCGACGCCTGAACCTATGCAACCCAAATTACCACCAATTTCATTTTAACAATATTTCTGAGTCCACGCATGATCGAACGATCATCAAAGGTTGACAAAATGGCTTGATAGCGGTAGGTCGCAAATATTTTGCGGTCCGACATTTTATTAATTTTCAACAATTTTAATGTATTTTCAACAACCGAAATTATTTTACGACGATGACGTTCAATGTAGTGTATAGTGTGGTGATTTTATTTTCAACACCAAACGTTTCATTCAATTAAAAATCAATTTTATGGATTTGGTAATTTCTAACGACGCTATTCAAATTGGAACATGGCGGAGCAAGTCACATCTGGACTTTCGGCAAGTCATAGCCGTCCATTTCGAACGAGGTATTTTCTATTTCAATATTTCCGACCTCGCCCGTTTGGACAAACCCAGAGGGATGCTTTATCCACCCCTAAAGATGAGCTCGCTATCCAACAGGTTCACTTGGTACCGCCTTTAGAAAATTTCATGGTCAACTTTATTTGCAAGTTGGTTAATTTCGAGGTATCATCTGGATCGAGGATGTTCCGATATTAGCGTGCCTTATTTTAATTACAATTTCCAACGTTCAACCTTTCAGCACATATGGTCGTATGGAAAGCAAATTTAAACAACATCTTTCTTCATTTTTAAAACAACAGCTATCCTTTAAATAATTTAATTAACAATTTTTACATGTGTTACCTTTCTTTGATACTGTTTTAGGCCAAATTTAATTAGCAGGATTTATGCTAAACCATTTTAAGGAAAGGAGACATGTCACCCGCAGCCTTTTTAATCATAAACATAACATCAAGAAAATTGTAAGTATTCTAAGAATTGTTTCATATGAAAATTGTTAAATTTTGATAACTGCCTTCAGCAAAGCTACCTTTTGAAATTTATGAATTCGTTTTACCAATTTTTTGACCATCTTCAATGGCTCTAAATTTTTCACTTGCCTGCCTTGAGCAGTTTAACGGCGTACAGAACACGTCATCTTTTAACTAAGAGATTTTGATTCGATCCGAACACCACGATGTCCAACCATCTTTACGTTTTGAATAATTTTGTCGATTTATTTTTGTAATTAAATATTTTCATCTTTGTTTATTGTTATAATTATTATACATGTGTAGCCGAGAATTTGTTCAGTTGTTTTACGATTATTAAAATCTCTTTATTTCAATTAAAGTGTGTTATTCCGATCTCGACGAATATTTTTTATTTTATTTTTGATTTCCATTTTTGTCTGGGTATGAGTCACTAGTACATCGAACGCTTGTGCCGAGGCATGGCGCCCTCTAAGGTAATGACTAATTAGCAAAGCCAGATACTATTTAAGAATCCACGAACGCAACCAGTTGCGACCCAAGCTCTCGAGACTTGGTATTAAACATACAGAGCTAGCTGATACGTACTCTCCATCGACGATCAAAAAAAGTGGCAGGTGAAGCTAAAAGACTCTATTTTTGATGACCATTTGCCGGGTCATCGCTTTTTGAGAAAGTTATGAGTTGTGAGCGTTTCAATGTCAGTAATGCACAGTCAAATTGCAATGTTCAGGCTTTCAATCCAAGTGACAGCTGGTGGGGTGGCCCTCAAAAAGTCTTCAGCTGTACAGTGGTTCGGTCTGCTTTCGCAGTTATAGGTGAGATGGTGTATAGTTTGCCTTTCTTCGTCGCAGTCGCATGCGGCCGATACGGATTTGCCCCATTTAAACAGGGAATCAGCACATACCCCACAGCCTGTGCGGACTCTGTTCAATCTGCACCATGTATTCCGAGGCAGGGCAAAACCAGGTGGCGTCTGCCCGGTGTGGAGAATATCGCGGATCTCAGGTAGCGCTTTAGCTTGCCATTCCCGTTCCCATTCTGGTCCAGGCTGAAGTTGTTGGTAAGTAATCGTTCAGCGGTTTGAATGGGCGGTTTTCTGGAGCGCAGTCTGTGGCCCAAGTGCGCGATGTCTTCATGGATTTTTAGGAGCGGATTTCTTAGGATTTTTTTGTACTCTCGGACTAGAGCGCTTGAGCGACGGAGGTAGGGAGGGGGGATGTTACTCAGAGTGGGCAGCCAGTGAATAGGAGTGGGTTTAATGGTTCCACTGATGATTCGCATCGAGTTATTAAATTGAACATCCAAGTAGATTTGTGTGTGGGCTGTTTAGCCATACTGGTGAACAGTATTCTGCCGTCGAGTAAACCAGGCCCATGACGGCGCACCTCAGTGTATCGTCTGCAGCTCTCCAGGAGGTACCGCTAAGTTGAGAGATGATATTATTTCTGGTCTTGAGTTTTGCGGCCACGTTGGTGAGATGTTTTTTGAACGATAGTGTTCTGTCTAATGTAACGCCGAGGTATATTTGGGAAATTTGTTGTGGTTTAGGCGGGTGGCATTGAACTGGACATTCAGTTCAACGTTGGCCATCTTGTTGGTTAGGTGGAAACATGCTGCTTCGGTTTTTGATACATTCGGTTTCAGTCCCCATTTAGCGAAGTAGGCGTTCATGGTTGTTAAGTCCTCGTTCAGTGCGTCTTCTGTTATCGAGAGGTTACTGTGACTAAATGCCAGGGCCATGTCGTCAGCATAGCAGAATTTCTTCGAGCTTGTTTCAGGGAGGTCAGCCACATAAGGGTTGAAAAACAGCGGGGTAAGCGCGGATCCCTGGGGGAGACCGTTGTTCAGGGTACGTTTCGTGCTTGTTCGGTCGTTCATATGTACTTGAAAGGTGCGATTTGTCAGCATGTTATTATGACTGTTATGAGTATTTAGATCTGAAAGCATTAGAAGAACCCACGAATGCAACCAGTTGCAACCCAGCTCTCAAAATACAGAGATATGTTGCTTCGTAAAGTCCATCTACGAGCGTAAAAGAGGCTGATGTCCGCAACAGCCAAGTTTTTGTACACTATTTTGGAAGTCTTCGCGGACTTCCTAAAATGTTTCTGGACTAATCCACCTACATTTATCCGGTAGGGTTTCATTCCATAAAAATTAGCCTAATAGTCACTTTCAAGTAGATCAGCTCACACATTGACCTTCTGAGGATACGGTGTATGATCTTCTCGAAATACGTGCAGATTTTTATTGTCCCAATACCTACAATTGTGTTTGTTAACAAATTCATTTTAAAAAAACTTGATTCATCGCTGAAACAAATACTTTTACAAAATTTGAGTAATCTTAAATTCTATTAGGCATCAGTTATTCACAAAACTCGATTCTTCTATCAAAATCGTCTCTGCCAAGTTGTTGGTGAATTTGGTGGACGAATGGCTAAGAGGTCAACGTGTTAGCTTATCATGCCAAGATAGATAGATAATATCTGTAAAAGGAGTTTTCGTTCACAAATATCTATCTGCTGGCCCCAGGTAACTATATAAATATATGACCTACAAACTTCCCTGATCGAAGTGGACGATATAAAAATCGACTATTCCCGTGGTTAGGAATTCACGTTAAGCTGTATAGGTCCTCTGTGCTCGTCCCACAGTTTCAACACGCAACAAGCAAAGACCGCGAAAGACGTAAACATTGTAAAAACCGATGTGTACATACATGAATAGAACCAATTGAAATATTGGAAATTAATCCGGCTGAAAATATAACATGATACAGAACAACTGCTAGGCTTAAGAAAATTATTTTTTTATAACTTAATACACTTTAAAATGTTACTCGTTTTTACGGTCCATCACCTTGTATCTACTTTTAAAGTAATTCTTAAGTTTGGCTTCTTCGCCATACTGTGTGTAATAGAAGTCTAAAATATAATTACAAAAAGGCGTCTTGCTGTCCTACGTATAAATATAGTAGCCTAAGGCCCGTACTAATAGTCTAGGCTTGAGGTCTGATCTAGGATTAAGCCTCAGTTTTCCTTAAAATGCCTGCTATTGCTGCGATACGGACTAAATTTCAGCAATCTGATTGATAGAAACTCGGATTAACGAATCTAGGATTAATCCTTTGACTATTAGTATACGGGCATAAGATACACTGCGTACAAATAGAGAAGTGACTTTTAGTTCACACTGTATTCTTTTCTAAAAAATATCTATATACAGTTTACCATATATTTTAATAATTTATAAAAGAACTAGGACCAGTGTATCGATGTTTTCCACAAAGTATCAAGTTAAGAAAGTTATTTAAAATCAAAATTAGACGTTAAATTTTTTTTAATTATCAGCAGAATTTTTATCCGATCATCGGATTAAATTGTACCAATTTCAAAGAAAATACTATATAATAGTACAGTCTCCGCAAGATAATCAACCACAACTTACGAATGGTAATCAATATATGTCGTGGCCAAATAATGATCAGCCACCTAGGCAAAATTATCAGTAATCTGGTAGCAAATTTAATGAAAACCCATTAACGGAAAATATTTGAAAAGATTCGGTGGCTTTACCTGAAAATAAAGATTCAAAAAATGCATTTATGGAGTTAGCAATACCTAGTAGATGTGCCAACAGATCTTCGTTAAGATGACGAAATTGACCCAAAAAACCGAAACATCTTGTAATAATGGAGAAGTAGACGTAGCACACGTGTCCTAATATATGGAGCTTTCCAAGAAAATAAAAGTTAAAAACATTCATGTATGGAGTTAGCAATATCTAGTAGATATGCCAACAGATCTTCGTTACGATGACGAAATTGACCCAAATAAACCGAAAAATCTTGCAATAATGGAGAAATGGACGTAGCACACGTGTCCTAATATATGGAGCTTTCCAAGAAAATAAAAGTTAAAAACATTCATGTATGGAGTTAGCAATACCTAGTAGATATGCCAACAGATCTTCGTTACGATGACGAAATTGACCCAAATAAACCGAAAAATCTTGCAATAATGGAGAAGTGGACGTAGCACACGTGTCCTAATATATGGAGCTTTACCAGAAAATAAAAGTCCTGATAAAGCTGTTTTAATTCATCAGGCTGCGAATCCAACGTTGACGCCTTGTTTTTTCTAGTCCGTTTTCGTGTTTGAGTGGTTTGAACATTGAAATATCGAAAATCTTCGGACATGTCGTAGTTAAAGAAGATTTTATTCGTTTCCCCTTTTATGTATTTCAATCTTTTAATTTTTAACCACATCAATTGCTTTCCATCACTATCTTTCACACGGTTATTTATTAACTTCTTTGATAAATCTTTCAAATCATAGAACTCATTGTATTTGAATTCTTTGGTTTTGTACGCCTCTTTGCGTACTTTTTTTTCCATCTATTACAACGTTTTTCGGAGCCCTCGCGCGTTTAAAAATTGATTTATAATCTGGTATACAATAAACAGAAGAAGCTTTCTTAGCAGATTCGATGCTGCTATGCATAGAATCTACTTCCATGTAACTGTGTCCCGACTCTAAGAACTTGTGCTCAATTACCTGTATATAAATGATCTATTTTCTGCACAGCCCACAATAGCAATGCTGAAACATATTGGTTTCTGTTCTGACCTCCACAGGTATCAGAAAATAAACTAATTTCAGATACTTCTTTGGACACGTAATTCGACAGATAATAATAAAGTATGCTACCGATTTCTGAGCTCCCTCTCTTCCCGTTTATTTCAGACCATGGAAAACAATACGCCGAGTTAGGTAAAGCAGATTCATAGATGCAAAGATTATAGACGCATATTTTTCTACAGTAGTATAATTGACCAACTAAACCGCTTGGAATTTGTAATACAGCTTGTAAATCAAAAGTCACAGAGCTGAAATGTTTCTCGTTAGTTGCCCTTTCTTTATCCTTCTGTTTTTCTTTATTACAATTCTCTTTCCTTTGAATGTGTTGTTTATAATTTTCTTCCATTTCTTGTTTACCTTCTACTTCCAACCTAGCATATTTAGAACACACTACACATTGATCTTTCTTTGGTACGAAGAAGCTTAGATTATATTCGGTTGAAAATATTCGATACGTTATTTCGGATACTGGTTCAATTTTGTCTCTTTTACAATCTTCCTTATAAAGATCATGCATTTTCTTAATGGAAAGGGACGTGTCTAAGTACTTTCGTTTTGATGTCTGTCTTATATAGTGGGGTTTCATAGTCGGAAACGATTCAATGTGGGCCTGCACTAACTTTCGGCTTGCCTCACTAGTTTTATTAGGTGGTTCATGTGTACCTCTCTTGTCAATGCTTGCGTAGGATCCGGTATCATTTGTATTTTTTATGGCGTCTGTAATAACCGAGGGAGAAATACAAAGTGTTTTGCAGAAAAACTTCTCACAAACTCGGTACTTCTTAAAATCTTTAAGAAAGTAACATTTTTTGGAATATTGTCTTCGGTTTTTCGATCCTTTTGGATTGGCAACAACCCTTTTTGGTGGTTCACATTCAATACGAACAATTATGAAATTTTTTGGCCTTTAAAATCTAAGTTCCAATACTCTCGGCATGTTTGATTTCTTTGATCTATAGCGAAAGTCTTATTGCATTTGAATGTACATTTAGTGCAATCAATCTCTTGCGTTATCTTTGCAGATCTTTGATTTTTCCTAATTTGATAAGCTGCGCCATCCGAACGCTTCCTCTTCGCCACGTTTACAGCCCAATCTTGTGGATTTGAATTTCTCCAGCGCTTTAATGGACGTGTACTCTTCCACACTGCATTTAGCAGCTCATTGCACACCCAACTTGCAACAGAATGTGCATCAGAACTTTCAGCTGTAGATATGCCAGAGAGTACCTCAATTTCTGGTTCACCTAAATTCTCTGTTAAAGAAACATCGATACTTTTAAATACAGTCGCAAAATCCGATGAAACTTTTTGATATGTTGCATTATGCGGCATTTGAAGGGCCTGTAGAAGTTGATGAGTTTCAGAAAAAGTGAACAGAACGTTTTTATAATTTGGTATATTATGTCGGTATTATGTTTTTAAAATAACGGTGCTTACTTTCAAAGCGCAGTGTCCATAAATGTCGTAATGGACCTAATTGCACAATTAAAGACGGATAATGCATCCTTCTTAAAATCTTTAAGAAAGTAACATTTTTTGGAATATTGTCTTCGGTTTTTCGATCCTTTTGGATTGGCAACAACCCTTTTTGGTGGTTCACATTCAATACGAACAATTATGAAATTTTTTTGGCCTTTAAAATCTAAGTTCCAATACTCTCGGCATGTTTGATTTCTTTGATCTATAGCGAAAGTCTTATTGCATTTGAATGTACATTTAGTGCAATCAATCTCTTGCGTTATCTTTGCAGATCTTTGATTTTTCCTAATTTGATAAGCTGAGCCATCCGAACGCTTCCTCTTCGCCACGTTTACAGCCCAATCTTGTGGATTTGAATTTCTCCAGCGCTTTAATGGACGTGTACTCTTCCACACTGCATTTAGCAGCTCATTGCACACCCAACTTGCAACAGAATGTGCATCAGAACTTTCAGCTGTAGATATGCCAGAGAGTACCTCAATTTCTGGTTCACCTAAATTCTCTGTTAAAGAAACATCGATACTTTTAAATACAGTCGCAAAATCCGATGAAACTTTTTGATATGTTGCATTTTGCGGCATTTGAAGGGCCTGTAGAAGTTGATGAGTTTCAGAAAAAGTGAACAGAACGTTTTTATAATTTGGTATATTATGTCGGTATTATGTTTTTAAAATAACGGTGCTTACTTTCAAAGCGCAGTGTCCATAAATGTCGTAATGGACCTAATTGCACAATTAAAGACGGATAATGCATCCTTCTTAAAATCTTTAAGAAAGTAACATTTTTTGGAATATTGTCTTCGGTTTTTCGATCCTTTTGGATTGGCAACAACCCTTTTTGGTGGTTCACATTCAATACGAACAATTATGAAATTTTTTTGGCCTTTAAAATCTAAGTTCCAATACTCTCGGCATGTTTGATTTCTTTGATCTATAGCGAAAGTCTTATTGCATTTGAATGTACATTTAGTGCAATCAATCTCTTGCGTTATCTTTCCAGATCTTTGATTTTTCCTAATTTGATAAGCTGAGCCATCCGAACGCTTCCTCTTCGCCACGTTTACAGCCCAATCTTGTGGATTTGAATTTCTCCAGCGCTTTAATGGACGTGTACTCTTCCACACTGCATTTAGCAGCTCATTGCACACCCAACTTGCAACAGAATGTGCATCAGAACTTTCAGCTGTAGATATGCCAGAGAGTACCTCAATTTCTGGTTCACCTAAATTATCTGTTAAAGAAACATCGATACTTTTAAATACAGTCGCAAAATCCGATGAAACTTTTTGATATGTTGCATTTTGCGGCATTTGAAGGGCCTGTAGAAGTTGATGAGTTTCAGAAAAAGTGAACAGAACGTTTTTATAATTTGGTATATTATGTCGGTATTATGTTTTTAAAATAACGGTGCTTACTTTCAAAGCGCAGTGTCCATAAATGTCGTAATGGACCTAATTGCACAATTAAAGACGGATAATGCAGTATATAATGGTGTTTTGGTTTTAGTTTAATACTTGGAAATAATGTTCGACGCTTATCCACATAATCTAGTATAATCGTATTCAAATATGCCACTTGTCCAATAGAAATATTCATGGACATTACTAGATTGCAGATTTCTCGCAATAGTAAAACCATTTTCCAAACTAAATGTGACGTATCAACTAAATCATAAACTGCAAATAGAAGAATTTGTAAAATCCTTAAATTCTCTGTTGCACTCCCAGGCAATTTTTTGCACCTTTTTTTAAAATAGGAACATTATCATATGCTCTTTCATTTACAAAGCGTATCTTTTGCAGTCTAGAATTAAGAAGATCATACGTGAATTGTTTTTCACGAACCAAAAAATCTATTGCTAATAATAAATCGTATGCAACAACGCCCTCAAACAGATCATGTGCTATGCACGGTGGTAAACCAAGATTTGCGACATGATAATACTGCAATTCATTCAAAACTGAATCACATTTGATTCCCCTTAAAAATTGACCTGTCACACGGCACACATCGATATTACTTTCATAAGATTCTGGATTTCTCAAAGTACCTTTTGATTTACTATCTTTTTCAAACATTTTTTTCGTGACATGACAGTATCTGCAAAAATATTCATTAGTAGAAACATTTTCTAAAAATCCTCCAATTTGATGACTACCTAAGTTGTCACCTAAGACCGTTAATAATGAACCCTTCACCACTTCGTTGGTGTGGATAATTATACCATCAGTTTCTAAAACGCGAAGATCTTCAATAATTTTTTCGAAAAACTTTTGGTGTCCAAATTTGTTTAAATCGGATTCATAGCCAAGTGCAACCAATTGAATATTATCTACTCGACTTCTATTGAAATACGGAATGTTACCTAATGTCATATAAATACCTACAAGTTTGTGAATCTTTCTTGAAGATCCTAATGGGTTACAAATTTCAAAAGCATCTTGGTACAGGATTACGCGTAGTGCTTTAGGATTTTCTCTGAAAAATAAATTGTTATAAAAAGTTTGTCCATCTGTTACATCTGCGAATACAGTTGATTTGTTATTACTGTTATAATCTGATGAGCAATAATCGCACCCGAAATTGGATTGTACGATTCAGTAGTAGTAGATTATTTTTGATCCAAAATTCGAAATGAGGGGGCTAGAATTTTGCCAGCCCCCCCCCCGTAACTTTTAAAAAAATCTTAAAACGAAGGAGGTGAAAACGAAAATAAAAGAGGTACACGCGATTGAGACTATTTCAGATCCAAAATTTGAGATGGAGGAGCTAGCATTTCGCCAGCCCCTCACCCCTCCAAAGCATTTTTAAAATACCTCAAAAACGAAAGTTAAAGAGGTACAAACCATTTCAGGGCTAGGAATGAAAATTTTATCAAAAAAAGTAAAAAAAAGTAACTTTTGCGTTGGAAAAAGTAACTAAAAAGTAACTAATGAGTAACTAAAAGTAACTCAAACTCGAAAAATGTCATTACGATATTGTTTTATTATTTTAAGAAAAAGTTTATATTATAATTTTAATAAATAATTTAAATACAAAAAACTATTTCTTCCTTTTGGCTTCATGATCTGGAATCAACGATACCTCAATTAATCGTTTTCTTTTTCTATTTAATTTATTTTTCATATCGTCCACTTTCTTGCTTTCACTGCGTTCAGTTTCTCTAGCTTTCTGAGCTGCATCCATTAATGCATTAGCAATAGTAATTTCTTCTATATTTTTCTTTTTTATGACTTTATTCAATCTGGTAGTAGCTTCACTAAATAATGTATCAGTTAATTTCTTCTTTTCGTTTAAATTAATTGTCAATTGTTTTAATTCACCTTCCATATCGTTTAAAATATTATTTTGTTGGGATGCATATTCTTCTTTTTCTTTTTGGATTCTCTTCTGGTCTTCCATTTCCTTTTGCACTTGTAAAGCCTGTTCTTCTTCTTTTTTCTTGTTTTCTAAATATGTGGTGTACGCTTTCGATGCGTTTTGGCCTAGTTGCAAAAGAATTTTTTTGATCAAAAAATAACGTGTACCGACAGCTGGCCCTGCGACACTTGGCCCTGCGACAACTCGCCTCGGACAACTGACCCTAGCGACAACTGGCCCTGGCGACAACTGGCCCTTGCGACAACTGGCCCTTGCGACAACTGGCCCTAGCGACAACTGGCCTTAAGACTACTGGCCTCAGTCTGTATCAATTTGCAGAATATTAGGCTTGTTTCATCGACGAGTTCTCGTTAGTTCTAGAATTATGCGCATGCTCTTTAACTAAAATCTGTTAAGATTTTAGTTAAAGAGCATGCGCATAGCTCTAGAACTAACGAGAACTCGTCGATGAAACAAACCTATTATATATTGTGAGTATCGGAAAGTAATCTACTTTGCCTCTTGATTATTATAACTTGATTATTGCGTTTTGCGTTTTTTTTGCGACTTAACACCTTAAAATTTAAAGATGCAAATTAACTTCATCTTCACGTAAAGTTAAATCTTCAGGTAAAGTTAAATCTTCCGCAAAGAGGTGGATCTTCCGCGAAGAGGTGGATCTGCCGTTAGCTTAGTGTTAGTTCTTGATATTTCTTTAGATAACCAATTAAAAACAAATAAATCTTCACGTAAAGTTAAATCTTCAGGTAAAGTTAAATCTTCCGCAAAGAGGTGGATCTTCCACGAATAGGTGGATCTGCCGTTAGGTTAGTGTTAGTTCTTGATATGTCTTTAGAAAACCAATTAAAAACAAATAAATCTTCACGTAAAGTTAAATCTTCAGGTAAAGTTAAATCTTCCGCAAAGAGGTGGATCTTCCACGAAGAGGTGGATCTGCCGTTAGGTTAGTGTTAGTTTTTGATACTTCTTTAGAAAACCAATTAAAAACAAATTAATCTTCAGGTAAAGTTAAATCTTCCGCAAAGAGGTGGATCTTCCACGAAGAGGTGGATCTGCCGTTAGGTTAGTGTTAGTTTTTGATATTTCTTTAGAAAACCAATTAAAAACAAATTAATCTTCAGGTAAAGTTAAATCTTCCGCAAAGAGGTGGATCTTCCACGAAGAGGTGGATCTGCCGTTAGGTTAGTGTTAGTTTTTGATATTTCTTTAGAAAACCAATTAAAAACAATTAAATCATCACGTAAAGTTAAATCTTCCGCAAAGAGGTGGATCTTCCGCGAAGAAGTGGATCTGCCGTTAGGTTAGTGTTAGTTTTTGATATTTCTTTAGAAAACAAATGAAAAACAAACAAATCTCCGCGTAAAGTTAAATCTGCCGCAAAGAGGTGGATTTACCGGTTACTCATAAAATTTGGTTTAAGTAAAAGTTCTCATAGAAATGCAATATTTGGCTTCTGACCAGTAGTCCAGTAGTCATAAGGCCAATTGTCGCTAGGGCTAGTTGTCGCCAGGGCCAGTTGTCGCCAGGGCTAGTTGTCGCCAGGGCCAGTTGTCGCCAGGGCCAGTTGTCGCCAGGGCCAGTTGTCGCTAGGGTCAGTTGTCCGAGGCGAGTTGTCGCAGGGCCAAGTGTCTCAGGGCCAGCTGTCACCAAATCAAAAAATAATAAGTTCTGGACGATTGTTGTGAAGTTGTTTCACGCTATCAGCAATGCAGAGTCTTGAATTTAGCATCCTAACACCCATCGACGCCTTCTTCTTCGTTAACAAATGCCCTGACCTTGAAAAATTTCTTTCCACATCTGCATTACTATGTGGTAACGAAAAACAAATTTGGCCAAGTCTTGAAATTTCACCATATTTTTTTAGAGTTATTGGAGTTCTGAATATTGAAAATATTTTTGCTCCAAAATGTATCAATTCTGGTTACATTTTTATTAGAAGTATCGATTGTTTCTAGTAATAATTGTAACATTTTAGATTCGTCAATTAATTGATCTGCATTAATAAATTTAGACAATTTCTTGGCAATTTTCATGACATCAGAAAGGCTATCATCATTCTTAATATTAACGGGATTAAAGACACGAAAATATTTTAACATGCAATTGGGTTTAAAAGCAGAAGATTTAAAAAAATGTTGCATAGCGGCAATATAATGCTTTCGCACATTGTTCAAAAATTCCAAACGTTCTCTTTCGTTCTGTATAGAAAGAATTATTGTTTTAGTAGCCTCTCCACACGAAATATTATTGTGAGCTAATAAATTTTCTATGTTAAATAATTCCTCCACTTCGATCTTATTTGAATTATATTTTGAAATAGCTTCCTTTGTTAAAATTCTTGAAAGTATTGACAAGGAAAGAGACTTTAGCTCATCATACAATACATGAAGCATTGGCTCATTCTTTTGAAAAAGTAATGAAAATTTGATAAATAACGAAGCACTGTGTTGTAGAAAAGTACACTGAGCTTTAAAGTCATTTTGTTTTAATACAGATACTATTTGCTTATAATGATTGGCCTTTTGCAATTGGGATTGTTTTTTGGGAATGTAGTCTAGAAAATACTCACATATAGCGTTCCATTGTTCTAAAACTCTGGAGATGCAGGGTTCAATAGAAAGCCACCTGCTTGGCACATACTTTAAAAAGTTATGACGTGGAAGTTTGTTTTTATCTTGAAAATCGTGTTTTCGAAGTGGCCAACCATCAAAAAAATAAAAAATTGCTAGCAAAAGATTTGACACGTCACTGCCAAAAGCATCTAAACCATGCTTAAAAGAATTGTGAACAGTGTGCAAATTACATGTTCCGCAATCAATCAAAGATTGATTTAATTCGCTATTAAGTACCCTAAATACTTTTTTGTTGACGTTTGGACCATCGCTACCTAGTGTCAACAACTTATCAAGCGATAAGTTTGCATTTTAGGCTTCTATACAAAGTATAGCAAGAAGCCTTATGATCTGGCTCCGTGTCTGTCCGTCCGTCTGTCTGTCTGTCCGTCCGCATAATTCAAAATCATACAGAGCGTTTCAAATCGTGTTTTACTTTGATGTGAAAAAATAATTTTAGGCTTCTATACAAAGTATAGCAAGAAGCCTTATGATCTGGCTCGGTGTCTGTCCGTCCGTCCGTCTGTCCGTCTGTCCGCATAATTCAAAATCATACAGAGCGTTTCAAATCGTGCTGGAAATACTCTGTGTGTATAGAGGTCTAAGAACTGGGTAGCCAGTGCGCTACTTTTAGGCTTCTGTACAAAGTATAACAAGAAGCCATATTTAGGCTTCTATGCAAGGTATAGAAAGAAGCCTTATGGTCTGGCTTCGTGTCGGTCCGCATGTTTCAGAGCCAATCATAACGTTGATCAACTGAAACGTTGTTATATTGTAAATACTTCGTCTATATATAGTATTGCGTTAATCTGTTAATCCGTTGATTCGATTCGCTAATGCAATTTATTATTATTACAGGTTAGATGATGTTTTGTATTGATTTCATCAGAATCAAAATCGGAATCGGAAAAGTCGCTGCTAGAATAATTGCTTGAGTTGTTCATGTTTATAAATTAGTGGTACTTGCTATATCGATTCCTTTTCAAAAGTATTACCTAAATTTTAAATACAAAGTGTAACCTATATAGTAAATTGTTGATCCTTTGATACGTTGATACATTGATACATTGATACGTTGATACGTTGATACGTTGATACATTGATACGTTGATACATTGATACGTTGATACATTGATACGTTGATACATTGATACGTTGATATATTGATACGTTGATACATTGATCCGCTGATCTGTTGATCCGTTAATCTGTTTATCCATTTATTGCATTATCTGCTTATCCGTTATTTGTATTTTTATCTTTTGAACAATATATCCACACCGTTAAGAAATTGTATGTAAAATTACAATCATTAGCAACTTTGTGCCCAATTTTTCTTCAGCATAGCGCGAAATCATATCTTTCTTCAGTATTTATCACATCGAAAGTCAGCAATTATGGTACAATCTATATTATGAACGTAACTTATATACCATGCTTTAAAAATAATATTTTCGAAGCATGTTATATCACGTTACTTGGTTCGGACGATGCTATTTTAGGGTTTTGATATCATAGATATCAAAAAACTAATATTTTTTAATCAAAATCAAATTAATTAAAAAAAAATCTTGTAGCTGGTGTGTTATGGTAGTGTTATATCTACGAGGGCTGGGAAATCGAGTATTCGAATACTCGATTCTAGGTAATTTGTTCGACAGCGTTATGTGCGACAGAAATTTGTTTGAAAATGCCCTGTCGATTAAATGTTCAGTCGTACAAATGCTGAGTTGGACGAATTTCTCTCGAACAAATTACCAACTACGGCATATTCAAACATTCGAATATCCCACTAATATTTAAGTGTTTTACTAGGTTTAAGATGATAATTTCATTATTAATAATTAATTTTAATATTATTAATAATAATTATTAATTTAACACAAGCGGCCTGCCGGTGTCGCGAGTAAACAGTCGACTAGTCCAGACGTGTTTTTGTTTTTCCAAGCAAAAATGTAATCAGTGACATTTGCAGCCGTATTCACCAAGCTCTGTTAAGTTGCTAACAGAGAGTCAAGTCAATAACAGTCTGTTAATGTGATATATTTGTATTCACCAATGACTTTTAGCAGTTACCAGTCTGTCAAGTCGTCTGATAAGTTAACAGAGCAATATTGGGCTGTCAACATAGGTAACAGACTGATAAGTAATATTTTTATGTGTCAATATTGTAGGTTATAATTATTATTGACATTTGTTTTTGGTATGTATTTATGGTTAACTTTTTTCCGCGAAATCAGTTAAAGCTAGTTTTACACGGTTTGACCAACAAAAATTCTAGTTACTTTTAGGCTTCTATACAAAGTATAACAAGAAGCCTTATGATCTGGCTCCGTGTCTGTCCGTCCGTCCGTCCTCATAATTCAAAATCATACAGAGCGTTTCAAATCGTGTTGGAAATACTCTGTGTGCATAGAGGTCTAAGAACTGGGTAGCCAGTGCGCTACTTTTAGGCTTCTATACAAAGTATAACAAGAAGCCTTATTTAGGCTTCTATACAAGGTATAGAAAGAAGCCTTATGGTCTGGCTTCGTGTCCGTCCGCATGTTTCAGAGCCAATCATAACGTTGATCAACTGATACGTTGTTATATTTTAAATACTTCGTCTATATAGTATTGCGTTAATCTGTTAATCCGTTGCTTCGATTCACTAATGCAATTTATAAATACGCAAATGTTCGAAAGAAATTTACTAAGTTAAAGATATTTTCGAAGAGGTCTCCCTATATAAACTACTTGTTTTACTTTGATGTGAAAAAATAATTTTTTATTGATGTGGTTAGTGAAGTTAAGTTATAAATAAAAGAGAAAGGAGAGGATTGGTCCACCTCAAAAAAAGGACCATACATTACAGAGAAGTAAAATTTCTAATAGAATGGAAAAGTTTGATTGTTATTACTTATATAGTAAATGATAATTACCAATCGCAAAAAATTTAATTGGTGCAGATTATCTGATTATGTGGTGTTACATTATATGGCGATCAAAAATAACCAGATAATAACAACTTTCCACACCAGAAAGGTAGCTGTATAGAAGCCTAAGAACTGCCGCTAAAGCGAGTTCCACCTTGTTTAATAGCTAATTTAATATAATGAATAAGATCGGTAGCCTTTGCACTTCCAATAAAAAAAGTTTCTAAATGACTAGTAATTACCTTATCATAGTTATTAGACCAATATCTTACCATAAAAGTAATAAAAGTAACTCATTCCTAGACCTGCGATTTAGACTATTTTAGATTCGAAATGGGAGGGGGGGAGCTAGCAAAATTGCACCTCCTTTTAAATAAGCCACAGAATTTTAAATCTCACAGAACAGAAGAATTAAAATAGTCAAATTGAAAAGGGAAAAACCAATGCAACATAAGTTTAATAATAAGTTTCACTTGAATGAAAACTCCCTAGTTTTCAGTGCAGTCTTTCATTTAATTTAACAAACTATCGTAAAACCAATTTATTTTTAATCCAAAATTTGTTCAGTGAAACAGCAAAAGTATAAGAACTTTCAAAATTTTATTAACCTGACGATTTATTACAAAAAACTGAAATAAAAATCTCAAAAAATAAAATAGTTATTGTATAGGAAATAGGCGATACAAAGTCATATTATAAACCCATCAACATAATCCTTCTCAGTCCTTTTACCCTAATGAGGGTTTGGTGACTCATATCGTTCTATCTCTTTCTATGCATATGATGTGCGTTCAAATTGTTTTCACATACATAGAGGACCTACTTGTTTAACGTGGGCTCCGAACCACGGGAAGTGTACTACACTTCATTTCGAGATGGATTTTCTTGGCAGATTACCTCGGTGGTTTGCCATTGCCTGCCGGGGAGAGACGGTCAGAATAAAGTTTTTACCCTGCCCGGAATCGATCCGAGCGTTTCGCATTAGCAGTAGACGCACTTTTCTGCCAAGCTATGACCGCCTCTTTTACATCACATCAACATAATATATTTACATTATTTACAAAATAAAACCTAAAAGTTAACATAAAAAACTGTCAATTGTATTTTTAAAATTATATTGTAGATTTTACTTAAAATTTTGAAAACAAAACATTCCATCCAGAAAAACATTATAAATTATTGGCTTTATTTTCCATATCCGTCAATTTTATACAAATTTGTATTTTTAAAATGAAGGATTAAGTCACCTTTAATAAAATTTTTATAAGACCTCTTCGCATATGCTAACGAACTGGCTCGATGATAATGTAAAACGTTTTTACTGATACCAGCCTTCTTAAAGGACAGCTTTAAACCTTCTTTATGAGGTTGATGGTGGTCAATCTGAGATTCCAAATCTCCAATTACAAGATGCGCTGGTGGTGCAGTTGTTTTAGTCCATTTTCTTCTATTCATTTTTTGAATTTTTGAATGAACATCGTTAAAAAAATCTTTAACCCCATTTTTAGTTTTGACTGGTTCGCTGGTAACATTGAGCATGATATCGCAATCAACACTTTCAATCAACATCTTCTGTCCACATTTGTTGGCGTCTTAAAAGAAAAATGTATTATTCATTAGGCAAATCAGTAACAATTTTGTGTGCTAAAAAATTACCTTGAGACCAAGTAGTATTAACTCTTGGATTAAATTGTTTCCTTCTCCCACTCAAATTGGACATTTTTGTGTTAAAAAAGCTTCTAGTCACCGAACTAAACTACTAACGGTTACATGTGTCACACGGTCGTCACACGTAAAAGAAAGTTTGGTTATTGGAAAATTTGAATGATATGACGACCATTAGAAGCGCCATCTAACCTTTGGCAGCTAAAATTAATTTAATATACAGTTCGTAACAATAGAATGAGCCAATTTATTAAATATCAAATCAGCAAAAATAACTTCTATTTATTGTATTACTAGCTGGCACGGGCGGCCTTCGGCCGCCCTTAGCCATCTAGACCCATAATAGATCCGTGAAGGCCATAGTTGTTCCGCCTTCGGCCTCACAGGGCGGACCATAATAGATCCGTGAAGACCATAGTTGTTCGGCCTTCGGCATCACAGGGGGAGGACCATAATAGATCCGTAAAGGCTATAGTTGTTCGGCATTCGGCCTCACAGGGCGGACCATAATAGATCCGTGAAGGCCATAGTTGTTCGGCCTTCGGCCTCACAGGGCGGACCATGATAGATTATATTTATATGCCTTCGGCTGCCTTGACTGCTAGTCGGTGATTGCCAGTGGTTGTTCGGCCTTCGGCCTCACCGGGGGAGGACCATAATAGATCCGTGAAGACCATAGTTGTTCGGCCTTCGGCCTCACAGGGAGGACCATAATAATGCAGGACATGGCGGTCAAGGCTGCCCTTAGGCTTCGTAGCTGGCGGCTATGGAATGATAGGAATGGAGCTGTGGGACATATGCGGATATTGAGGGACTACTCGGCGAGTGTACCCCTTCTGCATATAGAGTCTGACAGAATTCCCCCTAAATACGTATTCAACAGGAAATTCAAAATCCTGCTAAATCCACCAGCAACTGACGAGAATGACATTTGTTTATTCTCTGACGGTTCCTAAAATAATGTTGGATCAGGGGCAGGAATCTTTTCTGCCGAACTTAATCTGAACATGAGCATATCACTGGGCAAGTACACGTCGGTTTTCCAAGCGGAACTCATATATTGCACTGCGCAAAAACAGTCTGGGACAAAGGTATCCATGACAAAAACATTCAGATATTTACAGACAGCAGGGCAGTCCTTCTGGCACTTATGAGCCACAAGATCACCTCTGGCATGGTGCTTGAATGCATCCGGGCCCTGAATCAGATATCAAATCAGTATGTCCTTTCTTTTCACTGGGTTAAGGGACACCAAGGCAATGAAGGTAACGAGAAGGCAGATGGTCTGGCTAAAGCCGGCTCAAATGGTATCACGTACTTACGCCTAAAACTTTTACGCCTAATACACTTACGCCTAAGTCAATACGCCTAATCCTTTACGCCTAAAGGAATTTATGCCTAATAGTTTTAATGCCTAAAACCGACTACGCCTAAAACTTGAACGCCTAACGCAATTACGCCTAATCCTTTCGCCTAAAACATTTACGCCTAATGCTTAAAATTTTCTAAAAATCGTACCACTGCTCCGATTTTGATGGAATTTTGGCTATTATTTATATTATGTTCAAAACTTGGTTGCTATATAAGACCTACATTCATAACTTTTAGTAATAAAAGTAACTCATTCTTAGCCCTGATTAAATTAAAAAAAATGGTTCTTATGTTTATCAAAAGTCGAAAAGGGAATGATCAATTACTACACAAAAGCTTCGTGTATACCAAAAACAGGAATGTTAACGATAAAATTTTTTGGAAATGTGTAGAATACAACAAAAGTAAATGTCTAGCCGTTGTTCACACAAAAGGTGCATTAATCGTTTAAGAGAGTGCTGAAGAGCACAACCACGTACCACGGGCAGCGGAGGTCAAAACCCGGCAAGTCCTGGCAGAAATCAAGGATAAAGCTCGGGACAGTCAAGACACACCTCACCAGATTATTGTCGCAACCAGTATTGGACTTCCAACTGCGGTAAAAGCAGTACTTCCTTCGAAAGATCGGTTGAAGCGCAACATTCAAAGAGCGCGTCAAGTGGCTGGGGCTGCACTTCCAACACCTTCGAACCTTACGGAACTTGAAATTCCAGATTATGTCACCGAATTTAATTCGAATGGAACCATTCAGCAGTTTCTTATTTTTGACAGTCGACCTACGTCCGAGTTCTTGAGGCACTAAAGAATATAAAACCAAACCTTGCTCCAACTTCCATCATGACATCATGACAGATTTCGAGAAGGCTCAGATTAACGCTTTTCAACACGTGTTCCCTAATTCACAGAACAGGGGTTGTTTCTTCCACTTTAGTCAAAGTTTGTGGCGAAAAATTGCGTCAATACCTGATCTCAGAGGAAATATGCCGATGTGGAGAACCCAGATTTTTCTCTTCACGTAAGAAAGTTGGCTGCACTTGCTTTCGTCCCTCCCGATGATGTAGTTATGGCATTCGTACAATTAACTGAATCTCCATTTTATGTTGATAATGGAGATATTCTCGATCCTTTTCTTGAATATTTTGAGGATAACTGGATTGGCCGGCTTCGTAACAACGGAACTCGAAAAAACCCCAAGATTGGTTCCATCCAACTCTGGAACTGTTACGAGGCCAGTTTGAATGACCTACCCAAGACAAACAACTCGGTTGCAGGATGGCACCGGAGTTTTCATTCTTTATTGAGTGCATGCCATCCCTCTATTTGGAAATTTATAGAGGTGTTAAAAATGGAACAGAGTGCAAACGAATTGAAAATTGAGCAGTACGTGGCAGGATTGGAACCTCCAACAGGTCGTGTGCGCTACCGAACAACCGCTGCCAACATCAAGAGAATCGTGGAGTCCTATGGGGATGGTCTAGGTCCATTGAACTTCGAAATCGACGTTTACCTTCGAGGCATCGCGCACAACTTTGAGCTTCAAGCTGTTTAACATTTGTACGTTTTTTGCTTGTAAATAAATTATTATTACGATTAATTAATTATTGTGAATTATTGAAAAAATAATAAACTATGAAAATAAGTATCAACTGGTAAACATTAAAAAATGGATTAAGTATAAATTTTTTAGAAGTAAGGGCTTGTACTATTAATAAACTTTTACTATAAATCTCATATTATCTCGGCTTTTATATTTTTTTATGTTTGTACGATTTTTAGAAAATTTTAAGCATTAGGCGTAAATGTTTTAGGCGTAAAGGATTAGGCGTAATTGCGTTAGGCGTTCAAGTTTTAGGCGTAGTCGGTTTTAGGCATTAAAACCATTAGGCATAAATTCCTTTAGGCGTAAAGGATTACGCGTATTGACTTAGGCGTAAGTGTGTTAGGCGTAAAAGTTTTAGGCGTAAAGACGTGGATCCGGCTCAAATTGTCATCCCTCCGGCCCTGAACCGATGATTGTGCCAACCGTCAAAACCCTAGATACCCTTCTAAAACATCATACCCTAGAACTGCATTCCAGCAGGTGGGCCAATGAAACTGAATGTAGACAAGCAAGGGCAGCGATAAAAGCACCCTCCAGTAAACATTCAAAATACTACTTGAAGTTGTCCAGAGTCAATCTACGGATAATTGCAGGGATATTAACTGGACACTGCAAACTGAACAACACCTTAACACGGTGGGGATCGTAGATGAGCCAACGTGCCGGGGCTGTAATGAATCAGACGAAACAGCGGAGCATGTGCTCTGTCACTGCCCAGCTCTAGCGTCAAAAAGAGGTACCATGTTGGGGGACTTCTGGCCTGACATGGCCAGAATTAGGGGCATCTCGCCTGCCAGAATCCTGGAGTTCATCCTTCAGCTGGGATGGCTCGAGGAGTGAAGGGGCGGGGGCCACTAAAATGGAGGTAGTACAATGGACCGGTCTAGTGGCCTAAGTGCGCGTGGGGTTTTCGACCCTACCCTCCTACCTAAAATCCAGAATCCATACATGAATCAAAAAATTTAGTTAAAACCATCTATGGTTAAAACAGTATTTTCCGATTAATCCCATATATTAAACATCAAATCAGCAAAAATAACTTCTATTTATTGTATTACTTAGCTGGCATGGGCGGCCTTCGGCCGCCCTTAGCCATCTAGACCCATAATAGATCTGTGAAGGCCATAGTTGTTCGTACTCACAGGGCGGACCATGATAGATTATATTTATATGCCTTCGGCTGCCTTGACTGCTAGTCGGTGATTGCCAGTGGTTGTTCGGCCTTCGGCCTCACCGGGGGAGGACCATAATAGATCCGTGAAGCCCATAGTTGTTCGGCCTTCGGCCTCACAGGAAGGACCGTAATAGATTATATTTATATATGCCTTCGACTGCCTTGACTGCTAGTGGAGTGGAGAAGTGGAGAAGAATAGACAATTTCATTGATTTACTCTGTTAAAATTAAATACATTTGTAATAAATTTGAGTGAAATAAAATTGAAGAAATAATACAGTACATAATTAGTGAGAAATCCAACAGATGAGGTGGATTGAGGAAGATAGCACATCAACATTGAAAACAATATGCGATCGTGTTAATAACGATTTACCAGTTCGTGTTTGCCATGACCTGTAAAAAATTGGTTGCATAGAAAATTATTTTCGATTAAGGCTCTTAGACCTCATATTGAAAATATGAACAATGAAGAGAAAGTGAAAAGAAAGCCGAGCGAATAGTAGATACATTAATTAGGATTGATGAAACGAATTTTAATCATTATTGTCACTGAAAGAAAGGTAGATAAAAAATTGGACAAAGAGCGAGAATAATCACGCCATCAAGTTAAGGAACAATTTACACTGCATTAGAGCAATGCGTTCCAGTCGAAATTTAGCATTTGAGCACCGACGTGGTTCTTACAAAGCGGAGGATTGCAAAGTGTGGTTGCGGCAGTTAAAGAGATCAGTTAAAGATAATCAAAAGAGATAATGTTTTAATTTAATTTTAGTTATAATTTCCAAACTGTAGCTAATGTGAATTTATTTTCGACTCGTGGCGGTGAAAAACCATTTCTTTGCCATTCAATGCATTTTGTTGTAATTATTGTATTTCGAAAACATTAGGTTAACAAATCTTTTCTCCATCCAAAGGGGGAAGTTGATATTTATAATTTGCATGTAAATATCGTTTTTTTGTCATTGTATAACATCTTACAATGTCGTTTTTTAGTTTTTTTTGTATATTTTATGATATACAAGAGCTTCGTAACTATTTAATAGAGAAATCATCAAGGAGTTATATCTAAAAACCCTATCGAAAAGAACTCCAACATAAAACAAGAGATGTTTAACGAATTAATCGAATTCCTCTCTTCTACGTAAATCAACGATAAAAGTTACCTTGATAGATAAACCCAAAATATGTCCACAAACAAAAGACGACATGCAAAATGGAAGATCGGAGATGGCCAAAGAAAATTTGGAATTGGAAACCCCCCGGTAAGCGTAAATGAGGAAGACCTCGAAGATCTTGGAACGAAAGCATAATAAAGGGGATGGAAACCTACCAGGTGGAGAGTATGATGCTCTTAACAGAAAGAGCTGGGGTTTGAGAACCGGGAAGTCGCGTATTGTAGTATGAACCGGATATATAATCCGTTTAGAGGTCATCCCAATGCAATGAAATACAGCCAAAATTGTCCTAATTTACAAAGTTGGCAAACCACCTGAAGAAGTAACTTTCTATCGACCCATCCGCCTTTTACCAATCATAGCCAAGGTTTTTGAAAGACTACTCTTAAAGCGATTGTATCCTGACTTAATGCGTGAAGACGTAATTCCAAAAAATCTATTTGACTTCAGAAAGCATTACGCCATCTTCGAGCAGGTGCATCGACTTACTCAACTAATAAACCAGAAACTATACTGTTCAAATGCATATCTAGACCTGTAACATTTGATAAAGTGTGGCATGCTGGATTGCTGTATAAAAATAAAACCAAACTACTGCATTCCTTTTGGAAAATTTTAAAATATTATCTGTCAGATAAGATTTTAGGTCAAATATCAGGGCGAAGAGTCGAAGACTCCACCAATGGCTGTTCCGTGTGTCTTCGTCTTATATACTATTAAAAGAAGACGCCTCCTCCAGCCGTTACTAGAGGTAAAACATCTAAATGTCGCTATTATAATGTTATACGTAGGTTATATTGTCATGCTTGCTAATTTTGTATATTTTAATCCAATTATAGTCCTGATGATGACCAAGAACTTGGTTGAAACCGGTCGACAGTAACTGTTGTTTTCTTAGTATAACGTCTCCCTATGCCCGAGATCCTTCATCCTCAGAAGCTCTGTTCATCCTAAGAGTCGAGTATCTTCCCCATAGATTCAGGTATTCCCCAGGGTAGTGTATTGGGTCCAATCTTATATTTACTTTATATTGCGATATCGAGATACCACGTCAATGGAAGTACGTTATTTAAGATTCGGGAAAATGTAGTTATTAATAAAGCATGTGACTTATCAACGTAATCAGAAAAACTTCGTCCGATACCAAGAAATTCAGTTCAAAGTCAAATGATTTGTAAAAAAGGACATAAAGCAGGTTTGAATAAAATAAATTTAAAATGTAACTTTTAATAATTGTCTTTGTTGAAAAATGTTTATTTATAGTAAATGAAAGATTGTTTAGTAATAAGAAAGGTATTTCAAAAGTTAGAATTTTGTTAATTAATTGATTAATGTAAAAATTTATGTTAGCGTTAAATTTAGATAAGTTCTTAAAATCATTACGTGAGTTCGACGTGTCACAAGTTAATGAACTGTGAATGGAAATTTCATGTCCAGCATCTTTATTTATTCAACCACGAAGCACTTAGGAAGAAGTCAATCCAATCTGAAAATATAAAAATTTTACTTATAAAATTTCAACGAGTCACATTTGTGCTTAATACAGACCTGTAACCTGAAAATTTCAATAATATTGATTTTTCCGATCAACCAATAAAATGCGTCTACACAAACATCGAGATTGCTATGAATTTCGAGATAGAAAAATTAAAAACAATCGAAGAGGTCCTTGTGTTAGATCTCACACGTAATGGTGGCGAATTTTAATCGTCCTAATAAAAATTAATTTTATAGTGAAAATAATTGGTGAAAGTATAAAATACCAGTGTAAAAATCAGCAAATTAAATACTTACCTACGTAAAACTAAAAATAAGTTGAAAAACGTAAAGGATTGAGAATATTTCTGAAGAATTAAAAATCGACACAAAACGAGGTCAACAAACTGCAACTGGGAACCTTTTCATGGTAATAAATCCATCGAGTGAACTTTGGTGCGCAATTGTACCATCTCCAGTTCAAGTAACGAAAAGATTCCTGTATTTTTCTAAGGTAACGTGCACATTCAAGTACAATTTTAAAATAACTAAGTGAAATTTTCGGACTCCATACGACACGTGTTTTTCTTTATTTAACGTTCAGAATTTTGATAATTAGATTTAATAATAGAACTTTTTAATATAACAAAACCTTTAATTACATTTTTGTGCTCAATAAAAACATTATTATTTTTGTAACGAAGGATATTTATTTATTGGGGATCAAAACCCTACTCGCACCTCCACGCTGGTGGTCCCTGGAAACCTACGGAGGACTCTCTGAGATCGGGTATCAACCCCGGTGGATGAGGGAAATCCGTAGGGCTGACGCGAGAGGTAATCTTCGATGAGACGAACACCCGTCTTAACCATAACAACTGGGATTATTAAATATAATCCTAACACACGGGAGACAACCCGACTAAACACTGAGGAAGGCAACGGGAAACCACCTCAGTCAAACATCCCAAGAAAGTCATGAATGAATTCGCTCAAAGTAAAATGCTCCGGAGGTAAAAATACTCCCCCAATCGGATCTCCGGGGGGGAGTGCAATGAGTGAGGACGCAATTGATACCATCGCCACCATCAGGCTCACGCACAAGGACACATTAAGGGTGGGAACCTGGAATGTCCGCGGACTGCTGCAACCTGGAAAGGCGGGTATTGTGGAGAGAGAACTGGCACGTAATCGCGTGGATATTGCCGGTATTTCTGAGACCCATTGGAGGGGAAAGGGCCACTACTCGACATTGCACGGAAACAATGTCTATTTTTCCAGTCAAGACACCAAGAGTAGGAACGGCGTCGCAATTGTGACATCGAGAAGGATAAGTAAAGGTGTCATGGGCTATAACCCAATAAACGATAGAATAATATGCATAAAGATAAACTCGAAACCTATCGTAACAAACATCATACAAGTATACGCACCTACAGCAGAAGCGGACGAAGAGACAATTGAAGAATTCTATGGAGAACTGGAGACAGCTATACAGGGCATTTCAAATAGAGAGATGCTGGTAGTGATTGGCGATTTCAATGCTAAGGTAGGAAGAACGAACGATGACGAACACATCAGAAACATTGTTGGAAGGCATGGAGTGGGCACGAGAAATGAAAGAGGCGAGAGATTGATCAACTTCTGCGTCGATAACAATTTAACAATCGCAAATACAGTGTTTCAAAACCACATCCGCAGACAATATACTTGGAGATCGCCAGGTGATAGATTTCGCAATCAGATAGATTACATACTTATAAGATCACGATGGAGGACATCAATAAGAAACGCGAAAACTTACCCTGGTGCAGAGTGCGGAAGTGATCATAATCTTTTGGTGGGTGAGTTTAGACTAAAGCTTAAAACAGTGCGAAAAAATACCATTGAATCAAAGATTATAAGCAGTGAAAATGAGGAAGAGTTTGCCAAAAGAATAAAGGATAAATACAAAAGAAGCGAAATCATCAAAGACAAAAATAACATCGGAACATGCATGGAAGCTCGCTAGACAAATGATTGAGTCTACCATTAAAGAAATCCCAGCAGCACAAGTACCCAAGAAACGGAAACAATGGATAAAAGACGACACTCTTCAAATCATAGAAGAGAGAAGACAATTAAGAAAGGAAGGCATAAACACTCGCGAAAAACATAATAGATACAAAGAACTAAACCGCAACATACAACGAGCATGTAGAAAAGACAAAAACAACTACATTCAAGAAATATGCACAGAAATACAGATCCATGCAGACAGAAATAGTACGCGTGACATGTTTAAAGCAATCAAGAAAATAACAAAACGTTTCTCCCCACGATCATGGGTCATTAGAAATGCTGCAGGAAACAAAGTCACAAACATACAGGAGATTATGGAAGTGTGGAGAGAATATTGCGAAAAACTCTTCAAAGACGAGAAAGAAAGTACACACACGTCCACACTCCAAATTGAAGATATGGACCAAGAACCGGACATACTGAGAAATGAAGTGGAAGACGCTATAAAGAGGTTGAAACGCAATAAAGCTGCAGGTATTGACACGATTACTTCCGAGATCATTCAGGCGATGGGGGAAACGGGTGTGGATATTATGCATACTATATGTCAGATAATATGGAGGACAAGAAGATGGCCGGAAGATTGGTCGAGCTCCATTTTCATTCCGCTACACAAGAAGGGATCAAAGGAAGTATGTGACAATTATAGATTGATCTCACTGATATCGCACGCCAGCAAAGTGATGCTATGCATAATTAATAATAGACTAAAACCATACCTGTCCTGGCAGATACCTCAAGAGCAGGCTGGCTTCGTAAAAGGTCGAGGCACACGCGAACATATTCTGAACATCCGTCAAATAATAGAAAAGGCAAGAGAATATAACAAACAACTATATATATGTTTTGTGGACTATCGCAAGGCTTTCGATAGTATCGAGTGGAAAATGCTATGGCAGATAATGACGGAAATGGGGGTACCGCACCACATCACTAGCCTGGTCCAAGGGATATACATGAACAATATAGCGAGAATTAAAGTAGATGATAGACTCTCAAATCAATGCAAGATAGAAAAGGGAGTGAGGCAGGGTTGCATATTGTCCCCGATGCTGTTCAATTTGTATGGCGAGTATGTTATGCGAAGGACCCTGGAAGGATGGAATGACGGCTTTGCTGTTGGAGGAAAAAAGATAAACAATCTACGATACGCCGATGACACCGCACTCCTTGCCAACTCAGCAGAAGAACTGACCCTACTAATGAAGCAACTAGAAGACGAGAGCCGCAGATGTGGCTTGATAATTAATATAGAAAAGACGAAGGTAATGATAGTAGACCGAAGCAAGAATAATAGCCCTGAAATCCAACAAGTCTCTCAATACTCTGTCGTTAGCCAATATATATATTTGGGAGTGCTCATTAATAACGAAGGTGGAAGCACGCAAGAAATAAGGCGACGCAGCGAAATAGCAAGAAATGCTGTTCGCAGTTTGCAAAGAACATGGAAAGATAGAGATGTCACTCTTGGAACCAAGAAAATGATGGTCAAAACACTAATCTTCCCAATAATACTGTACGGTGCGGAGTCTTGGACTTTAAAGATGCAGGACCGAAGAAAGATTGACGCACTTGAGATGTGGTGCTGGAGAAGAATGCTCCGTATACCATGGACCGCGAGAAGAACAAATGTGTCCATTCTTAAAGAAATTAAAGAACCACAGAGACTGTCTCAAATAGTATACCAACGCGTACTCCGATACTTTGGTCACATAACGCGAGAACATGGTGACGGCCTCGAAAAGATAATAATACAGGGTAAGATAGAGGGTACCAGGCCGAGAGGACGATCCCCGAAGCGATGGTCGGACCAGGTGAAGGAAGTAACCAGCGGTTCCTTGCAGCACGCCACGAGAGAGGCACGCAACAGAGAGAGATGGCGTGAGATAGTGCGACGAGTTGGATGTGGGGGAGCGAACTGAGCGAGTGAATAATGATCACGACTCCTCTGACAAGAGGAAAGCGAAGAAGAAGAAGAAGAAGAAGATATTTATTTTGACCTGTTCCGCACACATAAATTTATTTACAGTATTGGTCACGGAACGAACTCACCCTGTACAAGGTAAGACACATGCAATCCGAACCAGCTAAGCCGAGGCATATTATTTCCATTTATTTGTATTTACTAAATTCACATACATTTCCATTGACGGGGTACATTTCTGTACACTCGTACAAACATCAATAATAAAACGTGTAACCACATTAGCGAGGGTTATTCAGAGTATATTTTGGCTAGCCCAACGTGAGGCAGTATTAGGAGTCAAAGCTCATTACAATATGTACGTCAGACTTGCTTACTAGATTCAAACATTAATAGCAGTCTTCGCGGATGATATAGCAGTCATCGCATTATAATCCAAGGAGTAAGGGGTAAGTTACCAATTTCTTATACTCCCCATTTTTCTTATTAATTTTGTTTATGTGACACGCTTAGAGTGTGTAGCGTTCAGATTGCATCTTGGAAGGTGTACATTTATTTTGCTCCGCCCTATACATACTATTCATTTTTAAAACCGAAGGTTATTGATATTAGCATGAAAAATGTGCGTTATCTGATAGTGGTTGTCCATTTTGTGTAAATTTCATTTAATTATTTGTAATAAATTTGCAGTTAATATCGTTTTTTTTTGTCATTGTATAACATCTTGTGACAGATTTTTGAAATCCATCACTTACGTTCAACCCTATATATCATTTGTTCTTTAAAGGCGCATTCTATCCGCGCCGAGGTGGGGATTTGTTCAAGACTGCGCAAGGATAGTCTTGGGTGAACCATTGAACGAGTAACACGCTCTTGTGTCAAGTTTTGAAGCAAGAAGGCGGGGTGTGAATTTTTCACACCCCAATGTTGATTTGTGTGGCTACTGTTGAATAATCATGGGCTTTTGGGTTACGTAATTAGCGGATATGGAGCGAAGATATGGCTACCGGGACAATTTTTGTTCGCGCAGACTCGATGGAGATCTGACATATCTTTGTTGTTGGAAAATGGTGGATTTTCCCCATATCGGACGTTTCTTGGTCGGATCTACTGCCCATGCTATCTTTGAAGGTTTTGGTATCCCGTCGGATTGGTGAGTAACCTTTTTGTTACTTAATTGTTCCACAGTGGTATGCTTTGATCGATTAGGACAAGTTTTGCTCCGTCCACCTGGAGTTCGTTTTGTTTAATTCACCCTTGGCTGATTCTCGTATTTTTTTATGTTTTGTTATATAGGTTTTCTTTTGCCTTGCAGTTTTGATTGGAACGTTTTTGGCCGAAATAATCGTTAAGTTGCAGGTTTTACTTTTCTGCTCGACGTGATTAAAGGTAATCTAATCTGACGTTCGCATACGTGGATTATAATGCCAATGTTTGAATTTTATATTTGGAAAACTAATTAATTATTATATTATATTATTATGTTTTATTTGATTGAGTTTGAACTGTGCATTTTATTCACTAGGTAACATCGAACGGCGTTGGTCAATTGCATTGGCATAAGAATTCCTGCGTGTTCGACATGGGTTCAAATCTTGAATTTGAAATTCAATATTGAACATTTTTTTTGTGTTTATTTTTGGTTTTATGTTTTTTTATAAGAAGGCGGCGATGTGCGACCAACGTACAGGGTGTTGCATTTAATCGGGGTCGCTTCCACTTGGTTTTATTGAAGGAAGTTCGATTGTGGTTCCACCGTTTGTGGGATTTTTATGACCACACGAACGTTCCGTTGATTAATTTTGGGGAGTGGTTCTTGGTGGCAATGTTGTTGCCACTGTACTAGTCTGGTCGGCTAATGCAATTTCCATCCGACATCGCTAATGTCATCGCCTTCCGACAACGAACATCTTATTGTTGATATTATTTTTGTTGTGTTAGCGAAGCTGTTTCCTTGATTTAGCTGGCTTATACCTACCATCAGGGCCCCACGCAAATAAAAGTAGAATTTATTTTCTGCGTGGACATTATCTGTTCCGAGCTACCTTCTCATTAAAGATAGTGAGGACAGATATTGTTTCAATCTTACAATGTCGTTTTTTAAGTTTTTTTTTGTATATTTTATGAGCTTCGTATCTATTTAATAGAGAAAAAATCAAGGAGTTATATCTAAAAAACCTTATCGAAAAGAACTCCCAACATAAAACAAGAGATGTTTAACGAATTAATCGAATTCCTCTCTTCTACGTAAATCAACCATAAAAGTTACCTTGATAGATAAACCCAAAATATGCCCACAAACAAAAGACGACATGCAAAAATTACTTCAACAAAACCACACGTCATTAATTGCACACTCTGGCTATACGCGTACTTACCTACGAATAAAAGATAACTTCAAGTGGCCAAATATGAAAAAAGATATCAAGAATTTTATCAAATCGTGGCAATCTTGTCAAATAAACAAAACTTCTCAATTAAAGGTAGCGCCTATGCAAATAACTACATCTAGCGAACGCCCATTTCAAAGATTAGCATTGGATATTGTAGGACTCCTGCCCGTAACTTTATAATCAGTTTCATGATTTGAAAACTTTCTCATGGTGTGCTTCTTATAGCCTCGAGGGTTAAATTGAAGATCTTCAAAAACAGTTAGAAAAATTAAGAATCCGATAGGGTTCTTCAAAAAAACCAATTAACATCGCTCCAAACCCAATTGGTGTACCACCTTGAAAGTAATAAAATATACAAATATGTAAAACCAGGTTGCAAAACCAACTACGACTTTATTTTCAAAACTCCTGCGGGTTTCATTCAGTCAAGCAAGAAAAGTTTTTGAAAATTTTTCTAGTCGAAAAATTCAAAACAGAACTGCCTTTCCAAACAAAACTTACTTATAACTCAATCTTTATCTTGTATAAACCACTTGAGAGCAATTCTGGCCGTTTCAAAAACTAATGAGAAACTACCTCCAACCAAAGATAGTTTAAGACAACGTTGTTTGCGCGCATTTTACCAAACTCTTGTGTGGCTCCAAATTTTAGAACCCCGGTCTTCACTTCTCGATATTCAACAACATGGATGGACAGTAGTAGATGAAAATGTGATTCCCATTTTCCAAACATAGTCAGCACTTCTTGAAGATTTAACTGCCATTTTAATCACTTACAATGGGGTACCGACAAAAAAACGTAGTTGTGTTTTTTTACGTAAAAAGATCCTTAGGATGTCCTTTGTCATATAATGTGGTTAGATTAAATAATTAAATTAAAATAAATTTGAATTATTTATTCAAGCAAGATTCAAGCTGTGATGTCATCCCAATGTTTAGTTGGCATATTTGTCGTGCTAAGCCGCATTATTTGTTGACGTTTGTATTTAGAATTCGAATGTGTAGAAATACGTCTGCAAAAAGTAATACAAAAGTTTTCTTAATGTTAATGTAAAAAAAATTATTTTTATGGTTTACAGCAGTCGGACGAGAAAGTAATTCTGGAACAAGATGGGATAATTTTGTATTCGAAGATCATTTTGATGTAAGGACCAACCAATTAAGTGTATAAATTATTAAAGAACTACCATTTGCACTGTTAAATAGTTCAGAAGACGTGTTAAAAATAATATACAGCGTCCAATTAGTAATTCTACACAACCTCTACACAACCGATTTCAATACATACTGATGAAAATGTGTTACCGCAACTAATAACTGAATTGTCAACAAGTACCGACTTGGACAGTGATACTAATTTATCGGATACTGGAAATAGTGATAATAATAGTTACATTGATTGTAACGAAAGTGCTAGTGGCGATGATTGGGAATTTACATTAACCATGCGCCACTCGCGTCCATAATATTAACTACTCCGTTTAGTATACCCAAAATTTTATACGTGTATTTGTTAATTAATTGTGTGTTAGAATTTGAATTTTACCACTATTACAACGCAGTCGACTAGCTATATTAGTACAATACGCATTAATAACTTATGTGCAATATCGTGCTATACTAATTAGAACAGCCATTATGACGCGACGTTAGCGCCCTCATCGGTGATGTAAATTCCCAATAGTGATTCCAATAAATCAAATCCTATTTCTGACTTTAAAATTAACTTAGGAAATTGGGCAAGTAAACACCTTATTACGCAGAGTGCTGTTCAAGAACTTCTGTCGCTTTTAAATAATACGTTTGATTTAAATTTACCGAAAGATGCAAGAACACTAAAACAAACTCCAAAAAATATTAGTATAACAAAATTTGATAATAATGGTAACTATTATTGGCATAATGGTGTAGAAGTATATCTGCAAAAATGTTTTGAAGTCATGAATAACGATGAAATCCCCGAAAAAATTTCACTTAATATTAATATTGACGGATTACCGCTGTATAAGAGTTCGAAATATTAATTTTGGCCAATATTAATTAATATTTATGAAATGACATACCTATGTCAAACCAATGGTAGTAGGTATTTATTGTGGAACGGGCAAGCCTAGCTGTGTTAATGAATTTTTGTTTCGATTTTGTGAAGAAATGAAAAGTATTTTAGATAACGGGTTGAAAATAAATGAACGAGAAGTAAAAGTACATATTATTAGATGCTTCACATGTGACTCACCAGCTCGTGCATTTTTGAAAGGTGTCGTCAATTTTAACCCTACAGTGCATACGTCAATAAAAATCACACCAGTGCATACGTAGGGCCTGTCAGGCCCATAACTTTAAATCGACGAATGTTTGGATATTTCAGGAAAATATGATAAATTTTTAAATCTATATAATTTATTAAACTTAATAAAAATAGAAAATTAAAACAAAAATCAAAATTGTTGAAATAAATCAAATAAATTATTACGCAATGTTCAGTCACATTGTAGTTGTATATTGTATTATGGTGACTTGCAAGAATTTGAGAAGGATTTTTGAAATCCATCACTTACGTTCAACCCTATATATCATTTGTTCTTTTAAAGGCGCATTCTATCCGCGCCGAGGTGGGGATTTGTTCATACTGCGCAAGGATAGTCTTGGGTGAACCATTGAACGAGTAACACGCTCTTGTGTCAAGTTTTGAAGCAAGAAGGCGGGGTGTGAATTGAATAATCATGGGCTTTTGGGTTACGTAATTAGCGGATATGGAGCGAAGATATGGCTACCGGGACAATTTTTGTTCGCGCAGACTCGATGGAGATCTGACATATCTTCGTTGTTGGAAAATGGTGGATTTTCACCATATCGGACGTTTCTTGGTCGGATCTACTGCCCATGCTATCTTTGAAGGTTTTGGTATCCCATCGGATTGGTGAGTAACCTTTTTGTTACTTAATTGTTCCACAGTGGTATGCTTTGATCGATTAGGACAAGTTTTGCTCCGTCCACCTGGAGTTCGTTTTGTTTAATTCACCCTTGGCTGATTCTCGTATTTTTTTATGTTTTGTTATATAGGTTTTCTTTTGCCTTGCAGTTTTGATTGGAACGTTTTTGGCCGAAATAATCGTTAAGTTGCAGGTTTTACTTTTCTGTTCGACGTGATTAAAGGTTATCTAATCTGACGTTCGAAGACGTGGATTATAATGCCAATGTTTGAATTTTATATTTGGAAAACTAATTAATTATTATATTATATTATTATGTTTTATTTGATTGAGTTTGAACTGTGCATTTTATTCACTAGGTAACATCGAACGGCGTTGGTCAATTGCATTGGCATAAAGAATTCCTACGTGTTCGACATGGGTTCAAATCTTGAATTTGAAATTCAATGTTGAACATTTTTTGTGTGTTTATTTTTGGTTTTATGTTTTTTTTAAGAAGGCAGCGATGTGCGACCAACGTACAGGGTGTTGCATTTAATCGGGATCGCTTCCACTTGGTTTTATTGAAGGAAGTTCGATTGTGGTTCCACCGTTTGTGGGATTTTTATATGACCATACGAACGTTCCCTTGATTAATTTTGGGGAGTGGTTCTTGGTGGCAATGTTGTTGCCACTGTACTAGTCTGGTCGGCTAATGCAATTTCCATCCGACATGGCTAATGTCATCGCCTTCCGACAACGAACATCTTATTGTTGATATTATTTTTGTTGTGTTAGCAAAGCTGTTTCCTTGATTTTCTTCAGGGCGTTCATTTGACACGACCCACGGTCTTGCCGCCGCTATTAACGAGCTGGCTTATACCTACCATCAGGGCCCCACGCAAATAAAAGTAGAATTTATTTTCTGCGTGGACATTATCTGTTCCGAGCTACCTTCTCATTAGAGATAGTGAGGACAGATATTGTTTCAAATTGTAAAGATACTTTTGATAATAGTTATAATTGAATTACATGGAAATTATAGCAGTTTTATTAGGTATAAAATTATCTTGCGAGTAAAGATTACCATCAATTGTTATTACCAGCTGAAATTTTTTTTTGCAAAGCTTATAATTCGATTGGAAGCCGATTAATATAAAATAGTAACGTCAGTGCATACGTCGGACCTACTAGGCACAAAGCCCCTTTATTGGCAATCCATTCAACTTTTTCAAGTTATTTAAACACATATCGATGTCTTTTTATATTTTGAACAGCTACTAATGATATGGTGAAATTTATTTCAACGGTTTATTTTTTATATTCATTTAAATGTTCACTCGGGCCTGCTAGGCCCTACGTATGCACTGTAGGGTTAATGGGCAGCATGGTTGCCTAAAATGTACATGTGTCGGAGAGTATTCGTATTTAACTCATTGCAATATATTCCCAAAATTTGATGCAGAGAAACGAACAGATCAAAGTTTTCGAAGTGGTCATGATGAAGAACATCATAAATACAAGTTATCATGGTAATCTGGACAGAAAGATCACCAACATCTTCAAGGACCATAACATGGTAACATCCACAAGAACCAACAACAATTTAAAAAACGTATTGACCAACATAAAGCCACCCGAAACTACCTTAAATCGTAGCGGAGTATATAAAATACCATGTAAGAACTGTGACGCTATTTACATCGGGGAAACGGGAAGAAAGTTAAAAACTCGCCTCTCCGAACATCTGAGAGGCGCAGGTAATTCACAAGTATACAAACACTCAAGAATGAGATACCACCAAATCGACGAAGAGGGAGTAAGTTTACTGCACGAAGAACGAAACACCACAAAAAGACAACTGTGGGAAGCCTACGAGATAAGGGTGGCAACAGGTAACAGCAATAATATTCTGCTAAATATACAAGAACCATTATTTTGCTCGCCATTGTATGAGATTATTTGAACCGTGTACGATAAATTGTCGAACATTTTGATAAGCTCGAGGTCTATTTTAATTTTAATCTTAAAGAGAAATTTTATACTTCGACAAATGCAATCATTTCCTTTATTTTGTTTTATTTAATATAATTTATTTTATGTCACTTAACTATTTGTGTAATGTGTGATTTATGTATAACAATGATAAGCTCTTTGTGTGTACTAATGTAGAGATTTTGACTGGTGAGTCACACTTCTTTTATATTTTTTATATATTTTTTGAGCGCTAAGTAATGTATTTTCATTGTAGTTTCTGCCTGAAGATGCTAGTAAATTTGCGAAACCGGTAGCAGAAGTATATTTTGTTTTATTCGCGGAGAAAGTACGAAAAAATCCTCTATCATAACTTATCCGGTACTCCGCTTTTGCACAGGATTATTATAAATACATTTCGCCAGTTGAAATCCTTCCACATAATATGGTAGAAGATTTTCCAGTTGCAGATATATTGCATTTGATTTATTTGGGTGTAATGAAACGGCTATTACTTGGGTGGAAAAAAGGTTCGTTTAAGAATGTTGGTTTGAAGTGGTCTGCGAAGGAAATCACTTCTATAAGTGAATTACTGATAAATTTCAAAATGCCTAAGGAGATTCACGAAAAGTTCGTGGGCTTGATTGTATGGCATATTGGAAGGGTACGGAGTATGCTACCTTCTTTCATTATATAAGCATTGCGGTCTAGGACGTTTCGCCGTCGCCGTTTCGCCGTCGCCGTTTCGCCGTCGCCGTTTCGCCGTCGCCGCTTCGCCGTCGCCGTTTCGCCGTCGCCGTTTCGCCGTCGCCCGTTTCGCCGTCGCCGTTTCGCCGTCGCCCATTTCGCCGTCGTTAATTAAAAAATATAAATCAAAAGTTACCATTAAAATTTTATTATAAAATTTTATAATAAAATTAATAGTTTTAGAAGAAGAACAAAATGTAACCTAACCTATGGGAATTTTTTTTGGGATTTCAAACCCACTCACAATATGAGGCTGTTTCATTTATATAGTAAAAATTTATTACCAACTTAAAATGTTGCGATAATCCAAAAAATTTCAAATGGAGTGAAATTTTTTCTCTCCGATTTGAATTTTTCTTTGAAATTCGGATAGATGGGGGAGTGATTAGTAGATATTAGTAATAAATATAATCTAAAAATGGAAAATAACTCGTGTATTGCCAAAAAAGTGAAAAAATTAAATTTTTTTTGCCTTCCAATTTTAGGGGTGTGCATTCGAAAAGGAGGGTAATCCATCGTCAAATCCTACCCTTACGGGGCGCCGCTGCGCTCCGCTCCGCTCTGCACCCCTCCAGGGCGGATTTGACTCTGGTTACTAGGCTAAACATACTTGAAGCGCGACAGATCAAGAAAACCGGGATAAATGCAACCGGGATGTGAGAGAACCTCGAAATAGCATTAAAAAGTATAGTTGCGGTATGGGGCAGTAAACTATTACGTTTCCAATTTTAGGGGTGTGCATTCGAAAAGGAGGGTAATCCATCGTCAAATCCTACCCTTACGGGGCGCCGCTGCGCTCCGCTCCGCTCTGCACCCCTCCAGGGCGGATTTGACTCTGGTTACTAGGCTAAACATACTTGAAGCGCGACAGATCAAGAAAACCGGGATAAATGCAACCGGGATGTGAGAGAACCTCGAAATAGCATTAAAAAGTGTAGTTGCGGTATGGGGCAGTAAACTATTACGTTTCCAATTTTAGGGGTGTGCATTCGAAAAGGAGGGTAATCCATCGTCAAATCCTACCCTTACGGGGCGCCGCTGCGCTCCGCTCCGCTCTGCACCCCTCCAGGGCGGATTTGACTCTGGTTACTAGGCTAAACATACTTGAAGCGCGATAGATCAAGAAAACCGGGATAAATGCAACCGGGATGTGAGAGAACCTCGAAATAGCATTAAAAAGTGTAGTTGCGGTATGGGGCAGTAAACTATTACGTTTCCAATTTTAGGGGTGTGCATTCGGAAAGGAGGGTAATCCATCGTCAAATCCTACCCTTACGGGGCGCCGCTGCGCTCCGCTCCGCTCTGCACCCATCCAGGGCGGATTTGACTCTGGTTACTAGGCTAAACATACTTGAAGCGCGACAGATCAAGAAAACCGGGATAAATGCAACCGGGATGTGAGAGAACCTCGAAATAGCATTATAAAATTAGCATTATAAAATAATCTTTTATAAATAATCAAAATAATTTAATAAAACTTCAATTGTAACTTTTGATTTATATTTTTTAATTAACGACGGCGAAATGGGCGACGGCGAAACGGCGACGGCGAAACGGCGACGGCGAAACGGGCGACGGCGAAACGGCGACGGCGAAGCGGCGACGGCGAAACGGCGACGGCGAAACGGCGACGGCGAAACGGCGACGGCGAAACGGCGACGGCGAAGCGTCCCATTCCGAAGCATTGTCGTACTTAAAGACTTTCTACCAGATCATGCATATCAGCATTTTTTAAAACTGTATTGTGCAATAACAATATGTTGTTCGGATACATACAAACCTCTTCTGCATGTTGCCAAAGCTATTCTTCTGTCTTATAATGGATTATATAAAGATATATGGAAAAGATTATGTCACTAGTAATGTCCACAATTTATGTCATTTAGTGGACGAAGTTGAAAAATTTAGAAATTTACTCACGTTCAGTGCTTACCCCTTTGAAAGTGAACTTAATGAAATTAAGAACCTTATTAAAACTGGAAATAATCCATTGCAGCAAGCTACAAATCGAATAACCGAAAAAATCTCTTTAAGAAATTTGTACGAAATTGATAAACATTATCAAATTCTAGGAAAAGAAATTAATGAAACGGTAGTCGAATTATTACCAGATTACATGAATTACTTTCGCAACGTCCAATTAGTTGATGGTTTAATATTACAGAACGATGAATTCAACAAATGGTTCTTAAATAAAAGTAATGATATTATTGCAGTTAAGCAAATCGTCATATTTAAAAATGAAATAGAAATATTTGGATCAAGTTTAAAAAAATTAAACCCCTTTTTTGAAACACCGCTGCAATCCTCACATTTACACATTTTTATTTCTGATGGTGACCAAAATAAGCCTCAGTTACATTCCATAACTGATGTTAAATGTAAAATGGTTGCTATAAACTACAAAGATAAAACTGTATTCATACCATTGACACACACTTTGGATTTGTGTAGGTAATATAAATTTCACGCTGGCAATGCATCAATGCCTCTACAGACAACTGCCATGAGGAACACACTCCAAATGTGGATGTCGAGCATCTAAAATATGACCGAAATAAGGAAAAGTTGAAGGTAGATTCTACCAATAAATTGGAAGGTTTAGAAAGCCTACTTGCTGATCGTGAATATAATTATGTCCAATATTTGTGGCAGAAGTGGTAGAAAAGATATTAAAAAATGTCGTTATTTAATTTTTGATCATATATTTGATCGAAAATTTATAGCGAACTGCACATGGACAGGTAGTTCACATGGTAAAATAAAAATTAATTTTTCCTATAATGTGAACATTATTGAAAATATTTATAAAATATTTAAATTAGCATGCAGCAATTTCGAAAGAAGTGATATGCAGGAAATTTGCACAACTATTTTCAATAATAGCACAAGCCGGTAAGTAAATTAATAGCATTTCAATTAAACAATTTAAAACGAAATAAATAAAAAAAAAGGAACCAGCAAACGATGATTCTTACAATATTGAAATAGTGAAGGTGATGGTTAGGTTTTTTTTATAAATTGTTATGTATTTATTTATAAAAATTTAGTTGCACATAACATGACAATTTTTTATTTATTATTAAATCTTTTATTAAAATAACGTTAGGTCCGTTACTTTGCCCCCCCCCCCCAGTTAATATTTTTTCTCAAAAAGCTAGCTCCCGATTCCTTAGACCTAGCACCGGCTAGCTCCCAAATATGAAAGCTAGCTCCATTACCGTTTTTCGACAAATCAATATTTCTACCGGGTGGGGCCAAAGTAACGCTAGCCCCCCCCCCCCAGTTGATATTTTTTCTCAAAAAGCTAGCTCCCGATTCCTTAGACCTAGCCCCGGCTAGCTCCCAAATATGAACGCTAGCTCCATTATGGTTTTTTCACAAATCAATATTTTATTCACGAAGTCCGAAGCGCAACTTGCTCAGAGTTCTCGTAAATTTCATATATCCGTAATTTTAATCGGATTAAAATGTTAATCTTTTTTAATACGATAATCCATATTACCAATGCAAGTAATTCCTATATTTTAAAGGAATTGATTTTTTAATAAAGTAATGAAAAAGACTAATTCAAGACGATATTCGTAAGTACAGAATGGGAAAGAAGCGTTCAGAATCCGATCTTCAATCGATTAAAGAAAGCTTGCAAAAGTATCCGTTGGAATCGCTGTTTGATAGTGTAAAGAAATGCTTTGTTGGGAAATACGACACAATTTGGAAGACCATATCGGAGGACTTACTGTTAAATTATAATTGCCACATTAACCAACTTGGAATTTATTCGGCAGTTGCGAAAAATTATTATGGTTTATGGGATGTTCTAAAATTATATTCTGTTGATGTTAAAAATGTAGAATCTAAATTATGCGACTAAATTTGTCGGTCAATACTAACACTGATGTTGAAACTGATAATGAAGAAGATCGGGATTATGAATTGGGAATTACTTTTCAATTCAATAGAGGAAAGTGACCAAATATGGAATACCATTGTTTCTCATACACCATCAATTCAAGACGAAATTCGCGACAAGCTCCTGACTCAGCAGACGCTAAATGTATGTTCTTTCGGGAACTTTTTTCTGAAGATACCCAAGGAGAAACATGGATCAAATATTTAATGTGTGGGCTCTGGGCACATAATGACTGCGCTGGTCCAGAGATTGAGACTTGGGTTTGTGATTTTTGCAAGTATGAATAAGTTAATTTTAACCAAATAAGTTACTTTTATGTTTGACCAAAGTCTCAAGTTCTCTTATAAAAAGAAGTTACTGTTTTTGGTGATTTTGTTTTTAAGAAACTTTGTGTCTTATTTTTGGTATTCCATATTTGGGTATCTATTCCATAAATAGCTACTATTTTATTACTTAGATTTTTAAATAAAATAAAATATATTGATTAATATTAAAACACGCGACTATGACTATGATGATAAGCCAAAATGTATGACCGACCGTGGTTATAATATAATTAAAAGCCTTTAATTCATGATAGTTAATTTTTTATCCCACAAAAACAAAATGGTATTCCATATTTGGTCATTTTCCTCTACTTATTTGACGTGTAGTGAATATTCACAGTTTCATATAAGTACGTACTCCACGCACAAATGAAATGACAAGTCTATGAAAAAATCGCAGCACGTTGGTGAAAATAGAAAAACAAATATTTTCAAAAATTCGAATTGGACGAACGTAATACATAAAAAATTAATTGAGAAATCAAATCTTACATGCACGTTTATATTTAAAAGACATAAAATTTCTTCGTCTGGTCCGTTGTTCTTACAAATTTGGGGGGTTTGCAAAGAATGTAAATCAAAAATTACATGTTTTATGATTAACGAACCACAGCAACAAAATGAAAGTTCGGAACTGGAATGTACTATTCAAGGAAATTTTAACAAGAAGCACGTGTTACATCTCAAACGTCCACTTCGGGATGATCATAGATCCGGGTTTGTCAACAAAATGGTGCATGAAAAATATTCGTCCAGCAGAATTCAATCCATGATCGGAAATACTGAATATCAAGCAGGAAAAATATTGCCCGAACTCAGTACGCTCAGAGTTGCAAAACATAAAGAAAAGATAAATCTTACGTTAATGAAAAACCAATCGATTCACTACAGGAAATGAAAAACATGCAAGTTTTTTAATGTTATTCGAAATATTGGTAATTCCCCTTTTTTGTATTTTTCTGGTTAAATTCGCAGCTTCTTGTGTATCGTCGATATTGTCAAAATAATTACAGTAGGATAGCTATTGATGCCACAGGAACGGTTGTGAAACCAATTATGTACGCTGACGGAAATATATCAAGGCACATTTTTTTGTACGAAATAGTAATTCTATATCCAAATCGAAAACAGTATTCCGTTGGATCAATGCTTAGTGATTTACAAAATACCGAAGAAATTACCCATTGGTTTTCCGTATGGTTTAGAAGCACACGATGTATTCCGTCAGAAGTAGTGACTGATATGTCGCTTGCTTTAATACACTCCTGCGCAAACACGTTCACTCCTTTTAAAAATCTACACCTATATGTTGAACAATGTTACAATAAGGTATTATTTACAAATTGCGATATTATTTCTAAATGTTTTCTTCGTTTTGATGTAGCACATTTTATAAAGCTCGTCTCCAGATGGCTTATCCTTAAAAATCAGCATAAATTAACCAGAACATTCTATCTTCGATGTATGGAACAAGTTGTGCAATGCCAAGAAATAGAAGATTTGAAATTATTATTGGATGCTATATTTACCGTTGCTTATTCCGATACAGAAGGGCACTACGATGGGAACTCCACAATTTGCGAAGTTAATAAGCAATGGCTTATTCAACGAATATCTACAGGAACGGTTGAAGTTAACGAGATTATAGATATGGAAGATACAATGGAAAAAGAGAAAAACTTTGATATGAATGAAGAAAAACCAGATACCGATAACAGTTTCAAAAGTTGGTGTAGAAGAATTTCTGAAGGCGTAAGAAATATGGTGAACACTCCCGAAGAAACAGGAAACCGTGGGAATCAACAAGTATTGCCGTCATTCGTCGATGATTTTTTAAAGATTGCAAACTTTTTGCCTTTGTGGAGTAGCATTATGTTTTCACCGTTTTCACCAAGAATTGCTAGTTCAGCATCCGCCGAAAGTAATTTCAATCAATTAAAACGTAGAATTTTTGCTCACGAAAAACTTCCCTTGCGTGTGAATGAATTTGTTGCCGAATATATCCGGCATTACGAAGGCACCATGAAATTGACGGTAGGGGTACCGAAAATCAAATATTATCCGAGAAAGTCGCTGAAGAATCTTGGATGGGAAAGAACGTTCACCCCAAGAAGAGACCTCGAAAATCTTACTTGAAACCGCAATCGGAAATGGCCATCGTTGACTGGACGCGGAAGAAAAATGTTTCTACAATAGGGCTTTTACGAAATGGAAACATAGCTCACATCACTCCTTTAAAAATTTCGAAGCAGTTGATAACTTTACGAAACACCTGTGGTTTAGATTCTCTAATTCTGATTTTTTGTATTGGTTATTGTGATTCTTCGGTTGTAAAACAATACATTGACTCCATTAAAGAAGCGATTGGTTTTGGAAAGTTGGTGGAAAAAGTTGTAAGTAAAGGTATTAATAGTCATACATACAAAATTCGAGCTGAACTATTGTACCAACACTTTCCTAAACATGCATTGCCCGAAAACTTAATCGAAATTCATTGTGAAGATAGCATCACCAATATTGTTGAAAAAATTTTTGAAAATATAAATTAGGGAATTCAAAAGGAGGAATGCGAAAATTGCAAAAATATCGTACAAAGTGAGTTAGTAGATTTCCGTTGAAATAAATGCTGTTAAGGAGTTGGAGAAGAAAATTTAAGGAGAATATTTCAAAACAGTACATTAGAAAATCTTGCAACGTTTGTAAAAGAAATAAAATCTCACGAGAAATAAATCTGGCTCGAACGTATATTGCAATAGAACCAGTTGCAGTTACTAATTTAACATTAGAATTGAAAACAACTTTAGAAGAAATTCCTCAGCATTTGCCAATATAATATACTGATATTTATGTATGTTCTCCACGTATTGTTGCATTTCAGGGAATTACACAGCCGATTCCAAATTCTATGGGGCACTTTGTAACCTATGGAAAACGTCATAATAGCAAATGGGAGATATATAATGATTTGTTAAGAAGTAAAGAAGATGTTTCACCTAGTCACGGCGCGGCGTTAGGTGTCATTTCCTTGTGTATAGTCTTTAATACACTATGCAATATTAATTTGTTGTCATGGTTTTATGTTACTTTGTTTTGGTTTTTCTTTTAAATACAATCAATAATAAACAAAATATAATACATACTTTTTTCAATTATAGGATATATATGAAATTTACGAGTACTCAGAGCAAGTTGCGCTTCGGCCTTCGTGAATAAATATTGATTTGTGAAAAAACTATAATGGAGCTAGCTTTCATATTTGGGAGCTAGGCGGTGCTAGGTCTAAGGAATCGGGAGCTAGCTTTTTGAGAAAAAATATCAACGGCGTGGGGGGGGGGCTAGCGTTACTTTGGCCCCACCCGGTAGAAATATTGATTTGTGGGAAAACGGTAATGGAGCTAGCTTTCATATTTGGGAACTAGCCGGTGCTAGGTCTAAGGAATCGGGAGCTATCTTTTTGAGAAAAAATATTAACTGGAGGGGGGGAAGTAACGAACCCCATAGGTTTGGGTATGGTAAAAAAAATTATAAAATTTAATCTTATTTTTGGATAAGCAGGCAGGTGCAGCATCAACAATATATTGAGGAAAATTTAAATCTTAGTTTCAGATAAGTAACGGTCTTGACAGAATGGAATTTAGCAAATAAATAAATCAAATTAATTAATAAGAATTACATATACATAGATAATTAAAACTGTAACCCCCAGAATTAAATTAGTTCAATACGAAATAATAATACACCCAAGTGGATTCCAAGAAGTAAAAAATACATTTTTTTAATGAATGTGACAAAAATTTATTATTTTGAATAAATTTAATTATATTTAATATTTTTTTACACGTGGTACCTATGATAAAAGTTAACTCTGTTACAGAGACCTGCTAGGACTCTGTTACAGAGACCTGGTAGGTCTCTAACAGGTGCCCTGGCAGGTCTGTAACAGGTTTGCTATAAATTTGCCACAGAGGGTTTACAGTGGCCACTTTATCTGTCTCATATTATCTGGCAGAGCCCTGTTACAATCCGATAACAGAGACAGGGGCCCTGTGAGATTTCTCTGCCAGATACCTAGCAGATATCTACCAGGTTAAAAATGTTACTTGGGAGGTAACAAACGAGCTTCCACAAGTAGTTGAGATGTCACCAAAGATGTCGAGTGTTACCCATGTCGAAAATCTAAATTAGCTGGCCTCAGTACAACCTTAAAATATCTCACGTTGCGTTGGAAGAAATTGAAAAAGTGAAGGTGCAAAAGATGTCGAATCTATTTGGAGATAAGTTTTTAAACGAATTTATGTAAATTGGACTACGAGGTATTCAAAGCGAAATTTTAAAATGTTATATTCTGGATGCTTCGAAGAGCAAACTTGAAATTCATCAATTGTTGCCTCGTTTCTTGAATGAGGGGAGGAAACTAGAAGCGACCAGGAAAAGGCGGTTGTTTTCGCTGAACATTTGACGAGCGCCTTCCAACCATTTCCAGCGAAAACTCAAGAAGTAGTTGAAAATAATTACGAGGAACAAATAATGGAACTCGGATGCGAACAAAATATTATCAAAATACTTAAGCTAAAATAGGTAGAAAATGCGATTAAAACTCCATTTAAATCCTAAAAAGGCGCCAGAGTAAGATCTCATACCGGATCTGGAAAAATCCTCAAGGAGTTACCTGAAAAAGGTTTGTAACTGCTCACCTACGTTTTCAATGTTGCTCTTCGTTTAAATGTTTTCCCAGCACAATGGAAAATGGTTCCTAAACCTGGTAAACCACTTCAAGAATTTCCTTTTTTTTCATCTTTTCCATCGAGTTTCCATCAACGTTCCCTTCCATAAGGTTTGGCACGATGGTCTCTTAATAAAGATTAGTCAAAAACTCTCCGACTATTATCTGCTCCTTAGGTCATATCTTTCAGAAAAAATATTCCGCGTCATGTGTAATGAATCATACTCAAATCTCTGCCCAGTAAGCTCTGAAGCACCTCAAAATAGCATCCTGATACCAGTACTCTACTTGTTATACACGGCAAACCTACCAACAGCCGGGTTTACAACGACTGCCACAAAGCCCCTTTATTGGCAATCCATTCAACTTTTTCAAGTTATTTAAACACATATCGATGTCTTTTTATATTTTGGACAGCTACTAATGATATGGTGAAATTTTTTTCAACGGTTTATTTTTTATATTCATTTAAATGTTCACTCGGGCCTGCTAGGCCCTACGTATGCACTGTAGGGTTAATGGGCAGCATGGTTGCCTAAAATGTACATGTGTCGGAGAGTATTCGTATAGTTAACTCATTGCAATATATTCCCAAAATTTGATGCAGAGAAACGAACAGATCAAAGTTTTCGAAGTCGTCATGATGAAGAACATCATAAATACATTTCGCCAGTTGAAATCCTTCCACATAATATGGTAGAAGATTTTCCAGTTGCAGATATATTGCATTTAATTTATTTGGGTGTAATGAAACGGCTATTACTTGGGTGGAAAAAAGGTTCGTTTAAGAATGTTGGTTTGAAGTGGTCTGCGAAGGAAATCACTTCTATAAGTGCATTACTGATAAATTTCAAAATGCCTAAGGATATTCATCAAATGTTCGTGGGCTTGATTGTATGGCATATTGGAAGGGTACGGAGTATGCTACCTTCTTTCATTATATAAGCATTGTCGTACTTAAAGACTTTCTACCAGATCATGCATATCAGCATTTCTTAAAACTGTATTGTGCAATAACAATATGTTGTTCGGATACATACAAACCTCTTCTGCATGTTGCCAAAGCTATTCTTCTGTCTTATAATGGATTATATAAAGATATATGGAAAAGATTAGTGGACGAAGTTGAAAAATTTGGAAATTTACTCACGTTCAGTGCTTACCCCTTTGAAAGTGAACTTAATGAAATTAAGAACCTTATTAAAACTGGAAATAATCCATTGCAGCAAGCTGCAAATCGAATAACTGAAAAAATCTCTTTAAGAAATTTGTACGAAATTGATAAACATTATCAAATTCTAGGAAAAGAAAGTAATGAAACGGTAGTCGAATTATTACCAGATTCCATGAATTACTTTCGCAACGTCCAATTAGTTGATGGTTTAATATTACAGAACGATGAATTCAACAAATGGTTCTTAAATAAAAGTAATGATATTATTGCAGTTAAGCAAATCGTCATATTTAAAAATGAAATAGAAATATTTGGATCAAGTTTAAAAAAATTAGACCCCTTTTTTGAAACACCGCTGCAATCGTCACATTTACACATTTTTATTTCTGATGGTGACCAAAATAAGCCTCAGTTACACTCCATAACTGATGTAAAATGGTTGCTATAAACTACAAAGATAAAACTGTATTCATACCATTGAGACATACTTTGGATTTGTGTAGGTAATATAGTAAATTTCACGCTGGCAATGCATCAATGCCTCTACAGACAACCGCCATGAGGAACACACTCCAAATGTGGATGTCGAGCATCTAAAATATGACCGAAATAAGGAAAAGTTGAAGGTAGATTCTACCAATAAATTGGAAGGTTTGGAAAGCCTACTTGCTGATCGTGAATATAATTATGTCCAATATTTGTGGTAGAAGTGGTAGAAAAGATATTAAAAAATGTCGTTATTTAATTTTTGATCATATATTTGATCGAAAATTTATAGCGAACTGCACATGGACAGGTAGTTCACATGGTAAAATAAAAATTAATTTTTCCAATAATTTTTTTTTTTTTTTTTTTTTTTTTTTATTTGTGTATTATTACAATCTGCTAATTAATTAACAATAAGTAATTCGGTATGATAAAGATACAAATTGACATGCGTGAGTTTTTCCCAGTGGATAAACTCTCTTAAGACAATACCGTTGTAACAACGGGTAGATTGTGAAATGTGAGATTCTTATAAGACTAAGTCCAAGGGATCTCGTCGTCTAAGTCTTCTTACTTGTGGTGGGTTTAATAGACTTGCGGCTTCAGGGTTTGGATGAGCTTGTAGTCTGCATTGATATCGCTCGCTATGACTTCTTATTACCTCTTGAATTGTTGGAATGTTCAGTTGTTCGTGAATTACTTTGTTGGGATAATATGAGGGCACGTTGGCAATTATTTTTAATACCTTATTTTGGTAGGTTTGTAATTTGGCTATATTTGTGGCACTTGCCGCACCCCAGAGTTGTATCCCGTAGGTCCATACAGGCTTTATGACTGTCTTGTATATCAGGATTTTGTTTTCAGTGGAGAGTTCGGAATTTCTTCCCAATAACCAGTACATTTTGGATAATTTTAAATTTAATTGTTTTATTTTTGTTCTTATGTGCTGGGCCCAAGTAAGCCTGCGATCTAGGTGTACGCCCAAATATTTTACTACATCGGCTTGGGGTACCATTTCATTATTAATTGTTACTGCTGGGCAAGCCTCCCTTCTCAGTGTAAAAGTTATATGGATTGACTTGCTTTGATTTATCCCTATTCTCCATAGCTTAAACCACTTACAGATTTTGTTCAAATGACTTTGTAGGAGCTGTACAGCTATTCTGATCTCTTCGCTGGAGGCCATCACAGCGGTATCGTCGGCAAATGTTGCTAGGGTGGTTTTTTCATCGGTTGGCATATCTGCTGTGTAAATGAGATATAGAATTGGTCCCAGGACACTTCCCTGAGGTACACCAGATTTAATATTGAATAATTCCGAAGTGTATTCTTTTTGTTTTACATAGAAAAATCTATTCTTAAGGTATGATTCCAGTATTAGAAAATAAGTGTATGGTAAACTTTTTTTAATTTTATAGAGGAGACCATCATGCCACACCCTATCGAAGGCCTGAGAGACGTCCAAGAAAACCGATGAGCAATATCTCTTTCTTTCCAGGTCAGATCTTATCTTGGTCGCAATTCTATGAACCTGTTCAATGGTGGAGTGTTGTTGTCTGAATCCAAACTGGTGGTTCGGTAGGATTTTGTTTTCAACAAACAGGGGTTGAAGTTTTTGTAGCAAGATCTTTTCAAATACCTTTGAGAGCAACGGGAGTAAACTGATGGGTCTATATGATGAGACTTCATTTTCATTTTTGCCTGGTTTTTGAATCATAATAATTTGTGAGAGTTTCCATTGAAGGGGAAAATAACCCACCCTCAGAACGGCATTAAATATCATAGTCATCATCCTGATACCGCAATCAGGTAGTTCTTGTAATATTTTACCCGTGATGAGATCGAATCCCGGTGCTTTTTTAGAGGAAATTTGGTGGCGAACAATATTGTACACTTCTCCTTTTTTTACTTTTTTGATTGGTAATGCCATCTGGTAAGGAGCACTAAGAAATTGGTATATAAAGTCTTCTTGATTGGGGTCAGTCTCTCTTGGTAGAGGCGAGAATACACTTGAGAGATGTTCAGCAAAGGTGTCCGCCTTCTCCTTATTACTTCTTGCCCATTGTCCGTTGTTTGTTTTAATGGGAGGAATATGTACCTGCGGCCTTGTCAGTTTTCTGGTGGCTTTCCATAGGGAGTATTCCGTGTTTTTTGTGGGTGTTAGATCTTGTAGATGTTGTTGTAACTCTCTATTCTTCAGGTCGTAAAGAAACTTTTTCAGTTCTCTGGTGGCACGATTATATCGGGTTTTATCCATAGGATTTAGGGTTGTCTGCCATTTTTTTCGCAATTTTCGTTTCTTTGTAATTAATTCCTTGATAAACATTGGGCATGCCCCCTTAGTAGGTCCATCAGCCAAATCTGGGGTCGAATTCCATGCAGCTTCTTGAATGGTTCTTGTGAAATATTCAACAGCATGATCAATTTCTTCCTCATTTTTCAAAGTAACTCGTTGGTTTAGTGATTGTATTATTATGTCCTTGTAGCAATCCCAGTTAGTTTTTTTATTATGAAGTATTAGGGGTTTATCTTCATTTTTGATTTGGGTTGAGAGGGTGATTATTATAGGCGTATGGTCTGACGAAAGGTCCAAAGAAGATTTAATGGAGAAATAGTTTGTTGAAATTCCTTTTATTATGCAAAAATCGAGCAAATCGGGGGTTTTATTATGGTCTGTTGGCCAATGAGTGGGCTGGCCAGTTGATATATAGTGAAGATTATGTGTCGTTATTGAATGGTATAGCTGTCTGCCTCTTGGGCTTATTAGTCTTGATCCCCAATGAGGGTGTTTTGCGTTAAAATCACCACCCACTATAAAACGTCGTCCAAGAGTTTCAAAAAATTCCTCAAAATCCTCTTTTCGAATTGTTATGTTTGGAGGACAATATATCGCTGAGATTGTTATTTTTCCGTTCCAATCTTCCACTTCTATACTGGTTGCTTGTAAATGTCTTACAGAAAAACCTTCTCGTTCGTGATGTTTTATTGAACTTTTTACAATAATTGCTGTACCCCCTCGTGCTCTTGCGCCGGGATGATTAGTGTGATAGACGTTATACTTGGGTATTTTGAGGTAGCTTCTGTCGGTGAGATGCGATTCAGAAATTAGAAAAATATCTATATCTTCATTTATTAGGAATTTTTTAACTTCCTGAATATGTTGGAGTAAACCGTTGGAGTTCCAGACAGCCATACGTAACGAACGACCCATTAATTCATTTTACAGATTAATGTAGTGAGGAGATTTAGGATTGAATCCATTCTCTCCATTAGTTTTGACATCATTGCTTCAAGGTTGTTTGGCTGATAAGCTGGAGTATTTACATTTTGGTTGACCGCAGTATTTTGTACGTGTTGGGTATTATGACTTGCCATTTGAGCATAAGAGGTTCCTGAGTATCTGTTTGTCATTGGGGGAGTGTTTCTTTGTTGATTTATTAATGTGTTTTGTCTAGATCGGAGTGGAGGATATCTTAGCAATTGGAGTTGCTTTATGTAATTACATCCTCTGTAATTAGCAGGATGATTTCCCCCGCAGTTGACACACGTAACGTCTGCGTTAATTTTACTTTTTTTGTTACAGTCACGAGTAAAATGATCACCAGTGCATTTGACGCAACGAGGGTTGTAGTAACAATAGTTTTTTGTATGATTAAGACGCTGGCATTTGGAGCATTGTGGAACTTCTCTTTTAATATGCGGAGGCTCGAATTTGACTATGGTATTGAGAAGTCCGTTAATTTCATAGATTTCCTTGTTGTTTGGGGCAGGTTTTAGTCCGATGTGAAATAATGGAAGTGGTTGTTTTGACTTAGGGTGTACAATGTTGCTTATGTTCAAAACCTCATGTCCCAGTTTTTTTAGTTCCACTTTAATACTATCTATGTTGGTTGTTTGATGTATATGTCTCAGGACGACTCGGACGACTCGGACAGCTACTAATGATATGGTGAAATTTTTTTCAACGGTTTATTTTTTATATTCATTTAAATGTTCACTCGGGCCTGCTAGGCCCTACGTATGCACTGTAGGGTTAATGGGCAGCATGGTTGCCTAAAATGTACATGTGTCGGAGAGTATTCGTATAGTTAACTCATTGCAATATATTCCCAAAATTTGATGCAGAGAAACGAACAGATCAAAGTTTTCGAAGTCGTCATGATGAAGAACATCATAAATACATTTCGCCAGTTGAAATCCTTCCACATAATATGGTAGAAGATTTTCCAGTTGCAGATATATTGCATTTAATTTATTTGGGTGTAATGAAACGGCTATTACTTGGGTGGAAAAAAGGTTCGTTTAAGAATGTTGGTTTGAAGTGGTCTGCGAAGGAAATCACTTCTATAAGTGCATTACTGATAAATTTCAAAATGCCTAAGGATATTCATGAAATGTTCGTGGGCTTGATTGTATGGCATATTGGAAGGGTACGGAGTATGCTACCTTCTTTCATTATATAAGCATTGTCGTACTTAAAGACTTTCTACCAGATCATGCATATCAGCATTTCTTAAAACTGTATTGTGCAATAACAATATGTTGTTCGGATACATACAAACCTCTTCTGCATGTTGCCAAAGCTATTCTTCTGTCTTATAATGGATTATATAAAGATATATGGAAAAGATTAGTGGACGAAGTTGAAAAATTTGGAAATTTACTCACGTTCAGTGCTTACCCCTTTGAAAGTGAACTTAATGAAATTAAGAACCTTATTAAAACTGGAAATAATCCATTGCAGCAAGCTGCAAATCGAATAACTGAAAAAATCTCTTTAAGAAATTTGTACGAAATTGATAAACATTATCAAATTCTAGGAAAAGAAAGTAATGAAACGGTAGTCGAATTATTACCAGATTCCATGAATTACTTTCGCAACGTCCAATTAGTTGATGGTTTAATATTACAGAACGATGAATTCAACAAATGGTTCTTAAATAAAAGTAATGATATTATTGCAGTTAAGCAAATCGTCATATTTAAAAATGAAATAGAAATATTTGGATCAAGTTTAAAAAAATTAGACCCCTTTTTTGAAACACCGCTGCAATCGTCACATTTACACATTTTTATTTCTGATGGTGACCAAAATAAGCCTCAGTTACACTCCATAACTGATGTAAAATGGTTGCTATAAACTACAAAGATAAAACTGTATTCATACCATTGAGACATACTTTGGATTTGTGTAGGTAATATAGTAAATTTCACGCTGGCAATGCATCAATGCCTCTACAGACAACCGCCATGAGGAACACACTCCAAATGTGGATGTCGAGCATCTAAAATATGACCGAAATAAGGAAAAGTTGAAGGTAGATTCTACCAATAAATTGGAAGGTTTGGAAAGCCTACTTGCTGATCGTGAATATAATTATGTCCAATATTTGTGGTAGAAGTGGTAGAAAAGATATTAAAAAATGTCGTTATTTAATTTTTGATCATATATTTGATCGAAAATTTATAGCGAACTGCACATGGACAGGTAGTTCACATGGTAAAATAAAAATTAATTTTTCCAATAATGTGAACATTATTGAAAATATTTATAAAATATTTAAATTAGCATGCAGCAATTTCGAAAGAAGTGATATGCAGGAAATTTGCACAACTATTTTCTGCGAACTTCCGAATTTCTTTCTTTCCACCAGTTTTATAATAAAAATAAACACACAAAAAAAGTATCACACATTTAATTTCAAATACGAGATTCGAAACTATGTTGGTTGATTTAGAATCCCTAGCCTATCCATTAGTCCAGCTCTGTACTATGTTACCTTTGTCGAAAATAAGTTATTTATTTTATTAAGGAAAACATTATTTCTTATAAATAATGATTTATCAAATATAGCAGCAAAGTTGTTAATATCTATTTGTACGCGTGCGAGCGTACAAGAGATAAAAATGGTTAATCAATTCTATACAGAAAGTATTAAACCTGCATAGAAATTAAATTCTTGGTAAAACTTTCCAATCAAAAAAAATACAAGGCAAGAATAAACCTATAATATTAAAACACAAAAATAATATACACCCCAAGGGTAAAAATATAAACCACACAAAACATGAAAATAAAAATATACAAATCGAAGCTCGAACAAAATTTTAAAATATATTCCAACTAATATCGGTAAAAGCCTCCATATGTTGTTGGAGTGTAAATTGTTGAGTTGACTGACGAATGCAATCTGTAGAGTAATTAACGATACATTGTAATGACTTACCAATTTAAACGAATAAAATCCTTCAAAAGAAGTATGGACGATGGATCCAACAAAAAGAAACGGTACGATATGGGTAAAAATCACCATCTACCAGCAACGAATTTATATCCCCGGATGGGTTTGGAAAAACAGTGTTCCAAGTTAATTCGCATTGCTGGATCGTTCCAGAAAGGAAGCAACCAAAATTCTCCTCAAAAATCACAACCACATTTCGCAAAATTCAAAACTCAACTTCAAAATCACGTCCACACTCTACCACATTCATAATTTTCATTTGCCATTTGTCATTTTTATCAAGTTGGGATATTTTTATATGTAGAACGAGGAAATTGCAAATCGTGGTTCAAATGAAATCGGCAGCTACGTAGTAAATTATCTGATAAAAAAAATTGCCAGGGTAAAGACGTTGTATTTTGGAGTAACAGCTGTGTTGGGAAAAACAAAAACAAATTTATTTATTGTATGTACCTTTATGCAGTTTCTGTCTTAAATGTTAAATCTATTACCCACAAATTTCTTGTGGTGGGTCATACACAAAACGAAGGTGATAAATATGCACTACATTATTGAAACGGAGTAGAAAAGGATCTTAAAGGAGGCCCAATTATATGTTCCGATACAATGGATCATGATTGTGCGTAGCTCCAAAAAAAGTGGGACACCATACAATGTTGCCGAAATGGCAACCTCGGATTTCTCAGATTTGAAGAAGCTAACTCAAAGCATGGGCCACAACTTCACTATCAATGAAAAGGGCGAGAAAGTTCCATGGAACAAAATGGTGGCCATTAAGGTTGACAAGAATTTTTGCGCATAAATTGATGTATAAATTAAATTTCAGTAAAGTTGAATATCAAGTTGTGGATTTGCAACGCCGCTATCGCCCTCAACATGGGCGTCCAAATAAACCGTCTGTAGACGTAGAGCTGCACCCAGCGTACGTCAGTTGTCATGCAATATCGGAAATTAAGAAGCATGACCTTATGTCTTTATGTGAGAAAATTCTAATTCCGTCGGTTTACCATGATTTGTACAAAGCATTGATAATCACCGCTAACGTTGCAGTCTCCAGAAGATGTTCGTAATGATAAAGAAGAAGATTAATATAGATTATTGTGAATTTGTCATTATTTTTTGATTTATTAATATTATTACTATTAATTAAATGATTATTAATAAAATTTAGTAAAGTAATATTTCAATCTTCATTTCCTGTACACAATATCAAAATTGATATTTCGAATTAGAACCTTACAACATAAGAACAATTTCAGAAAGAAAGGAGAACAAGTCAGAAAATGCGTAATTTCTCAATAACCTTTAATAAAGTTCAACCAAATTTGTTTTTTGCGGCATTTTGTTACCCCCTGTCGACAATTTCGTCCCCTAGTAAGCAAAGAAAATGCATTTACAACCACTGGGTTTCGTAACCGATAAACTGATAAAAGTGATTTTGACTTTCGTCAAAAAGATCATTTATCGGTGTCAACTATGATTAATAACGAGGCTCTTGAAGGTTTTGTAATTTATTGTAATTTAGTACCGACATTTTTAAAATTATGTCAGATCATATATCAGGGGTGGCCAACCTGCGGCTCGCGAGCCACATACGGCTCTTTGAAGGATTATTTGTGGCTCTCCATAAATGTGCCCGAGTTCCCTTTTCATTTTTGTGCAATTATATTTTAAAAAATTATTATCGTTCCGTATATGTTTCAAATTTTTCGCGGCTCGCGAAAGAATTTCAAATTTTGAAAAATGGCTCGACTATCAAGGAGCTTGGCCACCCCTGTCATATATGCTTATACATGTTAAAAATGGTTCTACCGTAAAGTGTCCTTTTCATAGCTGCATTAAAATTAATAAAACATTATATACAAATTAATGTTCTTCAATACCTGACAATTTAACTTGCGCCAGTGAAGTTCATTTTGAATTATTAGATTCAAATAATAATTATTATTTAAAGATATTGGCTACCATGTATCTGACTTTAAAATGTAAACATTTATTGTTTGACTGATGCGGCATTGCAAACTATTATCGATAGTTTACTAGACGTTAATTAATGAAGTCACAAACGCAACAATTTCGAGAAAATTAACAGATCTTGCTGTAAATTTACCCGAGAACTTTATTGATGAGAATAATTTGTTTAAAATTTTTCACAGTAAACTATATTATTATATCCTTAACAGAAATTTTAATTTTTTTTTCCTAGGTTGTCCTAACTGGTATCCAGAGTATCACGCTGACGATAAGGTTTATAGCGCCGAAACGTAGGAAGAAAAAAACGAAGCACTTGCATCATATGCTCCTGGTGATAATTTGGACGAATATTTAATTTATGATTTACTAAATGCAACGTTATAAAGAACAGACGGATTTTTTGAACAATCATGAATCACTTTCAATTGAAGAAATTAAAAAAGAGTGACCGATTTTGTCCAAAAAACAGTTTTTATTTCGGCACTTTAAAAAATTAATGCTGCAAGACATGGCGGATTTGCATTCAAATTTAAGCTAGAAATCCAACAAAATAATTACTTTTGGAATACGACAAAAATTTATTGCCATATTTCTAAACGATAACAGCGAAGAAGAAAAGGCTATTACATGCATTTCAATACTGACCAAATTCTTTAAAAAAGTTTAACAATTCTAGTTAAACAATTCAAAAAGGTTTGTATTAGTAATTTTAAAAATTATTTAGGTGGTACTCATAATTTATTATTAGTTATTTTAGGATGATAATGTAATAATCGAAATGGCGGCTCCTTGTATTATTGCAATGGAAGGTATGTATTTAGTTTAAAAAAATATATAATTTTTATAATGACTTCTTTTGGTCGTTATAAATGGACCTTGTAAATGGACATGGACCAAAATGAGCAATTGTTCAAAAAAATTTCCAAAACAAATATTTTATCAAACACGTGATTTTATCTTACGTGAAATGAAACGGAGATTTGTAGACAACGATTCGCTTCTAATTGCAGTTTCTAGTACCGAAGAAGAAATTATTGATTTGGATAAAGTGAAAGATTTGCAAACTTTGACATCCAACTTCCATCGCCAGAAGAGACTATGGTGGTCATCGGATTTATAGAAACCCAGAAGAAAGAAAATCCGAACTTAGCTGTTTTCGACATAATTTTTCAGCAACGAGTAGCAATTTATTAGCGACTGCCCGAACTTTTGGATGTAGCACTGCAACTTTCGAGTCCACTTCTGTGTTTTTTTTTAGGGAACTTCAGCCTAGCTTGAGCCTGCCCTGATTATACAGTCTGGCTACGGGGCTGGTGATGATAATACCATTGTACATGATGCAAGTATTCCTATCGATAAAGTTATACAAAACAAAATTTCAACTTTAAAAAATAAACTATTCGCAAACGTTGGAGAAGTTACAAGGTTATTGGGTCAATACGTACGAGTACCGAACTACTTTAAAATGTATGATGGAAAAGTACTTAAAATACTTTCCAATACTGAAGGAACTTTTGGGATATACGTGGTTTGATTTAAATTTTGAAAAAATGTATCCCCAAATACCAATCTTCTTTACGAAAAATTTGCCGAATATATGTAAAGCGTTATTTTAGAAAGTGGAGAATGTAAAATGGAACAAGATAATAATTACATCTGCCATTAATAATTATAAACCGCAATTCAATGTTAAAATGTAACACCACCCACACTTATAGCGACAATTGCTCATTACTATACAGTTACCTCATAGGCCCTTTGTGTAAAGGAAGACTAGCTTTTACCAGCGTCGCGTCGAGAGCAGGGATGTTCGCAGGATACGAAACTAACTTGGAAAAACAATACTGGTATTTGTGGGCGCCAGGTGACCATAATAAAATAATTAAAAAGAATGAAGAGTCTTGTTTTATTTTCACACCAAAATGAAGTCAAAAAAAGATGGGTTTGACGTGTGCTTTTGAATTGTATCTGACAAATACACAAACATTTAACATATAAGCAAGTTAAAGTAGGAACCGAGCTGATGGTTCGGTCCCACAGAAAATAATAAAGAAATAAAAGTGAAAGGTGAAATTACCTTGAAGAGGCAACTGAACATAAAGCAATTAACAATTGGGGAGCTCTGAAGGAGCACACCCAACAAAATGGTTCAACGTATCTAAATAACTCAATAACGCGCAAATCAGCGTTGAAACATTTAAATAAAAAAATGGTTAAAGATAATATTTCCATGGTCAGAAATGCAAACAAAATTGTAAATGCAACTTACCGATTTACCTACATCTCAACAGAGTCCTCAATATGATTTGTGGTCCTTCGTATCCGTAATCATGCGAAACCAAGCAACAAAATACAAAATTGATTACTCCCTAAATAACCAAGTCCATCAACTGTAACACTCCAATACGCCGTCACATGTTCTTAAAAATATTGAAGTCCAATTCGCTTGAATGTAAGATTCCACCAGGGAAACCAAAACTAATTCCAAACGTCGTCTTCGTCATCAAAAGTAAATCCCAAATTTGGCTTCTGACTTCACCAATTGATCACAATTTTCCAACCAGATAATTGGAGACAAAAAAAAGCTTCTCAAATTCGAATACTCCAGAGTGGGTCGAATAATGAAATAATTAGCGGAACCAGTGGAATGCCTATCAGTTTTCCCTTAATAAAACCATCCGCCAACGAGATTGTTCTCCATAATTAATTTACATTCAAATTTTATCATAAAATATACAAAAAAAACTAAAAAACGACATTGTAAGATGTTATACAATGAAAAAAAAACGATATTTACCTGCAAATTATAAATTAGGTCCTTATAACAAAGAAGAAGCTAGGAACCATAATTAAATTGCAGTTTTTTTAAAACATTTAAACGAAACTTAAAAATTGAAACTTGACACAAAATGGACAACCGCTATCAGATAACGTCGCACATTTTTCATGCCAATATCAATAACCTTCGGGTTTGAAAATTAATAGTATGTATAGGGCGGAGCAAAATAAATGTACACCTTCCAAGATGCAATCTGAACATCCAAAAAAAACACTGAAAGGCGAAAAATTATCCATATAAATATCCAGGAAATTTACATTCAAACTCCAACGTTAACACTGGTAAGCAGTCTTGAATATTTTCTGTCCAGACAATTTAATTTTGTTTATATCATTTTTCGTTTCCCAGGTAACGAATATAAAATTTTGGGGATACCAAGGTATAGTTGGGACCAAATAAATTGAGACTTGCGTCATTACTTAAAACAGTACGAATTAATATTAAAATCGCTAGTCAAATGAGTGCATTTTAAGATGCATCTGCCCTTTTCATTTTAATATAGCTTTCTTTCTCTTTCCTGTAATAATTTAAATTATCTTTCTGTCAATGTCATATAACTAAAGTTGGGTTATGTAATAAATATGTTTCCCATAAACACCTTTTCATAGAATTGCAATTTACTGATTATAAATAAAACTTGAATTTTAGGGTTTTCTTTGAAAATGCTTAAATTTTTAATAAAAGCAAGATTCCGGAATTACCAAATTTGAAATAATTGTATTATTTTTAAAGAAATATTTTTGAAAAACTGTTTAAATTTTTTCCATGAATTCGTCGTCAAAATAAACGGGTTAATAAATACCTAAAACGTACAGAGGAACTGCTCATTTTTATTCATCGGAGTCGTTGTCACTACCAGTATCAGAGTCATTGGTTAATTGTATGACGAGTTCTTCTACGGTGACATCTAAAAGTTTTTCCCGTTCATACCAATTTGTTATCACATTTTCGGTGTGACGAATGCAATTTTTCCAAATTTCAGATGTACAATTATCCAATGCTTCATTCCACATCGAAATTACTTTTTCATCCCCATAACCATCTCTTCCGATATGCTTATTGTAATAAGTTTTACAATTCGCCCATATAAGTTCAATCGCATTAAACTCGCAGTGGTAGGGGGGTAAGCGTAAAACTTCATGGCCATGGTTTCGTAACAGCTCATCCACTTCATACCGTTTATCTTTTCTGTTCAATTTTGCCAATTCTAACAAATCTACTTTAAACAATCGTTCACTAAAACAAATGTTGTTTGCAGACAACTAAGCTGCAATATCTGCTTTCTTCCACGCCGACGTAGGCTGTTTTTCAACTAACGTAGAGTGGTAAGATGCATTGTCCAATATTATTAAACTTGCTTCTTCCAAGTTGCATATTGGTAAGTTTCTCAGTAACCCATTTTTTAAATAAGTCACCATTCATTTCTCCATGGTAATCTTCTTTTTGAGATTTTGATGCAAAGACTAATGATGCATTATCTATAAATCCAGACTCCATACCTGCATGAAGAACAATGAAGCGTTTCCCATCATAACCTTCTGGTTTTCTAACACTTTTTACTGAATTATCTTGCCAAGACTTTCCAGGGTTACCTTTCGAAAAAATCCATGTCCCATCCAAAAACACAACTTGACGTTTAAATTCGGAATTTATATTGTTTATATAGCTTTTCATGAAATGTACTCGATTAAAAGCAATATTGTGTTTTTCCACTAATGCTCTACGATTAGGTACTTTCTTTACAAAATTTAAAACCAATTTCGTGGAGAGTTCGTTTTAAGCTAGTGTTGCTTAAAATAATATGCAGTTTTTGAAGTTTCTTGTTTAATGTAGCAACAGTTAAATGTTCTTCTGAAAAAAATACCAACATTTTTTGAAAACCTATATTTCTTGTTCATTACTTAAAAATATAATCCAGAAATATCTAATATTTTAAAACTTACTTTTTCTGTACATTTCGTAGATGGATTCCCTTATATTCATTTTTGACGATTCTGGCAAATCTTTTGATTTCTTACTCTATTTCTTAATTTATCAAAACTTACTTTCTGAAAGGTCGTCACGTAATGCGAAATTTTACAACCAGAAAAGTTCATGAAAATGACATAAACAAATTATATCCGTAGTTATCTACTCATTGTTGATTTCAATTTCAATACGCGAGTCAATTCAATTTTTATTGCTTTTATTTTTAAGTTCAGACATACTAATTTTATATAGTATTTATTATTAATGTAAAATGTTGATAACGTACGTCTTTTCTTAAGTCTTTGCCAGAAAGACTTTCAAATATGTTTTTTCTCTTTTTAATAAAGCTAAACGACGTCCTAAATTATATTCAGGATGTCTTTTCTTAATCAGAAATTTGTGACGCAGGTCTCAATTTATTTGGTCCCAACTTTATCGTGATTTTATTTAAAATATTGAATAGTTGCAAAAGTGATAAATTGTTGCAAAAAAAGATTACGAAAATCTTTCCAAATTGGACATTACGTTCATGTTAAGGATCTTGCCATTATTTCTGAAAACTCCAGCTATGAAATCTATGCACATGATACTTTTTACCTCAAAATTCCAACCAACTGTTTTTTACTGAACTTACAAACGTAGTAGCAACAAAAAATGGATTAACTGAAGAATTTTCCATAAATGCCGGAGTACGACAGGGTGATGCGTTGTCGGCAACGCTATTCAACATCGTGCTGGAAGGAATTATAAGAAGAAAATTATAAGAACAATTAACAAAAAGGAAGTACAAGTATCAGACCGTTGAGTGAAATACGAGTAAAAGATTATATTTTTCAGGAGGTTCAAACATTCAAATACCTGGGTATGCAAATCAATAATACGAATGAGAGAGAAGACATAATCAAAGACAGGTTACCAGAAACAAAAGAAAACAAAGATGAAAATTTACAGAACCTTGATAAGACCGGTAGTGACGTATGGGTTGGAGGTGGTGTGCCTGGCAAAGACAGAGGAGGAGAGGCTGAGGATTTTCGAGAGGGGAATAATAAGAAGAATATTGGGGCTAGTAAAGATCGGAGAAGCGCAATATAGACGAAGAACAAACGAAGAAATAGAACATGAGCTGGAAGAACAAAACATAGTGAGACACATTAAGGCGATGAGATTAGGCTGGGTTGACCATGTACTAAGATCGCAAGAGAACAAAGAGATAAATATCGCGATGAAGTGGAGACCGAATGAAGGAAGACCTAGAGGGAGACCGAGAATAAGGTGGGAGGAAGAAATGGGAAGTGACCTGAGAATAATGAAGATTGAGAATTGATTGTAGCAGCAATGGATATGGAAATCTGTTTAAAAACATCGTCGTTCAAAATTTAAAATTATTCTACTAAAAATTACAACAAAATGTCAGGCTACGGAAATGATCAAATGATAGAAGCGGCATCTGGTAAATATTGTATTAGTATTATATACACGGTAATTTCAAAAAATGTGACTACTGTTTCATGGTAACTTAAAATTTTATGATAATGTAGGGAGCAAACAAATATTTTATGACAAAACAACATCTGCACGTCATTGAAAATTAATTATAATAATTAAATTATTTATTTGACTAGTTTTTTAGTAATGTCTAACATTAAAGTAATAAATAGCGAATGAAAATAAATTAATTTACTGATAATTCCAACAATTTTTTTAGGTTGAAGTGAAGTTCTGTAATTTTTTATTACCCACATCGGACCATTTACAGTACATGTGCTACGGAAGAGAAATATGCTGCGACAACGGTTGTTGTGTGGATGGACCTCGTCATTTTTACCAAACTTGGTACTATTGGTAAATAATTTATACAAATATACCTACTAGATAGATATTAATTTCAAAACACTCCGAATTTTGTGATAGGTGTCTTCTATTAATAGTAATGGGGTTAGCTTCCGCAAGTAGTTGGCTTTGTAGAAAACCCTCGCCTAACGCAATTCTACGAGCCGATCCATTTCGTCAACTGCACTCCTGCAATAATTTCGAACACGTTTTTGCGAATGGAGAATATATTCATAATATTCAAAGCCCTCGAAATTTTGAGGAAAGAAGTAATGATATAATATTGAACCAGCTGTATGTTTCCTTTAACAATAGTACGACTGCTAATTCCGCATACGACTTGAAATAACTTTAGGTTCGTTTTTTAGCAAAATTGTCAGGAAATGATCCACCAAGTTACAATTCCATATTCAAAGTAGAAGAAAAACCATCCACGTCGGTTTGCCAAGGTTGTGAATCCCCTCCATCATATACTTCAACTAGCAGAGAAACACATACTACGCATAAAACATTTGAAGAAATACATCAAAATAAAGATATCAACGACTCTATTTCTCGGGAAGAATAGATTTAAAACAAGAAATGGAAATATCGTTAAGAAATGGAAATTGTAACTTTAAAATTTGTAGAAATATAGCAAATACAAATAAATTGTTGTTCTCTATAACCACACGCGTTGCCTTTCTTTCCATAACTGCCGTGCTATTAGCGATGTACATTACCGTTGGTGGCGCCACCAGCAACAACATCATGGGCATGTTTGAACGTATTTATATCTCAAAATTCAAAGTAATTTTATGGTGAGAATTTGTAAAAGTTTTAGTGTGTTGTTAAATTTATTGTAAAATGTTTTATTAATTAGTTCACTTGGCTCTCTGTATCTCGTAGTAACGGTTTTGTACAGAGATCCGGAGCGAGATCAGAATCACTGCACTAGGGACTTCACTGCTACGCCTCCCCCCCCCCCCCGACGCCCGACCTAATTAGATACTGGAGCTGCGACGCCGCGCCGGTAGATCGACAAAGACTAGGATGGATGTCAATCCTCATATATGACAGTTTTCACATAGCGGATTCTTTCATATCTCCTCATATTGGACTGGTGTCCGTAGGGAACCAAAGAAGTGTGGCTTTCCAAGGCAGTTTAGGAACCGCGCTACAACAGTGCTTCGAAAAGAAAAATCGTTGCAGATATTCATACGTGTATTCACAACGTATCTTGCATGTGTTCCTTTCATTATGTATTAGGCTAGTAACCATCAGCGTTTCAAGGATTGCCTTAGGAAATTCATACTCTTGACTTTCTTTTCTTAACGTCTCCGTTTTATTTTAATTTCAAATTCAGTATTTTATTCCCCTTGATTATTTAGTCATTGATGAGGTCTCGCACATCTAAGCTAAGGCCCGGACCTAGACTCTAATATCATCTTAATAGGTTTCTTCCTTAGGTACGTTTCTTCCTGGCCACAATCGCACTCTCCTCTCTGAGCTAAGTTCAAATCGCTCATTCTCGGAAGCAAAACCAACGCTTGGAACGTTAAATTCGTTAAAACGTTAAATTGAAACTGAAATTTAAAACTCTCATTTGGGGAAACCGCCGGATTGGGATTTTTAGGAGACATTTTGGGGCTTTATTAGGACACTTGAATATACATCTTCAACAGTAAATACATGATTGGATTCAGTACATTACCGTGGTGAATACCTGAAACTATGGGCAAGATACTCAACTCTACGGCCTGATATTTGACCTGAAATATTCTATCCGACAAATAGGATTTCAAAATTTTGCAACAAGAATTCTCTTCCAGGTCTTAGCTTCTTAGTTGAGTAAATCGATGCACCTGCTTGAAGGTGGCGTGATGCTTTCTGAAGCTAAATTGTTGTTTTGAAATTACGTCTTCCATCTACCAAGGAAGACTACCATATCTACCATGGAAGACTACGTCTACCATGATTGGTGAAAGGCTGATGGGTCGATAGGAAGTTACTTCTTCAGGTGATTTGCCAACTTTGTGAATTCGAACAATTTGGGGTATCTTCCATTGGATTGGGTTCACCTCTAAACAGATTATAGCATTAGTAATAAATGTAATAAGTTTGATACGTTTTATGGCAGCTGTTGGAGAAAATTTGACGAAGACATAAGTGAGACTCAGTTAGAATTCAGAAATGTAATGGGAACTAAAGAAGCACTGTTTGCCATAGGAGTTTTTGTGCAAAATTGTCTGAATCAGCAGAAAACAGTCCCTATTTGCTTTATCGACTATGAAAAGGTGTTTGATATTGTAAAACATGACATACTTATAAAACTTTTAAGACCGAAAGGAATCGACAGCAAAGACATTCATATCATCTGAAATTTATCCTGGAATCAAACGACGCATTTCTTCGAATAACTGAAGAAATGGAAATACAAAAGGGTGCGAGGCAAGGTTGTGTTTTGTAACCGTTGCTATTTAATCTTTACTACGAAAGTATTTTGAAAACGCACAGAAGGACGTGGATAAAGGAATTCAAATAAATGGCAAATGGCTAAATAATATAAGTATGTTTGTAACAAAACGGGATTTTAATTCATAAAAATTAATTTTCATATTTTAAATTCAGATATAATATAAATTATTATTGAGATAATAACTGATGATTGTTAATCAACCATATTTATCAACAGCGGAAGAGATAAGGTTTATAGCGCGAACGAGAATTGATAATGGATTTTATCAATTTTCAGCTGTATGCGAACTTCCTGCGTCTGAAGTTGACTTTTACACTGTTCTTTGTTCAGGTGAACTGATTAATTTCAGACAACAGTGGAGTATCGCCAATTTTGCCGGATATTTCAATGCACTCTATTTGATTGCATTGATGAAGCAATCAAGAATTGATTGCATTGAAGCAATCAGTAGACATTGCTTCTCGTTAAAAAGCGATAGGGATGTATCTGTCTATAGGTGAAATTTGTCAGTGGTGCAAATTCTCACGCTATGGAAGGTCAATCTTCGTGATTTCTGAAAGGTATAAATATGGTTGAATAACAAAACCGAAGGAAGTCCTTCCAGTGAGTCCGTCGGCGACTATTGTAGATTCTCGCGTGCGGGACGTTTTGACGGATTGTCAGTTTTTGATTTTGGTTTTGGGCAAATAAGACAAGGGAGTGTCGTGCCGAGTTGTCTTGCTTGTGTATTTTAAGTGCTTTAAAACGTCAAATAGTTTGTTTATTGAATCCGTAAATAGATTGTGTATTCTCTGGTGTGAGACATTTGTGACGAATTTATCGTTGTTTTGGGCAATAGACAAGGCATTGTCTTTGCCGCATTGGATTGTCTGGAGATCCAAGGTAGAAGAAAAATATATCACCTATGTAAGTACAATTTTGAATTATTTACTAACAGAGGATGGTATTTTTTATCTGATAGTTATTCTAGATTGTACACCTATGTGTTTAAAAGGGCCACCCTAAATTGTAAGAGAGATTTAAAATGTACATGTGTTTGTTTTAAATTTATCCAGTATTAATAAATATTGTTTTTGAAAATTCAGTGTTTTCGTTTTTCCTGTTGGGGAAAAGAACTTTTTTTCAGTGTCTAGCTTAGTGTCGTTTTGCCCGGACCGAAGTTTCAACTTCAACATTTAGCCGGGGAACGTAACGCCAAAACGGGGAGTGTCTGGGGCTCATTACCAGAAAATCGCGTACCAAATTGATAGTGTGTTTTTTGAGAACAAAATTATGCGGTGGGCGTAATCGGTTGAACGATGGTGGCAGCATAATCAATAAATATTCTCAGTAGATCGATAAGTGCCTAAGTGGGATTTTGTGCGATCAGTAAATTTGTTATTTTTTTAAATAACTTCAGCCGTTCCTAGGAAAAGTAGTTCCAAAGGACGGTCGGCGGTTACACATGTTATGCGAATGACACTATCATTATGACTGACAACCCATCTGTTCTCCAGTATCTCCTGGATAAAATTAACACGATGAGCAACAAATATGGACTCAACATCCATATAAATAAAACAACGATGATGGTCATCAGTAAAACTGATACCCGGGATATTCAATGACAGTCCAATAGAAAGAGTAACAAGTTTCAAATACCTGGGGTGCTTATTAACGGAAAACTGGGACTCTGATAAAGAAATTCGGGCAAGGATTGGAATGGACGTAACGAGGCGCTCTCCAAAAAGTGAAACAGCTTCTATGCAGTCGCGAGTTATCACTGGAAACGCGTTGCCGTACAGTGAAGTGTTGTATAATACCGGTTTTGTTGTATGGTGTGGACGCTGAAATTGTCCTCAGTTAACAAACGCGAAGCGTTTCAAATGTGGCTATACCGCAGAAAGCTTCGAATCCCATGGATATAAATGGTTTCCAACGAAGAGGTGCTTTACCGCATGAACAAAAACCGTCGATTGTTCACTATGATTAACAAGAGAAAAGCGGCATATTTTGGCCATATATTCAGAGGCAAGAAATATGCCCTCCTACAACTGATAATTGAGGGAAAGATTGAAGGAAAAAGAGGCCTAGGACGGAAGTGATTCTTATGGTTGCGGAACTTGCGGCAGTGGTTTGCGGAACTGATACGCATGGCGCAGGACAGAGAGGAGTTTCAGATGATGATCGCAAACCTCCAATAGGAGACGGCACCTTAAGAAGAAGTTGGAGAACTTTTCCATTTATGAGGTCGTAACCTGGAGCCTTGTTTGGATTGACTTCTTGTACAATGCAGTATACTTCGTTTACTGCAAGTGACTTAATTGCAAGTTCCTGTTAAAGTGGTGTCTCTAGTAAAGAATAAATTGTTGGTCCAAAATATTGGAGGAATATGTGTACATATTCGCTTCAAATTCATTGTTGCTTTCCATGATTTTGCTTTGCAATAATAAAAGCAATAAGATTATAATTTGAAAAATATACTTTTTTGTAATTTTTTTATAAGGGCCATTTTATCATCATTTTTTTTAAAACTCCTAAAATAACTTTTCTTAGACAAGAAGTTAATAGGTCGCCCCCCACTTTAAGCAATTTAGAGCAGTTTGCATAAAAAATCAGATTTTATATAGAGAAGACAAACTGGGGGGCCAAATTACCACCCCTTACTCTAATCACGACAAAAAAATATGGGTAGTACTCGGAATCACGCGATTTCAGATTGTTGAAATGTTAAAATTACAATTAAAAACAAATCGATATTGAAGTTGTTCAAATAAAAGGTCCAATAAGAAATAAAAATTTCAAAAATAAATAAATTGTTTTCAGGAATAAACATAATATTTCTTAAATTCATATTTGATTTTTCTTGTGGGTGTGGTATTTAATTTTTATTATAATAAATAGGTCAATATCATAATGATTAAGTTTATTGACTGCAATGCTTCGTGTATCCGGTTCGATTCCGAACAAAGTAAGATCTTTATTTTTGACCCGTCCTCCTCGGATGGCAATGGTAAAACCATCGAGGTAATCTTCGAATAGGCAATCCTTCTCTAAGTTAAACATGTATTATGCTCCCGTGGTTCAGAGTTCACGTTGTACAGTAGGGACCTCATGTAGTATGTAGAAATACATAAGAATACTGCGGGAGAGAGAGAGAGAAAGATAGAGTACGGTCTCTTCGCTTGTAACGGCGGTTATTCTTCTATGTATATTAATTTAAAATTATGTAATTATATAACATAAATTGTACAAAAACAACACATTTATGTAAATTGTGAGAAAATTATATTTTAATGTAATAAAACTTAGAAATTTTACTAAAACTAAAAATTAATGAAAAATGCGATGAAATAAGTATTTTAATCTTTTGTAGCAGAACACCGTTTATATATTCAAAGAGAGGCCTTTTATTCGTATTTTTAATTACCAAAATAAGAGCAAATTCGCGTGTTTCGTATCAATACCCCCACCTCGGATCCCAATCGGTAATTCTAATTTATCTAAAAAAACAAACCTAGTACTTTTCGTATGTGCTGTTAGTAAGCTCATAAAAATTTTTATGGTTTCAAGAAAACAAAAATAACTTTTTGCTGTCGCAAATACATATAAAGGAGCTGAACAATGGTAAGAAATAATATTACCATTATATTTATTACCTATTGAACATTTTGAAATCTGGCGCGAATTTCAGACTAGAAAATCAATAATTTCGATACAGTTGGAGTTTCGACGCCCGGCGTCGTGAAATGATTGCACAGGGCGTGGGTAGTAAATTAATATGTTTCGTTACCTGCAGTTATAATATGCATTAAAAAATCTATCTTAGTTTTTATGTTAAGTGTACGTGGCTGTAGAAGTTGAGGATAAAAATGAGCGTCAAGGTAAATTTATTTACTACGTTTTAGTTTTTACTCCTGTTAGTTTTAAGATTAAAAATCGATATTAATTTTGAAAAAAGCGCTTAAGTGTCGATGAATATTTATAAAGCATCTAAGTATGTTTACTAATTAATTGTAAAAATTAATTTTCTTTAATTTTAAAATTTTCATTTTCTGAAATAGTTTGGTTGGTTTGTTTACTAATATTGATGTTGACCTTATTTTTAATTGAGATCGTGTTTTGAACGTTCATCCATGGAATGGATTGGGATTCAAACCTTGATTGCAGCCGCTTACGTTTCCCCTTAAACTACTGCGCTTTGACATATATTAAGAGATTAATAAATTAAATTGAATACAACATTTGGCCAGTTCGCGATTTGCGTGTATGTTCCAAATAAAAATTCATTGTCTCCACTATCGCCAAATATAATAGCGCTCATATAAATACAGATGTCGGTAGGCCTTATCAGCTACTGGTATCAGCATCACTAAACCAAACCATCGAAGTATGGGATTAACAGTTTGTCTGTACTTGAGAGTCCATCTATCCTTTTTTTTTTATCTGTTTATCTATGCTCTATTAGCATCGATTGCTCTTCAACATTTTGTCGCCTTTGGAACCCTTCTAGCTAAGAATATTTTAATATTGTAGTTAAAAATACAGAAATTATTAATTATTGCACAACCAATAATTAACAGGCATTTTGAAGTCTTCTTGAAATCGAATATATCCAGTGGCGGCGATAAGGCCATGACCTCGCGCTGCGGGAAGCCTTCGAACTAAAAGTGGACCACATAATAAATGCACGGAAGGTATGAAATTTGTTATAGGGTTTTTAATTGATTCCATTTTTGACGGGGTGGGGATCCTTATCTCCGGCACTGGATAGACCATGGCTCCCTAAATATAAACATAAATAAAAATGTAAATATTGTATGATGAGGAAGCTACACTGTAAAAAAAGCACGTAAAAATACATTCAAATATGTGTAATTTTTACATTCTAAATTATAGTAAAAATACATTTTGTGTATTATTCCATTGATAATACTGTGAAATTACATTATTATTAATGGAACAATATACAATATGTATTTTTACTATAATTTTGAATGTAAAAATTACACGTATTTGAATGTATTTTTACGTGCTTTTTTACAGTGTAGGTTGCACATCTTAGGGAGCCTTGAAGATTTTTCTCACAATTTCTGCGTGCTCCAGTTCGGCACTGGGTACGCTAACCTTTAATTGTCCTTATAAATTACTAGGTATAGTTTGTTTCAGAATAATTGAAATTAAAAAAAGTCATAGAATCAAATTACGTTGATATAAAAGCGTACGAACTATGTGATAAGATATGCTGTCGACCAAACATATGCATTGCTAAAGGCTGGCGCGAGATTAAAATAATTAACCTTATCTCTATATATTATGTTTCATTTATAGTTTGTACGTTTTTATATCAACGTAATTTGATGCTATGACTTTTTTAATTTCAATTATTCTGAAACAAACTATAAGGTACTGTTGTAGAACATAAACTATTTATATCGTTCCAAATGGGATAACACTAGGCTTATTTAGGTTTACTTAGAAACTTTATAGACGAGAAATAGAATATAATACAGATTAGCATTATTTTGTTTATGAAGAGCTTCTTTGAAGACCACAGGGTTTCCTTAATTATTGCTGAACTCATCTTTAGATAAAGGTCCTTTTGAATTATAATATACTGAATTTGTATAATAATACGTACATATATTTGAATAATAACTAGCCACTAAGAGTATACAGAGTTATTTATATTTTATAATGGTTTATTTTTAGAAAACCACAAAAATTAAAATAACCACTTTTAGTGCTAGCGAAAAAAAAATATAATTTAGCCATAAGAACATTGTGTAAAAATAATTTGATTTGGGGAATCCCCAAATGGTATATTGCTAGATTGCGATTTAATTACAGAAAAGAGATGGGCTAAAAAGTAATTTAAAAAAGCAATTTGAAGGGGACAAACATAATGTATTTAAATATCATGTCTCGCTATGTTGACATTTTAAACAACTTTTGTTTGCTTAATCCTTAATCGATAAGCTGAAAAGCTTGTCAAAATCGGGCGATACGCCAAGCCGTCTAATTAAATATGAAAAAAAGAATATAGAGATAAAAAATATGTACATGGAATTCATATGGGTGTGATTCGGTTAAGTTTTTTAGTAAGCATTCCACGCACAATATTGGGTTTTTTATTGGTAACAACGCAATTCAGTTCACAGTAGGTAAAATTTATTGTAAAAAAAATAACACGAATGAATTTTGCATACCATTCTGTTTTCGTGTTTTCAATAAAAATGCTTTTAATTTCTTAGGAATTTAACAATTTATCCAAAAAACTGCGGGCAAAAAATTATCAAATAAACCATGCTATAATAAAAAATTGTGTAAATCCCATCATAAAAGTTCATAAATCTCTAGGAAGTAAGTGGTTATTATCATGTCATTGCAAACATTATTACAAACCACACTTTTATCAAGGCTGGTTTGAATAAAATTTTAAGTTGATATGAGACCAAAAATGTTGTTGATTTTTCTAATTCGTAATAATATTTTGTGACCCTTTGAAAACTAGAATCTAGTCTGAATTTGATTTTCCAGTATTTTATTGGTGTACTTCGACGTTTAACAATAGTGCCATAATACATAATTGTATTTTGTAATCCAAGCGAAATTAACTTTGGCCGGCCAAAGCTTTGCTTAGATTTTGATGATGTTATTGGTTGCAATTTCAAAGCCGAAGTGTTATCACACTGTTTTACGTGAGCTCCGAATCACAGAAAGTATGATAGAGACAATTTTACTACGCAGATTTACACCTCCGTGGTTATTCATTGCCTTTCGCCCGGGATCGAACCGGGTACTCAATATTAGTAGTCAACGTACCCTGCTGTATTGACCGTATCTTGAAATGATCGAGTTTTCACATGGAGTTTTCACAATTTCTTAACTCTCTTATCGTGGTTTCTAACAAAAGCAACGGCAGCTCAAAGGTTGGTTTACGCACAATGTCGACGTTATATGTACGTGTTTTTGCCAAAACCTAAGGAGCATAAACGTGACTATTACTATCGTAATCATTATTCTTTTGGCGCTCGAATTTTTATACCCAGAACATTTTTTTAGTTATCGCATACAATAACGCAAAGATATTTTCAGCTCCTTTTAGAGCACCTTTTGGTATTTAACTGATTTTAGACATTTTACAATTTCCTAATGTTTTAAATTGAATTTTAATTGTATTTTATTTTAATAAAAATAAATTGAATTTTTTTACAATTTGTGGAGCATTTATAGACATTTCTGCGCTATTAACTTCCTAAAGGCAATTGTTAGGTATTCATAATTTTTAAATTAATTCAGTTTCCCATAGAGTTTAATGGACAAAGAAGAACTCAACTTTGTGTAATTTATTTTTACTTAAATCAAAAGTAAAATTATTTTTAAAATTACAAACTTTTAGGCACCAATAACTCTGACCTCTGTGCGACCTAAGTCGATCCAGTTTCGTCGTACTTCCAATTTAATACAAATTTTTTAAAAATTAAAAATCAACATCTTATCATTCCCTTACAAACAAAATTTCTAAATTTTTAATTAACATTATAATAAATACAAAAGTCAAAAAATATCTCATCTCTCCAAGTTTTTATATATTTTATCCCTTCAAAATATTTAAAAACTTCACTAACTGTGTGGCCACAATCGCCTTGTTGTACCTCAAGTGCCGCTTGTCTTGACCGTAGATTGACTGTACGAGACGGCTAGCTCATAGGGTTCAGTCATGCGTCGAAGAGCAGGGGGGTTCAGATTGTTTTTTTTTTAACTTCCGTGGGATCGCTTATACTTCTCGTGACTTATCCTTACCTTCGTAACAAAACCGGGGCGCCAGCTGTGAGAACAAGATATCGGGAGTAGACCCGGATACTTGGTCCTCGTATTAGGCGCTAGGAATCGTACCTTTAGTATTTAAAATTATGCATTTATTTTTGAGTTATATTGGAATTTTTTTAAGATTATTATTTTAGCGAATATTTTTTCACCAGAGGAAGCGGTATACCTTCTCAAAGAATTAACATAAACCCTGGAGATCTAAATAATCCCAGAACACTTTATTTAAATGTCGTCACTGGCCAGTGGAGTACTTCCCCCTCTGTTAACGACAGAGGCGGGCAAGATTTCCAGCAGCTGTGACAGTTAACTGTTACAACTGTGCCATGATCCAAAAATAAATTTTACGATCTTTACAATTTTCTCGGTTTTCGTTTTTTTAATTGTTCATGAATATCATTTTTTAACTGCTGATCGTTATTTCTTTATCGATAGATTCTTTCACAATAAATTTCTAGTTCCCCTTATTATTTTTACATAATTCATTAAAAAAATTTCATTAATTGTTACAATTTCCCCACTAATATTTTTCATTTTCATTCATTACTACATCGATCATTAATAATTATACATTTTTAATTCTTTTGAATTTTGATTCAATTCGAACCCATTCATGACTTTCATGCTATCCAATTACTTTTTTGTCAAATTTTGTTTTTCTTCCATGTAAATTTTATCTCTAATTAAGCCATTTTTATTTCTTCTATTTTTCAAAATTTTCACCACTAATATTTTTCAGTCAAACAAAATTCATAATCAATAATATGCCAATTTAAATTTAATTATCTAAATTTTTCTTTTCCAGGTACAATAGCAAAATATAATTTTTTTATAATAACTATCCATGCTTTCTCACAATACAATCCGAGTACTTGTCTTCATAACATGCTCCCATCTGACGCTCTCCCACATCAAACTAAACATCCATACTTTCATTTTCTTCTCAGATTTTCCCTTTGTTGTATTCTCGGGTGTAAATTTGCTTCTTCTCCCATTGTGTAATTCTTTATTTTCCACCATTTCGTTATTTTTAATTTTGATTATTTCGTACTTCTCATTGCTTTATATTTTTTGTTTATTCTGTAATTTTTTATTATTCAGATTTATTCTTGAGATAAATTTTAAATTATCGTGCCTTTTTCTAGTTACATTTCCGATTACGTTTTTCTTGTTTTGTTTGAAACTACTCTTTAATTTTGTTTTATTTGAGGACCGTTTATTTATGCCTCTTCGTATTCTTCTATTCCAAAATTTTCTCCCCCTTCTGATATGTACGTTCATCTTTCCAACTTTTGCGATTTTATGCTTTTCTTCTTCCTACTTGAGTCTTATGATGTAAATAATAAAATTTTTATCAGGTGTAGGTTAAATTTCGCAAATTTTCAAGGCTAAAAATAAATAAACTATTAATTGCCTGTTTTATCTTCCTTGCTTCTTCCAGCAACATACTAAATTCCATCCTATTCATTATTGTAAGTTGGAGTGCTCAAATGACTTAAAACACTCAAAAAACACAAACTTTTATCTCAGATGGTCGGTTCTTTTATTATTCGCCTCTCCACTACTTGGTATGCCAATCTTCATCCTTTCACCAAAGCCACGCTTGAAAATGTAATTCCCAATAAAATTTTCAATCGACCTTCCATTATTTTATTAATTTTTAAACTTTAAATAACTAAAATTTTCCAATGAAAAATTTAAAAACGACCATGTTAGATTGCCTATCAAAGATGCCACACGTTGAGCCTGCCAATTAAAAGATGCTGTGTTACTCAGTAAAATTTTTAATTTATCGAAATTTTTGTTGGAATTGGAATCCAAAACTCCAATTATCTTCTTTGCTTACAATGAATCCAGGTACTTTAATTAAACATAGTCTACTTATTTAGTTAATTAATTTTTATTTAAAGCAAAATTAAAATTATTATCAAAGTTATAAATATGTAAGCTTATAGGCACCAATTCTAACCTCCAATTTAATACAAAATTTTCTAAAATTAAAACAAACAAAATTAAAGAAATTTTGTTAGCATAAAAAATTGAAAATTCAAAAATATCATAGAAATACGTAGATTATAACACTGGATCACCGGAAAATGTTAATGTTAAGCGGAGCTAATGTTGATCTACTCGTCCAGAAATGTTATATTAGCTAAGCTAGTGGCTCTGGGTTAGTCCAAATCCCTTAGCTATCTTACGATACTGTTTGTTCAGGCCCTTAAAATTCAGACACTGCAGACAGCTTGCTTTACATTGAAATTTTAAATCATTTTTTGAATAATGGAGGGAAAGCGATCTAAATTGTAATTATTAAACAAATTACTTTATTATAAAATAAACTTGGATATAATTCGAACAAAATTTGATGTTGCTTTGAAAATATTTTTCCAAATTTTTAAATTTTTATTTTCAAATTATTATAAGGGCTGTTCTTCTTTTTTATCGCTGTTCCATTTCGAAGTTACGAAAAATGATACGCTACATTCCTCTATCTTTAATTTTGCTCATCTCCGTTGGTACTGACATATCCTTAAAAATGCATCTAATTTAATTGGTCTACTTTGGGTGATTTTCTTGTCTTTTTTTACCTTCAATTTTTCCCTGTATCACCGACTTCTCAATTCCTTACTCATAGTCTATTATTGACATGATTATCCAAAGAAGTCTATCATGCGTATTTGAGTTATTGATGCAGAACTGATTTGTCTGTCCTTTGAGTTGTCTAAAGAATACGCAGCGCTATTTTATAACATGCCATCTCAAACGCCTCTATCCTCTTTTCCAAAGTTTTCTTTTCTACGTTCTTCTTCTTCTGATTCATTATTTGCATAGTGGATCATATTGTGGCCGCCTAATCTCCTTCAACTGGAAGAAGTAGATTTGTTATGGTGGAGTCGGTTTTTGTGGCCGGTTTTTGATTTATTTTAGAAAATGGCTGATTGATTAAGCCAATCGGTAATTGGTAATTGAAGTGGCCGACATTGACAATCTCTGGTATGTTGTGTTGCCTTAGCGTAATTAGGATGGTGGTCATAACTGGCGCCGAAATTCTGTTTGGGACCGCACGTGGTTGGGTCGAATTTTGTTGCTGGTGGTTTCTTAGGTTTTAGTTGTACGTCGGTGGCTTGTTTTGATACCTGGCCTTTGGTTTTGGAAAGAAACGCTCAAACAAAAACTACAGGGGTGGGCCCCGCTGCATTTGGCGCAGTATGTTCACCAGCACATTCGACGTACTTTGCAGGCGACCTGCAGCATCGCTATGGATACCTGAAGTTTTGACAACGGTGCCATTGGGAAATCCAATTCTTTCTGATTTGAAAATCCAATTGTAACTGTGATGTCCAAGATTTGGTTACATTGAATATGTGTTGATTTTCCTTGGCCCCTTTCAATTCTACCAATAAAAGTGGAATGGGCTTCTTGTTACACCCTCGATGCATTCTACTGATGGTCTCAATAGCAAACCCTCAGCGATCAGGTCGTCCTTCACGATTTGGCATCTAGGTCTTAGTGGACACATCTTACGACGACGCGTAGTGACTTTTCCTGGTGAATACGTTGTGAAAAATAGCCCCCTCCGGCTGCGGTGTCCAAGTTTGCCTCGAATAACTTGAACATCGCACGTTAGTCATCCGGTGTGGAAGGTGAGATCGAGGGGCCCTCCGCGACTTTGATGACCTTTGAATATTTGATTTGTGTGAACTTTAGTTGCTCAACGAGGTGGGGCAACTTGTAGACATCCTCCTGGACGAACGGTAGGATCCTAGTTCATTTAGGTCTGTCTGGCGATTTTTTGCGGAGAGTTAGAAAGGGTGGGTAGAAGAGTGGTGGATAGTATTGATACAGCTCTGGATGGTGGTAAATCTGACTGTTTACTGCAACCTGGAATCAGGGTTTTGTCCATTTCCTCTTCAGAATCTGTTTGTGTTTTCTTTGGGCGTGGGGGGGGGGGTCGCTAAAGTTAGAATTTCCACCCCTCTTTCTGTTTATACAGCTATTTCTTACAACTAGAGGCGAAAAACGAAAAAAGAAAAGGATTGATGGCCAATTTAAATTTAGGTTTTAAATTTAAATGAAATATGTTTTATTTTAATTGATACTATTAATGATTTGATCAATGTTAAATTTCTGGCATTGTTGTTCGATGCTGGTAATGTGATGCTAAAAAATGTAATAACTCAACAAGGGAACATTGCATCAAATTTATCACAATTTCATTTTCATAATACATACCCTGAAAAATGCTCAAGATAATTTTCAGAACTAAAAACACAAATTTGTGCTATATTTTACAAGGCACAAACTTGTGCTTCTAAAACCCGTCTTACACCATCAATAATAATTATGAGCAGTGGCGGCTCGTGGGGTTGTATAGTGGTGGTGCCAGATTTTTTTTTGATAAGTTTGTAAATTCAAGTTCAGCCGAAAAAGTTTTCTTCCGAATCCAAAAGAACTGTGTGTAGGGTATACATTATTTTATACATTTCCGGGACTTAATTTGCAATTTATAATTATTTCGCACTGTAATTCCAACATAATCGACATTGTCCCTGTACAATTTTGTTCAGTGCTCTCGTTATTTGAGAGGAAATAAAAAAAGAACAAATTCCAGATAAGTATGCAAAAAATATTCTAACCGATCGATTTATTGACTTAACAATGAGCATAGTTGGCTAAAGAATAATTTTTCTTTCGGTTTTTTTGAACCTTTTGAATTGGTTTACCACCAAGAATGTAACGGAAAATGATAACAAGCTGAAATTCGTTAGATACGTCTGTGGTTTGCTGCTTTAGGTACTTCTTCATGATAAACGTTAAGCATACATCGTAACCAATTCATTCTGTGCTGTATTAGAGGTCTCTTTAAAGACTGACGATTTGATAATAGCTATTTATGCAACACGAGGTAAAAGTGATACTTTTATAATCAGGCGTGAAAATTGTCCATCGACAATTTTTTTCATCACACCTGTAAATCCACTCATTTTTTAAATAAATACTACGATTTAATTATGTCGTTCTTACTTTAAGCTATTGACAAAAAATATTGTAGTACTTAGGTTTTGAAATAATCAAATCAGGCAAGGGTCTACTCATTTTTTTATTTTCATTCTTTTCCTTCGCCAAACATGATGTGCAAAAAGGCTTGCATAAAAAGTTATTTTTTTATTCATTATTCAATTACTATTGACGAGTTTATTTACTTCACTATTAATAAATTATTAGAAGAATTCTTTTTTATAACACATAACGCAGTATGAATAATTACACTACATGAAATCAGATTTATTGTGGAGGTAGCCACATTACAATCTTAAACGCGGGCTTGGTTCGTAGGTAGAAGGCTATCACAAACCCGTGGTATCTCGCTGCAATTCCAATTATATTCAGGAGCCACATTTGACGTGACTCGCTGTTAATAATTTATCTTATTGTAACATGTACAATTTGTACATTTATGAAATAAAAATTACATATTTTGTATACTTTGTTTAAGCTTTAAAATGAGAAAAATATTTAAGATTAAACATTTTTTAAACAAAATTAAATATTTTTTGAAAATTAAAAAAAATAGTTAAGGCCGGTTTGTTATACTAGTGCCATGGCTCCTGGGCTCATTATAACGAGCCGCCACTGATTATGAGCGTAATTATTGATGGTGTAAGACGGATTTTAGTTCTAAGAGTGTCTACACACGATCCAATCTGGTCGGGCCGACAAGCTGTCCTACACATGAGTTGAACAAGGACACAATAGCCGCATCCTTATTCAACTCATGTGTAGGACAGCTTGTCGGCCTGACCAGATTGGATCGTGTGTAGACACTATAAGCAATGTTTTGTGCATTTTTAGGTGATTATAAAAAATTTATTATAGTAAATACTACAGGTTCATACATCAATTCTAAATACCTCCCCAAAGGATAAGAATTTTCCCATTTGATTAACATAAAATTATTTATGGTACTGTGTTCAGCCATTTGGTACTAAAAAGAAATCTGGCTAGAAAAATTTCTATTTCGTATTCTAACATCAAATTGTAATTGTAAGTAATACTAGAAAAAATGGAGGCGAAACAAGTTTTCCGACAGTAACTCCTATCTGGTTAATATTACGATAAAATTAGTTATCTAAAATAAAGTAAATTTTCTTTTGTATTCTAACATCAAATTGTAATTGTAAGTAATACTAGAAAAAATGGAGGCGAAACAAGTTTTCCGACAGTAACTCCTATCTGGTTAATATTACGATAAAATTAGTTATCTACAATAAAGTAAATTTTCTTATAAAATAAATATTTTCGTCATACGACTACCATCAAGTTTGCTGTACACCAGCGGTACCCAAAGTGATTTCCGCGGAACCCTGATGACTCGGTGAGTAAATCCGATGGTTCCGCCAAATAAATTAATAATTCAGGCAATGAAAATATTACATTTTCCGATATAGCAGATCTTCGTAATAAATTATATACATACATGTATCAATCAGTATTTACAACCCTTAATTGAAAAAATGCAGGGCTAGGTTCCAAACCTCTTCTTTCCACTTAAACCAAATGAAGTTTCTCCTGTGGATTTCGAAAACTTAATGGAAACTAATTGAGGCAGCCAAATAAATCAAAAATTTAAAAAAGTAAGGTCCCTCATTACTTTTTGGAGCGAATTAAACAAAGAACATCTCGAGTTGTCAAGAAATTCAGTGCGTATATTGTTGCCATTCGCCAGGACGTCTTTGTCTCAAACTGGATTCTCAATATATTCGTGCACAAAAATTAAACCGAAATCAACTTGATGCAGTTCCATCCAACCATTATCTTATATAATATGTATAATATCCAAATTTTTTATTTATTAACGCACTTCTGTATAGTGCGGCCTTTGGGCCGCACCACCATAGCGATCACATATTAGAAGGTTGCCGGTTGAGAGTTCTTTCGATAAAAATAACAAGGAAATGCCAAAAAAAAACAATGTCATTTATCTCATTAAAATAGTTATTTATGTATCAAGGGCACAATCAATTGATTATAGCACCGAGGGTAATTTTAAGCCCGACGCGTTAGCGGAGGGCTTTAAATTGCCCGAGGGCTATAATCTGATTGTGCCCGTGGTGCATACAACGTTTTATTTCATTTTGGTACTTGAATAATCAAAATTGAAGAATGAAGTATTTTGGGAAAAAATATCATGTCATTTCGTTTGTGCTATGAATTTTTGGTGTGCCATGGTTCCTATGTAAATTGTTGATGTTGCTATAATGCTCGATTGTTTTATTGTAAACAAATTAACTTTTTATTTGAAAATGGATAAAACCGAACAAGATTATTCCAAAGAAATTTTGGACAAATTTGAGGTCGCTCAGAGTAGATTAATTCCCATAAAATCAAAGGATTTGTACGAGAAGGAGTATGAGAAGTTTTGTGAGTGGCGGTATGCAAAAAATGTCAACAGTTGCGATGAAAAACTCGTTATGGTGTATTTATTTGAAATGGTAAGAAAATGTTCAACCGCTTAATAATTGTATTTATTAACAATTTTCGTTTTCCTTAGTCAAAGCTTTATAAACCTTCATCTCTTTGGTGTATCTATTCAAAGATTAAGAAGATGGTGAAAGTTAAGGAAAGTGTTGATATATCGAAGTTTCTTTTACTTACGGAGTTCATGAAAAATAACTCTGTGGGTGATGAAGCTAAAAAATCATTGGTCCTGCAACGAGATCATATTCAGCAATTCATGTTAAATGCACCAGATATTACGTATTTGCTGTTTAAGGTATGACAGTTCTATCTAATTGTTTAGTTTTTCATAATGTACATCGCTGTTTGTAGGTTGTTACAGTTTTCGGTATGTATGGAGCTTGTCGACGAGAGGAGCTTCATGATTTACGTGTTCAGGATGTAACGCTTGAGGGAACTGTCTTGCTGGTGAAGATCCGTCAAACTAAAACTTACACGCCTAGACAATTTACGATTGTTCCGAACGATGGTCCCGTAGATTACCTTGCTTTGTACAACAAATATATTTCTTTGCGTCCTAAAAATTCCAAAATCAACAGTTTGTTTTTATCCTATCGCTGTGGAAAATGCAATTTGCAGCCAGTGGGGAAGAACACTTTAGGAAAAATACCTAGGATGATTGCGGAATTCTTAAAATTACCGGATGCAAATAAGTTCACTGGACATTGTTTCCGTAGAAGTGCTGCAACTATATTGGCTGAGAGTGGTGGTGACACAAGAATGTTAAAACAGTTGGGTGGATGGCGATCGGATAAGGTAGCCGAGTCTTACGTAGAAAATTCATTACAAAACAAAATCAAAATCGCTCAAAGCATCTCCAATGGAGCTTCGATAAACGTGTCTCAAGCATCGATAAGTATACCTCAAGAAAATGAAGGACATTTTAGCTTTGGAGGTGGTTCTCTTACCATATCAAATCCAAGCAATTGCGTTTTTAATTTTAATAAATAATTTGTAACCCTTGTAACCTTAAAATTTAATTAATAAAATTGAAGATTTCCACTATTTTGTTTTGATATTTTGTATTTATTTGAAATGGTAAGGAAATGTTCAAGCGCTTAATAATTATTTTATTTATTAACAATTTTCATTTAAGCAAAAGTAAGGGTGGCGTAGTGGGTGGAGGTTAAAATGGTAGATAACAATATGATGGGATGCTCTATTATGTGTATACCAAAAATCAGCTCTGTAGGCGTAACTTTGGCGAGAAACTTGGAGGGGCGAGAATTAATTTTTTTATTTAGCAATAACTCGAAAACGGCACTAGATATCGAAAATCTGAGCAAAAAATTCTCCCCCCCCTCGCAAGCTACCCTCCTCGTGAATTGTCGGTAGGAAGGCATATGCAAAATTTCAGATCGATCGCGCAAAAAAACCGAGTCTGGACTAACTCTTTTGTTTAGATATTGTTGTCATTGCTTAGCAACTTTATAGGCCCTAGGGCTATAAAAGCCAAATTACGCCCCCATTTCCGTGCTAAAAAACAAGGTTATGATAACAAAATGAAATAAAATATATAATAATTTATTTGTATTTTTAAAGAGAAATACTGAATCTCATGTTCTCTATTTCTAATTTTTAAATTTTTTTGTAGCTCCGCAAAGTATACAAAAGGGTTCTGCGATAAAAAAAGTATAGAAAACGCTGCACTATACAAAATCGAAACAAAAGAACCTATAGGTAAAACTAGCACTTGCATCTCTTAAGGAGTTTTGCAATTAAAAATATTTTCACAAGAATTACTAATATTAAAATGTTGAACTAGTGGAATTCTAAAGTAAAATGGGCGTAAGTACACTTCAGACAGTTTTAAGAAAAATGCAAAATACTAATCACACATTGTCGTTAATATGTTTTTGTCAATAGCATTCCCTTCTACAGTTGTTGTAAAGGCTTTCTGCAAATTAGGTAATTCCAAAACTATTAAAATTCCAATTTTTAAGAAAAATGTACTTACGTCCCTTTTGCTTTGGACGGCAGAACTATACATATATTGTTCAAATGTACCCATATTTGAAAATTAAATCAAAAGCAGAAAATTAATAATAAAATTCAGAGTGAATAAAAAATTAATTTAAAATCTGGGAGGGAAAGGGGTAAACAAAAAATTAAAGAAATAATTTTTACCCGACGACATTTTCGATATTGAAGTTCAACAAATCTTGGATAACTATTTTCCCAAATTTTCGGTTTTGGCATCAATTTTAATTCTTTTTAATTAATAATTAGCTATATTTATAACAAAAATATACCGAGTCCGGATCTTAGGTCCGGAGGGTAAGGAACAAATTTACTATAGAACCTTGCACTTTGTGATAGAAGCATAAAATTTGGCACAAGTGTAGATGCAAACTTCCTTTACAAAATAAGATGTGATACCACGTCGACACCAGCCTCCTTTCGCCCGTAGACGCAAAAACACCCCCAAAATTTTATTTTATCTTATTTATTTCGTAAACGGTTCATCATATGATACAAATACATCAGAAAAAATAAATTCATAATTAAATTTTAAACAACAAAGGTTCTTAGCATTTTTTTCATACGAGTTACAGTTTCCATAGAATCATTTTGTAAATGAAAGTCAAATATGGCGCGCATTGCAGAACTCACCAATTTTTTCTAAACATGTCGGTTTCCGCCACTTTTAACATAAAAAATTACTGAAATATAAATAAGAATGGACAATTATCTATCTATAGTGTTAGTTGATTGGTCGTCAAAATGTATTTTTCATAAGTTTTTAAGGCCGCACAGCGGGGATTAATGGATCAGTTTAGCGTTACAGACACACAGATGCACAGTTAAATTAGGGCTATTATATTTTTTAATAATTTGAAGCACCCTACTATAGGTAAGTTCATAAGTTGAAATACTTTTTCCTCTTATGGATACTTCCCCTCTGTCGCTATTCTTATTGCCCATATTACATATTGCAATATGACATGACGACGACGGCCATGGCCTGATAGTTAGCACGATCAACTGCTAACGTAGAGCTCCCTGGTTCGACTCCGGGTACAGTCTAAAATTTCTTGACCGTCTTTCGTGATTTCGGAGGGCACGTAAAGCCGTCGGTCCCCCTGTGTTAATGATTTGCCATCATAACAATAAAGAGCAGGGTCAGGCACATCGAAAGACAAGCCTAGCGAGCTACCTGAGATGTAAAAACAAAAATGCTCACAGAACTAATTGCAAAAATTAGTGAAGAACAGGTCCTGGACCTATATTAAGAGGGAGACTGCTTAATAAAAGTAGAAGAAAAAGAACATATTGTTAATAGATAGAACAGGAGCGATAGCATCCAACATTGCTTCATTTCTTTTGCCTATTTGGAAGTTGTATGATAGTTCTTTATCTACTCTCATAATTATGCATTGCGGTGTTTTTTTATAATATGTAAGTTTTATAAGAAATTTGATTTTATGTGTGTGCGTCGGATTTTGTGCTAGGAATTTTCATTTTTTAATTTGAATGGTTAGAGAATTTTGCAAGGTTATTTTAGAAGTTGGTGAGATGTTTGTGGAAGATACGCGCTCAACGCGTTTTGAGAGTGGCGGTTGTCTGCTGATGATGGCGGAACGACAGTTTTTGGAAGATATTAATTTTGCATTTATTCTACTATCAAATAAATAAAACGCTAAGTTCTGTGGGGATTTCCGCACCATCAGCCTCATGAGTTACCTCCTTAAGCTTTTCCTAAAAATAATTCATGAAAGAATCTTTGGAATATGCGAAGAACGCGTTACCCGCACACAATTTGGTTTTCGTAGTGCGATGGAATAATGAAGAAAGGGTACAAAAACACGATAAACTCATCGAGATTCTGAGAGGAATAGGACTGGACCACAGAGACATCAAAATTATCAGTAACTTGTATTGGAACCAAACATCCGCCATAAGAATTCAGGGAGAGTTTTCCGAAGACGTTATAATCAAGCGAGGTGTCCGACAGGGGTGTGTGTGATGTCTTCTTTATTGTTTAACGTGTATTGAGAGCAAATTTTTCAGGAATCTTTAGAAGATATATTATGTACTAGATATTGACGTTAAAATCAATGATGAGTGCATAAATATTATAAAATACGCTGATGGCACGGTTGTGATATCAAACGATATGGAGAATATGCAACCATTACAGAGAGTACAAAGGTATACTCGTACATACCTGGGGACAACACTTAATGAGGGGTGGGACCACTCGTTAAAAAACAAGTCACGAATGGATGAGAAGTTCAGAGCTGCATTTCTGAAAAGATCAAGACTGTTCAGATATCAGGATTTGTCATTCACAACAAAACTAAAGTTACTGAGGTGCTACGTCTTTCCGGTGCTGTTGTATGGGGTTGAGTCCTGGACCTTGACAGAAGCTTCTTGCAAGAAACTAGAAGCATTTGAAATGTGGTTGTACCGACGCATTCTGAGAATACCGTGGACAGACCATGTTACCAATCAGACCGTGCTGAAAAAACTGGGCAATGAGAATTACTTCTTAACATAAAAACTCGCAAATTGGAATACCTAGGGCATATTATGAGAAATAATCAACGATACGGGTTGCTACAATTGATTCTACAAGGAAAAGTAGAAGGAAAAAGGGAACCGGGAAGAAGAAGAATATCATGACTGAAGAACTTAAGAACATGGTATAACACAACAACAGTGGGTCGTTTTAGAGCTGCAACTCTAAAGACAAATTGCGTATTGCTATAATGATCGCCAATATTCGAAACGGATAGGCTCTAGAAGAAGAAGAAGCTAGGCTTGCCTTTAGTTGTGACTATATACCTTATTTTTATTGTTATGGTTGGCAAATTATTAATACATGGGAGACCGACGACTTTACGTGCCCTTCGAAACACGGAGACGGTCAAGAAATTTTAGACTCTACCTGGAGCCTTGCATTAGCAGTTGATCTTGCTAACATTCAGCCTTAATGCCCAAACTTTGTTACCTATTCCAGTATCTCAAGTTATTTATAGAATTTCCGTCTAACCACACGTTATTCTTCTTATTATGAGGTTCCAAATTTTTTAGCATCATTATACGTTATTTTTATTCTACATTTTTCAACTGATTTCTGGATTTTGGCATTCCGTGTAGATTTATTTACACACGAATGCCGGAATTTAAAAGAACTTCTCTTTTATTCCGCGTCGAAAAGCGTTGCCAAATCATTCAAGCACTAGAAGGTCAAAAAGCAGAAGACTTCAACAAGAGCCCGTCATTTGTTGAAATTGAACTTAAAATGACTGACAACCAATCTGCTCTAATAAATCGTGAACGTTCACTGCTAATAAGTTGGGTCGAATTATGACTCTTCTAAAAATTAATTAAGTAAAATAATTTTGGTGTATTTAGGACTATTATCGTTGTAGTGCTTATTAATAATTATGAACATTTTAGATCCAAATATAGCTTACAAATTAGTGTAACAATCATAAAGTGTATCGTACTCATACAAGTGGTTTAATATATTATTATAGTTAGTTATAGAATTGCGCTAACGGATTTGAAGATCGTGATAGGTTGTGCCCAAATTATGTGTGCCGTGGTTGGGATTCCATGTTACGTTGTAGGTTCTACATTTCATAATATTTATAGAGATAGTAATATCAAAAAGTTGCTTATTTTTGAGTTAGCTTGTTATAAATAAAATGATTGTAGAGAACAATTTGAGCGTAAAATAAGGATCCTGAAAGATAGATATGTATGTAATAATGAAGTAATATTTAAAAAAAGTTACCCATCATTCAAAAACAGATTGCGTGATGAGACGTTTTATCGATAATAAATAATATTATGTATGTGCGTATTAGTAATAATAATTAACATTTTCGTGCCAATTATTAGCGAAAAGGCCCTTATGCGGAAAATATTAATAAAGCTAACATTAGCTTATCAATGTTTACTGAGAGTTGACTAAGTGACGTCATGTATAATAAATAATATAGTGACCACATGCTTAATTTAATGTAGGTACTTCAGTTAATAAAATTATTATTCAGAACTACTTTACGCTTAGTCGTGGTTGTATGGTAATAACTAAATGAATTGTGGGTAACACAAATATTCCAAAAGTGTTCCACCCAAAAGTTGTTAGCTGCGTTGTAATTTTCCGATAATTAAAGAAAATTTAGATTAAAGCAATTAAAGTAAGCATGGAAGAAATACTGTCTGACGCAAGAAGCACTTCAATAATAATTAGAAGGAAAATATAGGCGTCGTAATTTTACTTATTTGTTTGTTCATCGTTCGTTTTAACGGCATTCATTTACAAAATCACTAGATCATCATAAATGACGTCAGTAACATAATTTTTTCACTAAAAATAGAACACCGATAAAACATTCACCATTTATTTTCAATAACTTCCAAGAGTGCAGCGTTAGCTAAAGCCTTAGTGCTGTTTTCCAAAACTTCAATGTAAGTATATAACTTAACTACGTTTACTTTTATTCTAAACCCGGATCTGGAGAAAATGTTTATTATGGTTTTGTCGGTTTTCTCATTGCCTCATAATATAATGAAAGTTTATTTGTTAGGCGGCTATCAGATAAGACTTAGATAAAATCGCGGATAAAACTATTTTAGTAACATTTTACATTTAAAAACATAGAACGAAAAAAATTGTCTACCTGCAATGAATAACAAAAGTATTTATTTTCAGATGACAAAATATAAGCACGCAGACTTTGCCGATGATGATACCAGCATCGGTAGCGTTCAATTTAATGAAGGTATGTACGAAATTTTTTGTTAATTGCATAAATATGTACATACCTAATCCGCAGTTCCGTTGTACCTTCCTGATGAGGCCCTAGGTAAAATAGGATTTGGGAACCCCCATGCCAAAAAAGTTATTGAAGAATTTCAATTTAATGAAACGTAAAAACAAAACAAACAAATTCGATATAAATACAAAGTATAAACAAAATAAAAAATATAATTGGACCACAGCCTTATTTGGGGGCCCCAGGCAATTGCCCTTTGTCTATACGACAATATAAGTGCAGTACACAAAAAACGGTGTTACCCTAAAAATTAACTCTCCCCTTCCTAATCCTCGCATATTTCTATCGACAACATCCACAATTTTTTTTCTCTTTCTCGCACAATTCCTCCATATTGCTTAATTATACAAACCCTATTGTTTGTTATTATCAGGAATTAGCAGCAGTGCTACTCATATTAGATACCACACGAGCACCAGCATGTGGAAAAAAAGAACGATGTTGGAAAAATCCCTCTTAATTTTGGTTGCTACTCTACTATTTGTAGTTTTTGTGTTATCGTTACTTCTAGGAGCAATGGACACAAGAATAAGAGACTCTCCGGTAAGCAGATGATCAAAACCACCATTTCTTATATCTTCATCCGTAATATTATTTTAGCTTCCAAAGGCAGAATCAAAAGTACCTTCTCCATGTTTAACCGAAAATTGTGTAGAAATAGCGAGTAATATTCTTCAGGCCATGGACACATCGATAGATCCATGTGAAGATTTTTACGGTTACGCTTGTAACGGTTGGATCAAAGCAAATCCAATACCAGAAGGCAAAAGTAGTTGGGGTACCTTTACCAAACTGGAACAAGAAAACCAACTTATAGTTAAACACGAATTAGGTAAGCCTTGTCCATTTTACCAAACCGTAACATCATAAAATAAATTTCAGATAAATCAGATGGTCACTTAAAATCAAAGGCGGAACAAAAAGCAAAATCTTATTACGAATCCTGTTTGGACGTAAACGATACTATAGAAGAATTAGGTGCGAAACCAATGCTGGATCTGATCAAAAAGATCGGGGGATGGAATGTGTCCAGAAGCAGTGATTTTTCTATTGCAAACTGGAATATTCAAACTATTTTGCAAATAATTCAGAATAAATACAATATCGGGGCATTGTTTTCGTATGCTGTTGGAGAGGATGACCGAAATTCGACGAGGCACGTTATACAAATTGATCAAAGTGGATTAACATTGCCAACACGTGAAAATTATTTAAATAAAACTGCACGTGCTAAAATTTTACCCGCATATTTAGATTATATGACTAAAGTAAATAAATTACATTAATTCATTATTCACGCATAAATTCCATATTAAAATAATTTTAGGTCGGTATATTATTAGATGGCGATCTTAATTATACACAAGCTCAAATGCAAGCCGTAATTGACTTTGAAACTGAATTGGCTAATATTACAACTCCTAATGAACAAAGACGAGACGAAGAATCTTTGTATCACATGATGTCGATTAAAGAACTTCAACAAATGGCAGGATTTGTAAATATTTCAAATTGTTAAATAATTATGCCAAGTAAGTTATTAACATTATAGATAGATTGGAGAAAATTTTTTGAAGATGCATTTCACATCGTGGGAAAAAAAATTAACAACAATGAAAGCGTTGTAGTTTATGCGCCAGAATATTTAGTAAAATTAAACGGTCTGGTAGGTGAATATCAAAAAACTCCCGAAAAGCAAATGTAAATGAAATAAATTAATCAGTCCTGACGATTTAACGCCAAATGTTATTTTTCAGAATTCTCAATAACTACTTCATGTGGCAAACTGTAAAAAATTTTATCGGTTGTCTTTCAAAAGCGTTTCGCGATGCTTATAAAGGTTTAAGAAAAGTTTTGTTGGGTCCAGAAAGTGGTGAAGAGCCGCAATGGCGATATTGCATTGCAGATACCAATAATGTTTTAGGATTTGCTATTGGAGCAATATTTGTTAGAGAAGTTTTCCAAGGGGAATCAAAAGTGGAAACCGAAGCTATGGTGAACAACGTTCGCATTGCGTTTAAAAACAATTTCAAAAATTTGGATTGGATGGATTCGCAAACCAGAAAAGCGGCAGAAATTAAAGCTGATGCTATATCCGATATGATTGGTAGGTATTAGTAATACCAAAAACTCCGCGTTACCTTGGTTTAATCCGATTGTGTTTTAGGTTATCCTGAATTTATATTAAATCCTGAAGAATTGGATGAAAAGTACAAATTACTTGAAATACGTAATAACGCGTATTTTGACAACAATATTAACCTGAATCAGTACACCTTGAGAAAAAATTTAGAAAAGATTTCTGAGCCTGTTAACAAAACCACTTGGAGTATGTCTCCTCCAACTGTAAATGCTTATTATACTCCAACTAAAAACCAAATGGTTTTTCCTGCTGGTGTGCTCCAAAAACCATTTTACGATGCTAGGTATCCGATAAGTTTAAATTATGGCGGTATGGGAGTTGTTATGGGTCACGAACTGACGCACGGATTTGATGACCAAGGAAGAGAATTTGATAAGGATGGAAATTTACATCAATGGTGGAATAATAAAACAATTGCTAAATTTAAAGAGAGGACAAAGTGTGTTGTTAAACAATATAGTAAGAAATTTTTTGTACCTTTAATAAAAGTTCTAAATCGTTGTACTTTTAGATGACTACAAAATAAGCGGGAAGAACGTAAATGGGAACCAAACTTTAGGTGAAAACATAGCCGATAATGGCGGTCTTAAAGCAGCATATCATGCATATCTCAATATTGCAACCAAAAAAGATGAACCACCATCTCTTCCTGGCCTAAATTTATCACATAAGCAACTATTTTTCCTAGCTTTTGCTCAGGTGTGGTGTTCCTCAGCAACTAACGAATCTACAAATCTTCAAATAGATAAGGATGCTCATTCTCCTGCTCAAATAAGAGTATTGGGTAGTCTTTCAAATGTAAAAGAATTCAGTGATGTATATAAATGTAAACTTGGAAGTAGGATGAATCCAAAAAACAAGTGTGAAGTTTGGTGAATTTATTGTTAAAATGTGATTTTAAAGAAAAGATGATTACTATTGTTTGAAGGTCACTATAGTATAAATAATCGATTGGAGAATATATTGTTACAATATATTGATTAGAATGAAATCGATTACTGGTGATAAAGGCCTCTGTGTACTGTTTTAAATTTTATGTTATTTATTGTAAAGGGAACAATTTTTCTATATCTACATAATTTATTTTATTTCCAAATATAATTCTTAAGTTCTGGTACCTGACTGAATAGAATTTTTTATTATAAAGAATTTTATCGATACAATTTATTATGTAACGTAACATTAGATAACTTAGTAGTTGAACAACATCGAGGTAGATTTAAAAATCAAATTTAGCTCATTTTAAAATATCAAGTGTGCCAAAAATGTATCTATTTTCAATTAACGTGTAATAAAGCTTGCTTAAGTTTTACTTTTAATTTTTGTTGATTCATCGATCAACGAATCTCTTGTAGTTTTGATCTCGAAATATTATTCTGGTGTTCTCATCAATTTTCTGTACGGTGTGTTGCCTAGTGTTGATAATAAAACTACGTACATTTACGGTTTATAATAACTAAAACTGCTAAAACTTAACAACTAACCGCATTTTGTTTCACTAGCTTTCTACACACGTATTAATGTTAACTGGTTAACTTTTAGTGGGTGTTAACATGGTGTGAGCATTGAGAACTGGCGCTTCGAAAACTTGTCATTGTGTTTTGAATCCAATTTGAATACAATCGCAGTTAAATTGTATAGCGGGATATAAGAAATTAACTTGGAATTCGAACCGGCTCGGCTGGGTATTGTGCTAAAAATCGTTGAAAAGATTGAATTAAAACCGTCTTACACTTCACTAATTATGATCGCAATTGTGGTCATAATCTGCGCAAATCCTATGCGCAATGTATAAATTTCTGAACTCGTCTCTGCGCCGATTATGACCATAATTAGGATCGTAATCATTGATGTTGTAAGACGAATTTTACTGTGTATCGTAGAAATAAGATTTTAGAATATAATAGCTTTTTTATATATTTTTATATATGAGACGGTGATCAGCTGCTTAAGTGGTTAAGTGCATTGCTGCTAATGCTGAATGCCCGGTTCGACTCCGGGCTCAGTAAAAACTTTATTCTGACCGTCTCCCCCCCCCCTCGGAAGGCAATGGCAAACCACCGAGGTGTAATATGCTAAGAACAGCCTCTCTTGAGATGAAGTGTATACACTTCCCGCGGTTCGGAACCCGCGTTAAACAAGTAGGTCCCCTATATGTGTGATAGTACTACAAATGCACAACACATACATAGGAGAGAGGTCGCCAACATCCGGTAACGGATAGGCACGTGAAGAAGTAGAAGCTTTTTTATGTAACGGAATCGCCAATCTGACGATTTTGTGAAAATAATGTTCCACACACAGCAGTGGCTTGGTGTGATGTTTAATTTCAGCGAGGCTCTCCCGAGTTCGAGAATGGATTTTGCAGACTTTAAAGAGAAGCAAAGTAGCTAAATTCCGAATGGAACGAAAGCTTCTTTGATTGATTGAATATTCCACGATCAGCATCCCAGTGTCCAAACACTGCAAGTTACTCGAGGACCAACACAACCTACATTAATTTACATTACTATATACCTAAGTGACTCAAATTTGGAGCTTTGCTTCAGCGAGAATTTATCAGTCTACATTTTAAAAACATAAACATATCGGTGTTATTCCTAAAAACAGTGGTGTCACTTATAGCGACATTTGCTCAAAACTATAGGCCCTTTTTGCAAAGGGCGACTAGTTTTTACCAGCGTCGAGAGCAGGGAAGTTCGTGGGATCTTTTGCACAAGTGGTGGTCGTACAACTAACTAGGAAAACCAATGCTGGTATTTTATGGGCGCCAGGTGAGCATAATGAAACAATTAAAAAGAGTGAAGAGTTTTGTTTTATTGTCACACCAAAATGAAGTCAAAAAAGATGGGTTGACGTGTGCTCTTGAATATAATATCTAACAGATACACAAACATTTAACAAATAACAAGTGAAATAATAAAAAATAAAAGTTAAAGCTGAAATTACCTTGAAGAGGCAACTTGGGTGTGCTGAAGGAGCACACCCAATAAAACGGTCCGACGTATCTAAATAACTTATCAACGAAGCAAATGGCGTTGAAACATTTGATAAAAAGACAGTTACAGATAATTTTTCCTACGGTCAGGAATGCAAACAAATTTGTAAATGCAACTTACCAACAATCAACAAACGGGTTCCGATTTACACATCTCAACCGAGTTCTCAGTTTGATTTGTGGTCCCTCGTATCCGTCGTCATGCGAAGCAAGCTACAAAATACAAAATTGATTACACCCTAACCAAGTCCATCACCTGTAACCTCCATCTTTAACCTTGAAGATGTACAAAACTGATAGCCAAAAGTTATCTAAATACGCCGTCACATGTTCATAAAAATATTGAAGTACAATCAGCTGGAATGTAAGATTCCATCTGGAAAATCAAAACCAATTCCGAACTTCGTCTTCGAAAATAAATTCCAAACTTGGCCTCTGACGTCACCCACTGATCGCAATTCAACATCCTCCACCCAGATAATTCGAGGCAAAAAAGGCCTATCAAATCCAAATTTCCAGAGTGGATCGAATAATACACAGCAGCGGAGACCATAACCAGTGCACAGCTTATTAGTATTTCCTTGACAAAATCATCTACCAACGAGATTGCCCTCCATAAATATTCCACATAAGAATTCCATTATACTCGTATACAAAAAATTTAGGTCCTTTATAAACATGAAAAATCAGGAACCATAATTAAACTGCGGCTTATTAAAAAATTCAAAACGAAACATCCAAATTAAAACTGACACGAATTCGACAACCACTCTCTGATAAATGTCCACATTTTTCATGCCATAATATCACCAACCTTCGATTTTATGAAAACGGAATCGTATATATGGGCGGAGAAAAAATTCTTCGCAGCGTAATGCAAAAATTCGTTACACACTCTATTCCAAGGTCACCAAATCATTCATAAACAGAAAAACCGAAATGGGTCCATAGGTGGGGAAAAATCCTTCTAAAGTTAATTTAGTGTTCGATAGTTCAGTGAAATTTTGCTTAGTGAGTTGCAGGAAAAATATTCTAAAATTTGCTGGTTTAGTGGATATTAGCCATACCCTTCCTTCGTCTCACTTATAGACGTTAGGTACATCGGATATATTAAGCTATCGTCGTTATAATTATTACATCGTTAAGATTTCATCAGGGAGTCTCATAAATTTGAGAATATCGTCAATTACAGTTTCCGCGAAGGGGAAATTTAAAATAGGGTCACGCTATAATCTCTGCCTAATAAACAGGAATCCAATGATGATATTAAATTTTTGGATGCTTTTAACCGTTTTGTTCTTCAGAAAAGTGGAATATAAAATATGTATTATGAGAAACACTTTTATTTTTATAAATATAAAAAGATAGGTAAATAAATAAATAGTTTTTCATTTAGTAAGATAATTTTACTTTGATTTTAAGACACTCCACGAAAATTAAACATCAATTTTCATAATAGTAATCTATAAACTAAAGTCTCATCGGTGGATGTACCATAATATTTCAACCAACCTTTACATATTTTACACCCGTTTCCTAATTTACTAGAATATCTTCTCGTCTAAATCCAACCAAATAAATTTCCAAACGGAATAAGGTGGCCACATAAACAAAAACCCACGTGGTCGTGCATCGTCAAGTTGTTCCCAAAACCTCGCAGCTAAGTTTTTATGTCAGGGGACATCAGCACTTATTTTATAAGAGTACCATGGAGGCATCTCCTCAGGAAAATGGGTTTAAATGCTGCATTCAAAGTGTATGGACCTACTCCTTAATGCGGGCTTAGAACCGTGGGAAGTGTAACTAGACACATCATCTCTACACAGGTTTACTAGGCAGATTACACTTTGATGGTTTGCCATTGCCTTCTGAAGGGACGTGGTAGTCAGAATAAAGTTTTACTGAGCCCGAAATCGAACCAGGTATTCAGCATTAGCAGAAACGCACTAAACCACTTAAACCGAAGTCGTCGCACCGTCACCATTTCGCTGTGGACATTTCACCGTCAAATCGAAACGAACAAGTTTTTCAAGTTACAAGCTTTATACAGGTGAACTCAACAGTATAAAAAAAATTTCTTCTAAATTTCTTGCATCAAAATCTTTTTCAGGCGAAAATTTTGATGCAAGAAATTTAATAAAATAATTATTTTCTACTTTTGAGTTTACCTATATAAAGCTTTTAACTGAAAATACTTTAAAATCATTACACCTCCCTTGTTCCACCCTTGATGAAATATTTATAATACGTTTTTCAAAAAGTGTAGAAGGTTCAGGTACATCTAAAGAAAATTTTGATGCAAAAAATTGGACAATGGCCAACGGCGACGGCGAAATAGTCGACGGCAAAACGGTGGCGGCCTTGCTAAACCTTCACATATGTCGTAACAAACATCGTCTAGCCCAGGGATGAGCACCCATTTTTTACAACGGGCCAGCTACAAATTTAAAAATGTTGTAAGAAACTTATGATCATACAAACACTGAATGATGAACTAAAATTATCTCATTATTAACAAAATAAACTGAAACAATATCTGTCCTCACTATCTTTAATGAGAATGTAGCTCGAAACAGATAATGTCCACGCAGAAAATAAATTCTACTTTTATTTGCGTGGGGCCCTGATGGTAGGTATAAGCCAGCTCGTTATAGCGGCGGCAAGGCCGTGGGTCGTGTCAAATGAACGCCCCGAAGAAAATTAAGGAAACAGCTTTGCTAACACAACAAAAATAATATCAGCAATGAGATGTTCTTTGCCGGAAGGCGATGACATAAGCGATGTCGGATGGAAATTGCGTTAGCCGACCAGGATCCATACAGTGGCACGACACTGCCACCAAGAACCACTCCCCAAAATCAACCAACAGAACTTTCGAGTGGTCATATAAAAATATCCCACAAACGGTGGAACCACAATCGAACTTACATCAATAAAATCAAGTGGAAGCGACCCCGATGAAATGCAACACCCTTTACGTTGGTCGCACATCGCTGCCTTCTTAAAAAAACATATAACCAAAAATAAACACAAAAAAATGTTCAACATAGAATTTCAAATACAAGATTTGAACCTATATCGAACGCGTAGGAATTCCTATACCAATTCATTTGACCAACGTTTCTCGATGTCACCTAGTAAATATAATGCACAGTTCAAACTCAATTAAATAAAACATAATAATAAAATTAATTATTAATTAGTTTTCCAAATATAAAACTTCAAACATTGGCATTAAAATTCACGTCTGCGAAGGTCAGATTAGATAACCTCTAAACACGTCGAACAGAAAAGTAAAACCTGAGACTTAACGATAATTCCGGCCAAAAAAGTTCCAATTAAAACTGCAAGGCGAAAGAAAAACTAAATAATAAGACATAAAAAAATAAGAGAATCAGCCAACGGTGAATTCAAACAAAGCGAACTCCAGGTGCACGGAGCAAAACTTGTCCTAATCGATCAAGTAATACCACTGTGAAAAAATCAACCAAATAACATAAATGTTACTTGCCACTCCGAACGGGTTACCAAAAAAAGCATTCAGCGGTCGGACCACGCCACACAGTGGGGTTCCGTCAACGGACCGCAATGACCCAGCGCTGCCCCGAACGTACTCAAAATCCATGATTATTCCACAGAACACACACAAATCGACATTGGTGTGTGAAAAATTTACACCGCCTTCTTGCTTCAAAACTGACACCAGAGCGTCTTGCTCGTTCTCGTTCAATGGTTCACCCAAGACTGTCCTTTTGCGCAGTCCTGAACAATCCCCACCTCGGCGCGGATAGAATGCGCCTTTAAAAGAATAAAACGATATATAGGGTTGAACGTAAGTGATGGATTTCAAGAATCCGTCACAAAACGTAGTAAACAAAATAAACATATGAACCTAACCTATATAAGGGCCGCACGAGAAAGTGTGGCGGGCCGCTGGCTGCTCATCCCTGGTCTAGCCAATCTGAATGATACAATACATGTGCTACTCTCCCATTTGTTGGTTCACATAGACGGCATACTGGGCGCCCAACCCTATAAGTGAATTGCTTGGGGGGGGGGGGTGAATACTACCCACAAGTACCGGTTAAACGGTGTTTGTAGCGTGTTTCAAGCCGAGCTATATGCGATTGACGCCGCCCTGACTTGGATCTCCCCCAGGAGATTACACTCAGTGTGTATTTTCTCCGACAGCCTTTCATCGCTTGTTACCATCGCTAATAGGAGTAGCACCGTACCTTTGGTCACCTCCATCCATCGGTCACTGCTCAAACTGAAGGACCAAACGATCATCAGATTTGCGTGGGTAAAAGCTCATTGCGGCATTGAAGGGAACGAGGTTGCAGATCAATGTGCCAAAGACGCGGCTGTTTTACACAGTCGCATGGTATACAACCAGTTCCCTCTTAGCTATGCAAGAAGGGTGATTCGTCTTGAGGCGGCATGTACTTGGGATACCGAGTACAGAAATGCCGTCCAAGGATCGACCACCCGGCAGCATTTACCTACGCTAAATGATGTTCGCTTGTTCCGAAGTGCCGTTGATACCTCCTTTGAAATGACGCAGATATTGACGGGTCACTCGTTTGCGCGCGAGTATCTTTACAGATTCAAGATCAGTCCTAGTGACGTGTGCCCTGCGATTCAAAAAGTAGGCAGACTCTGCATCATTTATTGTCTTGCTGCCCAAAGTACACACAACATCGACACAATTACACCTTACACTGTCAATTTTACAACATTACACCTTTCGAACTAACACAAATAATCACAAATAAATTCATTACTACACAATTCATTAAATTTTGCAAAATTATTATTAATACACTTAAACAATTTAACACCACCCCTTAACTTGTCTTCAAAATGGATTTATGGATTTATGCTCTCACCTGCGATTTCTTACTTGTTTGAATTTTGAATTAAATCCAATTCAAATTTTGTTTAATATTTAAATCAATTCAATTTTAATTTAATGTTATTTATGTTCAAGTTTTTACTTATTTCATTTTATTTATCAATTGTTCACCATTGTTTAATTATTATCCATCAACATTCATTAATCACCCCCATTCACACACACACCAATTCTTCATTATTGTTAAGTTTTATTAAATGTATCACCTTGCATTATTATACTCCCTTTCTAGGTGGTTAGCCTAGAGAGGAACCAGGGAAAAAAAGTAACTTTGTGGCAGGACGACGAAAGCCTGAATTATTATCATTACGGATATATGCAAAATTGAGGCAATGAACCGTCCCCCATCAATGCGGCCTTTAGGCCGCACAACTGGAGCCATCACGAATCAGTGCGGCTTTAAACACCACATCTGCAATCTATTTTTCGTTTAGTATTCGTTTACATTTTGGTTACCAACCTAAACAAGTTTCAGTGTCAACCATGACATTCGTGCACTCCTCCTCTGTCGATGTGCCTCTCTACAGAAGCGACAATATAGGCAGAAAAAACTTTTGAATGCCTATATCTTGCAAACGAAGCATATCTGGACACATATTATCAGGAGCTTTTCATCTTATTTTTATTAGTAGAATACGTTAGAAAAATTTAGCGTGAAGTTTTGAAACGCCATGTATATTTTATAATTTCAGAGAGAAAATTGTAGGAAAAAAATGCAGGAAATTCCATAGCGGTAATTTTTGGTTCTTAATATTTTTACATATTTAATTTCGTTTCGAAGTTATGACGCATAATGTCATATTAATAGCTTCAGGTAAACCCCCTTTTCCCGTTAGACGATTTAATTTATTTTCATCTAGCTTCATCCTACGGCAGGAAAAAGCTTGTATTCAAAATTTGGAATGATTTGCTTGCTTCGTTTAGACTTTAGACGCTATCGTGTTCACAGACGTACACACACATACATACATACTGCTATGATTTAAAATGACCTCTCATCACGATGGATAGTTGCAAAACTGAATTAATCATAAAATTGAGAAAATTGAGTTAATTTGAAACATTTAGATTTATCAGATAAGAAATCCATCTCTATTTCAGATATTGTGAACTTAATAAGATCTTTCAAGATGAGAAAGCTACATCAAAACTTGCTAAATACATTCAATTTGAGGGTGATCAACTCAAAATCTTCTTAAAAGACACTTTACTTTAGAAATGGTAAAAACTATTCATTGTTTGTTATCTGAAAACATAACCTGTTAATTTGTAAACTTTAAATTGGAAAATCTTTTTAAATAACTTGTTTTATAGAAATTTGATTATACCAAACATTCTGTTGTATCTTATTGTATATGATAATCATAAATTTGTCTCCAAAGTTTGTAAGAAAGATATAAAGGTGAGAATTGCATAAAAGTGATAAATGATCAGTGATAACAAGTAAAACAGTCAAATTAAATTCTTCAAATTGTTACAAAATCGACTACCGTGCGTAAATTCAATTGGAAACCGTCATACAAGTGATTTCTTCAAATATCAGACCAATTCTGAAAATTAGAATAAATTTGATCAAACCAAAAATTACGAAAAGGAACAATTTTGGGGTACGGTCCCTTAACTTTGGCAACTCCAAATAAATTGAAAATTTCCTATTGCAAAGGGGAAGGTTTATATAGTATACTGATATAATTTAAACCTGCGAATGTATTAGCAAAATTTTGAGTAAATCGAATTTGAAGTTTGCTAATTTAACGAGATTCCGTAACGAAATTATTGCGCGTCGCTCATTCTGTGGTCGGTCCGTGCGTAATGAATGACCCTAACACTTAGAGTTTTTCGCACCGGCATGGGACGCTCACATTTCCTCCGCAGCCGGTAAAGCCAAATGCCTCTTCAATAGACTGTTCGTCCTCATGAACGCAAAAAGTACCATGTCCCCCGCTAACAAACTAAGATTATACAAAGCCATAATCCGCCCGACAATGATTTACGCCTCCCCTGTCTGGGGATATGCACGCCCCAGGGCCATAAATAAACTTCAAGTCATTCAAAACAAAAATCTCCGAGCTATTTTCAGCGCCCCCTACTACGTCACTAACAGACGACTACATGCAGACGCCAAACTAGACCTAATTAACACTCTTAATCGTAAACATGCCACCAATCTCTACAACAAATCCAAATTCTCAGAAAACCCACTAGTAAACCAACTAGGTCAATACAACCCAGCTGACTTTCTCATTCCCCGTCCCAAATCACTCCTGACCACGGACAACTCCTGACCATAACTCACCCCCACACAGACTAATGTATGTTCATAGGTTTAACTTACACAAATTCTCTTCGAAAGTGAATTTATTCACTAGATTTGTGTAATTTTTCGATCAATTATCACAAGCTTCGTTAAATCACCCCCCATAGCATCACTATAATCCCACTAGTCGCCAATTCTGACTAGTTCCAAGTAGAAGCCACTCACTCCGAGGTCATCAATAGAAATTAATTCATAATTTCTTTCTTCGAATTAGGGACTCTACTATATCGGCAAACGTAAAAATTTTCTTTTTCTTCTCATATTACATATTCACAGTCACAGCTCAGGTTTTTACCAGTCAGTCCGCCAAGCGCCAATTCCCAGAGACCCACCGGTCTCTATAAATTCCAATGTCACTAATGTATTCTTTCAGATGAAGGAGAAGGCCGGCTGCGCCGGGATGCTCCATCAAATACATATCAGGTAAAGGTAAAGGTAAAGGTTCGCACCGGCAGATGCAGCTCGTCTCTCGTACATGTAACATCGATTATTTTTTGTTTTTACTCGATTTTTTGGGGGTTTAAAATCCCGGTTGCCTTCATCCCGGTTTGCTTGATGGGTGGCGCTTTCTCGTATGTTTAGCTCTGCCGCGTAGCGGCGTACGCGATTGAAAAACCGCCCGGAGGGTCGTAGGGTAGGTTTTTTGATGCGCCCAATTCTGGCCGTGCCAGATCCACCCAAAAAAGTAATTTGCACCATCAAAACCGGCAAAACCAAAAAGGCCTAGGTTTTCCCCATAGTTTATTATGTTTATTTAGAGACCTTACTCTTAAAATATTTGTGGTTCTGAAAAGAACCGTTTTTTTATTCAGTTTGGCGACCGTGCTAGCGATGTTATAAGCACGGCAGTAGACTGGTAAATGCGATCCGCATCGAGCGACCGTAACATATATTTATAACCTCGGCTATGGGCGTGGCTTCGACATGCATTTTACATGCAAAATTATGCTATTTTAAAATTGATTTTTCTCGAAATTTTATGTATATTATCTCCAGTGAAATTTTTACAGTATACTCTATAAACCTTCCTCTTTGCAATAGGAAATTTACAATTTATTTGGGGTTACCAAAGTTAGGGGACCGTCCCCCAATTTTGACTTACAATTTACGAAAATGGTCACAATTTTGTGTTTTGCGCAAGAATATATTTTTAGTTGGTTTTTAATGTTCAAACTCGACGGACGTGTGCTACGTGATCCAGATTTGTTTACCTTTTTAATTGATAAGAAAATCAAGATTTCTAACCTTAGTGGCGACTCCTAAAAATTATCAGCATTAAATATCAATTCAATCCATAATATCCAATGATTGAATAATTTAGTCTTACTTACCAACAAAAGATCTCTTTACATAACAACCATTTGAGATTAAATTTGTGTAAATATTGTGAAAACAAGCCAATCCTATAACAAGCGTATACGGCGCGCACCATATCAACGCTACTCATCAACTACTACAAAGAAGTGTCAGATGTGCGCGAGTTCATTGCGAAATAAAGTGGAGTTTACGCAGACTTGTTTACAAAAGGTCAGGATTATTTCATCAGAAGGTATTTGTGGAAATTTATTATTTTAAAATTAACTTTTGGCCCTCAGCATTTAAATAAAGGACGCTAGAAAAGGACCGTAAAGGTGTATTTTCGGCTACCCAATTAAAAAAAACTTTTTATTAACAAAACATTTTTATTATTTCATTTCAAAGCTTTTAAAAAGCAACATTTAACTTAAAACATTTAACCCGTTGTGGAATAACGGAAACCCTTAATATAATTAAGCATCTAAAGAACAAAAAGGAAGAAGAGGATTTCGATTCATCGTTTGGTAATTTTTATTGTGAACCATTATAGTAACAGATTTTATATCTGTATTAATTTGTTAATTTCTTGATTACATTTTGAGCATTGCGATATTTTTGAAAATAGAAACCAATTCTAAATTAATGAAATCTTTTATTATTTGCTATAAATTACAGCAAGGTGCTTCAATTTTTAAAGATCGATCAAACATAAAGAAGTGGATCATTTATCTGATAAACTCAAAGAAATATTCTTCATTCAGAATTATTAAGTATTTAGAAATTAAACTAATTTTTCGACTCAATAAGCAACATCCCTAATTTAATTACCAACACCTGCATTACCCAGAGAGAGTCTTAGGCTGAGCAGTAAGAAAGGGACAAGGGTGTGAACTCTCTGTTTAATTTTAGCACGCAAATTAACCAAAATTTCATTTTTAATATTTTTCATCCAACCTGGATGTGGCGCCCAACAAAACAAAGACATGTTTAAAGTTAAAATAAGGGAGGTCATAGCAATACATACAGACATCCTTCCAAATTGATAAAAATGGATTCAGGGGACTTCAAAACATGAACATCTGTCAAAAAATTGGGGGGTCAAATTTTGCCTGATAACAATACTTTCCTTACCTAGGGGTTCGGAAAGTAATAAAATAAATAGTTGAACAAAGAATGTAATCTTGCAACCAATTTTTCAAAAATTCGACTCTCATTTCTTAACCCACTAATTAATGTGAGGCTTGAACCAATCAAACCGCATCCTAAACGCAAACCGGAGCCCCAGCACGTCATGTATTTAAATATCCTACATTGTGTGTAACCTAAAACCCAGCTGATTGTAAATATTATCCCAAATTCGTTGGACATCCCTCGGTACACAAAAATAACACACAATTAGTTTGAAATTTCATTTAATTCGATGAACTTTAGTTGGTGTTTCAACTTTGGCTCTGTTTGTTATGAAATAATATGGTTAAATTCCACGTGGAGAATTTTCATACAATGTAAATTGCATTTAAATTATAATCGTAGTAACGTTTCAGATAACATTTTGATATATAAATTATTATTCAAATAATAATGTAGGAATTGATTGTTTCTTCCACGTTTTGAAGAAATTTTATACAAAGAAAAGTATTTAAAAGTTCACCATCGTAAACCCAGGTAAACAAGAACTCTCTAAGCTGACTCTTTTACATTCCCAAGGAGCGGAATTTAAACGAACAGCAAATTGATCAAATCCCATGATCTGGTGTTTATCGGAACATGATGTCATCAAATCATCAATAAATTACAACCATGGTATTCATTAAATTAATTGAGCCTCGCTGATGGTAAAGACTATCCTCCAGTTATCTAGGACCTGATTTATAAATTTCGCATAATTTGATAATACTACCCAATTCAAATGGTTTTTTGAATTTTGAAAAACAATACAAAAAATTCGGGCAAACTAAAATTTGGCAGAAATATGTATTTGAGTGTCCTAACGAACACCCCCAACATTTATTTAAATTTCCTTGTTGACTTCCTCTCTAATTGGCGATTTGAACCCTGATAACGTTAATTTTGGCTTATAACGCGCGTAATTTTAGCTTTACGGAAAATTATAATCAGCAAAATTAAAGGGTATATAAAATTACCTAAAAAACAGAATTTTTCAAAATTTGCATACGTCATACTATTCCTGAAATAAAAATCGATTTCCATAATGGCACAATGCGTTTTATTTAAAAAATTGGAAAATGTTTTTGAATAATTTGTATTTCGAATTCAATTTTCTTACATGTCATGTTTATCATGTGAATATATTTCTTAAAAATAGAATTAACCTCAAGCTAAAAGTGTTCCTTGCCTGGACTATTTTGTTATGGTCATGATTTTTTAGATAAAAATATAAATATATAATGTCGTGTAATTCAACTTTCATCTTCTTCCCCAATTGGGTCATTCCATATGAATCCTTCTTGGATTTTGCTCAAGCTTGGTATATTTCCACGTTTCGATTTATGACCACGATCTTTCATTTCGATGTCACTCCTAGAACAAGAGCGTGCCCACTCTAAAATTTGATATCCAAGTAGCCAAAAGTATAGTGAATATAATTTTTTTTTGAGAATTTTAAATTACACATTTGGGGGAGAGGGCACTCAAAGTCAAAATTTTATCAGGGCCACCATTTTGTGACCTTAATTATTTACATACAAAAATTTACTGAAAAGGCCTATTTAATATTTTCATTTCATTAAAAAAATCATGTCTCAGTAAAAAAATTTCTCAAAGCACTACATACCAAATTTGAGCAAATTCAAAGAGGGGCATGAAAATTGTTGGTTGATTTAATAAGCAATGACCCAATTATGTATGTATTACTGTGTTATTCTTGCTACGTCCTTTTAACCCTGGTTATTCCCGAAATAAATTTTTATTATACAAATTACATTATTTTACCTTTTCTTGGTTTCACTTTCGTTCTAATACAGATTTTCCACAATCATCGCTCCCCAATAAAACTACAAACATCTTCAATAAATTTTATTTTAAATTAATCTTTTTCACAAAAATATACTAACAACTCACCCCACCAAAGGGGAAAAACCGAATGAACACATTCAAAATGTGAACCAAAGAGAAAACATAATACCCAACAAAATTTAACAAAATCAAATTCCCTAACGTTCAACAATAACAATTATATTTTAAAATAACAAATTTATCTTCTTTCTACAATTCAATCATTAGTTGGAAAACTGCAACTACAATATTGTTGGAGTTTCTCATCAAAATTTCTTCCTACCTAATACGGTTGAAAATATCATGGCAATATAGTTTATTTGCGCAATGTGTGCTAAATGTAATAACTATGCTGTTGATGTTGAAGATATCTGTAATCTGACTCGATTAATTAAATAAATTACTATTGTTGCTATTTACAGGTACTTTTCACCCCTCCCCCCACATCGCGAAGATTTTAATGAAATTAGTATCAAGCGTTTGAGATTCGTTTGAGCCCCAATGAGTTTCTATTTCCGTCATTTGTGCTTCGAAGATTTATAAAAAAAATTTAATTCTTTATAAAAATTTTGGGAGGGGCTGTAGACACGCGTTTTTTAATGTGATTTTTTCATAAAATTAATACTAATCGATTGAATATCGTTTGAGATTCAATGAGCTTCTATTCCCATCGTTTGAACTCCGAAGTTAAAAACGATGGGGCTTTTAAAAAATTGTGAAATAGAAAATTTAACCAACATCGCTCCGAGCAAGTAGCACGCACAACTTTGGTGTTACTGATAATAATTAAAATAGTTTTTATTTTTTTAATATTAAAAAATAAAGCAAGTATCAATGTCAATACCAATAATTTGTTAGTTCATATTACGGACTAAGGCGGTTATTCTGTAACTCGTCCTCTATTAAAGGATCTTTTAAAATTAGATCAAGTTTGGTTTCCACTTAAAATATCGTTTGTAATTCAATTGTTTACATCGTAAACCGTACTTTACCTATTTTTAAAGGATCCTTTAATAAAGGACGAGTTACAGAAGAACCGCCTAGTCACTGGCTTATTAAGTTATTCGCAAACATTTTTTGGTCCCAAATTTTTGAATTCTTTAATTAAATTTATTTTAAAAATTGGTGTCAATCGTTTGAGCTTCGTCTGAGTTTCGACAAACTTCTATTCCAGTTGTTTGAACTTCTAAGAGTTCTCAATAAAAATTCAATTATTTAGAACAATTTTGGAATGATCTGCAGAAATGTTACCCGCCTTCCCCGTCGTGAATTTTATATTAAAGTCGATACTAATCGTTCGAGAATCGTTTGATCTTTAATAAACTTCTATTCCCATCATTAGAACCTCATAGGTAAAAAAGTTACAGCATTTTAAAAACTGCAAAATTTTCAACGTCGCTCCGAGCAAGTAGCACTTAAAATTTAGATAACTAAATATATAATAGTTACCATGGTTGGACAATTTTTTCCAGAAAATCACAATTACTGAAAAGGAAGAAATAATCTTTTTGAAAAACCTGAAAAATGTTGTGGCTCGGCAAACAAATGTTGGGCTAATATTGCTAAACAATTCCCTAAGTTTAATGGAAAGTATGTTTACACTAGCGTTATATTAAACAGATTTTACTTTGTTAGATGGATTGCATTGAAATATATACGCTGAACCCGGCGATATTTAATCTTCAGTTTCAAGTATTTTTAGGTTTTCCAAATATTACGACATTTGTAACGGTTTAAAAATGGAGGATCAGCTGATGAGGGGTGATTTGCTTCGTTTTGCTCTTGCTGATAAAGATGAACTATGATGATCGTATGAGCCAGTTTTAGCACTCAAGAGGGAGACTTCTTATTAAAAGTGGAAGAAGTCTGCCTGCTTCCTGAGTTGATTTTCCTATATTACAGAGTAAACCTTATTTTGTTGGAGACCTTGAGGCGATAAGAGCGATATAAAACACATTTTTCATTAAAATTGACAGTAAGTTGCTTTGCGTTAGAAAATTGTTTTTTGGATTGTGGGTGCGTTGACAGTTAATTAGTGTAATTGTTTTTTTCTCTCCAGATCAGCAGAAAGTGCAGAGTTACGTTGAGATTAATTAAAGCGAAAATCAGCTATTCCGGTACAAACTACGCAATCTTGGTAATTTGATACACCTTAGCAGAATTTCACACTTTTCCAGGCGCATGTTATATCAGCCTACGTACTTTAAGTCGAAGGTAAATTTTAGGTGCACTTTGTAATTAACAATTTACTTTAAATTTTAAATTCAATATATTTTAAAATTTAAATTTGTTTTAATAAATTAATATTAATAAAATAAAATTTGTACCGATTTGTTACAAAATGCTACTACAGAAGGATCTCTAATGAAAAAAATATATATAATACGAAAGAATCCTTCTAGTAGATTTTTTTACTAATGTGAGCCAATGTAACGTAAAGTGGCAATCTTGGACAGATGTGGCAATTGCCAAACATGAAGAATTTATATCCCCACAGAGCCTGTCGTTAAGAAACGGTCGTCAGCTTAAGCGGTTAAGGGCGCGCTTTCAACGACGAAGATAGATATAATATTTCAATGCAATAGAAAGAGACCGCAATAGTGACTCTTTTCTCAATTACAAGTTTAATTACAAATTATTTCAAAATAACTGAAAGCGAAACATAAAATAGAAGATTAAATTTTCCTACTAAACTGATTTTTATTGAGAAATTTATTATAGAAATCTTTCTTTTATGGCATTTAAAAAGGTGCATTTATAAAAATAATTGGATTTCAAATTTTACCTATTTATGTTGCTTTAATTGTATGGAAATCAGTTTTACATAAATCGGAAACAACTTTACTTTTATTTTTCCTCTTCAGTTTATTGAAATTATTTGTAATTAGCCTGAGAATTGAGAAAAGGGTCACTATTGCGGTATCTTTCTACTGCATTGCAATATTATGTCTATTTTAGTCTGTGAAATTGCGTCCTTAAGTGCGTTGCTGCTAATGCTGAATACCTGGTTCGACTCCGGGCTCAGTAAAACTTTATTCTGACCGTCTCCCTCGGAAGGCAATGACAAACCACCGAGGTGTAATCTGCCTGAAAAACCTTCTCTGGAGGTGAAGTGTATACACTTCCTACGGTTTGGAGCCCGCGTTAAGCAGTAGGTCCCCTTTGTATGTGGATTTTAATCCTGTCTAAGAATTTTAATCAATGGTGGGAAAACGCGGGGGCGAAGTAGAGATATAACAAGTTTTTTAAATAGTACTAATTTTTCTTGAAGTATCAACATAAAACTTATGTAAATATATAATATAGGTATTAGATGACTGATTGTTTATATTGACGAACAGAAATAGAAATTATATTGACAAATAATATTAGGCCTTTGTTCTATTCGTCAATAGGTACACGTATTAATCAGTTATCTGAACTAGGTGGAATGCTTATGACGATATCGTGAGTCCCAGATTAGAAGATTACTACTAAATTTTGGACTTCAAAGGTTATCACAAAACACATTGCTAATTATGTTTTTTACAAACAACTTAAACAAAATTAATTAGTACATAAGCTCAGGTGTACCGCATCACTGGCTGCCGTAAGGGTAGATAACTTCCAGAAGAGCTCTATTTTTTTTAACAATAAATCTGCCAATATTGGAAGACAATATCTCAGTTTTTCTCGACCATCATTTGTAAAGCCGCATCGTCGACCAATTCATTAAGAATATCTGTAATAATTTTTGATAAAACTAACTTTCATGACATTTGATGTAATACTAGAATAACTTATCTCGTACCTTAATAATGTACTTCATTAATCCTTTGGGTTCCATGACAATGAATCTCATCATCAAATAATACACTTATCCAAATCTATGCTAAAATAAGCCGTCACATAACCGATTGTTTCATAAAAATATTTTATTTTACTACCGACAATGAAATAAATTCGGCAAGTCAGTACACTGATGCGATACGCAATGTTTGATTTCAAAATATCTAGTTCACTATTTGGTTTCCTACTTTGATAAACAAGTTGCCCGTACACCTACAACTCCCACGTGCTATTCCCATCTCCACAAACCTCCCTTGTGTAAGGCTATGTATGTTAGAACGTAAATCAAGGTTCACGTAAATAATTCAAATATTTTTCATAATATTCAATTTTACTTTGAGATACAATGTCAATATTGATAGTAACCAATTCATAAAAAAATCGTGCATGCAGAGGGAAGTCTATCGAACTTGAACAGGAGTTTTTGACCCGGTCGCAAAATATTATAAAAAGGCGCTCTCAGACTATGTTTGTGTAATTTTTTCTAAGAAAACATTAATATTTTTGTCATTAAAAATTTATTTTAAATGTTTGAAGGGCAAGTTTCAAACGAATATGTAAAAACCCAAAAAAATAATGAACGTATGCTACCACTGCTTCTAGACGAAAATGACTGTTTGGTGCACGCGTTAATGAATCATTGGGTTTTCTGCTGCTTGAGTCTATCTGTACCTATTTCTTAGTGAGGAATATTTAATATTCAAATTTTAAGCATATCCCCCAAGTAACATTTTTAACCTGGCAGATATCTGCTAGGTATCTGGCATAGAAATCTCACAGGGCCCCTGTCTCTGTTATCGGATTGTAACAGGGCTCTGCGTCATAATATGAGACAGAGAAAGTGGACACTGTAAACCCTCTGTGGCAAATTTGTAGCAAACCTGTTACAGACCTGCCAGGGTACCTGTTAGAGACCTGCCAGGTCTCTGTAACAGAGTCTTGTCAGGCCTCTGTAACAGAGTCCTCTGTCAGGTCTCTGTAACAGAATTAACTTTTATCGTAGGTACCACGTGTAAAATAATATTAAATATATTCAAAATAATAAATTTTTGTCACAAAATACAAATCAATGTATTTTTTACTTCTTGGAATCCACTTGGGTGTATTGAACTAATTTAATTCTGGGGGTTAACAGTTTTAATTATATATGTATATGTAGTAATTCTTATTAATTTGATTTATTTATTTGCTAAATTCCATTCTGTCCAGACCGTTACTTATCTGAACGTATATTATACCTCAATATATTGTTGATGCTGCACCTGCCTATCTGAAAATAAGATTAAATTTTATAATTTTTTTTTTAACATACCCAGATTCGAACCTATGCCGGCATCCATTGATTGTTTAGTAACTTCTCGCTTTAACCATTTACCTACGGAGACCTTACGTATTTATTTTGAAATTATTGGTAATATGGTCACACTTTGACCATATTGACAATTTTCTCTCTTACATATTTTTATTTCAAATTGTGAAGAAAACAATAAGTCACAATTATATTCTATCACACAGAAAACAAATGTCAAATGGTCGCTGTTGACTACAAAAATATAATAAGGTTTTTATACCATTTACACACACTTTAGATTTGTGTGCATAAAATAATTCACGTTATTTTAATAAAAAATTTATTAATAATTAAAAATTAAAAATAAATAAAAAATAAAATACATATAGTAACAAGTTATAAAAAAACCTAACCATCGCCTTCACTTTCAATATTGTTAGAATAATCGTTTGCTGGTTCCTTTTGTTTATTTATTTCGTTTTTCATTCTGTTAATGATAAAATTATGATTAATTAAATTGTTTAATTGAAATGCTATTTAATTTACTTACCGGCTTGTGCTATTATTGAAAATAGTTGTGCAAATTACCTTCATATCACTTCTTTCGAAATTGCCACACGCTAGTTTAAATATTTTATAAATATTTTCAATAATGTTCACATTATTGGAAAAATTAATTTTTATTTTTCCATGTGAACTACCTGTCCATGTGCAGTTCGCTATAAATTTTCGATCAAATATATGATCGAAAATTAAATAACGACATTTTTTAATTTTTAAAACAAAATTTTTGATTCTGATTGGTTAAAATTATAATACGCATTATTATGTTGATACCTTATCTGATGTAATACTATTAAAAGTACTATATGGTAATGAAATTAAATGAATTGTTAAAATTGAAATTAATTACCTAATTATGACATAAATAAATAAGTATAATATTGAAAAATTGTAAAAAAGACAATTTTTATGCAAACCACGTGGTATAACGACCTTCTTAAGGAATATCTGCATTTTTATAGTTTTGAGATATTTCATGTTTTACATTAGGACTAATTAATTCATTAATTAGATAGGTTTTCATCCAATTTCATGGTAAATTTAACGTTTAGTTTAACTTTAAAGTTGATTTTAAATTATTTTCATTGGTTGGTTTGAAAAAAATTGACCAATAAAAGTTTATTTTAACTAAAAATTAATTTAAACAATTCTAACCAATCAGAATGAAGAAAAATTTCATCGTTAACAAAATTCTTGATTCTGATTGGTTAAAATAAATTATAATACGCATTATTGTGTTTATCCGTAATACTATTAAAAGCACTACCTCTATATCGTATTGAAATTAAATGAATTGTTAAAATTGAAATTAATTAATTAAGACAAATAAATAAAGAAGTATATACTATATGAAAAATTGTAAAAAAGATAATTTTTATGAAAACCACGTGGTATATATACGAAGTTCTATGCATTTTGCAAATAAATGTCACAAAAAAAATTATCTGCAACAGAGTACCTAGCAGAGCTCTGCCATAGATATTTTTCAGGGCTTTGCAAATTACCTGCAACAGACTGCTGCCAGGGCCCTGCCACAGATATTTTCAAGGCTTTGCAAATTACTTGCAACAGAGTACCTGCCAGGGCCCTGTCACATATATTTTACAGGGCTTTGCAAATTACCTGCAACAGAGTACCTGCCAGTACCCTGCCACAAATATTTTACAGGGCTTTGCAAATTACCTGCGACAGAGTACCTGCCAAGGCCCTGCCACAGATATTTTACAGGGCTTTGCAAATTATCTGCAACAGAGTACCTGCCAGTGCCCTGTCACAGATGTTTTACAGGGCTTTGCAAATTACCTGCGACAGAGTACCTGCCAAGGCCCTGCCACAGATATTTTACAGGGCTTTGCAAATGATCTGCAACAGAGTACCTGCCAGTGCCCTGCCACAGATGTTTTACAGGGCTTTGCAAATTACCTGCGACAGAGTACCTGCCAAGGCCCTGCCACAGATATTTTACAGGGCTTTGCAAATTATCTGCAACAGAGTACCTGCCAGTGCCCTGCCACAGATGTTTTACAGGGCTTTGCAAATTACCTGCGACAGAGTACCTGCCAGGGCCCTGCCAAAGATATTTTACAGGGCCCTGCACATAATCCCTTATAGACACCTGCCAGGTATATGTAAGAGGTCTGCCATAAGAAACCCTGTTATTACCACCTGGCAGATATTTTCCAGGGCCCTAGCAGAGAAATTTTAATTTCACCAGGGAAAAATGTTACTTGGGGCCCTAACCATGAAATTTAAACAGAACTAATTTATTGAATTTTGTGTATTTTAGGCAATACATAGTATAAAATTTTAGAGATAAATATTGAACTGCTGAAGAAGTTGTGAAAAATAAAGAAGTACATAAATTTTGATTCTCCACGTATATTTATTTTTTACCGTGGGAAGGCCTGCGGCCTTATCGCTTTGCCACCATTTGCGTTATGATATAGATACGCCTCTGTCTCCGAAGCAAAGCGTACCACGGATTTAAAGCTAAATTAAGCTGCAATTTTTTTTTCTGCTAAGATCTACTAACAAATTCGTCTAGACAGAGATATGTATATGTTACACTCAATACCCGATTTCGGGCAATGCCCGAAAAAAATGCGCAAAACTAGTTTTGAGCAACGAAGATTTCCCAAATCCGAAATTTTACTTTTAAACGGCTATTGAGCGTTACAAAATAAGCAGAACTAGTTTTGCGCATTTTGAATTGTACAAAACTAGTTCTGTAGGTTTCTGAATGACCAGCACTAGTTTTGCTTGTTTTATTTAATTCTAACGCCTGCCGCCCGAACCCAGATAAAAAGTAAAAAAAGTTTTCGCTCCGATTTGAATTTTTCTTTGAAATTCGGATAGGTGGGGGTGTGATTAGTGGATATTAGTAATAAATATAATCAAAAAAATGGAAAATAACCCGTGTATTGCCGAAAAAGTGAAAAAATTAAAATTTGTTTTCCTTCGAATTTTGGGGTGTGCATTCGATAAGGAGGGTAATCCATCGTCAAAACCTACCCTTACGGGGCGCCGCTCCGCGTTGCACCCCCTCCAGGGCGGTTTTGACTCTGGTTACTAGGCTAAACATACGAGAAGCGCCTTAGATCAAGAAAACCGTGATGTAAAAAACCGGGAGCTTAGAGACCCTTGAAATAGCATTAAAAAGTATAGTTGCGGTATGGGGCAGTAAACTATTACGTTTCACCCCCTTTATGTTTATATTATTTATTTTATTCGGATGCTGATTAAATGAAAAAAGCAGAACTAGTGCTGGTCATTCAGAAACCTACAAAACTAGTTTTGTACAATTCAAAATGCGCAAAACTAGTTCTGCTTATTTTGTAACGCTCAATAGCCGTTTAAAAGTAAAATTTCGGGTTTGGGAAATCTTCGTTGCTCAAAACTAGTTTTGCGCATTTTTTTCGGGCATTGCCCGAATTCGGGTATTGAGTGTAACATATACATTAAAAATATTGCATAAGATATAACCATCTCACTCTTTACTAAATTAAAAATTCTAATTCCAATTTAAAATTGGTCGAGAGAACTTGTAGGCAGTAATCCTAGAATGACAAACAATAAATAAACAAATTTTATGCTGACATTGACTGAAGCGATCGATAGAATTACATTACCGATTTGTTTTCAATTGCTTGTTAATATAATTATTATATTTAAGAATCTTTTTATTCCGGCTGCCTTGTTGGACAAGCAAAAAACCATCGAGATTTAAGTTGCCTAGAAAAACCTCAAAATGGAATAAATAAATTGTATTATACTGCCATGTATCGCTACTGTTTAGATAAAATTTTTTGACTTATATAGCGGGAGAATTTCAATGGCACTTAATTCAATTATGCCTCGACTAGCCTGCATGAAACTCTTATATGATTGGGTCGAAAATTGGGTCCATTAATCTGTCGAATGCTCATGTAAGCTACCTTAATTTAATAACCTCGAAGAAATAAATACGATAATAAACTTATTGTATCTTACACCTAATTATTCTTTTCTTCACTGCTGTAAGATTAAGTGAAATCAAACGTAATTATTTGTAACCAAATATTGTAATTTATTAACAAATATAATTATTTTAAAAAACAAAAGATGGATTTTTAATAATTAGAAATAAATTAAATTTACAAAAACAATTATACAAAAATTTATAAATCCCCCAAATTTTAATTCACGCGCGAACTTGATTATTATAATAAATGTTACTAAAAAATGTCGACACAATTGTGCTTACCGAAGTTTATCGTCGTGCACCATCGATGCGTAGAACACGTAGCAAAACGATGAAGTGCAGATGACTGTACAATTTTGATCCAATTTCCATACCATGAAGATTCCAAGCTGGATAAATGATGAATTGGATTTCTTCTTTTATTAGAATAAACGCTCAGGTAAGTCCAAATTTTGATAATCTTCTATAATTTCCCATGATTCATAACATAACCATAAAGAAAGATTAACCATATGAAATTTGTCAGTGGTCACCAAACTTTTCCAAATATTTTCCAAATATCAATCAAAACTTGTTTATTCTCAACTTCACAAGCGAATAATTCCAAGACAAACTTTAAAATTCAATTTTCTTAACTATCACGTCTATTTCTCTCCACGGACATACAGAGAGTTCCAATTTACCAAAATTCAAATTTACATCTTCATGTCTCCACAGACGGAACGAGACTCCTGCTTCATTCTCCTTGTTCATCCCACCAAAAATTGTTTATCTGTCCGCGCACTATTTCTTTAACGCACAATTTATCGCTATTAATTTCCTACACTTTAACAAATAAAAATTTATTTTAATTTAATCCCAAAATTTTCATAAAACAAAACAACTAAACCCTCTTTTGCTTTTCACAACATTTTTCAAATCATTTGCGTGTACAAAAATAATTACGTTTGTTATTCTTTTAGATTAGGTGATGCAAGCAGTTCATTTCGAAGCATTCAGAAAATTCAGGTGTAAATCTCTAATTTTCATGATGGTCTCTAAATTGAATATTTCGTCATGAGCATTCCACAAGAAAGTAACCCAATTACGACAGACCACCCCCTATGGTAAACAGAACACGACAATACCTATTACTCAAGGTTTGGAATTTAGGTTAAACAGTGGGGTCCTTCTATGCAAGGCCGCTTTAAGGGATACAGCCGCCTGTGCGCAGAAATAAATAACTATACTACCCCCTATAGTAAAAAATTAGTGATACGATCATTAAAAAATTGCTACTCCTATTGGATCAGCCTTTACATGTATATAATGTGTATATTTTAAAAATGTTCTTCCGGGAGTGAAAAAAGTAGCCTACATAACACGGGGCGGGCTGGGGAAGAAACGATGTGTTTTAGAACTGGTTAAATGGGAGGACAAACTGGAAATACTGAGGTACAAGTTTAAGCAATGGGAAGTGAAATACATATGGACAGCGATCTTACTCCAACGGAAAGAGTGATAATGAAATAAATCAGAGAAAAGGCTATAGTAAAGGTGGGACACTTGAAACTCATTATCACGGGAAAGGTGGGGATTATCTGGGATCAACAATGCAGAAAACTAATAGAAATGAAAAGGGACGCACCAGATCCTGTTACAAAAACTAAACAAACCGGAATTGCACGATAAATCAGCGACAGACAGGCGAGGACATGGCAAAGCGAGTAAAAGAAAGAAACAAAATGAGAAGCAAAAATTAATGAGGATCGGTACGTGGAATGTGAGGACGCTGCTGAAACAAGAATCAAATCGCGAATGAATTGAAATATTATAGAGTGGATATAGCAGCAATATAGGAAACCAGGCGGAAGGGAATTGGAGAGGCTGTTTAGGATGGTTTCATATTCTTATAATGTGTCCTTTTTTACTGACACAAGCTCACGTGTATATGGAAATAAAACTAAAAATTGTTTCTCTAAAAAAAGAGGAAATTTTATCAGTAACACAAATTACAACATTAAAGGTAAAACAAAATCTTACCTAAAAAAAGAGAAACGACATTTACAAGCTGATATTTCCTAATGTGAATAATAACACTTATCAAACTTAACAAACAATCACATCTACTAAATACTAATTAATAATTATATTCAAAATTCAACAAAATGCACATTTTTATATCCTTATTTTGTTATCACCGCTTAAATTTGTACAGACAAGATAAGAAATTCCAGATCCGCGGTAAAATTCAAACTAAAAGGGATACACTTTTACATCTCCCCCCCCCCCCCCAAGGGAAAGATTTTCATCACCGTTTTTGTTATTTTTCTATAAAAAGCTATGCCTCCTGCATGAAATCCGGAACGGGGACGAGTTTTGTGACATGGAAAAAATTTGACTCCGACTTCCTGTGGCCTGTATCTATTCTGTATATTGAGTTTGAAATTTTTTTCAAGATTTTATATGGTCCAATTTTTAATTCATCTAATTTCTTTCTGTTTAACCGATTACCGTTTTCAACATATACGGAGTCTCCCACGTTTAATTCGCATTTTCTTCTGTTTTTATCGAAATGTTGTTTATTATAATGATGCGATTTTATGGTATTTTCTACGGCGAGTTTTCTATCTTGAATTAAATCATTATGTGTTGTTTCCTGTTTCAACTCCTCTGGTAAAATATCAACATTTTTCCCTTCTAATAAATATTTAGGGGAAAATCCTGTTACTGTATGTTCAGTTTCATTATATCTCTGGGTGCATTCATGTGCTATGGTCGTCCAGGCCAATTTTTCTTTTCTTTCATTAATTTTACATCTAATCTTATTTACCAGTGTTTGATTAAGTCTTTCATTTAGACCATTTGAGAATGGTGCATTTACAGCAGTAAAGATAATGGGAATATTCTCTTTATTTAAAAAGTTTTTAAAATCTTTCGAATTTATTCCTGGATATTGATCTGATAGAATCATGCCAATTTCATTGTTCTGCATTACTTTTTGAACTAGTTTTATAAAATCACTCGAACTCTGAGTTTTTGAAGTCAAAATGTAGGCATATCTCGTGAAGTGATCTACAAGCAGGTGTAAATATGTTTTGGTAGAACGCGAGCCACCAAAACCACCAATGGTATCTATAGATATTATTTCGAAAGGATAAGTAGCAGGACCTAGGTGAGACATAAATCCAAATCTATATTTTCCTCTTGATTTGTTTTTTATGCAGATTTCACAGTTTTCACAGATCTGTTTAATATTACAATTTAAGTTTTTTGCTGTATAAAATGGTTTAATTTTATTTTGCATTTGTTTTATTCCTATATGACAGTAAAGATAATGAATATTTTCTATAAATTTCTTACTAAATTCCTCCGACAGTATAATCTTTTCTTTTTTCCTAACCACTTTATAATATATTTTTTTTCTCAATTTTAGTTTATTTTTATTATTTTGTACATCTCCATTTTTTTCTTGATCATTTTGGATATCTTCTAGTTTTATCAGATTTACAATCTTTAAAATTTCATCCTGATTTTCATGTGGTTCTAATACTGGATTTCTGCTTAAACAGTCTGCTTCTAAGTTGTACCTTCCTGGGGAGTATACTACCTCGAAATTAAACTGCGATAGATAATACGTTAAGTCTCCTAGCTCTTCATCTGTTCTAGCCTTAATATTCATTCTTTCTAGGGGTTTATGGTCACAGAAAACTGTAAATCTTTTCCCGATGAGCCAGTGCTGCCAATATTTTACTGCCTCTTTTATTGCTAGACATTCCAGATAGATGGCTTTTTTTCTTTTCTGAGTCTCGTTTAATTTTCTTGAAAAATATGCACATGGTTTTTCTTCTCCATTCTGTTGTGGTTGTTTCATGACAGCTCCTATGCCCTGTATACTTGCATCTGTGTAAATATGTATCGGCAAATCTGGATCAAAGATTGATAAAATAGGTTCTAAACAAAGTAGTTTTTTTATTGTCTCAAAGGATTCTTGACATTTCTCTGACCAAATAAATTTTTGTCCCTTTCTCAATAAATTATGTAAAGGATCCAATATAATTGATATATTTGACACATATTTTCCGTAAAAATTTATTTTTCCCAAAAACTGGCGGACATTCTTTTGTGTTCTCGGAACAGGAAAATTTTGTATAGCAATTAAATTATCTTTCAATGGCCTAATTGTATTATTTTTAATTATATGGCCTAAATATTTCACCGAGTCTTGTGCAAAGTTACACTTTGAAAATTTCAATCTAAAGCCTTCCCTCAAAATTGCTTCTAATAACAATGATAAGTGCTTAATGTGTTCTGGAAATGTTTTAGAAAAAATCAGAATATCGTCTATATAATTTACGGTGAAATCTGATAGTTTATTTTTCCTTATAATGCTACTTAAAATTCTCTGAAAAATAGCTGAAGACGTTTTTAATCCGAAGGGTAAGCAGGTCCAATGAAAGTGCCCTTCTTGAGTAACAAATGCTGTTTTTTGCTTGTCTTCAATTTTCAAGGGAATTGACCAGAACGCTGAGTTTATATCCAGTGTTGAAAAAAACTTACAATCTCTCGTTTTAACCATTAAATCCTCGATCAATGGGAAGGGTTGTGACTGAGGAACTACAATTTTATTTAAATCGCGAAAGTCTATACATAATCTGGATCTTTTTCCTTCTTCTTTTTTAAAAGCCAGTGTTACCGGAGCAGCAATAGGGCTATATGACTCTTCGATTAGATTTTTTTGTAATAATTTCGATATTTGTTGTTCTATCTCTCGTTTATCTTCAATAGTGCACCTGTATGGCCTTTTACTACAATACTTATCCATTAATAAATCAATACGTGCCTCATAACCTTTTACAGTGCCTATATCATATTTATCCTTAGCAAAAATTGATTTATATCTGTGTATTAATTCATCTATTTCAGCCTGTTGCTGACAGTTTAGATGATTTACTGAAATATCAAAATTAGCCACTTCTACATGTTCATTAAAGTTTATCCTATATTCATCACTCATTTCATCTCCAGTCTTCCATAGAACATCAACCTTTTTATTAACATTTTGAAAATTTTTGTTTTCTTCAACTTTTTTACCTGAAAAATCAGGAATTATTTCATTAATTTTTGAATCTATTTCCTTTTTATTGTCTTCCTTTGTGAAGTTGTGAGTTTTCTGTGTGACTTCCAAATTTTCATTTTGATTCAAGTGAAAACCACCTATGCAATCCAATCCAATTAGAAAATCGTAATCAAAACCCTCCTCATCTATCACAAAAACATTAACATTTTTTTCAATATCAAATATCTTAATTTTTAAAGTTATCAATCCTCTAGTTTTTTTCACGCCATTAATCGTTTTCAAATTTTGAATTTTTTGATCAGTAATTGGTTTATTTTTTAAGTATAATAATCTTGAATTTATTAAAGAAACATTTGAACCTGAATCATAAACTCCCAAAATTTCCAATGTATCATTCAACAACAGTTTAATTTTGATTAATGGCGGAACTATTAGTTTTTTGGATTCATTTCATTAAATTCTGCTTCCAATGTAGAACTATTAACGTTTTTTATTTGATTTATTTTTGGCCTCTCGTTATTTTTGTTTTTAAACCAACATAAGGATTCAGGATGGTACCGACTACCTTTATTTTCTTTTTCACAAATTTTGCATGGTTTGTATCTTCCATTTTCTTCTTTAATTTTATTTTCAAACCTTGCAAATATCTTCTTTTCAGAATTATTTTTATTAACTAAATGTTCCAAACCTCCAATGTTATTAAACAAATCCTTAGTTTCCTTTAAGCTATTTCTATCAATCCTATCAGTTATAAAATTTGGCATCCCTGTAGCAATGAGATCAATTAGAGTGGACTTATCTATCGACTTATTTGTTTCTAATAAAAGTCTTTCCTTTTTTAAAGCGTATTCTAATAATGAGCCCTGTATATATCTGAATGACATTGCATACCTGATTGACGTCCAACCCTTGTTTGCGTAAGTTTCACAAAAGTTGTTTCTCCATGTTAACCATTCTGACCTTGTTGTATGTTTTATGAGCATGGAACTGTACCAGTCAAGACATGATTCTTCCAGAAACAACCTAAGGACCTCAATTTTTTTTATATCCTCTTCTATTCCCAAACGATTGCATTCGCTTTCAAAAGTATTCATCCATTGGGGTACGTTTGAGATTTTCCTTGTGAATTTTTCTATAACAAATGCCTCTGACAACTTTCTCATACTATGGTGTCCAGGAGTATCACTGTTTTTTTCAGTAAAACTTTCCAGTATTCTAGTTAATATCTGTTCCGAGATTCCAGCGGTAGGAGCCTCCTGATGCTGTATTGTTGGTGTAATCTCCTCTAGCAAATAACCCTTAAACTGCATATTTCCATCTTCATCCATATAATCACTTTTTATTTCTTCTGTCACCGAAATCCATACATGTCTTCTGTCGTGCCTCTTTTGTAATGTAGCTTTTACTTTTTTATAGGTTATAGTTTTTGTGATTGCTTCATGCAGTTTTACCAGTTGGAATTGTTCTGGAATGATGTAAGTCTGTTTACTGTTTGCAGTAATTGAGGTTACACAAATTGCATTCGTCTTTGGATCATCCACAGCTTTTACTACGAATTCAAATCTTAATCTATCCATTCTTCCTCCAAGAATAGTTGCAAAAAATGTCGTTTTATAATGTGTCCTTTTTTACTGACACAAGCTCACGTGTATATGGAAATAAAACTAAAAATTGTTTCTCTAAAAAAAGAGGAAATTTTATCAGTAACACAAATTACAACATTAAAGGTAAAACAAAATCTTACCTAAAAAAATAGAAACGACATTTACAAGCTGATATTTCCTAATGTGAATAATAACACTTATCAAACTTAACAAACAATCACATCTACTAAATACTAATTAATAATTATATTCAAAATTCAACAAAATGCACATTTTTATATCCTTATTTTGTTATCACCGCTTAAATTTGTACAGACAAGATAAGAAATGCCAGATCCGCGGTAAAATTCAAACTAAAAGGGATACACTTTTACATTCTTATACTCTGGATGGAACATACAGGGTTGGTATGGCATGGAATTTTTCGTAATGGAGAAAATGATCAAAAATTTATTGCACTTTAAACCGATGGACGGGAAGGCTCTCATATCTAAGGATTAAAACGACACCAAATAACTTATCGATAGTGAATGAATACGAAAGCAGCGAGGTGGAGAAGGAACAGTTTTATTACGAATTAGAGACACTTTACGCAACAATTCCCAAATATGACAAAATAGTAATTTTGGGCGAATTCAATCCAAAAATTGTGAAAGAGGACCACATAAGAGCCGTAGCGGGCAAGCAAACAAGCATGAAACAAGGAAATAAATTGCAATAGAAGAATTTAAGCATGAAACAGACATAAAGAAACATGAATAAAAATTAAAGGATGAAATGGACAAGAGAGGGAAGGGAAGAATAGTTGACATAGATGAAGAATGGATCATAATATTAGAGAACATTACAGTAACTGCAAAGCAAGTGATAGGATATACAATGGTACGCAAACGAATTAGGACTACTCGCGAATTTTACATTTTTTAATTATATGTTTTAGGCTTCTATTCAAAGTATAGCAAGAAGCCTTATTATAATTTATGAATTTTTATTTCTCCAAGTTAACAAGTATTTATTGATATGCCACAATGTAATATTTATTAATAGGTACAAGAATTTGGTTTTATGGCCGTAAAATTACTCCTTGTAGAAGTATCTGAATTTGAGTTTTGTAAATAATGAGAAATAACTGGTTTACAGTGGTGTCATTCTTATTAATAATGTAATTTAGTGGTGCCTTCATTTAAAGTTTGGTTACTTTAAAGTGATTTTTGTGAAAGTTGTAGTGATTTTCGAATTTCAAATGTTATTAAATAAATTTAAAAAATTAAAAATGTTTAAACATTTAATTTTGTAAATGGGAAAGCGTCAAGATATTCAATTCGAAAAAAACTCCTCGCGATGATAACTCCTCGTGATGATCGACAAATAATTAAAAGAACATTAGAAAACCGCAGAAGGACTTTAGGTGAAATTCATAGGGTGCTGCAAGCAGGTGAAATCAACATTTCGAAACGTACACTGCAATCACGATTATATGAAGCCAATATAAAGAGTATAAGGCCAAAATTGACGGGAAAAATGAAAAAGGCTCGACATCATTGGGCTAAAGAGCACAAAAATTTAACTTTCGAGGATTGGTCAAAGGTATGTAAACTTTAAAATACATTACATGTATAACGTATTAATTTATTAAAAAATATAGGTTATCTTCAGCGACGAGTCACGGCTGGAGTCTGTTACAGAAGCCGTTCAATATGAATTGTAAAAAGAAGACCCCCATGAACGTTACGAAGAAAGTTGTACCGTGAAAACTGTTAAACACTCCCCCTGCAGTGATGATTTGGTCCTGAATTACACCAGAAAAGCTCGGAGCGCTTCATTTTGTTAAGGGAACCATGGACCAAATCGTAAACCTATATAAAGAAGTCGTGGAAACGGTTTTGATCCCTTTTATGATGACTTTGAAGGGTTAACGTCGTGATTACACCTTTATGCAAGATGGAGCTCCATGTCCTTGAGCTAAATCGGTTAAAAAAACGTTAGAACTCAAAAATATTAAATTATTGGGGTGGCCGGAAAATTTCCCTGATTTAAACCCCATAGAAAATGTCTGGCATTCTTTAAAACAATTAGTATACAAATGTAATAACCCCACGATTGCTGCTTTACAGGAAAATATTCGTAATGTATGGGAAACAGATGAACATTTGAAAGAAATTGCACAGGAGTGCATAAGAAGTGTGCCAGATAGGATAGCCGAATAAGTAATCAAAGCTAGAGGTGGTGCTACCAAATATTAATTAAAAATTACTTAATAAATATGATTGATTCTAAAATGTATTATTTTTATTGCATTTGTAGCGATTTAGTTTTGGTATTATAGATTAATTTTAAAAAACAGGAATTTTAATGTGCGGTCCTAATTCACTTGCGTGCCACCGTAAAGAGCAAGTAAAACGGAAAGCATGGTTTGACAATGAATGTAGAGAGAAAAATATAGAGAAAAAATATAAGACTCAAATGGTTGAAAACGAATGAAGAAGGCGACCTCAATAAGTACCAAGACAAAAAAGGAAGCCGACATGTTATATAAATGGAAAAAGAACAAATAGAAAACACACGGGATCTAAACAAGAGGAATGCGGAATAAAGATAGAGGATTGGAAAGTGAACCAGAAAAAATTAAGAAGATTTGGACGAATCACTTCAAAGGGCTGCTGAACGTACACCGAGAAGAAGATATAGATCGAACCGAATTAGAAGAGACAGAAAACGAAGATGAAACGGCAGAACCCGAAAAGGAAGAGATCATAGAAGCAAATAATAGGCTAAAGAATGGAAAGGCCCCAGGCAGCGATGAAATAATACCGGAAATGGTGAAGTACGGAGGAGAGAAGCACTACATACTGAAATCCATGAACTGATAAAGGATAATATGGAGGCAAGAAAGGATGCCAGAGAGATGGAGTGAAGGAATAATAGTTACATTGAGAAAGAAAGGAGGCGCTGAAGTATGCGGAAACTACAGAAGTACAACACTCCTGAACGCTGCCTACAAGCGTCTGCCTACAGATAAAATAATCGGAAATTAGCAGTTCGAATTCAGAAGAGGCAGATCGCCGGCGCCATACATTGCCTGAAGCAAATCGGAGAGAGGAGCTATGATTATGACATGGACATCCACATGCTATTCGTGGATTTTAAACAGGTTTTCCATAGAGTAGGCAAAAAATGTTGAAAATTATTAAAAAAACTGAAGATACCAACTAAATTAATAAGGCTAGTCATTGCATTCGCGGACGATGTCCTGATCATTTCCAGAACGGAAAAGGAATGAAATTTCTATTCAGGGAAATAAAAGTACCAGTAGCAAGAATGGGCTTGATGGTGAATGATAGTAAGACCAAATACATGAAGTGCCAGAGAACAAATGCCGACAGAAGAAGCGAGGTGAGGATAGATGACTGTTGTCGAAAAGGTGGAGAGCTTTAACTACCTAGGCGTACAATTGATCAGTAATAATGATGGAAGAGTAGAGGTTAGAACAAGCATACAAGCTGGACAAAGAATATACTCGCAAATAGATATATTTTGAAACGCAAGCAAATAGCGAGAAAAACCAAAATTAGAATACATACTCGTAAGTCACTAATAAGACCAGTAGTAACATACGCAGCCGAAACCATGCGCATGACCCGTAAAGAGGAGGAACAGCTGAGGGTCTTCGAAAAGAAAATATTGAGAGTAATTTTGGGACCGAAAATAGTGGACGGAGAGGGCAGAATGAAAATGAATTTCGAGCTTCGGAAGAAGATGGATGGAGTGGGCATGGTGAAGTTCATGAAGGCGCAGCGCATAAAATGGTTGGGACACATAACGCGTAGCAGTAACGAGGAGGTGACGAAACTATTAACGCTATGGAAAGCGGACATGAGAAGAATGAGAGGAAGACCAAGGGTGCGATGGTGGAACTGTGTGACGGGTGACCTGATGGAGATGAACGTTGAGAGTTGGCAACAGGAGTTCAGTGATCGGAGGAGATGGAAGTCAATGTGAGGCAAGCAAAAACACACCCAAGGTTATAATTAAGCAAGAAAGTAACAAGTAGAAAGAAAGCAAACGGAGTGTTAATGAATTGTAGATGTATTTATATGTAGATTGAATTAAAGCATACAGAGGACTAATCCTCCTAAAAAAAAGAGATCTTGTAAGTCTTTAAAAGACAGCTCAATTCCGCAAGGAATGTTAAGTTATTAAATAATAATATAACACAGGACTAAAGTGCCTAGTAGGGACTAAGCTCTCGTGTGGTTATTGCTCGAAACGAAATTAAAGAAATTCAAGATGTGCTATCTAATGCCAGAATATCGTAAGTAACGACCGAGGGGGATCACATGGTTATGATACTGCGGTGAGGATGTCAACGGAAAACCACCTCATTATGTTATTTCCTAGTATAATTATTATCATGACCGAAAGAAACAAAATTGAAACGGCGCGGCCCTTAGTCCCCGGCAGTCTTAAATGGGCAGAGAATGCAAAATATCTCTAGGTTGTGGATGGAAACTTGGAATGTAAAAATTATGCGAGAACCTGGAAAATGCCATAACGTTATTCAAGAGATGCGGAGGCTGAAGGTAGAGATTATCGGGATTAGCGAAGCGAGGTGGCCTGAATCAGGAAGGTGTCTGGTTGATGATTATATGATATACTACTCCGGAAGTGACACACAATATAAGAATGACGTGGCTATTGTTGTAATTAGTACAGCGAACAGATCATCAGTAGTATACTTTTCACCAATATCAGAACGAGTTATGTTATTACAAGTGCAGACACGATTTGGTCTGAACCAACTGCAGACAAGGATAATGATAATATATAAACATGTCAGGAACACATTAATATGGCACTGAAGACAACAAAACATAAAAGCGTTAGGATTGTGTTGGGGGATCTCAATATGAAAATTGGAAGAGCAGAGACGGCCACGATCATCTCATGAAAATCCTCGGCGAAGATAAAAAAGTAAATTACAGAGATACCGGAATAATTGAGAACCTCTACTACAATCAGAAAGCTATCATCCAAATTGAAACCGAGACATCCACAGAAATCGAAATAAAAAGAGGAGTGCAACAAGAGTGCATTCTATCTTCTCAGAAAACTAAGTATGTAGTTATAACAAAATCTAAAAATCCAGATGAACACCTCTTAATTAAAAACGAACCGGTGGAAAGAGTTAAAAAATATCATTATCTATGAACTCCGGTAAACGACGAAAACAACTACACTGAAGAAATCAAACCTTGGATCGGAAAAGCGAGAAGTACTTTTATGACCATGAGGCAAATGTTTGTTAATAGAAAGCTGAGCTTGAAAAAAATAAGTATGTTGAGATGCTATGCCTTTTCAATCCTCCTCTATAGAATGGAGCCGTGGACACTCAAAGTGGAAAATATGAAAAACTGGAAGTCTTCGAGATGTGGACGTATAGGAGAATCCTAAAGATATCGCGGATGGATCGAATAACAAATGTGGAAGTATTGTGCAGAATGGGAAAAGAAAATAAAATATTGTTAAACATCAAAACACGTAAATGTCGGCAGGCGCAGAATATCGTGGTTGGAAAATGTCAGAAAATAGTTTGGCTGTTCTTCTACCCAGTTGTTTGGAGCAGCAGTCTCCAGAATTGGGATAGTCATGATGGTTGCCAACCTTCGTAGAGGAGAGGGTACTTTAAGAAAAAAACGAAGATGTGCTTTTGATGTACAACTTGTAAGCAAGCTGTATAACTTGCAGAGACTATGCAATGGTAAGTATAATACACTAAATTTCTAATAAATCCCATTGCTATCTCCATTAATAGATATCATAAATTGGTGATAAACCAGATTTCGAACCACTAATACTTTTTTTAATAAATAAAAAAAAAGTTTTAAAATAATACAATTAAAGCAAGTACCGATACATAATATTATCGAAAAAAAGAAATGAATAAGAATTAAAAATGTAATTACATAAATTGATTTCGTTGATTGCAGGCAAACGTTCTTTTGTAATGTATGTAATTTTGAATGGCGATCGAATTTGATGGTGTACTTCACCAAGTGTTGACCCCAACGTTATAATTTTTCATTGACATCGAACAAATTCATATTTCATACGTAACTACCTAAAGTATGTTCATATAAAATTTAAACAAAATTGGATAAAACTTACTTATAGTACCTATTTTAGATTGTAAATAATTAATAATAGCTATCAAATTTCTGCTATAAAGGTTATCAATTTGTTTAATACGAATTAGGAAGATTATTATTATTAACCATTATTGCCTATTGAATGAGTATTCATTTATTTCTAGTAGTGTGACATTAGGAATGATGACCTAATGATACGCTCAGTGTGATATCATTATTTGCTGTCAATTTAGACCACGTTTGGACTGGGAGTTGATGCCAAAAATCTTGCTATTGACTACAGCGCCGAGTTCATGCTCCATTACCGAAATAAAATGCAGTGACGTCAAGACTCCAAAGATTTTAAAATCTTCAAACCGAACGGTAAAAGTGTTGGTGCACCAACTAGAAGGCCACGGTTGTGCGGCCTAAAGGCCGCACTGAAATATTTTTAGGATCGGTAACAAAAAATGAACCATTAATAAATAAAATTCATAATATCATAATTGGCAGATATCTTAATTTTTACGTTGACAAAAATAATTTACCAATCGATAATTGTTTAATCCTTCAAGCCATAGGAAACAATTTATTTCCGACCCAATTTGCTTAGATTGATGGGAAAATTGGAACTGCGGCGTGTTTAATCCGTAATCGGATTAGAAAAAGATTACACCTTTTTCATAGTCACAACTGCGGTGAGGTCATGAAAATGTTTGGGGCTAAACTGCAGCGCGACTAATCTGTAATCGTATTTGAAAGAATAATAGATGAAAAAGGCTCAGAAGATAAAAAAGACCAATGTGCTAAATTTGTTTCACGGAATTAAAACAATATCTAACCTATTCGCGATTACATTAAAAAACGTCACCATGCGAGAGAATTTCAAATCAGTAAGTGACGTATTAAATGTAAATAAAAGTTCTTTCTTTTGGTTTAAGACATAACAAAGTGAACTAATTAACATACCATATTGCAATAAATACCGAGTCGTTTAAAACGACAAGTCCCGATACTTTTTGAATCCTCCTTCTCAGTCCTTTTACCCTAATGAGGGTTTGGTGACCCATCTCGTTCTATCTCTTTCTATGCATATGATGTGCGTTCAAATTGTTTTCACATACATAGAGGACCTACTTGTTTAACGTGGGCTCCGAACCACGGGAAGTGTACCACACTTCATTTCGAGATGGATTTTCTTGGCAGATTACCTCGGTGGTTTGCCATTGCCTGCCGAGGATAGACGGTCAGAATAAAGTTCTTACCCTGCCCGGATTCGATCCAAGCGTTTCGCATTAGCAGTAGACGCACTTAACTGCCAAGCTATGACCGCCTCTGTCATACATAGTTTCTTTTTGAATATTTTTGAATCCAGTTCCTTATTTACTTACATAAATCGTTCTTTTAGCGACAGTGTTGACGCACCATAATTTCTGGATCTCTAAAAAGGAATGAATGATTCACACTTAAAATTATATAGCTTTGGTGCTATGCCTATTTTAAGGTAGAAACAAGAAAAATTACATTAAGAGGGTCACCCCTGAGGATCTGGATATAGACAATAATTTTAGTTCATTTTTCTTCTTCTATTGCCTTCTTCTATGGCTTCTATTGCCACCTTCAACTTTGTATTTGTCAGTGGCAGACTCAGTATATATTACCTTCGAAAAAATGCTCCTCCTGTAACTTGTATCTATGCTGACCTACCCAATATTTTATCGCACGACCCGCCGCTGCGCTGCTTGGCACCAAAAGCACCTTAAAGTCTCAGCCTGGACGCGACCTTAAATTGCACACACGAAGATCCAGTAGGTGTTCTATTCTTTCTTATAAATTAATCTTACCTTAGCAATCGGTATCGGCTCACCTTAATTGTTGCAATTACTGTTATCTGCTTAATAAAGTTAATATTATAAAATAATACAATATAAAATAAATACGAGTGTATTTGAAACTTTCAAGTTGTCTCTGATGCCTAATAACACAAAATCACACAAATTTTCGCCTGCATAGGTATTAGGTGCGACTTAATTACATTGAAGTTTATTGAACTATTATCACTCTTATAGTTGATTGAACTAGGGAGCAACCACTCACTAACATTTCGAACAAAAAGTTACCCAAGATTAATTCAATCTATGACAGTAAACTGGGTTACTGCAAATACATTAATATGTAACCCTTTCTACGCCAAATTTTAAGAATACAGAGGTTTGTAATAACGTTTAAATTGTTATGATACCAATTGGCATCATTGGGACTGAAAGGGTTAATAGAAAGAAGATGGTAAATTGAATAAATAAAAGTTTGATTTCGAACAGACAAATAACGAACGCCCATGCGACCTAAACATGCTATAAAACTGCACAGTTAGGTTTTGTAAAAATTCTCAGACACAAAGTGATAAAAATTTTAGATTTCAGACTATCCATCGACTTATTGGCGGGTCATAATTTATCGAAGGAAAAAAAATCTCATCTCAATTTATTTGACATTATTCCAGCAATTAAAATTCTTCCTTTTTATAAATGTAGTTTTATTACGTACATTTTCGTCAAAGTTGCAAATTTCAATTTAGATTTTAAAATATTAAACCTCTTAGTTCAAATTTATAACATCCTTTTTAAATATTTTTTATTATTCTATAGTGTAATGTTCCATTGTGGTTTAGTATATCTATCTATAGTAACACTTAAAGATTAGTGTTTTTATAATTTCAAAATTTAATATTTACAGATTTCTTCGAGTCGAGACAGATTGCTTCGAGTGATTTTTCCGTTAGTATCGATTTTTCATTGGTTGAATTAAAATACGATCCTGTATATGACTGCTAATTTTTAACCAAGGAGCGCCAAGTTGGTTATTATTCAGGTTTTTAAGATCAATATTGATCTTGGGAAAACAGTTGATCCCAGACTTTTGTAGAAGATATGAAGAAATATAGAAGATGGGTTAATTGGCTGCCTCTTGAGTGGCACCTCATATTAACTTACGATTGTAATTATTTACACCAACTTATTGAGCTTTTATTAATTAAATTAATTATTGTGCACCGATTTTATTTAAGCATTAGTAATTTAAATTTGATCGTCAAAGTTCATAGTGTTGTAGTTGCCAGTTTTTGTAAGACTACAGTTGGGAAGAAAAATTCTGAAGTTGTAATAAGGACAGTGGCAGCTAAAGTGCATAAGGGAATGTGCCCTCCACTGAAACACTAACCAATAAAAATAATAATTTGAATTCGAAATTCTGTAAGTTTATATTTTTCTTCTTTGCAAGAAAACCATTGTAAATGAAGTGCTAAAACATTGGCGGTTGCAACGACCGGGGGTATTCCATACCTTCCAGTCCCCCCCGATTTCTATTTTTCACTTTGTATTGTTGACTTGAGTGGTGTTTAATTTGACAATTTTTAATACATATAGTAACACCGAGAAGTTATCGCTCGACTCCGTAAAAGGGCATTTAGTCCATTATAAAATTTTCCCTAAGATTTTACGTTCTAGCTCTGCCCCTGATTATACGTTAGATTTAGAGAGCGATTCCACAGACAAGTCGGACATGTCGCATATTTAAATTAGAGCCACGTCGAACGGATCGCGTAGTTAATTGGAAACACGTCGGACCGTAGAACTTATTGTTCAAAAAATACAAAATTCTTTTGTTTTAATTAAATATGTGTAAATAAATTTTTTTTAAATTTGAACTTCAAATGTAACAGATTTATTTTATTAAATTCATTTAATATTTCATAGAAACAGACTCTGTCTAATATAAAATCCAAGTTTTACTTAAAAATTTGTTTTTCTATTTCTTTTAAACAGATTTTTACTTCCAACGAAATTTGTTGTAAGAAAAATAAGTTTCACGGTTTAACGTGTCTTTAACTTTAATACCTGCGTGATCCGTCTGACGTGTCTCTAATTTATACACATGAAACGTCCGACGTGGACACATACGTATCTGGAGTCATTTTCATAGATTTATATACCAATAAGGCAAAAAAAGACTCGAGAAAGCAGACAAGAATATCATATACTTACTTGTGTGTAGCAGTGGATACTTGCAGTGGCGGCTCGTAACTTGTTTCAATGGGAGGGCACAAAATTTAAATAAAAACGATACTCTAGCATTACATTTTTGGATATATTAATACTACTCTTCATTATCAAAAAAGTAATCTGTGGGGGGCGGGTTATAGAATATTATTATATATCAGATTCATACTGCAATACGCAGACTCGTGTTAAGCTGGAACCCCCACTTGAACAAAAAAAAGTGCATGGAGAGCTTGTTGCTATTTTGTTGCCGCAAGCGCGAATTTGTTGCTCTTACAACACAAGGAATAAAACTTCCTGGAAGAGATTATATTTTTAACTCCATACTATACGCCGATGATAAAATAGTGATACAAAGTAATGAAGACGAACTACAAAGAGCAATATTCACACTAAATAATGTAATAACAAAATACAACCTCAAGATCTCGATAGAGAAAACGAAAATCAAGGAATTCAAAGGAAATTACCCAGAAAGAATCAAAATAGTCATAGACAACAAAATTTTAGAACAAGTGAGCCACTTCAAATACCTCGGAACAGATCTAACATACGAAGAAAGTCGAGAGGTAGATGAAAAAATAGCGAAATTTAGAGCAGTCTGCAGCACCATCCATCGCAATCTGAAAATCACCGCCAGACGAGAAACACGAATAAAGTTCTATAAAACGATTGCCATACCAACGATGACATAATACGCAAGTCATGGGCAATAAAGAAGAAATTGTTTAACAAGATCCAAAGCGCAGAAATGAAATTTCTGAGAAGCACAGCTAGGTATAAACTGAAACATAGAAAAAGAAATGAAGAGATAAGAAAAGAACTAGAAATTAAAGAACTTAATAAACAAATAGAAGAAAATAGATTGAAATGGAACGAACATCTAGAGAGAATGACTTCCGAAAGAATTCCTCTGAAAGCATGGCGCTACAAACCGGGAGGAAGATGAAATTTCGGAATGCCGAGAAAAGAAGAAGAGAAGAAGAAGAAATGACTAAGTAAATTTTCCGACGTTTCGGGCCTATATTTGCCCATTTTCAAGGTTAAAAAATATAAAGTGAAAAAATAAGTAAGAAATTATAAAAATGTGGAAAAAATTGAATATTTTATTTTCATTTGATCAGTTTTACCCTTTGCGGCACAGTCGTCATACAGGTACTGAAAATGACTTGCTGTATTTAAAGCACACTTCCCTCTCGTTAGGCTGGTAGTTGCTATATATTTTTTACTTTGATGAATCAATTTTTTTTTAAATATTCTATTTTTTGAAATTTTTTCCACATTTGTTGTAGTTTCTTACTTATTTTTTCACTTTATTTTTTAGGACCAATAATACCTAAAGGCCCGAAACATCGAACAATTTATTTAGTTTTACTGACCCCTATTCTCAACAAACTTTTTAACAATTTAACTTGTTAAATTAATAATAAAGCAGAATTACTTTTGGGCGTAAGATTTACTGCTATCATCTTCAGAGTTTTTCGTGGTAAACACTGATGGTGAAAAGTTACGTGTGAAAATAATTTTGATTTGTTGTTAATTTAACTGGTTAATTTTTCAATTTCATTAGTATTAATTTTCAAGAGTTAAAAAAAATCATATATTGAAAAAGAACAAGAAAATCAAAATGGTACCCTGGCAGTGGCGGATACAGAAAAAACTCAAGGGGGGGGGGGCGCTAAAGATATCTTGAGCTACCTTTACTTTTATCGTAATAAAAAAATAATCAAGTCACATGCAAAGTTTAAGAAAGTTTTATTTAAACTGATTATACACATTATACGTGATTATACGTGATTATGCACGTCAGAGTCGACTGACGAAAGAAGCGAACGAATAGCGTGCGGGCTGGCGGCCCCGCAAGGGGGGGGGGGGGGGCGCGCGCCCCCCATATGTATCCGCCACTGTACCCTGGTACCATGTATGACTCCATTAGGGTTAAACCTTTTTATAGGTAAAACTAAAATAAATGTTTTATTTTTAAACATGCAAGCTAATCAAGTTAAAGTTAATCAAATTTTTTTACTAATTTTAAGGATTTTTATTTTATTTATAATAAAATTTTTTTTATATAAACACTTAACCTCACAATTACATGCATGTCCAAATAATTAGTTCTTGTTTCAAGTATTTTTTATTTGATTTTGCCTTAAATGGGCAGCGCAATGATCTTGCGATGATGGGGGGAGAAAGAACTGTAAATACGATATAAAATTAGTTTTGAAAATCATGATAAAAATCAAATAAGCAGCAACATGATTCAAGACATCATCAAATTTGTTGTTCAAAGTATTTTTTTAGTAGTTATAGAAAACGAAATTCAAACAAATTCAGTATTGACTTTTTAATTTGATGAAAATAATTTAAAATTATATTTAATTTTCTAAATGCAAGACTTTGAAATTAAACAATTGTCACAATTAATTTCACGTAAGTTTTATTTCAATAACTCGGGATTTAAAAAAGTAAATATAACAAACAACTTTTAAAATTCAGTTATAAAGAATTAAAACTTCTTTAAAGTTTTTTGAAATATTAAAAGTGAAAGCTATATTATTTCATTCTTTAATAATGAATATTATTATTGCGTTTTAGAATAAAACAATATCAGCGAATGGAATTGTTCCAAATTACAATTATTATATTTTATTTATTAAGTCGCAGCGAGCGGAGCGAGTGGATACTCTTTTTTTGAAAGATAGAAATCGAATCTATCTAAAGAACTTCTGGCCGCAATTTTTATTTATGAATGTTGAGATTTGTGGGGTTGTTAAATAATTAAAATCAGTCTAAAGATTTTTAAAATATAGATGCGTCTAATAATTACTAAGTAAGTTTAATAAGTTGTTAAAAACTTTAAACAGTGTTTACAATTCGGGATCGTGGTTTATCCACCGCGAGCCATAAAAACTTGTAATAAATTGTTGTATGTTTATATGTTAATGAATTGTTTTATTTCGATACATTTTATACGAAACTTAAAAAAATTAATTAAAAAAGTCGGCCGCAGGCACTCTAATTTTATAGTGGAGCACAAATAAGCAAATACACCGAACAGCTGACATTTTTCACTTTGTTTTCCCTAATTATCGTTAAATTTTTAAGATTATTTAATATATGGTGTCTTTTTAGCTGCATGAGATCTTTCAATAGGGATAAATTTTCAATGAAGTTTGTCAAAGTGTAAATTTACACAATTTACACTGTGTAAATTTACCTCCCCCCCCCATATTAGTAAAAGTAATTAATTACAACGGTTGTGGACAGCCCAGCCGCGTAGTAGGGACAGCTAGATTGCTACCGTATGTTAGACGCCCCTTTGCCCTTTTTGAATGACCCCCCCTCCTCGCGACGTGAGTTAGCCAAACGAAAGGATATCTTGTTATAAGGGTGTGTTAATGGCGATCTAGCCTGTTATAAATGATTTTACGGAATGCCTGATTTTGCCCAACTTAGCAGAGGCTCGACCACAAGTGGAAACCAATGCAAACAGAGCCTCTCTTACTTTAGCTAGTGGATTCCAAATTAATCTTCAAGGGCGGCGCATCCAGCATATATAGGGTGTTCTTTTTAGCTACATGAGAGCTACATGCTACAACTGCATGAGAGCTACTCTTTCAATAGGGATAACTTTTGAATGAAGATTGTCAAAGTGACAGTTCTTTGACACATGTGTTCAGAAAGGTTTGTCATTTCATCATGAATAAATTAACACTTGAACAACGCTACCAAATTGTGGAAATTTATTTTCCAAGTCAGACTTCCCTTCCCGAAACTTATCAACATAATCGACTTTCTGAGCAGGCTATTGGTGCGGTGATGGATAAATTTCGCACCACTTCTTCATTGCATGATGTAATACCACCAACAAGACAAAGAAATGTGCGTACCGAAGAAAGTATCGCTTCTGTGAGTGAAAGTGTGCAAGAGAACCCAAACATTTCAATTCGCCATCATGCTCAACAACTTGGGCTTTGTCTGTCCACTGCATGGAAAATTTTACATCAAGATTTTGGTTTACATCCTTACAAGATCCAGTTGGCTCAAGAATTGAAGCCTAATGATCATCGATTGCGTCGTGCGTTCGCAGATTTGGCTCACAACTAATTGGAAATGGATTCATTTTTTACCGCCAAATTTTGTTCAGTGACGAGGAACATTTCTGGTTGAATGGGTATGTGAACAAGCAAAATTGCCGTATATGGACTGACATGAGACCATTCCGGAACATTATCTTGAGACTCCATTGCATCTATTAAAATTGACTGTTTGGTGTGGAATACACACCAACGGCATCATCGCTCCATATTTCTTTCGAAATGAGAAAGGAGCTACCGTTACGGTGAAAGGTGTGAGATATCGACACATGCTCAATACATTTTTGTTTCCAAATATCCAAGAGTTAAACATCGACAACTTATGGTTCCAACAGGATGGTGCTATGTACCTACCGCTCACGGAAGTTCGGACACCTAATAAAAATTTATTATTAACAATAAAATTTTGTTCACATTTGTTAAATGCGAGAAATATTCACTCATAACAAAAAATTAGTACCTACTATCCTAATATTTTAAGCAGATTATATTTTTGTTTTGTATAAAACTCCGGAAATATAAAATAAACATCTTATGGTCATAAATGAACCGTTACTAATCCCTGTTAAATTTTATTGCTAAAAAGGCTAAAGGCTACGGCTAAAAGGTTTAGCCGTAGATAAATAAATAAATATAAATAAATATAAATATAAATAAATTGCTCTGCATCCTTTTTCTTAAATATTTTTTTCTTACTTTGAGGTAGGCTACCGACAATTTGCCACATTGTTGGGGCAATAAAAGCGTGGGAACAATTACTTAAAAATTTGTATAAATTTGAAAAATAAGGCGTTATATTTGTCAGTTTCTAAGTAAACAAGCGAGCGATTGTATCTATTCTGTTTAAAAGTAAAGTGTTAAAAATAATTTTGAAAATGCCACGTGGAAAACCTACTACCATAGCACAACGAGCAAGTGTCAATACACTGTTAGAGGAAGGCTATTCGGTTCGTCAAATTGCGAAAAAAACGAATTTGAAAAGTTCTACAGTGAACGATATTATTCACCGATATCGAACAACGGGTAGTTTAGAGGATCGAGATCGTCCAGGACCATCTAGAAAAACAACAGCTGCTGAAGATTTAAGAATGGTTTTGTTAGTAAACGAAATAGAAAGCGTACGGCACCAGAAATTACTTCGGAAGTGAATCGCGAACGTGAAAACAAAATTTCAACCAGCACAGTGAAACGTCGACTTCAAGAAGCTAATCTTCATGGGCGCGTTGCCGTACGAAAACCACTATTACGTCGGGGTAACAGGGCGAAACGACTTCAGTGGGCACGAAATCATTTAGATTGGTCGGTGGAAGATTGGAAAAAAGTGCTCTGGAGTGACGAATCCAAATATGAAGTATTTGGACAAACAAGACGGGTGTTTGTTCGAAGATCCAAGAGTGAAAAAATGATTCCCGACTGTATTGTGCACACTGTAAAACAAGGGAGGAGTTCGGTGCTTGTTTGGGGATGTTTTTCCTTTGCTGGGACGGGGGATTTATGCCGGATTGAAGGAATCATGCGGAAAGAAAATTATCTCAAGATACTGCAAGAAAATATTTTACCATCGGGGTTGCGATTAATTGGCCCTAATTTTACTTTCATGTAAATAATAATGACCCAAAACATACAGCAGTAGTATGTAAAAACTATTTGAACGCTCAAGAGAAAAAAAAATTTTAAAGTTATGACGTGGCCTCCTCAGAGTCCGGATTTAAACCCGATTGAATTATTGTGGGATGAGCTGGACAGGAGGGTTCGAAAAGTGTGTCCAACATCTAAAGACCATTTGTGGAACATTTTAGAATGTGAATGGACTAACATTCCGCATTCAGTGTTATCAAAACTCATTGAAAGGATGCCTAGACTAGTGCGAGCAGTGATAAATGCCAAAGGTGGTTTCTTTGACGAGAAAAATATTTATTTTTTTAGGTTTACATTAAACAAAAATTATTTTTATTAGTACTATTTTTAATGCTTTCCTTTGTAAGTTTAATAAAATTTTGTTTTTCCTTGGTTTTATTTGTTTTTTTTAACTGTTTTTGTACATTTTATTAAGTGTCCGAACTTCCATGAGCGGTAGTGTACCACACAGCCACCGAAACCATCGATTTATTGAAAGGACAATTTGGTGACAACATTATTTCAAGAAATGGTCCTATCAATTGGCCTCCAAGATCGTCTGATTTGACGCCTCCAGATTATTTTCTTTGGGGGTATGTTAAATCCATGGTTTATGCTAACAAACAACCACTCTGGAAGCATTGGAGGTCAATTCAGCAAGCCATTTATGAAATAAGGCCAGAAATATTGGAAAAAGTGGTAAAAAATTAGTCGTGGTGGTCACATGCCGGAAATCATTTTCAAATCATAAATGGCATTAAATTTACTTTCATAAAAAAATAATTAAAAAAACATTCCGTCAATTTTGTAATGTTTTATTTCAATTTGAAATTCTCATGCAGCTAAAAATATATCATATACAATACATAATATATTTATAATATACGATTAATTCACGAATTCTTATGTAAATAGGGTATCGAAGTAATGAATTTAAAATATATACTATAAATAATAGATACTATTATGTAATATTCTTTTCACACGCTGTTTTGACTTGGAATCACAGTTTGGCGTTGCGACTTAATTCTTTCAGCTGGCTCACAGATTCATAGTGGATCTATTTTTTAGTTTCGAGGTATGTAATATTTGTAAGGTCATGATTGTTTTTATTTTTAGCGGGGGACCCCCCCAAGTCCTTATCGCCGACATTAGATAGCCATAAAAACATGAACTTTTATCCGCATTTGGTATTTTTAGTCAACAGTGAATTCGAAGAAATATTTAGATTTGGTCAAGGTTGAAAACCTAATTACGTAAAAAAACAACAACATGTAATCTAATAAGCAAGTAATGAAAAAAATAGTATCGAGTGTTTATTTACATTGTATAAAATTTTAAATACTTATTAGTATAAAATTACAAAAATTTAAAGGTCATTGGTGTTTCACTAGTTGTATGTAAAACTTGCCAACACACCTGAATCTTTGCTCACCTAGTCAAATTTCAGGTAAAAAACAAAGTTCAAGCGTGATGACGCAAGATTATTATTCTATTTATTTTAAAAATAGAAGAGACTAGCAAACGTATCTGTATGTTATACAACTTTACCTATTTAAGGAAAAAGTCACTAGTCATTTACAGCTGAAAGTGATTTCCTGAAAGTCGTGCAATCGTACATAAATAATGAAAAAATAAACCACGCCGATCTTGATAGTATTCTTGATGGTACGTCCAAACAATTGTATTATATTTGACGTTAGAATAGTCGAGATAGTCAAGATATCTCATTATTTCTCTTCCACCTGACACATTATAACTTGAAAAAACTGGAAGTAATGTTACTGAAACTTGTCAAAAGCTATCAAACTTACACAAATCATTTATCACGCCAGTGATAATGACGTAGGAAATATTTTTATTCGAAATTAACTGGAAATCTGTAGAAAAAGTGAGCTTTCACACACCTGAAACTTTGCTCACCCTCAGAAAAAACGGGAAGGCAAAATTTCAAGCTTATGAACGCAACACCAATCCATTTCTGCATTTTTATTCTTCAATACTCACCATGTTCTTTTTCTAAAACAAACAAAATTAAATAGTATTAATCGAAGTGTTGGATAAATTATTATATTTGAACAGCAAATATACATATGAGTTGTCAATTATCAGTGTTGATGTTTTTGTTAAAATGATGATGATTGATTACATTTTAATTAAAACAATAGCAAGCTTTTATTGAACCCAATATTACACAAATACAAAAAGTACGTGTGCAAACAAAAACTAATTTTCAGTTAGAATTCTGGTATTTCATATTTCTTTACTTGTTGAAATTAACAAAATATTTCAGTATAAAAAGCTGCAAATCACTGAAAAAAATTCACATCGCACACAGTACATCGAAAAATAATTTCTTCTTGTTCAGTATCTATATGAATATATTAAATATTTTGTTTTTTGATGTATGCATATTTTTTTAACACCATTACAATATAATTTAAATTTCTATAGCTATGTTTAAAAAAAATTTAATTAGTAAAAAGAACAATAATTAAAAACAATAAGGAATAAAACTTAGCACAATGAAAGTTACTTAACTTGCGGAAAAGTTGACCGAATTTGAAAATTAAAAAAAACTGCGACACCCATTTTGGACTTGTGTTTAATATTCTACGCGTTAATTAGCATAAAAGACGTTATTCTAGTGTCATAAAAACACGAAACGTTTTATCACGACTTACAAATCTTTCTTTTTAAATCAACGTGACTTAGTTTCTAAACAACACAAATAGATTCTTATTTCAAACAAAAAAGTCCAGTTACTTTAATAAAATTTATAGGTCAATTTATGCTTTGAACTTTACTCTTCTGTCACGTAAATAACCAGATCTAATTTTAACGTTATTTAAGCAAGAAAACGTATTATTTAATATACAAGGAAATTTTGTGGAAAACGCTTAATCAATCTTCGAAATCGTTTGTATTTTTATAATTAAATTTTCATAAATTTGCATAGAGCCTTTGTTAAAAATATTAAAATATTGTCGACACTTCTTTTCTGTAGTGTAGTTTTCCTCGATCGAGTGGTGAAAATCATGAAGCACGTAGGATTGGAGGTTATCGTGTTTGAAAAGCAACAGAATTAAAAATTTAGAAACGACGACCGTTTACTCCAGTAACTTGGAGTTTTCCTCAAGCACAAATACCTAATTGTTGGCATTAAATGTTTAAACATGAACAGTTATTTTGGTGTAATGGAAGCAAAAATCTTGCAACGGTCAATTATTTTCTCGTTAGGGAAACAGTTTCATGCGACGTTTGGTAAAAGCTACATGATCAACTAACCTTGTCAGATTTAACAAATTTGCTGAGGATAATTTCCTATCTGAAAAAAATAGTAATTTATTAGAAAGAAGAAAATCTCCATGTATAAAGATTACGTGTCTATAATGATGAATACACAATATATTCGTTTTCCTTCTTCACCTTATACTTGTGTTATTTCAAAATGCCGCTTCACCTTTTTCTATATCCTTCAGGCTCTTTTTTACTACTGGCAATTTATTTCTTGTTATTTTTATCGGTCTAGCATCTTTATAATATGGTTGTTGCATTTGCTCTTTATGTGTTTCAATTTTTCAACTAAATTTCATTGCTGTAGTATATTTTTTAATTTTTATATTCTTTTTAGTATTGTCAGTTTCATTGTTTTCATTATAGCGTTCCTTATTGTACAAACTCGTATTTTCTCAAGCATTGTGAAGAAGTGTTTCTCATATTTCAAGCTGGTAATACGAAGAATCCAATAAGTAGTTACTCTTTTGCTTTACTCTTAAATAGCATCAATAAATTTCCATTTACTCTACTATATTTACACCAGAACGTGGTTTATAAAAAAAGCGAAAAACACAACACTTTCTTTGCTATTTTCATATAATGTGGTTTGACGTGGGAAGTCTAAATACATACATTGTTTTGCTCCACTCGGGCTGTTGTTTACGCTTACATTTTCCACTTAAAAATCCAATAAATCAAATTCGGCTAAAAAGCAAATTTCATTTTTATGTTGCATTTTCAGGTTTTTAGTAGAAATTTGTTTATTTTCAAAAAGCAATATGTGGGATAAGCAGGTAATTAAATAGAAATCGTAAAAATGTGGTTAATCAGTGATAAGGCCAGAAACACAATGTCAACAGCAATCAAACCGCGTTAATTGTATCAATCGGCAAACTTGAAAACTCCCAATATTCAATTTAACATCGATCATCTTCTAATTGTGTTCATGTAATGAAAATTAAACATCCTGCTTCCAGATATTACATATAAATGAATTGTTTATATATTACCACACGTAGAGACCGTAGTGACTATAAATTATTAGCATTGACCCTCTTTCATAAAATAAAATTGGATGAAATAGTAAACTAGTTCAGTAAAATTATATACGTACAAATGATGGATGTATGAGTCGACTTCCTGCACTTTGCAGATTATTGAAGAATGTACTTCAGGCGTGAAAGAAATTATTTGTACGTTTGTGAATATTTTCAGGAAAAACCTATGATTGAGTGAAATACCTGGCATGCATCGAAATAGTATAAATTGCACGAATAGTTGTTGATCAAGCTGAAAAGTATTTATGGATAAGTTTGTGACATAGCACAGCCTTGTATTAGAAATTGAAGCTGAAAGTTCATTTTATTGACAAACAACAAAGTCTGTTATGGTAGAACGTGCTGAAAAAATGGAAGATATTATGTACAGCTACCGTGAATGAAAAATTGAACGATTTTGAAATTTAATAAGTCACAGTTATTTTTATTTTCTTTCAATAATTTTATTTAATATGTTGTCCTTGATTCCTGTACACTTGAAGACAACGTTTTGGCCACGATTTTAGCGATCGTTGTATCATTTCCAGAGGAATGTTTTCTATCTCACGTTTTATTAGTTTTTTTAGCTGTTTAAGGGTTGTAACTTTTGACTTATTTAACTGAGATTTTAAATAGCCCCACAAAAAATAATCACAGGGTGAAAGGGTGATGATGGCGTCCATATATCCGGATGAATAAAAGATACGCCGTTCTGTTCAAGAAAATTTAAAGTCTTCTTAGAAGCGTGAGCTGGTGCCGAGTCTTGGTGAAATATCCAATCACCAGCAGGATATAATCTTTTTGCGTCAGTCAAAAGTGGCTTCAAACAATTCTTAATGTAATATTCCGAGTTAATTTTAGCACCAGGCTCAACAAATATTGGCGTTGTGGTTCCATAATTCGATATTCCCATGAACACCATAACTCCCTTCGGATGGGACTGTTTTGTGAATACGTCCAATTCTTTTGCCGATTGCTCACGTCTCAAGTACTGAACTTTTCGTTGGCCATCAGCATTTGTTAGATGGAACCATGCTTCATCGACAGTGATGTATTTTTGCCATTTATCACAATTTAGTAAGTGATACAATCCTAGTGAGCGCTGGTGCCGTTTAATAATTGTTTCTTCAGAAATATGATGTCTCCTTGGTTTCTTCATTAATTTCAGGTTTAATTTTTTATTTAGATTATACCGAATGATATATTCAGATGTTTTGAAATGATTAGCCATATGTTGTAGTGTCGGAGGATTCGTTTTTAATGCCATTTTCTTTAAATTCGATAATTGTCGATTTGTCAGAGTTGGCTTCTTTCCGCTGCCTTTCTTCCGAATTTTGGATTTAAGTTCTGGGATTCCATTTTTTTTTGTAGTTAGAGAGTGTCCCTTTCGAAACACAAAAATTTTGGTCTTTACACCTTTTTTGTATCATAGCAAAACTACATTGTTGTTTTAAAAGCTTAAAAATTATGATTTGTTGCTCTTTAGTTAACACCATGTTTGTAACTGACATTAGAGAAAAACAAAATTGACATCGATAAGTTCATATCGCGTGCTCTATGGAATACTTTGAATTTTGTTTAAAAAATAACTCTTATTGGTGAAAATTGAATTTAAATTCGTTCAGTTTTTCAATCACGGTACCGGTAAAATGTATACAACCGGAGCAGAAACGAGTCCACCAAAAAAATATTGTAAAAATTACACCGAAAGACCATAAAAGAACAACTAATGGATCAGACATATCAGATCAGAGAAAAATGTATTGTATGGTAATGTAAGGTATTTACGTACCATACCGGCATTAATTTAGGGATAAATCCGGACTCAGAAAATACATGTCTGCAGATTTACTTACACTCTACGCGAATGTATAAAATCGGACTTAAATTACAGCTTAACATGGGATCCAAACCACGGCACAAATAATTTAAGCGATCGAAATTTGAACTCACAACCGTCAGGTTCGCAGTTCTCACCTACATCCAATGTGATTATAATCATTAAAGGGGAAATAATTTAAATATTTCATTTTTTAACTATTAAGAATTAATAATAAATAAAATTTCAATAAACACTGCTAAAAGCTTATGCTAAAATAAAAAATATTTTCAAGTTTAATTGACTACTTTATTTTTAAAGATATCTCGCTAGAAAAACAAGAGCTTGAAATGTGAGAAGAGATGGGATTAAACTGATGGTGCAAAGTAGTTGAAAACAGACACCTAAAGAGAAATGGGAGATGCCCATACCAAAAGAATAGAAAACTGCAGAAACAAGAAGAAAAATAAATAATATCAGTGAAAAATTAAAATTTTTATATATCACAACCTTGTGAGAAAAATGCTTGATGAGATTCAGAAAGTCTTTTTCATCAGACGACACAGAGAGAAGTTTGGTGGAAAATTAGTACAATAAATAAAGAACGAAAATTAAATAGATCTTACGAATTATATACTGTAATTTTCAGTTTTCTCAATTTTCCTCTTTATGGCATGGTCGTGTCATTTACTGAAAAAGATTTGCTAATTCTCGGGCATTTCTCTCTTTAGGTTGATATAATTATATTTTACTAAAGTTTATCAATATATTTTTCAGAAATTGTGCACTTTCGTTTATGGATTTCTAATATTTCTGATACTCTTAATGTTTTAATTGTCTTACGTTGTATTATGTAACTATGAGTTCAGAGCGTTCTAAAAGCAGGGTACAGACAAAAAAAATTTAGTAGTGTTTTTTTTAATGTAAATACGATCCTTAGGATTTGCCGTGTAATGTGGTTAGATTTTTCTAAAAGCGGTTCATTTCGATGTAATTAAATAACAAAATTCAAATAAATTAAAATTATTTATTCAATCTTACTTAGAGATGGCGTGCAAATGACAAATACATTTACAATTTATAAAGTATTCAGAGTTCCAATGTGTAGAACTTTGCACGCCATCTCTAAGCAAGATCTGATAACTAATGTTAGTGACGTCACACAGATTGAATAAATATTTTCAAATTTATTTGAATTTCATTACATTGAAATGAGCCTCTTTTAGAAAAATTTAACCACATTACATGGCGAAGACATCCTAGTTACGTAAAACAAACACTAAGATTTTTTTTGTCGGTACCCCATTGACCACGAATTATGCGGACGGACACGGAGCCAGATCCGAAAATCCAAATTCCACCATTCCCTAGCGCACTTCTGATTGCTTAATTCTTTAGCTGCCAACCTAAAAGAAAGTTCCATTGCGGCCTTTAGGGCACACACAGTATGATCGAAGAATTTTTGTGTAAAATTTCGTGATTGAAATTATTGCTTTGTATTGTATTGAATATTGAGAATAAATTTATTATTAATTTATTTATTGATTTGGGTTGGCAAAATTACGTTGGTAGAATAAAGTGTTTGATATTGCAGGTTCAGCACTTTTTATTGTATTTTGATTCATTCTCTTTCATATTCTCGGGGAAGCGAATTGTGGGTGATTGTTAACTAAACTTTTAAATTAGAATCAAGTTTTTACATAAAGGAATGTGTAATTATTATAATTGGAATAGAGAAAAGAATTGATGGTAAAGTGAATAGAGAAAGGAGAGGTGGATGGCAATGTGAACTTTTAAAATTACATAACAAGAAGATAAGATAAGATCAAGGGGATGAAGAATAACGGAAAGAAGATTAAGTAGGTATTAAAATAAATGTTTAAATATAAAAGAATTTGTTTTACGTACAAATTAAAAGTGAAAAGAGGGCCGTTAAGAGAAAGGTTCACGTAGACGCTTACACATAATACGCCCTGTTATTTTAACATTATAAAATTTTTTAATTGAAAATTGAAATTTAATAATAATATTGATCAATTAATTACATTTAAAAATATTACCGCGTTTTCTCTGTCTATATACTTCTAATTGGTTCGTCTTTTAGTAATACACCTAAAAAAAGTTCCAATAGTGCCTTAAGCCGCACAATCATGTTAACCACACAAAAGCTTGCTAAATATGATCAAATGAGGGGTTGTTCAAAAATTACGTCACACACGCACGAAGATGGGTGTTCAGACCTGGGAGATAATTTGTGACAATAGGGGAGGGGGTTTCTAAATGCGGTGATGTTTTACTTTACAAAATCGGAATTTATGAAAAATAATAGAATAGGGGGGTGCAAGGGTGCCTGACGTAATATTTGGATGCGGTCTAGATTTTTGTGACGAAGCGTTACAGGGTACAAAACTGCTGCAAGTTGCGTGACATAATTTGTGAATGACCCCTAAGGTGTCGGAGAGCCCTCGGGTGCGAGGTACCAAGTTATTTAAATTAATGGAATTATCGCGGTCGGAGGCTAAACTGAACCTTAAACACGTTACATGAGGCCGGGAGCAGAACTGTTGCCCTTACTTGAAAAGTCTTAACTAACAAATTGGTTTTCAGGAGAAAAATTACGTTATGAAAAATTTTATAACGCTTTCAGTTCATTTTACAGACATTTCATAAAATCGTATAAATATTACAGGAAGTATTAAGTTCTATTTTACAATGAAGGCAGCAATATGACCTTATTCTAATAATATTCTAAGATAGGAACAATTGAATCGGTGGAAGTCGGATAAGAAATCCCAAAATAGGGACGCTATGTTTGTGAATTTTGTGATTTTGTTGTATTTACAGTTCCATAATATTTCGCAAAGTCAAAAAATTATTGTGGCCTGCACTTACGGTAATAATTACCATCAGTGCGGCCTGCAGGCCGCACAACCTATAGGCAAACATGTATTAGATGGTTAAAATCGCCTAGATATAAATTTAAGAGTGCTCACTCATAAAAAATCAGCGATTGATTTATAATGCCCATCAAAGCGTTGAATTTCCTAAGTACTAACTAAATTAAGGCTTTAATAATATGAAAATCTTAGATTTGCTATTATCCACGAGTGTCGATATCGACGGACGCCGAATATGAAATCCTTCGTACGAATTTGAACTGGGGGAATCTATACTATAATTTTCGATAACTTGGCTGTATTTCAAAGTACCAGTGCGGCCTATGGGCCGCACAACCTAGGCAATCACCTTTAAGATGGCTAAAAGCAGCCATTAAAATATTAAAGAAAAATTTTATGTAAAATGCACATTATTTATGTTAACTATTATGAAAACTAAATGAAATTATTCCATGGAACTTATAAACAACTGGCATTGACACCATTTTTTTTAAATGTTACACATTTTTACGAAAATTCTGTGTAATTCAAGGTAACTCGAGCCCACATTAGTTCGAATAATCGGGGTTCTACTGTATATGAAATAAGTAATAAATTGTTTTGTTTGTTATGGTTATGTACAATTTTATTTCCTTCCTTGACAAATCAACGACTGGGTTCGTAATATTACAGATTATTACATATAGATTGGCAACCCTTATGTGAGTTTAGGAAACACCTGCTGTAGTTGAAAAGGCAATCAACAGATGGCGCTACTTAATTTGAAGTCAGAATAAATTGTTTTATTATTGTAATTCTTCATTTGCATTACCATTTATTCTGTCTTTCAATTTAATAGAACCATCAATCTGTTGATAACCTTTTGAACTCCATCAGGCGTTTTCAAAACTCCCATAAGGTTTATCTATCTGATACTGCATAATCAAAAGTTAAATATAACGCAGGAAAGAGGGTGTGGTTTTTCAGTTTGGGGGCGAAATTCAAATTTAAAAGTTGCTTTCAACAAATTTAATTTTGTTGTTGCCACTCTTTTTCTTAACTGGTGGTTAATTAATTGTTAGTTTCATTTATCAGTAAAACGTCATCTCATATACAAGTTCCTTCCTTCCTTGAGCTTTTACAATAAAGTTTTCTCGAGATTTTCTCTTAACAAATTTCTATGTTTTTCATTTTATAATTAATTCAAGGTATCTTTTTCATTACCTTAAACTTGGTTTTAATTATGTAACAACAAACAAGGTTGTTAAACTTTTATTTTAATTATAATTGAGATTTCAAAATATAAAATGAAAACAGTCGATTTAAAACACAAATGAATCACCAAATCGGATTATTTTTTCGTTGTGGAAGTAGAAATCGAATAACATCAACAAACGATTAATTATAAAGTTACATCGTTTAATCGGAAAGAAATCACATTCGATTAGCATTCAGGGTTCTTTATGCTTCAACTCGGTGTTTATCTACGCGCCCTCGCATACTGCAATTTCGAGCAATTTCTTCTTTTTTGTCTGAATACAAAGCGAACCATCTTCGACGAAGAAGAAAATCCGACAGTTTGATTTGGGTACTGAACATGGATCGCTACCACATATGAAAGCCGTGAAATTAAGTTAAATTTAAAAAAAATTCCCTCTAGAAATGGAAGTAAACAAAAAATACAGAAATAATGGAACGTTGATTATTTGGAACGTTGACATTATGTGGCATATAAAATATTTAACTTGTAATTAAATTTCTGGATTTCAATTTTCATTTATGTTCTATTGATTTTTATCAACAACATAGATGATAATTCACAGAACTTTGAATTCTTGTGACAAAACTATCAATTCACCTTCTTTGTTATAGATATAATGCACAACCACGTCGCCTTTATTATAAAAGCAAAATCTGCTGATTTTCTCTACGAGTCTTCTCTAGTTCGAAGAAGACGAGTAGTTGAATCGCACGGTTCTCGAAGATTTTGTTTCTTTAAACGAGTTCACAAAGGTTAATGCTTTGCTCTGAACTTCAGACAAAGGATTGTTATGACCTACTGAAGTTACAAGAAAGCAACGATGTGCATGAGATTTTTATAATTTCTAGTTTAGCAATAGCCGCGAGATCAAAAATTAAAATAAAAGAATCGAGATGTTGCTAGGGTTTGCACGAGGAAATAACAGAAAAATCAATCCGTACCTACTAACGAATCATTCATGAATAACAAATTGAAAAGAAAGCGCTGATGATTGAAAACAAACTTTGAGCAATATTTAATTTTAAGCTTTTCATTAAGTTTATAACTGAAAATCTCGATTTCAAATGTAAATTTTATGTAAAAGCTGATTTTAAAAAGATAAAAATTAACTAAATAGAATTTTATTTTCTATTGGGTTTCCCTAATCCGAGTGTTATTAGTGAGGATAAACAATGTGATTACATCGTAACTCCATGTATGATCTTCCGGAAAGTCTTGTTTGTTATCCCTGACCAAGGTCAAAATTGTAGTGAATAATAATATTATGCATGTTGCCGAGATCTCCGGGATACGTAATACTGATCAAAGCACCTGGGATAGATATTTCTTGGTTATGTTATATCGATTTTGGTTATTTATAAAAAATTCAAGCAGGCCGTAGATAAAATCTATAGAACTGGAGCCAACAAATTAATGAACGGGAAATTAAAAAAAAAATCTCTCATAAGTAATTGAAACAATTACTAATTTATTTCCTTATTTTCACAGTTTTTGTGACACGCGACAAGGAAAACGGTGAGATATTATAACAATGACCCTGTTAGTGTTATCTTGGTGCATTTAGTTGTTAACTTTTATTTAAATAATTTTGGATGACAGGAACTTTGGTTGGGTGATTCTCGACTTATTCATCACATATTTTGCAAGTTCAGTTATTCTTTGTCTTGAAATGAGGAAATGTTAGAAAAAGAAAATACAGATCACAAAGTTTCTTAATGAATCCCAAAACTAATTCTTTTGTTAGTAATGATCCAACTTTTCATTAAAGGAAATTACAACGTTTAAAATTAACGCTCTCTTACTACTCAAAAATAATATTTCGCTACAAATGCCCTTCGCGAGTTATGATTTAAGGGAAAAATTAAAATTTTAAATACTAATTCATAAAAGTTGGCGTGAAGAAATAAATTGTAACAAGAGGTTAAAGTTAAAAAGAACAAGCATAATATTTCGTGTTATTACTCGAGTCCGGATTTATATGTTTTTACATGTTTTATTTGCTCTATCACAGAAAGCTAATTTTTAGTATCTATACCGTTCTCTATACACGCCGATGATACAGTATTGCTGGCAGGCGACGGAGCGGAACTGCAATATATTCTTGAAAGAGTTATTCAGCAATGCAATGAGTATGGAATTCAAATGAATGTGAAGAAAACTAAATGCATGATAATCACTAAGTCACTTAACCAACAACTACAACTCTACGTGAACAACGCTGTAATTGAAAAAGTTGACTCTTACAAGTACCTGGGCACGGGGCTGGAACAGACAGGAGACCAGGCAACTGAGATAAGGACAAGAATAGAGATAGCAAGATCGGCGTTCGTGAAAATGAAGGGATTCCTCTGTAACCGGGATATCAGACTGGAACTGCGAACCAGAATACTTCGCTGCTACGTGTTTTCCACTCTACTATACGGAGTTGAAGCATGGACCCTCAAACAACTTCAAATAAAAAGATTAGAAGCCTTCGAGATGTGGTGCTACCGCAGAATGTGGCGTATACCCTGGACAGATCGAGTTACTAATGTTGAGGTGTTGAGGAGAATGAACAAGGATTGTGAAATTATAACATATATTAAGAGGAGAAAGCTTGAATACCTGGGACATGTTATGAGAGGTCCAAAATATGCCATCTTGCGACTCATCATGCAAGGGAAGATAAAGGGAAAGAGAAGCGTTGGTAGGCGTCGAGTGTCTTGGCTGAGGAACCTGCGCGAATGGTTTGGCTGCAGCAGCACGGAATTGTTCAGAGCAGCTGTTAATAAAGTGAAGATAGTCATGAGTCATGATGATGTCCAACCTCCGATAGGAGAAGGACTGCAAGAAGAAGATACCGTTCTCTACGAAATGAAGCAAAATACGAAGTTTTATTTCGCATATAATTTAATATTTTGGATTTTTACCGCATATAAAATTATTATCCATATAATCGCACATAACCCCATATATAGCCAATATTTGGAATAATTATCATTAACTAGATGGCACAGTCGGCCTACCGGCCGCCATCTAGACCGTGTTGGATGTGGTTGGTTGGCCTTCGGCCTCGGAGAAATCGCAACCATACGTGTAGACCGTGGTTGTTCGGCCTCACTCCAAGGTTCTAAAGTAGCCTATGTTTTTCGTAGCGTTGTAAATAACTTTTACACCAAATTTAGTTAAGATTGGTCAAATAGAAACGTAAAGCACGTGTACGCGTATTTGCATTGTCGATCGGTTGACAGCTTGACAGCATTCATTATTGTTTTCAAGTTGATTTTGAGTAGCCTGCCTTCCTTTAAGGAAGGCAGGCTACTCAAAATCAACTTTCCTTTCCTTTGCGAATTTTTGCACTATTTCAATACAAAAATATGCGCAGGGATCTACATAATAACTGTGCCAAATTTGGTTCCGATCGGTCAAACGGTCTAGGAGTCTATAGGGAACATACATACATCCATTTTTATATAATATATAGATTATAAATAATGTAGGTGCAAGTTTTTTAAAATAAAATCCTAATGTTAAAAATGTGGTACAAAATCCAACCTTTTCAAACACATTTATTTATGGGTACACGTTTTCTGGACCATTTCTATCCCTTGCAACATGTTCCATTTAAAAAAAATAACGCATTACCACGTCTGAAACCTTTTAAATCAATAAATTAAAAATTTTATTATCACTTCTTATTTATTGGGGTCTGAAAAATATTACCATCTGTTTGTGGGCGGAGGTAAATGTGCCACCAGTAATGTTATTCTACCTGCTACGAATTTAGGATATTAAAAGTACACAGGTATTTGTGCCACCGGAGAAAACGGCATCTACCTGATGCATCTCCTACATGTAACATCGATTATATTTTGATTTTACACGATTTTTTGGGGGTGAAACGTAAAAGTTTACTGCCCCATAGCGCAACTATACTTTTTAATGCTATTTCGAGGGTCTCTCACATCCCGGTTGCATTTATCCCGGTTTCCTTGATCTGTCGCGCCTCTCGTATGTTTAGCGCCCGCCGCGTAGCGGCTCGGAGCACGAAAAACCGCCCGGAGATGCGGAGCATCGGAGGGTAGGTTTTTTGATGCTCGCAGTTCTGGCCAAGCCAAAATTTATTATTTTGCCGAGTTGGTCTATGTATTTCCAGGTAGAAAATTTGGACCCGGATTAAATATCTGACCATTTGCCGAGCTGGCCTACAGCCTTATCGAATGCACACCCCAAAATTCGAAGGCAAAAAAAATTTAATTTTTTCACTGTTAGTGGCACAAATACCTGTGTTTATTTAAAGAACCCTTTTGGTCGGTGGCACATTTACCGGTACCCTTTTCTGGTCAGGTACATTTGGTGGCACATTTACCTCCGCCCCTGTTTGTAACTTCAAAACTAATCTTAACCTGTCCGATCCAGAAAATTTGGCGACGTTGATTTCAATAAATAATATTTCTGCGAATTCCTAAATTAATAATTATATATGTAAATAATATGTAAATATTATTTATGTACTATTCAATACTAAAAATTTCGATTTTGCATTATATTCCTTTGTTTTCATTTAACCGCATATTATCCAAATTTCAGCAATATTACCTTATATATCGACTAATTTTAACCGCATATAAAATACGTATATTAATGTTTTTTACCGCATATAAATCCGGACTAGTTATTACAATAGATTAATCTATTTTGGTTTTCCGTCCAAAAATTACAATCATGCAAACGAGGTTATTGTACGATTTACAAACTTTTGGTATTTTTTACTATTAGCAAAAAATCGTGACCGAGTGCTGCAATTAGCAATTTTTTGTGGCGCTAATAGGCAATAATAAAATAATTAACTTTCTCTTTATGCAAAAGGTTCGAAACACCCACAAGACCAACTCAAATGGAAAATTGACACAAAATCGTTTCATCATTCTCTTTTTTTCGAGTTAAAATGCTATAATGAATGACCATTGCAGCAGTAAAAGAATAGTAACTATAAGTGGGTATAGCACATTTCCTTTGCACGAAGTACCCTCCCATTACCATCGAGTGTGAACATGAAAATTGAAAATGTCGAAAGTTGAAGGCGTACTGAATATTAGATGCAGGTCACCTACGATAAATTCAATAATACACGGTTACACCCATTTTTCGCCTACACTTCTCAACTATGATGCATGCAATAATTAGACATGTTTAAGTACCGTTTCAAGGTCTAAAAAATTTAACGCCAAGCGTACATGTGTGGATTTTTTTGTTCTAAAAACAAGTACCACTTATAAATGTATAACTTACGAGCATAAAGACTAAAACCACATTTATTTTGCAAATTACCTTTGAAGACGCGTTCTTCCATAAAATACACAATTTTGCAAATCAACCCATCTAATTGAAAAAATTACCGCCAAATAAAGGAAAACTGGGGATAAAAGCTCTGATTTAAAAGAGAATCGATTTAGCTATGTAAACCTTGACAAAATCAAACAAAATTCAAGGACAAAAACGCAACAGGTGGTTTGCAAGATTCGTAAAAGTTGGGCAGATACGTGGAAAAAGAGAAAATTAATTAATTTAAAAATTATCAAAACCTTACGCAAAATTTAATAAAGAATTTTTCACTTATCGCACCACGTCAAAATAGGAATGAAAAATTTAAGAAACCCAAACCGATAAATTTCAATTATCACGTTCAACCTTTGCACAGTAAACACGTTCCAGGTAAACCTTGTTTTCGAATTTATGAAAATGTTTGAAATAAGGAAATTGAACATAGCAGCGTTTCTGAAAACTGAAAAAATAATATTCACATGCAATAAATAACTTATTGCTTGTATTACTTGATCGAATAATAAACTGTACCGGGAGGCATTTTAATAATTCACATAAATATATTTCACTATTATATTGAAGATGTGGTTTCGCAATATTGTATTTTAAAATATTAACATATTCACGATCATCGAACATAATCAGCCTTCACTGTATTTCATCTTTAGAATTTGATTCATATCGTGTAACTCATAAATTTTATAACCAGGTTAAATCATTAGCATTAGGATTGAAAAGTCACTTCTCGCAAATAAACCTCAATACATTCGAAATGATTAAAATTTAATTGATGAATTTGATTCAAGTTATTAATTTCAAATTCGAAAATAGTCAATTTAAGATCAAGAACAGTTAAATACGGACATTTACCGGTTTATGGTTGTATGTAATACAACGAGAAGTGTACCTATTATCGGAAATCAATTAATAAAATTTCCAGTTTTAAATTTTCGAATTTCCTATTAAAACGAGCGACTTTATTACCATTTTCGATAAAAGTAATATAGAGTTGTGTTCAAATAAAGCAGTGATCTTCAACCTGGGTTCGACGGAAAAATTCTATTTATTCTATGCAAAGAGTTTCCACAATTATTCCAAACAGTCTCAACCTGGATTTTGAGTGTTCTTCTTATATTATACTTAATTCGTTAATTTTTAAATACATTAACAATTAAATTAAATTTCAGTTCCTAAAGCGTTTTCCAAACTTACGGTTCATATAGAATAATATCATTAGCTAGAAGGTTGAAGAATATCGCTGCTTGTCCACAGCTGTCAAATTTTTGATTAAAATTGTTAAAGGAGAGAAGAATCAAAGTTAGAAATTTTGGAGCTTGTGAGAATGAGAATTTTCGACATTTTGATGACACAACGAAGATTTCGTTTTAGGTAATCTGCGGGGGGGGGTCAATTTTTCAAAATTACGTCAAGTTAATTCTGCTACCACAACTGACTTGCTTTGGTAATCCTTGTAACAAGTCGAATATAGTAATTCGTCTTAAAATTTTAACATCTTTCCACACTGGAAACATTTAAAGTTGTACTTTTTTTCATTTGCACCACTTTAACATCTTGCGAGGAAGTCACGTTTTCTGTAATTTTTGGCTATGTTTCATGAAGTTCTAAGTGAAAGTTTGGTGTTTCCTGGTTTATTGATCTTTTATAAGGCATCATATCGTAATTTGCAGGTGGTTATTTTTACAGAGTCATTATTTTTTCCGTATACTTTTTATTGTTCAACATTTTATTGGAGTACAAAATGAAGATTTGTTTTAATGCAATTCATCGGGTCAATACAAGCATTAGTTTTTGTATACCTTTCCGATAGCATCGAAACGTGGTAATCGAATATTGTGTACGCCCCATTTGCATGGTTTTGTATTCTTCGAGTTTCGCCAATGGTCTGGGATGCGAAATGTGACGTCAGATGCCATATGGCCGTATTTTCAACTTCGTATCGATTCTTAAGGTGGATGTACATCATAGGATTTTATTTAATCCGTGCTTGAATACCTCGGAGAATTTTGCATTTAAGTGGCTGTACTGACTTTTATCATTCATAAGATTTTCATGGTCACAGGTAATTGGGTTGGGATGTAATCACTTTTATTCACAATCAGTTGTTAATTAATAAACTTTAATAAGTGGAGACATAAGTTATTATTAACTATCTAACCTTCCTTAGGTCGATAGTTGATCAATTACTGGCCTGTAATTACTTCCCAACCTCTATTTTGCTGATAATTGCTCTTTAAAACTGAATGATTGTGAATAAAATAGTAGGTACACGTATTACTTCGATAAAAAGCTTCGCACCTCGATAATCTATATTAGGCCATGGCTATAATGAATCGTTTTCCATCTCAGTATGTAGTACACCATTGCAAAAGTTCTAGGACAAACGCAGTTAATAGGAAGCTTCTCTTGGATTGTGGTAGCAAATCGAACCTGTTTATTTATTATCTACATTTGGGGGTAGGTTCGTCTTTCAAGATGTTATCGGAGATTGATTATTACCGCCGTAATTTTTGCAACGAGGATTCAGGAGTTGCCAAACCATTGAAGCGCCTAAAACTCGTATTGACCTTTCAGGACCACCTGATCTTTTAATTACGAAGCTGTTTCTTCAAGTCAGACTCAATCTTTGGTATTTCACTAGAAATAGTGAGTGGTTACCATGGTTGTGCAGCCTGAAGGCCGCACCGAAACTGTTTTGGGTTGGTAACTAAAAATGAACCAATGTTATTTTATTAAAGAAGATGTGTTTAAGTGCCTTTGATCTAGGATTTTAAAATAGGTTACCCCCATCTTTTGATGTATTATTTTGGGTAATATAATGAACCCAGGTTCCTTTTCGTTTGCCTTTAGCAACATCATGTTTTTTAACGATAAATCAAGTAACTCATGAGATTTACGATCTCGAAGTTTTATATGAAGGCTAATGAGCCTAGTGATATATCGAATAAAGAGCTTTTACAAGTCTAACACTCAACATAACTAACATAGGCTAGTTCAAAAGAAGAAATACCTGAGTTCCTGCGATGAATAGAACAAGAAAACGCAAAAGTGGGACAGAAACTCAATCGGACAAAAGCTCCATCTAGGAGGACGCATATCAGAAACAGGGGGTTCCGAAGGTGAAATCAGAAGGATAATAATTTGAATGGGAAAAGTCGGCGCTGATAATATTGATGAAGATATGGATAGATCAAAATATCGGCAAACAGGAAAAAAAATTTTTCTATGCAATATGCGTGTTCCTAACCTCGACAGTAAAGACGGCATATCGCTGAAGGATAGAGGGGCATTCCTCAGGACAAATATATCAGTTATGCGGGAGCTGAACTTAGAAACCACAGAGTAGCTATACTACCAATAAGTCACAGGCGCATAAGGGGTTTCTTCGGACATATCATCAGATAAGATGGTATGCAAAGGTTCGTCATACATGGAAAAGTGAAATCAGGAGAAGGAGAGGACTTAGTCACCCAAAAGATCAACTGGAGAACCTCACGGATCTACCAGTACCAGTGATGATGAAAACCGAAGATAGGGAAAGCTGGTGCACCGAGTAGTCTAACTAATTGATTTGAATTGGGGATTTTAGTCCTGGTAAAATAGTTTTTCTCTTATGACTTGCTTAATTTTAATTTGACAAATAATTCTTACCAGATCAAAATTAAAGAGCATCATCTGAAGTGAATTCTGAAAAATCGATTTTTAGAGAATTTTGTACTCTTCAATTTTGATCTGATGATAATTTAATAATTTTTCCCTAAAAATAAAATTAGTGGAACTGAAATCCCCAATTGGGGGGAGAAGATAATCTTAGACTTGAAAAGACTTTTGCAGTGTTTATTGGGACATTAAACACAGATGTCTACCAAATCTCATTTTTCCTGCATTATTTGCATACTAAAAGTTCTTCATAACATCTCCAACACTTTTTGAATTATTTGTGCCGTTACATCATAATATTTCATGGTTTACTGCGAAACACCTGAATCACCAGAGGTGTTTTTAGACCCTGCATAATGTCATGCCTATTGAGATTTTCGATGGATGCACGATATCCGTTGAACTACGTTGGTCCAGTTAAAATGGTTAGCACTTGTGTCGTATAATGCCGGCCTTATTGAAAAACTGTTATTGGTTGCCCAGAACCAGCAACCTCCGTTCTCACATCTTCAGTTTCTGCCAACGGGTCAATACCATTATTATGAACCATATTCGTTTTCTCTAGAGTCCTGAGTCCTGACCACAGGTCCTTTGATGCTGCTCCAGGTTTCTGATGCAAGGAACCCAATATCTTCATGTTCTCTCTGGGTTTCGACCGGAACGTCTCCCGCTTTCGTTCTCCTAATTTTTCTGATAGTTTGGGTATCTCCGAAACTATTTTTTATTTCTACCTCCCCCGCCCCTTCATCAGTTACAGGAATTTAGGAAAGGAAAACCGGGAGTCTTCCCTTTAATCTCAGTTAATCTCTCATACTCAGTTAAATATAGTAGTTTTGAATAAAAACTTTTACCTTTTGAATAAATATATTATAGAATACTTCCAAGTTTTAAATCAAAAAGATTCTTTTTAAAATAAACTTGTTTTTCTCAGTATGGTAATTAAATATTTCTGTAAGAAAACTTGGGTATTTGCGTTGTTTGTAGAAGCAAATAAAGAAGAGAAAAGCTATAGAAGAAATTCAGTTTAATTATTTATATCACAATATATTTCAAATTATTTTTCGCTATCATATTATAAGATTATTCCCAAAAGCATCGCTCATATTTAGAGTATGCAAGCTGTATCGGGTTGCTTCATAATCAAATGTATATCAATCAACTTCAGAAAGTAAAATATAGTTTTTCCAATACATGCTTGAAAAAGAGAACATTCTCTTTTTGTCTCAAATTTCCGCAATTCACCTGTAATTCCTAAATTTCTACTGATAATTCCTATTCATAAACTGGAGATATTTCGTTTGAAAAGTTTCCAAATCATCTGATTTTTTCTTCTTTATCAAAATGAACTACTGACACTTAATTTTATTTCAATGTGGTGGGAAGTGCTGAGAAGATGCAATCTTAGAAAGCGTATGAGCACCCGGTAATTCTCAACAATTCTCGTAATTCTTTTGCAATACCCGACTAATTCCCTACAATTTCTCGATTTTGTACACACCAAAATTTGTCTGCAGTTTCACTTTCGCCTCAGTCTATTCATTAGAAAATTTGTGACCATTGGAAGTGTGTTTACAATTTTTTGTCTTTCTGCATTGTTTGATGAAAGGTATGATCAACTGCAAGACCATGTTAAAATGTTCTAAAATAAAGGAAGCATCAAGATTTAGCAGATCAAAGCAAGGATGGAACGAATAACCAACTCTCCGTATGAAGATCTATTTAATCACTTCCCGTCTGGAACGTTTTTAATGTGCAGAACAGCAGAAGGCTTCATCAGAGAGTAATTTAATTTAGTTTTTTACCGCCAATTTAGCATTTTAGTTTTAAGTGGGTTGATCCTCCATTTGATTTTGGTATCCAAGACTTTAATATTGTGTTTAGATGCACTACACTCATCCACCAAAATCAGGTTCAGTTTTAATAACTCCTAGTCACGATAAAGCGAATAACAGCATGTAAATTGGGCTGAGAAGGTTAATATTATTAAGCTTTCTGCATTGTAGATCCAAGAGTCTAATGCACTTCCGCTTTGGTCCTTAATGGTCTGGTAAATGGCACTCCGTAATGGTCCCCGACCAAGTGGTTTGTTTAGAACTGGTTTCGACAGCATACACACGAAATGTTAAACAGTTATAACAACTGTGCAACCAAAATAAAAAAATATCAATATCAGCCCTAAACAAGCTGACCATTTCCAATCAAACACCACAAATATGACTGCCTTAGTTTTCGAACGAATTTCTGGTAAAAATAATTTGATAATTTGAAATTCGTTAATATCTAAGAATAGTATGTAGTACATTTTAATGATAGAGTGTGATTATAATGACTTGACATTAAATAAATTAGACAATTTCAAATCTTGAAAAAATAGAATATTAAAATCCTTCCAAGTCATTCACAGGCATTATATAAAAAATATTCTGTGTCACTAAATTTACATGGCAATAACATTTGCATTATAAAAATATGTAGCTTATTGTAGCAGAAAAAAGTACATGATAATCTCTTCCGTATTACAATTTGCCAGTCAACTTATAAATACTTTATTCAAAGAAGACATTATCAAAAAAGTGAAATGTTAAATTAACATTTTTATTGCTCGAGGATTTTAGAAAAATATGAACGGGCTCAATCACAAACAGTAATACATTTCTCTCTTATTACGATTTAATTTCAAAGAAATGCAAAAATTTGCACATTAAGGATGTTTTTATTAACAATATAAATTTCGTTAGGGAAGATTTGAGAATTGAATAATTTCAAAAAAATAGCGTTATTCCCTTGGCTGTCTCGTGCGGTACCTATAAAATTAAAGTATCCCCTGCAGCAGCAATAGCTGGACTTTTATCTCAAATCTTTCCATTTGTTGCAAATTTTTAAATAGTTTTTCTAGATACCTACCGGCCGTGCGATATGTAAAATAAAATGTTCAGTAAGAAAAGTAAAAATAAATTCACCGTATAAAAATAAAAATATAAAAAGAAAATTAAATGCGATTGAATTTTCCCTGCTATAAAGGAAACATAAAAAGTTAATGGTGTTTGGATATTTAAATGGGTAGCTATTTCAAAATGGATCAACCAATTAATTAAACTATAAAATATAGGAGGTTGATAAAGTTTCGAGAAAAAAGAAATTTATTAAAGCAATTTTGTGTGGAAAGCTGGTTACTCTTAGTTTCAGCAGTAAAAATCCACCACTTCATCAATTGGAAAGCTTAAGTATACAAAAGCGCTTGTAGAATGACTTTTACAACGTAAATTGTCTGCTTTCAATCTGGTCTTTGAAGATTTAAGGTTAAAGAGTTTGGTTAAGTAGTGAAACAATTTCGACTTTATAGTGTAAAAAAATTGCTCATTGCTGAAGGCTGTGCGCAATTATTGGAAACGGGATGTTTCGATGCTCTCGATGACGAAAAAGTTTAAAACTACAGGAAAACTCATTGATATAATTTTAATCAGAAATTAGTAAACGCGTTATGTCATTAGTTTATTTTTAAAAATTATACATTTCTGCATCTTGGTTCAAAATCATCATTAAGTTGAAAAAAAATTATGGTGGGTGTTTATATTACCTAAAACTGGTGTCTTGAAACTCCTGGTGGTCTCGGAACAACTTTTTAACCATGATGGACTCTTTTTTGGGTGTTGCATCTGTTAACAAAATATTGAATTAATAAAATTATGTACATATGACAAATTTAAAAAGTAGATGTTGGTCCGGTAAGATTAGAAAATCAAATATGTATTAACTGGTTCTAACCACAGAGCAGATAAGCTGGTGGCTTATGTTGTCAATTTAAAGCCTCGGAATAATCTCTCGTTCAAAGACTAAGGTAAGTGCGTGCGTGCGTCTTGATGAATGGCGTGTGACCTAAAAGGCATGTGTTGGTTGCAGCTGTGTCATTATTGTGTTCAATGTTACCAGGTGCCGGATTTATGCTTTCGCACTTCCAATAAAATCGAAACATTTTGGTTAAAAACTACCTACCACGATGTCTGATGGACACTAACTTCCCTATGTATGTATAAATTACGCAAAAAAATTTAATAAGGACTAATTCGGGTAGCAATAATTTTTCAGTCGGTTCCTGGAACACCACAAGGAGCATTAAAAATTCCGAGAGTCTGAAGACAGGTGAAAAAGCTCATTTTGTTTTTCGTATAATGGCACCCCTATGATAATGTATAGCAGCTAACAGACGCCACGCGACCGCTGCAGGCTTAAAAGGATGTTCGAGGGTTTTTTTCGTGTACACTTTCGAGCACAAAAAGTTGATAATTTTAAAATTTATTCCAGATTGCAAGATGATGATTCTCGTGACTGAAATTCAAAATTGAAATTGACGGTTCATAAATCATATGGGCTAAAAAGGACTTGAAAAAACAATACCTCCACCTACATAACCTATAAAATTTTTAAAGAATCGAAAAAGTCTGCAAAACTAATGATGATATAACACAAGACATATAATGTTCTGCTATTTTAACACCAATAAATCTTCTTATAATCACTTTCACCTCCAGCCAGTATCTTCGGAAACCTTTTGTTTAAAAATTCTCTCCTTGCTTTAGTTTAATGTCCTATGATGTCATAGTGTGATGAAATTGTTACAAGCTAAATTAACGGTGTGAATTTTAAGTTATCAACGTTTTTAACAGTTAGTAGAATTTCAGTCATTAACCCCCAAATTAAGTTATCTCACTTTGGTGCAATAACTAATTATTAATATGAACGTTTATTAAATTAGAGGTTTATTAAATAGGTAAGTGTTCAAGTGGAAATGATTCTATAATTACTATTTGCACAACTATATAATTAAGATTATGTAATAAATCCATTACAAAAACTGAAACAAAAAACTGGAGTAAATGATACATAAACCATACAATTTTAACTTTAGAAAAACTGGTCTATGACAGAGTTGTAGATCAGAGTCTATTTCTAGAGGCTATTGATGGATGATTCATACACAAACATGTAACTGACTTAGCGGTTTATAGCATTTGGTGCGATATTGGAATAATATTCATGAGTTCAATTTAAAAAAATTTTTTTGAAGGCTTGTTAACCAAAGCACGTTTTCAGATATTGCAGTGTTACATATTTTCTTAATTGAGCTTTTCAGAACTAATCCATTAACTTAAATAATGCGAAATTAAAAACGATTTTGAATTTAAAAAAATTGAAATTTTCCACCAAGTTGAAATATTGGAGGAAACTTGCCAATAGTAAATTTTCAATCGACTTCCAGCTCGTGTTTTCTCTAAGCTTGAGTTATGGTTTGCAGTAACTGAAGTTCTTTACATGTAAACTTTTCCACTAAAAAATAATGTAAAGAATCGATGTTATATCATAGCACAAAAAGGGAGCTACCAGTGCTGGACTTATTAAAAAAATTTGATGAAAGAAAACTTCCGTTATAGAACTGTTGGGTATATTAAAAGTCGACATGCTCTTCGTCGTTGAAAACTGAAAATAAATTTCATAAAGACAATATGGAGTCTTGAAATATTATAAAACAAGACAAAGTAATCGAAAGAATTCCAAGATGCTCAATTTGCATGAGAAACATTATTTTATAGAAACGAACTCCATCTTCTCCCTAAGACGACCGACCCAGAGAGATTGTAGGTTGCAGAAAACAATGAAGTTTAGTTACTTACATAATCTTTCTCGTGATCATTCAATTCGAAAAGGAAAAGCTTATAAAATAATAAATACAAAATTATCGATATCCACCATCATATTCGAATTAAAATAGTTAATTTGGTACGAATGACATCAAAGGTATTTTATACACAGTAATTTACTATATTTTTATATTTCATAAAAAATTTATTACCATTGTGAACAGAATTTATGACCAGCATTAATGAAACTAATAACAGTTGTTCACGTTAAATAAATTTTATTTACAAAATATTGTATACGCTTACAAAGGATAAAATATATTAATTTGAAATCAAAAATAGATTCGGAATTCCAAAATTTAAAAAAAACATATATGGTATAGTAGTATAAAAAAAAGTATGAAAGGTGAAAGGAAATGAAGAGAAATACCGCTACTACTGGTTAAGATTTCGTTATGCATAAATTATTCGAATTATAAATGCTGCTTTTGGCGATTAATGTCGGTGGATGACGTGGTTCAAAACCCAATGTTATATTATTTATGTTACTACTGTATTATATCGATAGTAATATAAATATCAATACCTCAAGTTTGAATTGGTAATTTATTTAAGGTTGTAAATTAAAATGTACTTTATCTTAGCCAGTGGTGGCTGGTACGTATAAAAATATAACTTCTATGTAAAAATTTTACCAAGTACCTAAAGTAATACTTTTATTAATTTATGTAACTATTTGTATGTCTAGAAGGCTAAATTGATCCATCAATCCCTCCACCAGTGCGGCCTATAGGCTGCACAAACAAGGCAATTACGTTCTTGTAATTCTTGAGAACATTAAAAAAGAAATCCGTTTTTCAGAATCCACATCAATAGAATATAATATTCATATTATTATCGTTTTAATTATTTTGATATACATTATTTTCTTATTAAGTACTTCAAATTATTGACGTTAAGCTGATAATTTTATTTAGCGTGGGTGAACATTTTAAGTCTATTAATTTCTCAAGTTGCCAAAAATTCTAACATTTTGCCTTTTGACTCGATGTGAAAACTTTTGTGACTTGCTTAACAAGAACTTCTGCTCTGGAAAGTGTTTTGTATAGATTACTCTTCAGGGGGGGGGGGGGGGTATAAAATACCACTAGAAAATCTTTAAAAAATCTTTTATGAGGCTGTTTTGTTAAGTCCCAATTTAGAACAAAATTTCTTAAATGTTTGTATTTATCTAAGGGCAATGCCAAAAGGTTATCGATTAAAATATGTTTGGAATTAAATTACTCTGGAAGTACTTAAATCAAATCAAAAATTATATTTTTAGTTTTTCTTTAAATTTAATTTAATTTAGTGTCCATTGCAAGCCACAAGCCGCAACTCCAAATGAAGTTCTATAAAATTGGTGACTGCAGAGACCGGGGGGGGGGGTATGGAATACCCCCCAGTATATTATAGTGAAGCGGCGGCAAAGCTTAAAAAAATTGTTTACGATGCTGTCACTTTTATTAGTAATAAAATATACTGAGGGGTATTTCATACCTCCCCCCCCCCCCGGCTTTACTTCATCACTTTTTATCTTTAGTATTTAATTTCACAATGAAGAGTTTCAATATTTTCAAAGTAGCACGAGAAGTTGTCGTTTTGTCTAAGGGAAATGTCGAAGGGTTAACAATTAAAACTTCTGTAAAATTAAATTACTCTGGAAAGTAAATAAGTAAATAAAAATACGATAAATTTATGCTTTTCATTTTTCTTTAAATTTTGTACCCTCTCATTGATAAAAGTTACGAGCAGTCACTACAGATGACGTTCGAAAAAAGTGGTTGCTGTAGAATATTACGGTAAGTAAACAGGGGGTTAAACATAAAATTTTTTTATGATACTGCTCAGTTTTCTTATGCCCGATTTCTTCACTAAACTTAATCTATACTATCTATAGTTATCTTGGAGACAACTTGATTCGATAGATATCTGTAAATTAAAACAAATTTTGGTTTTCTTCATGTCACGGATGCACTTAAAAGTTAGGTTATTGCATAAACTAATGACATAAAATGCTGTGCTGCCAAGTCAACTTTAAGTTATCTATCCTTTACTTGACGCCTACTTTTATTAGAATGAAGAAAATCTTTTTTTTTGTCCGTGAGATAAACTTAACTTATGGTTAGTTGTCAGGAACTTTGCCTAAACGTGAAGAAATCGGACATTAGTGATGTAGACCCCCCGGTTTACCGTCATCATTTTGTCCTGTTAACTTTAGTATTTAATTTGACAACGAAGAGTGTTAATATTTTTTACAAAGCAACAAAGAAGTTGTCACAAGACTCAGTAAGCAGTCGGATCGCTGTAGATTACAGAAACATTTTGAATGCAAGCCAAATTTATTGGAGGTTTTTGATCACCTACGGTTAGCATTTGTAAGCTCTGCAGTTCTTAAATGTTGGCGTTTATCTAAACGGTTATCGATTCAAGATTCTTTAAAATTAATTTACTTTGGAAAAAACTAAAAATACTGTCAATTTATATTTTCATTTTTCTTTAAATATTTGTGCCTTTCTATTTAAATAAGTCATGAACTGCTATCGACAGTTTAGTTAATTTGAATTTATATTATTGCATAGAATGTGCGGCCTAAAGGCCGCATGGTGGGGAACTAATTAATGGATCGATTTATTTCTCAATAAATAATAATTTATAATTAAGAAACCCGACTTCGAAAACATTAAAAATGTGGTAGTGGCATTTATTAAAATCTGATAAGCATCTACTATTATTTATTATAATATTAAATATAACACAGCAGTGCCTTGTTGTAATCGCTGGTGGAGTTACAGAGCGGAAATTGTGGGTTCGAATCGCGGAATTTCCTCTGGTCATCATCAACACTCTGTGGATAAGTTAAGTTTTAAAGTAAAAGAGAAATTCTGAAAAAACAATATTCCAAATAGAATGGAAAAAGCTTGATATATTGATTGATAATATTAAATATACGCAGTGAGCATCAGCTAATGTTTGTAAAAAGTCCGTAATTTTTACATTATTTTATACTTTGTTATACAAATTTCTTGAAGAGTGATTGCCGCTGAAAAGACTTTCCCGGAAACTAAATTTTTTCCAGTCCGGGTCTGGTGTATTGTGGAAAACTGCTCGTTACAAGTCAGTTTACAATAAATAATTACTATTTACGGAAATGATACAATGTATAAGAAACTTAACAGGCGTAAATTTAAATGCTTCTTTACATAAGACTTACGCCAAGCAAATAGCATAACCAATGGGAAAAAAGGTAGTAATTAAGCGGAAGAACATAAACTTGTGTTTTAGCATCGCCAAGGATGCGAAAAATTTTGAGCTACAAACAAACTGCAACAAAATGCGAGACCAAGTTTCTCATTAAAAAATTAGAAACGGGATAACTCGAGTTCATGTCGAAACTTCGATGATTATATCAGTTAAACAAGTAAAGGTGTTCCGATTCAATTCCTACAACCGAAGTCGGATTGCTAACAAAACAAGTTCACTTTGTGTAACACTGTGGTGTTTGTTTAAAATTGCCTGCAGCGAGTACCAGCATTTCAACAAATATTGTCTAACGCAGACGCCCCATTACGTTTACCTAAAGCTGGATAATATGTTATTGGAATCAAGGTGATCGGTAGTTTGTCAATTAATGCATCGTGTAACAATGGATACAATGGTAATAATGGCTAAGTTATTGTTTTACCAGAAGTGTAAAATAAAGTCGGCGAGAAAATCCTTCAATTCGAAGTGCTACCTGTGTAAAACATTTTATGATGTAACACATGCATCACGGAAGAAAAGAAATAAAATGCTTTTCAAATTCAGATATGACGTTAACAATAAGATGAGCGTGACATAATAATATACACTTCAAATTCACATGCATTATACGCATTGCAAGCATGTTAAAATGTTGACAATTACTTTAAACTCACATGGAACATTAAATTAAATGAGTTGTCTCTTTACAACAGAATTTTAAAAAAATGTGCTACTTTGTGTTGAAATAAAATTAAGGATGACAATATACATCCTGCTTATTTGATTTGCTTCTCAAATTGGGGTAGTAAACGTAAAATTGTTAATAATGGACGATCTTAAATTATGAAATTAAAATGGGCCCACAACAACTACTAATCTCATCCATAGGTGAATGCTGTGAGTCATTTAAATTACTTTGTTATTTTATAATACGGTCAACTTAATAAATTATACATGGCTTACCAACGGTAAAATTAAACAAAGGAAATGAATTGCGATAATATGTGATGCTTTCAATCGGAAGCTGTTTGTTTTCTAACAATGCTATATTTGACGACTTGCCAATTTATGTACTTTTAGCTATATGTATTTTATTATGATGTAATACATTCGAATAAGGTGCGTAAATATATTACAACAGTGGCGCCGACAGGATATTAAAGTCTTGACACCTACCTCTCTCAGATAGTAATTCATTTTGTAAATTTTGCAACACACAATGTCAAGTAATTAAATGGTCCCTAAAAAAGCATATTATCTAAACCCACCTCTAGGTTGCATACAAATCATGCCTGATGGTTGTTATTGTTTTAATTTAGTATAGATTAGAAGGGTTTAGAAGACCCATATCATACAGATGTAAGAAGTAATACAATGTCAGAGTATTCTGAAGAGTAATGGTTTGAATTCGGTGGAACTAACTAAACGTAATCCTAACCTTCCTAAAAGATTAGCCTTAACTATTCAAGTTGTAAATGGACTTCTCAAATTCAACACAATTGATGCATTCGGAAAATGATAACTTTCGACCAACCGATCCTTCAAGAAAACTACTTGAAGCAACTTACAGTAAAATGAAATCTCGTGATTCCACTTTCCTCACTTTTATAACAAAAATAAAAAAAAGTACTTTACATTCGAGTCGCGTATCATAAAGATTATATCCAAAATTTAATTTCTTTGTGACATTTTCTAAGCATAAAACTATTCAATCTGATTAGCATTTAGTATATCACTTCTCGTCTACAACTATGGAACATGCAACGAAATTTATTTTATTTCTTAGTTGGAAACGTTGTATTGTCTGCATACAAAACTGCCTTAAAATTTTGGTGACGCCTATTTTCGTGAAAATGCTCCAACTATTTGTTCGTTGTGAGCTCTGTAAGGAACCTAAACAATGTAACACGCAAAATAATTATGATCTCGACACATAACTCATACATTTTTTGTTACAATTTAAGCATTTAGACGGCAATAGTATTTACTGTCGCTTCTTTTCAGTGTACCTAATTAATCAAATAAGACTCAGCAATTACACACACAAGAAAACAGACTCCACTATTAGGGTCCTAATTGTTTACAAATAGTAACGTTGCTCCTCAAGCTTAGATAACTTGAGAATAATAGGAAACGAAATCGACAAAAGTGTAATGGTTAAGGAAAACACGATCTCGTTACAGAAAGCAAGATTTCGTTAAATAGGATTTGTGTAACTTCCCCTGTTAACATCACTTTAATTGAATAAAATTTAAATCGTTTTATTTCGAATTTTAAATCATTTAGTGCAGGTAATTTTCCTGAAACATCATCCGTGTAGTAGAAAACCAACAGGTTGGGGAGTAATGTAGCGGCAACGTTCGAGCAGAATTATGTACTATACTATTAAAAAACACACACTCGAAATTTTGAACTGCAAAATTGGTTTGGTATTACTGTAGACACAACAAATTTGCGTGCATTTGCATTATATAATAATTGTTCAATTTATATTTAAATTTATTTAGTGCTATCAGATGGTATGGTGTCAATAACACTTGGAGAGAACGCATTCATGTCAATTTTGAAAATTTCAATTTTCGATGTAACACTTTTGCTAAGACGTTCAACGAATTATTAATGCAAAGTAAATTTTTAATACTAGAGTTTTTTGTTCAGAAGTTCAAGGTATTATCACTTTTTTATCATCAATCAAAAAAGGTTCTATAATAGTACCTATTATCGATTGTAACGTCTGAAAGAAAACAACAGTTTAATGATTTTCCAAGTTAATTAAGCATTGTCAGTTCCTTCAAAGTGTTCTAATTAATAAAATTTACATAACATCTTACGAGTTTAAGTTGGACGATTTTCTACAAGCGTAACTAACAATTTTAGAAGTCATACACATTTCGTTAGATCTCATTAGGGGCAATAGACGGAAATTCCTGGAGTGACTAAATGTGTTTGCTTTTTTTTAAAAAGGATTAACGTTCAAATTAAGTCGCTTTCAGAGATTTCCTTCTATACGCTGCCACTGATGAGATCTAAGAAGATCGAAATATGCATGTCGTAGGAATTCCTAGTCGTTACTTCTAAAATTGTTAACTTTCCACTATAAACCCCATATAGCAGAGGTTGGAAACTTGTTTAATAAACCTGAAAAGTTAACCAGTTAATTATAAACAATAAAACAATGTTTATAAACATCAACTAACATTGCTAAAAGGTTATTAACTATGAATAGAAAATATTTTGATTTTTGATTTAATTTAACTGATGGTTAATTTTTCAAATTTATTTTGATAATATAATTAACGTATATTTTAGGTATTAAAAAATAAAAGGCTGCATTTAAAAGCTATGTTGACACTTAGCGCCCCCTGGTAGTAAACTGTGACGGTCAGTATCTAAGAATGTACGTTAAATATATAGTTTTATCGATTACAAACAACTGCATTAACATCAGCGTCTTTTGGAGCTTTGTTAGCACAGCGGCGTTCTCTATTGGGACAATGTGATGATTAGTTTCTAAAAACTTACTTTGAAAAATCATGTATATGAAATACCCATTTCTTTTTAGTTACTAATGCCTCGATTACACAGAGCGACTTTAGACGCTAGACGCTGGCGAATTTAGACGCAGCGTCTAAATTCGCTCTGTGTAATAGACCTAGACGCTTACACGCCGCGTGTTGAACAAAGAGAATTTAGTCGCTGGCGACTTTAGACGCCAGCGTCTAGCGTCTAAAGTCGCTCTGTGTAATCGAGGCATAACCTAAGCCAGTTTCAGTGCGGTCTTTAGGCCGCACAACCGCAGCCGTTAAATTAAGAAAAAATCAGTTGAAAGAAGTATTTCTACAAAACAACATCACAAAACGGAAAATTAATCAGGACCGTATTCCAAATACAGTGGAACTTCTATTTAACAAAGTAGCATATAAAAAATCGTTATATTGTATTAGCACAATTTTGTTATAATCGTGTAGTTATTTGACTGAACAAAATGTTAAAGAATTTGGACAATTCAAAAGTACAATTTTACTACATTATGGTAAGAAAAACAAAACTTGTAAATATAATATTCATGTGGTTGCAGCCTTCGCTACGCCTTTGGGTACGCTCATGGTGCAATTTTTACTTTCATATTGTAATGACTTGTTTTCTGCACTTGTTATACAATATATTACTTTCGCTCCTATATTCAACATAATACGTTAAATAAAATAATAATGAAAAACTTTTAATAATAATAATAAAAGTAAAATGAAATAATAGGAACTATATTTATCAAAATATTTCGCAAGCTCCGCTGAGATTTTAAGTGGATATTGCTTAAAGCTTTATTCACAACCTCTAAATTAAACTTAGAATTAATACATAAATTAGTACTTAAAATTTGAACGTAAATTAATGTTTTGTTAGTATTCACAATGCCTAAATTAACGTGCAAATTAGTGTGACTCCATCTAGTGTCAATGTTTGGAACTAAGTATTTCGGTCTAGTAAATTGCTGTTATTGCTACATAATCAAACTATTGTAAGGGCCGATTTTATATCGTATTGCCCAACAAAACATTTCGATCCATTAGCGTTGTATTTTGAATATTAAATGTAATTAAGTTAAAAAAATGTTAGGTTAAAAATCACAAATGTCAATTGAATGATTTCGAAGCGTGCGTAGTAGCGACTTGGCCACTAATTTACGTAGAAAAGCTTGGACCTTGTAAGCTTCTAAGTTACGTACTAATTTTAATTTTAAGTTAAATACTAATTTTGAGGTTGTGAACAACCGCATTGAGTTTAATGGCGCCAAACTTCTACGTTCAATTGTAAGTACTAATTTTACGGTTAATTTAGAGGTTGTGAATAAGGCTTAACACTGTAAACAAAGCACGTAAAAATACATTCAAATAGGTGTAATTTTTACATTCAAAATAATAGTAAAAATACATATGGTGTATTATTCCATTGATAATAGTGTGAAATTACATTATTATCAATGGAATAATACACAATATGTATTTTTACTATAATTTGGAATGTAAAAATTACACGTATTTGAATGTATTTTTACGTGCTTTTTGTTTACAGTGTAGTATGTGTAGTTAAAACTATAATATAAGAAGGGAAACTGCGGAAAAACATTGCACATGCTTATGTCAAGTGAAAAAATAACCGAAAAGGCAAACAATTACTGCCGACATATATAATAATATTCCTCGCTAGTGCGGCCTTTGGCCGCACAACATTAGCAATCACGCACTGCTATAAGATAATTTTTAAAAACACGTAATGCTGAAAACGTTATCAAATAATTAATATATTACTTTACAAGGTAGTGAAATAGTAAAATATGCACCTGCGAGATTAAATCCGTGTTTGGGAGGACACGTTAAGCAGGCGGTCCCCCTGTATTAATGATTTGCCATCATAACAGTAAAAAACAGGGTGCAGGCACATCGAAAGGCAAGCCTAGCAAGCTACCTGAGATGTAAAAACCAAAACTGCTCACAGAACCAACAGTGCCTCTGACAGAGGCATATAGTTGGGAAGTACAGGACGTAGTCCTAGCGTAAGAAGAAGAAGAAGAGATTAAATCCAGTTTACTACCAATAAAGTATACCATTTTTTGCACTTCCAGGAGTAAAATAGAGTGAAAACCCCTTAAAAATCATAAATAAAAAAAAACAGTGCAGTGCAAAAAAAAACTAATCCATAATAATTCACACTTCCAGTAATCAAATACATCCCTTTTCAGAGAAATGCAATTTATTTGGCTATTTGTAAGAAAATATTTTTAATTTATAAATTATATCGCACCATTTGTTTAATATGAACTCTTTTACATTTTTAGGTTCTAAATTTTGTCCTGATTATTTTTGGCAAGTTTAGGTTTTTTCTGAAGTAAAAAAAAGATATATTAAAATCATAGTAACTCATGCCCCAAAGCGGTCATAGCTTAGTGGTTAAGTGCGCCTACCGCTAATGCGAAATGCTCGGTTCAAATCCGGACAGAGTAAAAACTTGATTCTGACCGTTTCTCATCGGAAGGCAATGGCAAACCACCGAGGTAATTTGCCATGAGCGCTCATCTCGCAATGAATGGAAAGAGATGGGTCACGACGTTTCTGTCAAAGAAGCATCACGACTGAAGAAGAAGAAGAACTCATGCCCGGTTTCATAAAACCTTGAACAATTTGTTAAATCTAAGTAACCAATAGAAAAAGGCTGTTACTTCTACCAAGCCAATTGGAATCGTCTTTTAATCTTAGCAGCTTGTTAAATCTTTTATGAAACCGGGCATAAATGTTGTAACTTGACAATGGGGTACCGCCAAAAAAAATTAGTAGGGTTTTTATATATAAGTAATATGGTTAGATTTTTGTAAAGGCGGCTCATTTCGATGTAATTAAATAAAGAAATTCAAATAAATTTGAATTATTTATTCAATCTGTGACGTCGTCACTAACATCAGTTAGCAGATCTTGCTTAGGGATGTTTAATTCTAAGACCCGTTGGGTTGAAACTGAAGGTTATGAGAAATACTGGTGAGAAAACCCTCTCGAATTTTTATGGGGAAATCCTCGAGCAGTCACTTAAGCCAAATCGTCAGTTTGATGTACTTAGCATTAGCAAGATCGAGTTCGTTGCCGAAATACTGGGAAAAGGGGCGTTCGAGTATTACGTAAGCAAACTTTCAATGATTTTAGACCCCCCCCCCTGCATAAGCAAACATAAGAAAATCTTGAACCCCCTCTCCCAAATGATAAGACGTAAGAATGTTTTCAAATCTTTTATTAAATATCAAAATTTAAATTTAAATCAATCTTCATGTTATCGTCCATCAACTATTTAAACAAAATTATTTCTGGGATTTGGATATCAAAACTATTCAATCATTTTGTCTTGAATCATCAGTCTTGAAGAGGAAAAAGTAAATCTCGAAACATCGACAAATGATTCAATAGTTTTGATATCGCCATGTAAGGTCCAAATCCCAGAAACCGTTTTATTAAAATTTAAAAAACTACATTATTTTTAAGATTAACAGATTATTTACCTGAGTAAAAGTTCAAAACGCTGATTTTTTCCATTACTTTGTAATTTTTTTATTTTCCCCCCGTCCCTTTTTTCAGAAAAAATAAGAAAGAATTGAATCCCCTTCCCCTAAGCCTGCTTACGTAATACTTGAACGCCCCCCCCCCCCTGAATGAAGGTTCAATTCAACATTGCCTTGCTCCCATTCGAAGATGGTGGGGTTATTGGCTCCGAAAAAGCAACTGTAGTAATTCAATCGAATTATTGTTTTTCGGAAGATCTTTAAGGCAAACAAAGATTTTTGTTTGATTTGAAGTGCTTCTTAAAATTGAAGTGAAAATTCGTAAATTTTACAACAATTGAAGTAATATTCACTTCAAATTGTTGTGAGACGAATTCCTGTTTAAATTGTTTCTATGTGCATTAGGGTTAATAGTTACCATACCTCCTTGATCGAAGATCAAACACTGATCAGACAATAAAAGTCGAACTGAAGCATTGGTCACTTATTAGTGAGACCTACACTTTAACGTGGAATGGGAACCGCGGCATCGTATCCCGAGATAATCACTTGCTGTATTATTGATGGTCAAGAATGGTCAGGCTAGTCGACGGGGCTATTCATTTTAGCGAAGAATAAAAGGCGCAATACCCAGAGTCAGAGTTATAACAAGTTCAGTCCTTTTCAGTGTAGCTTTTCCTATTATACAAATAAGTTGGCGTGTCAGGACTGGACGTAATTTATATTTAATCTTATATTATATTTAATCTTATATTATATTATAGTATAATCAAAATTCTGCAATTTTCTAACTAACTCGCCATTAGTTACCTACATAATTAATAAAAGTTCCGGTGCGGCTTTTAGGCCGCACAATCATGGTAATGATACATTAGAAGGTCATGGCACCCGATAGACTGCATTCTTGTTTGAACATATTTTTAAATAAATAGCATTACTAAAGGAATGCTTTGGACCCCTTACGTAAAGATTCGTACAATTTATGTAAAACCAGTTAAACTGGAACTAAAAAAATAAACTCTTGATCACCCTGGCACGTAACAATATTGGACGTATAAATTCGCATTATATAAATGAATAAATGTTATTTGGAGAAATTTTAATGTCGATTTTCTTTTCCTTTCATTCTAGCAAATCGAATTTAAAAAGTGTGCTATACATTTTCTTAGTTCGTGCTGTTCTTTTCTTTCAGTATACCTACAAGTGCGAATGGAGTATCTTTATTAATATTTAATATTATTATATTATTTCAGTATCTGACAAAATTGATGTAAGAAAATAATTAATTCAAACTTTGGGGTAATTTATACGATGGATGCCTGTATAGCCGACTTCGTTTTATAAATCCTTCCGACAGGATTGATATGGGAGATTTAGAAAACACCATCCATTAGTTCTTTCGCATGTTGCGGTGATATTTGTAATAAGCAACTATTTATTTAAAAAAATATTACCACAACGGCTTGTAGGGTATAATTAAGTTCAACATTTATATAACAAAATCGATCAAATCGATGACATCGTGCATGTGTATTATTTTGTAAACACATAACTTAAAATTTACTGCAACGTACAATTTATCGTGGTAGACATTATTTTTATTATCTTTTTGTGAAAATCAAAAAATAAGCAAAATTCGGTACCTTGAACTTAATAGTCAAACTTCATGTTTACGGAACGACTCATCAAAAATAAAAATAAACAATTTAAAATAAAAGTATAAAAATATGCAAAAGTTAAGTAACCTGTCAAGTTTACCTTTGTTAAAAAGTAAAAATTCGCATAATTAATAAATTTTATTACACGCGAGATATGTAGTATTTATGTACCTCCTAATACATTTAATATTAATTTAGCAGCAATTAACTTAATTAGAATGATGCAATTTTTCATAATGGCCTCTCGAAAAATATATAGGTCAAATTATTTTTTACAGCACAATAAAATTTTAAAAACTTTCATTTAAATTTTATTGTCGAGTGAATACACAAAAATTAGAACCACCAAGAAGTGGAAATGGAGATAACTCTAAAAAAGCACATCTCGCAAGTCCAAAGCAAAACATAAAAATTTCAAGTACGGAAAATTCAGCCAAGCATTATAATTTAAAAAATCCCCAAATTCATAAACGTCATATTTAATTTAATGCTGCCATAATAAAAAAGAGGTGTAAAGGATTAATATTAATAAACCACATCGTTAGGTTTAAACGACGTGTTTCTGCTTCTTATATTTTCTTCCACGTACATGGGTCATTAAAATGATAAAAAAAAACTAATTGAAAAAATAAAGTGGCATTCCTATTTAATATTTCAAATGCAACTAAAAATTAAATTATTTTTAAACACAATACGATATAATACTAACTTATCAATACTACTTTAATTTTATTGAAAATTTATGTGCGCCTTTAACGTTACTTTATAGTAGAAGAAAAGGCCGGGGTCGTGTCAACATATCTCATTAAAATTAACGACTCCAAAAGTATACTTTAGCTATAAAATATGAAACAAAACCAATTTAATAGTAATGGACAACACAATATTAATTTATTTTGATAAAACACAAAATTATAATTGCTTTTTATACAGTTTACCCCTAAAACAATTTTAAATTTATCAAATAAACTAATTAAATTTATAAGCGGATAACGATTTTATTATTTTCGACGGTGAAACTTTTTTACTTTAATGGAAAAAATTAAGGAACCAACCCTGGAAATACTTAACAACTGATCGGTAAACTTTTTAAATAAATCTTTGGATTTGTTCTAAAATTGCAAAAACTAGGCTTTTCTAGTGTATTTATGACTTGGAGAAACATTTTTTTACTTGTCAATATAAAATATCTATAAGTGAGAGGCGAATCATAACTAGGAGAGACCGGGGCTAGTTGGAGCACAAACATGACTTTTGAAACAACAAAATTTTCCCAACTAGCCCCGGTCTCTCCTATTTAGTTACAATTTTTTTTATTAATTAGGCGCAGTGGCCGCATAATTTGCAAGAAGCCCCGCAGTGTCTTCTTAATGCAGAAAATTTTAATTTTATTGCTGTTAGTCCTGTTTTTATTCACTATGTCGGTTCTTGAATTCACGGTTATACTAAAAAAACATCTGAAATCATCTTGGTTAAGAAGCCAGAAAAAAGCAAACAAATGTTATGGCCATACAAATTAGTTCACTGAGGTGTGAAAAAATAGAACCTGAAGATAGAACTTCGTGGTTAAGAAACCGAGACAATCGCAATTATAATTCAATTTATAAAATATACAAATACATAAATATATTAAGTACAGGATAAACAAATCAACTAATCTTTTATCATAGATAAACGCAGTATTATTGTTGTATTTATATGTTGCATGAAAGTACCTATAAAATCCCTGCTGTCCAAAATAAAAAGGGTGTAAGAACATTTTTTTCCAAATTGAGTTCATAATATTTTTGAAATCTGAATACGAACTTTGTCTTTTAATAAGGACAATTTTGGATGTGGTGACAGTTTTGCCATTTTGTTTTTTGAAAGGTCTACAATTTATTGTAATGTCTTCATTTTAATCAAAAATCACATGGAAATAATTGGGTTCATTCTTTATCAACTCAACCTATTTTTTGCAATAATTATATTCATGTACATATTACACTTCTTCGATTTTGCTCAAATTTTTGATTTCGCTAAGTTATTCCAAACAAACGGACCCGTATTTTTTTGTTTGGCTTTAAAGTGGTCCGTTTACAATGTACAGCCCTACAAAATAATTTAAACAAAAATATTTCTGGGATTTGGACCTTATTAGGGGATATCAAAACTATTTAATCATCTGTCGACGACGGACCACTTAGAGACACTATTTTTTTTGTGAAATAAAGATATTGACTAAGCCTTTTCAGTGAGTTTTTTTTGGAAATAATTTTTCATGTTCCTCTTAATAGGTCTACGATTTGTTTGTTATCTAATTTATTTAATAAGTTCTTTGAGCATCTGGTTTTTTTACATCTTAGGTAGCTTATTACTAGGCTTGCCTTCGACGTGCCTACACCCTGGTGTTTATTGTTGTGATGGAAAATCAGGAGGACCGATGGCTTTAAGTGCCCTCCGAAGCACGGAGTCGAACCGGGCCGAAATAATTTTTTCAGGTGAAGTTCATTTTCATTTGAATGGTTACGTTAAATAAGCAAAATTGCAGCATTTGGGCTTTATTAATTATTTTTTTGGTGATTGTTGAGAAGCCTTTACATTCCACTCATGTTACTGTTTAATGCGCTTTTTGGTTTGGAGGAGTGTTTTGAGTATATTTTTTTGAAAATGAGGCTTGAAACGTTGTTACAGTTAATGGATTGCGTTATAAGGACATTTAGCCTTTTTTTTGCCTGTTGATGATACAGATGTGAGTGATATAATTATGGTTTCAACAGGACTGCGTTACACAGTCACTGAAATATTTAATTTATTGCGAAAAAAATTTTCCCTAATCCACAGCGGTGACTTGTGTGAATACTGGTTGAGTTCAAATCGGTAATTCCGGGTTAGAATAATGGACCTCGCGGAATTGCGTAAAAAAACCCTACGAAAAAACAGGAGCTAATAACCTAGATGTTGATGCAGCTTAAAAAAAATTCCGGATCGAATACTTTCGCGTAATTCTGGAGTCAATTAGCTGTATATTTCTTGACTTTAACCCATTGCAGCCTTGAATTAAAGCCGACATCTAACGCGTAATAGTTGGGAAGGAGCCGTAATTATACCAAAATGTAATAGAACATTTTCATAAAAGGATCGACGTCTGTATACGTGGTCTTGATGGAAAATTGTCCAATATTATTTATCATTCATAATTATTGTCGAGTTTCTACATTATAGGTACAGCTCTTATAGGATTAAACCTGGAAAGAGATCACGAATGGACCAAACTTGGTAATTAAGTGTAAAATAATATAGAGAAGTGGTAATCAAATTTTTCGGGATTCCAAATACCTGACAATTTTGTTTTATCAACAAAACAATGGCACATGTTTTATCTATTATTGCTTAATACACTATCAACGCCACATTTTTTTCTTCAATAAATTGTTAATATCTCAAGAAGCACTGGTCCAAAAATAATGCTAATTTTTGTAAGAGGTAATAATATTTTCTACATAATTGTTGCCTTGATATTTCATCTTAATTCAACTGTTCGTCAGTTATGGTTAAAATGTGTTCATCCAGAATGGAACAAAGTGGAAATCTAGGAAGATATAACATTTTTGAAAGACTCCAGAGGCACGTGACCTCATTTGAATTATTGCTCAACTTTTAATACTAACGGAAAATCACTAACGTCATCCATATCAGATGAACGACAGCATCCAATCTTTTTTAAATAGAAACGCTTTTTTAGATGGTTTTTCAGGAGTTCATAATCCTGATTACAACCACTCAAAATTTGTATACAACAAATGGTACTCTTTTAAGTGAAAAAAGTAATCAAAGAAGAAAACCTGCTAGAAGTGGACAAGTGAAAATGGGGGAATCATAATAAACGTGGAATTTACATAAATTATTATACGTAATTATTATTGATTAATATAATCATACTATACATTATAATAAATTTGAAATTAAATATAAATGTTTTGTAATACTAATAAATATTAATTATCAAATTATTACTATATCACTCCCCCCCCCCATTCTTCGCGTACTTCCCCCTTCTTCTTGGATCTATTGTTGCTCTTAAAGTAGTTGCAATTTCATAAAAAGTGGATTAGCAACCGTTCAAAAACCATGTAAAAGAAAAGCGGTTGCTATTAAAAAAAAATTAGATGATGTCCATCTGATATGGATGACGTAATAAGTGATTTTCCGTTATCATTAAAAGATGAGCAATAATTCAAATAAGGTCACGTGACCTTGGATATTTTCAAAAATTATATATTTTCCGAGATTTTCACTTTGTTCAATTCTGAATGAACTCATTTTAACCGTAACTGACAAACGGTTGAATTTACGAAGAAACGACAAAGGAACGAAATTGTAATAGTATATAACATTACTAGCAAGGTAAGAGGGTTTTTACTGGCGAATGGAGGATATAACTGACGAGCCGCAGGCGAGTCAGTTACCTCCTTGAGCCAGTAAAACCCGTTACCTTGCGTGCATTGTTTTATATTTTATTTGTTTCTCATTTGTAAAAAGGTTAGATAAATTCCAAAAAAATCTCAATAATTTGTCGCAAATGTCGTAAGCTATGGAAGCGTTGCCATGAACATGTCTGTTTATTTTTCTTTACATTTGTTTTGGCGAAAGCGAAAATGAATGTACCAAAAGAAATTATTGAGGCAGCCAGCAGTGTAGCTTCAAGTTTATTACCTGCAAAATCAGCTTCAAGGTACGAGCGAGAATACGACGACTTCAAAAAGTGGCAAAACAAAAATAGTGTGATTGGGGTAACTGAAGATGTTTTGTTGGTATACTTGAATCAACTATCAGCTAGATTCAGCCCTAATACTTTATGGGCAAAATGGTCTATGCTGAAAAGCTGCTTGGAAATGAAAGAAAATGCCCCTGTTCGCAGGTTTGTTTTCCTTAAAAAATTTATTGAAAAATATGACGTTTAGTTGTCATTTGCAGATTTCAAAAGGTAATAGCGTTTCTGAAACGAAAAAATGAGCGTTATGCGCCAAAAAAGGCCAAGGTATTAAGTAAAGAAGAGGTTGAACAATTTCTTTTACATGCTCCTGATGACCAGTGGTTGCTGGCGAAAATTGTAACAATATTTGGGATTTTTGGATGTTGTCGATGTGACGAAATTCTCTCCTTAAACATGAATGATGTAGAAGATATGGGAAAATACGTTATTGTGACATTGCGGCAAACAAAAAATTTAACAACAAGAAGATTCACCATAACCGATGATGGCTGCAGCTTCAAGCCCTGCATGTTATACAGAAAATATGTAAATCTTCGGCCTCCTGGAACAGAAAGCCTAAGATTTTTTTTGACATACCGACATGGAAAGTGCATTTCCCTTAATGCTGGCCAGCACACTATTGGTGGTGTCCCAAAGCAAATAGCGAAATATTTAGGTTTAAAAAACCCAGAGTTATACACCGGCCACTCTTTTCGCAGAACTGGAGCCACTATGGTTGCGGATTCGGGTGGAGATATTTTAGCACTAAAGCGTGCAGGAGGGTGGAAGAGCACCGAAATTGCGATGAGTTATGTCGATGATTCGGTCAACAAAAAAATCGAAATGTCTAGCAAATTATTTGGTAGTAAGGACAGTACAAATGTTCTGCAGTCCTCGAGTTCAGCAGTTTCTGAGTCAACAGATGGTTCATCATCATCAGTATCAACTCTTTCATCATCAAAAATCTGTGTTACTGGAAATAACAATTGTACCATGATTTTCAACATATATGACGATAAAACAAAATTTCCTAATGTAAATAATACTACTAACTTGTAAAAATTTTGCAAGTTAACTGTCAGTTTTACAAGTTAGTGACTTGATAAAATAAACTTTCTTGATTAATATTGTGTTTTTGGAAACTGACGTTTACAAATGAGAAACAAATAAAGAATATTATTACCTATAAGTACAAAAATCAGCATTAATTTTCGACCAGTACTTCAGAAGTAAAATTGACGCATTGGCGAAAATCACGATTTCAGCTCCGAGTTGGCGTATCGAAAGAATAACCTGAGAATAACTTCGAACGACTCTCACGTCTAAACCACTTATCTTAGATATGTTTTCTTAGGGTCCATTTCTAGATAATTTTATGTTCTATAAAAAATTCCTTCTGATTTTTTCGCTATCTCGGTTAGGTTTTGCATAATAGATCATGTGCTAATTTTTTCTCAAAATCTTTGGTTTTTAATTATTTAACAAAATTGTCGAGTATTTAGAATCCCGATAAATTTGATTTCTACTTCTCTACATATTTTAGTTTACCAAGTTTGGTCAAAAGTTTGGTCAAAGTTTTGATCAAAAATCACGTAAAAGCACTGGACTGATATATTATCAATAAAAATATACAGAACTTCTATCCAAAATGTGTGTTTTATTTAAAATTTAAAAACATACCTGTTAAAAAGCCCTTTGTATGTGTAATTAATTAGAATGAAATGGTATCAACACTAAACATATAAATATTTATATACTCGAGAGATAATGTGCGATTACTTTTTTGCGTTTTTCTCAAAACTACCAAACGCGTAAGGACAACAGAATCTCCTCCTCATTTTTAAATTAATTTAAAAGTAATATAAAGATAGAAGTGGGTGTCAAAAAAATAAATATATATTCATAAAAAGGAATACGAATCCATAACAATTTATATATTGACAGTAGTTACGGTTCATCCACAAAATATTTATTTATTGTGTTTATTCTGGTACCCATTAGAGCTTTCGCTAGACATCTAAAATCTAGATGGTACTTCAATATGTCAATTATATCAAGTTTCTTTCCAAAGTGGTTTCCACGTAAACTATACATTTGAAAAAATATGTTTATTTTCTTGAGGTGCAATTACTGAAAAAAAAACACGTAATTTGGATATAAAGTTTAACACAAATAATTAATTACTTAAATTAAACTAACGATGATCATTGAAGTGATGATGCACTTTTAAGGTCGGGTCAAAACATTTATCATGCATTTGAAACGATAAAATACAAAAAAGTGCTTTTTAAATACGTAATTACTGTATCACTTGAAATTTTCTAATTTATATATTATGAGAGTTGGCTACTAAATAAAAAGATTGATGGATCTGAAAGAGAACGACGAAATGTGATATCCTTTTCGCGTAATTTTAGTTTCTTCAATTTTGTTTTTCTTTCGGTAAAATCTTGTCGTTCTTAAATAAACAATAAATTTCGCATAATGGCTTTGTGTTTAGTTAAAAGTTAGAATTTCAAAAAATTTTGTTGTATCAGGATGTAATATTTTTTACAATGCTATCAATGAATTCCAAACATTTCCAATGTTGACGTTAAGAACTTGTAGAATTTATTCAGAAGTTAAAAAATTTGAATTTATATTGAGATAAATTAAATTTTCACTTCTTTTATGTAACTTTTGAAATTATTACTTTAGACAACACAATGTTATTTTTCTTGCAGGATCAAAAAAGCGAGATGAATGAGTTTAGTAATCAATTTAAAGGGGAGAATGGAATATCTCCAGAAAATCCCACTAAAAGGGCTTAAATACATTAGAAACGGCGCCCAAAAAATTATCACTTTTCGAAATAAAAAACGTGAAAGTACTTTGTAATACATAACAGGATAAAAAAAGCGAAATACCATTGTCGTCAAATCAAGGTTTATTAGTCAATATTGATAACAAGAGTAAATTAATTTTTTTATTCCTGTCGAGAGCAAAGTTATACTAATGATAAAAAAAATTTCCCTAAAAGTGATTGATATCTGGAATATTCGGTTGGGTAAGAAACTGGGAAGAGATAGAAATTAAACCAACCCGATCGTCAGCTTTTAATTCAAAAAAATGGTCTTTAGAAAATTATCGAAAACTGTATTTACGCACAGTTATATTTATTAAATTTCTATTGACGCAAATAGAGATAAATTGTTTTGCCATTTTTCCTTCTCAAGATAAAGATTTATAACTTGACGGTGTCATAGCATGATGAAAAAGTTCGAGAGTTTGGTGCTTTAATTGATGAAACTAATAAAAAAAGCATTTAAGAACCTCCCCAGTATAATTAAATTTTAAAATCCTGCTTCGTACCTCTGCGGGTTAAGCACAGTTACATCGCGCTTTTTTAAATATTTAGAGAAATTACAAAATTATTGTTAAAAACGAGGTGAAACCATTAAATGGGAACAACGCTGTTAAAAATTTATCAAATTGAATGATGTTTGAAAAGCTAAACGTTCACATTTTCTGATATAAAAATTTTAGTGCTCCATCAGGATAATGGCATATCTCATGTTACTTAACGTCCAAAAAAGTGAAGTAATTTGGACTAAAATATTTTTTACTTATAATAATATATCAAATTTGCCAAGTATAACGATTTTTTTTAAAATGAAAAGGATGGGTCAGCAGGGACCACTGTCATAAACAGAAACACATCAGGGGGCTATTCTGGAACTTGCACGTTAATGTATACATACGTACGTTTGTGACGTACAAATGTTCTCAATATAGTATGTACAACTCCTCATGTTAATTTGAATATACGACATACTTTCAGATTTCGTTAAAATTTTATATTTACTTCTAGACAATGGTATATGTTTAATTAATGATCTGAACACGTAATTAAAATTTTAAACATCATTTATGTTGCTAATATTATAACTACGTCCTTTACAAAAAAAAATGTAAAAAAACTGAAATTCATTGTAATCCCAAAACATTTCATTTTCATGCGACCCTTAAACATACACTCGAACTTAGAACAACCAAACGGAACAAAATTTTTACAAGCAACTCATCAAGGGTAATTCGTTCAAGGAGGAACCACAACCATGATTGCTTACAACATATCAAAGACAAAACCTCCACATTTTTAAAATCCAAAAATTATACTGCAATTTGGAATTAAAATCCACAGCGTAATCCGACGTTTCTTAACACAACTAAATTATAGATCGGCTTTGTAAGTCCAATAATCGAAGTGCAATTGTTTAATTAGGTAAAGCTGCAGTGTTTAACTTTATTCAGCAATAATAAAAGTTCAAGATCGACAGGCACAGGCACTGTTCGAAGAGAGTGAGCCGGCGAACAAACAACGGTTTAGAAGCGCTGATCTAATTGATACAACAATTAATCAAGTAAGCTGGGCACCAAGTACGTACTTATTCTGAAACACCGAGTTTGCATCATGCAATTTACTAAAGCCGATTGGAAATAAAACGAGTATTTTAGCTATAATCTTAATTTAAAATAAAACATTCTGGAGAATTTTTCGACTGTTAAATCAACATTAGGTAACGCGTTTAATTAGTCCACAAGTTAATTGCAAAAAATTCGCGTGTGAAAATAGAATAGCAAGAAGATGTAAAAAATAAATCTATTTTGAGAAATAAGTCTAATATAAACCATAAGTTCGAAAGATACTGAACCAACGGTTCTCAAAATGGTGTGGTCGATGTGTTGGTCAAAAGTTAATTAGGGTTTGACTGGTTCTCAGTGTTATAATAATTATTAACACAACGTAAGGCGAATTTTGGAGATAACACTTGATGAAGATTGATCAGAAAACCGTTTAATGTTCACATAGTGCGTATATGGCATTAGTTACAGTTCAACTTCAAAAAGAGGTCCATCATTGTAGTTGGGAAAGTACTGCACAGTGTTGTTATTAAACTCAACCAACCTTGCAAAATTATGGAAATATGTAAACTATTCTAGCCGACCTAACGGAAACACCAACACAAACGTAATATAGTAGGTACAGGGTGTACCGGGAACGATAAACACTTTTCAGGTGGCGATGGAAGACGTTTTTCAAGATGATCTCTTTACAGCAATATTTTAAATTTCTACTTTCGAATCGCCATATCACCGAAAATATTGATTTTTTAGTGTAAATATTAAAATGCCCTTTTAAAGAGCGTGAAATTATCTAGAAACTGGATTGTAGCCCTTTGTTGACCATGATCAACGGATTTGAAATTATGGATTAAATTAAGTAACAAAATGTTGAAAAAGACGAAGTTTTGTGTTTTGCTTTTTCTGAAAGTCCCTGAAAAAAAATAGACGCCTCATTCCGGATAGTTTAACGTGCTATAACTTCAATGCATTGAATTAAAAATAAGCAATCTATTTCAAAAAAAAATTAAATTATAGGGATTAACGTAGTTTTTCAGTAAAATACAATACAAAAAAATATGTATTAATAAAAATACCAACTGGAATTTGTTTTTCAAAAAAGTTTGTAACCCATTCAATTTACTATCGAGAAAGGGCGCCTATTATTTTGCAAAACGATTAGTTTAAAAATACCGAGTTCGCAAGAAAAACAAAACAAACTAGAAGTTGGAATTTTTCAACATTTATTTGCTTAATTTAGTCAATAACTTGAAAGCCATTGATTTTAGCCAATAAAGTGTTATAATCTAGTGCGTAGATAATTTCAACGTCTTCAAAAAAGAACTTAACCGTTAATACTTAACAATCGATAGTTTTGATGCTATGATCATTTAAAGTTAGGAATTACAATGATTGCTTTAAAGAGACGGTTTGGATTTAGACAAATTTTTTTAATTATCGTCACGAGGACACCCTGTTTATTGACAGACAGAAGTGACCAGCAGGGTACCTGTAAATTATTGAATTTTGTAATGCCCGATTTCTTCACTAAACTTAATCTATAGTTATCTTGGGGACAACTTGATTCGACAGATATCTGTAAATTAAAACAAATTTTGGATTTCCTCATGTCATGGATGCACTTAAAAGTTAGGTTATTGCATAAACTAATGACATAAAATGCTATGTTACCAAGTTAACTTTAAGTTATCTATCCTTTACTTGACGCCTACTGTTATTAGAGTGAAGAAAATCATTTTTTTTGTCCGTGAGATAACCTTAACTTATGGTTAGTTGTCAGGAACTTTGTCTAAACGTGAAGAAATGGGGCATAAGTCATTAACTTAACTACTCTTAAGGTCGATCTTTTCAACTCTTGACTGTTATATTAAGCTTTTGATTGCATAGTGACGTTGTGTCCTGTTGCAGTAACTATGACGTGAATTACTGCAACAGGACCCGTCACAAATGTTACTAACGTCGCTAAACAAGAAAAAAGTTCAACTAACAGTTAATTATTTGGAACATAAAAGTAACTAGCTTTTACCTAACTACTTATAAGTAAGTAACCAAGTTATTTTAATTACTTTAGTTACTTAGGTAACTTGGTTACTGTTAAAAGCAGTTGAGTTATTTAATTTACTTGATCACCCTATATTACGAGTCTACTAAACGGAAGTGATTTATTTAATTGTTATTACTTACTTTTATTACTGAAGATAAAATGTTCATAATATTGATATTGATCGTTTTTTTTCTAAACCAAGCAGTTGTTTTTGTAACTAATTGAATTTCTCCTTGTATTTTTAAATTTATAATTTTAAAATACCTATTTGAAATTTGTGAACATTGATTTTTCTACAGCTACTTGGCACAATAAATTATCAAACTAATGATTCTGAGGTTATGAAGTAACACACAAATCGTCTGCCTTAAAGGGGGGGGGGGCTAGAAAACAGTTATTTGTACCATTCTATTCGAATTTTGATTCGCAAGACTTACAAAGTTCATTTAACGGTTCCCAAATAAAAAAAAATGATATTGTGCGATATTGCAGATCTTAACAATTTTCCTTCCTTAATTTAAAAAATTGATAGCTGGGTTCAAAATCAATTAATTCGAGATAAACCAGACGCAGACGATAAACCAAATAAATCAAAAATATAAAGAAAATTTCCTCGTTACTTTTTGGAGCAAATTATGTCAAGAATATCCCGAGTAGTAGAGACGCGTAATCCGTATAATTGTTGCCGTTCGCCTCAAAGTTCTTGAGCGAATCGCAAATCTTCAATACATAATATTTTATTTAGGAATAAAATTAAAGCATTTAAATCGACTTCACCCAGTTCCATCAGACATAAAATCCAATTATCTTATGTAAAAAAATGCAAATGCTGTTGTTCCCAAATTCGTTAATTATTTAGTTACCAACATAAAAAGGTTCCAGTGCGGCCTTTAGGCCGCAACAACACATTGGAAGCTAGTTTTATATACACTAAAAAAGATAATCTTCATATATCAATGAACTCGAGTTCACATGGATTTTATAATGCTTTCGTAAGTGCAATAAACAAATTAAAATTAATAAATCAAAAAGCTTCTTTACTCGTAATAATACTATAAAAGTTTTATAGATATACAGCGGTGTGAATTAAAATAGGTGTGTATACCATAAAAATACATAAACATAATTTACACTTATTTTTTTAAATGTAATTACGGCGCTATTTGTTGCCGAACATCAGCAATGAAGTAACTTTTGGAAAGAATACCTAACAACAGGTTAAATGTTAGGAAATTAAAGGGTAATTCCCAAATAAATGTAAACGTGATAAATTCAACTGTGAAATAAAATAGGTGTGTGTTGTAATTGTTAAAAATAAACAAAAAATAAAGTAAAATTTTATATGAAATAAGTGGTGGGTACATAATTAATTGTAGAATTGGTATTTATTGATAAAAAAATTTACTTGTATAGCAGTTATGGGTCGCAAAAAGCACTGCACAGATACTGAACGCAATTTGGCTATCTCACTACGTAAAAATGGAAAAACTTATAAAGAAAATGCGAAATTAGTTGGGAGATCTGAAAATTTTGTAACAAATGCCTTGAAATGGAGGAATAACAAAGAAAATCGCGGTCGACCTATGAAAATATTGCCAGTAACAGAACGACAAATAATCAATATGGTTAAGAAGCACCGTTTCGTTACGTCTACAACTATTAAATGCGACTTAAATCTTAATGTACACACATTTACAATCAGAAAAAGATTGTTGAAAGCGAAATTACCATCCAGAAGTTCCAGAAAAGTACCATTATTGAGTGTACGCAATGTTAAGAAACGAATTAAGTTTGCCAAAGAACATCTTATGTGGTCTCAAAGCCAATGGCGAAATATTCTATGGACGGACGAGTCCAAAATGAATATGTTCGGTTCTGATGGTAAGCGGCACTATGTTTGACGCCCTCAAGGCAAAGAATTTTCACCAAGGTATACAATCAAGCCCATAAAACATTCTGGAGGAAATATTATGGTGTATAGGCATGTTTCTCTTGGTATGGTGTTGGACCGATATACTGGATAAAAGAGATTATGAACCAAGCAGTGTATGTTGACATTTTAGAAAATGTAATGCATCCATATGCTGATGAAAATATGCCATTACGGTGGGTCTTCCAACAGGATAACGACCCAAAGCACACTGCAAAGAAGGCTAAGGCTTGGTTTCAACAGAACAACATGAATGTTATGGAGTGGCCTCCTCAATCACCGATCTGAATCCGATCGAGAACGTTTGGGCAGACGTCAAGACGAGAATTTCTAATGTAAAACCAAAAAATAAATCCCAATTGTGGGAAGCTGTGTCTGCTACATGAAACTCAATACCTGTTGAACGTTGCTAGAAACTGGTTGATTCTATGCCGCGCCAAAGCCACTCCGTTATGAAGAACAAAGGCTATACGACCAAATATTAAAAGTACCATGCATATCATTCAATGAATTTCAATTTATAAGAGAAATAAATATTTTTTTGAATTTACACCTATTATTATTCTCACCTAATTTTTCTTCAAGTGCTTATTACACATTATTGAAATGAAATTTTCCATTGATATGTATAATTTTATCTTCCAAGTAAAAAGAAATTAACAAAAAAAAAGTTGCATCACTAAAGGTAATCTTGTTTTAAAAATATTAAAGAATTATGAATATTTTTTGGTCACACCTATTTTAATTCACACCGCGTACGTAGTACATACATTGAATTTTTCTTGATTGATAGAAATTTATTGATTCTATTAACATTTCTATTGTATTTATGACAGTTTTTGATTTGGTGTATAAAATCCAAATTTTGTCATTCCCTAATCGATTAAATTTTTAGTTATTTACCTAAAAATGATCCAGTGCGGCCTAAGGCCACACAACTATATCAATTACACCTTCTAGTTGCCAAATATTTACGCCAATTATAAGAAGGAATGCCAAAAACTAAACAATTTCGTTCATCTCATTAAAAAAGACATGTAAAAGAAATTAAAAAAATGAATTTAAATATTTTAATATTTTTCTAGCTCCAAGGATTCCCCGCAAAGTATTGAATATTAAGAAAGGGTTTTGCGACCAAAAACGTTTGAGAAATGCTGTTCTAGACAATGTTTCATTGTCTTCTTGTGTTCAATTTATACCCTGCGACATTTTTGTTTTTGAATTTTGTACGGTAATTTAAAAACTTGCGTACCACTGTTTTAAAGCAAAACTGAACCAAGTTAAATCATAAGATCAGGTTCAAAAAATGTATTTAAGAAGCTATTTATCTAATTTTTGCAAATATTGATTTGTTTATTTCGTTGCAAAATAAAAACAGTACCAGAAGAAACAAATTTGGAACTGGAATTAAAGGTATGTCACAATTTTGAATAACATTTTTGAAAAAGTATTACATCCATTACATTCTGAGCTTATAAAATGGAGTTGTTGTGACATTTAAATAAAGCATGGTGGACGTCATGCCAGCGATTACCAATGTTGTCACAAAAATGATAGTTTTCGAAGAAAGGGAACTGAGCGGATTCTAAGTAAGAATTAGTAGGAAGCTGATAACACTAGACAACAAAAATAAAATTATTATAATACGTAAACTCTATACAACCAATGAACAAACAACACTTTAGTAGGGCACTAAAGACTGTTCCAACGATTATTCAACTCAGACATTGTAAAGTCTTTTGAACCAATATCTGAGTTGAATAATCTATTGGACAAGTTCCCTAGAGGTTATACCGGCAAAAGTGTAGGGGCGTTGCACGAGTTATGTGGCCGTACGCCTGTTGCTCGGAGCAACGCGTGTTAGAATTAAAATAAAGAAGAATTTTTTCAAAGAAATTAAGACTTTCGAAATATTCGAATAATCAACGAAACAGCCGCTGACATTACTGCGACATTTACTGTCATGACAGGAAAGTTAAACAGTAGGTCCCCTAATCAGTATGTAAAAGCACTTCAAATACACATCACAGATATAAATTAATGATCGCGACGTTTGGTAACAAAGAACACTACTAGGGGAAGATGATTAATTAGTTTTCAATCAAGCAATAATTTGTTTTAAAAAAATAACTATAAATAAAGTCGTTTTCAGTAAACATTACATAACAACACCTAAGAGTTATGGTGTGCCCATAGGTACTGTTATAGGTGAACTTAACTGCAAACTGCTATGCCCCTCTCCTGCGTCTGTGTTATGCGGTGGAAGTTTAATATACCCATGGGAGACCTAATGTTTAATGTGTGTTCCGAACCACAGAAAATGTGATTAATTTGTGGTTGACTTTTGTCATTTTTCAAGTTCTTATTCGTCTGGAGTCGAACCGAATACAGAGTATTAAAAGCTAACGAGTTCTAAAAGCTAGTTTTTCGAAAGTGACTACTCTATTCATAAAATTCAGGTTCAAATCACGACTCACTGTTTTCAGTACTGATTTATGTAAGGTTAAAATTTAATATGTGGGTTGAACTGAAGTTGGAAGATATTGGTCATGACACCTTTTCGGAAACCACAGAAACCGTTTTAGCGTAAACCCGAAGAACACATTATATAATATGATTGTGGTGCCGCCTTTAGCGTAGTGCGGCTACAACAATGCCCAATTAATGCTGAACGGCATAATGAAAATATCGATATGTAAATGTATGTCACGAACATGCACATTTTTACTTAAAAGTGTCGCAGAGGAAAAAGAGTGCAAACTGCTACATTTTAATACGACTTGAAATAATAAAATTAACAAGACTTGAAACAATTATCCAGACAGTTTTTGTATTCAGCAACGCACTCCAGACAATAGATACTAAAAGCTAAAAGAAATGCTGAAGTTTTATTCGATTAGAAAATCTAATTTTCGTCACAATTTTAGCAAAAAGCACAATCTTTAGTATTCCATTTCATCGCAGTTGCAGTAATTGTAAAATGTGAAAAAATTTTAGTTAACAAAAATATAAAAAATAATTGGAGAAAAGTTTCCCGGATTGAAGTTGCTATGCTAATCCCTGGGAGTAATTACCACAACCCCGTTCGGCTCAGACCACTGCAGAGGGAGAACAGTATCAGGCAGATCATAGACCAGGCTTTCAATTTATTTGGAGTAAAATAAAAAGATCATTTAAAATTTTTCCAATTTCGTTGTTCATAAAAAAATGGAACCTGGCGTTTGTGTTTATGAAACCAAGTTGATGATGCATGGAGTATAAAACCGTAACCGGTGTTATCTGCTATATCAATTAATATAATATTTAAAAAAAATATTTTACAGCTTTTTCCATCGTAGCCTTTTACGATTGACACTTCAATCCATAATAAAACACGATGTTTGATTTAATTTATTTATTTCTATAATGGAAGACGTAAAATAAAACTTGATTGAATATAAATGCGATCGTCTCAATGCTAAGTAAATTCGATTAGATTTTGATTTGATACTGAAAGAACGAATCATGCAGTATTATTTTTTGAAATTTCAATGCTATGGGTACAGCTTATTTAACTTAAGATATTTATTGAATCTAAAAATGTAGGAATAAAAATAGATGTTGTTGGTATGGCGATGTTAAGTACTCAAATTTTTTCTAAAGGAAATTAAATTATTGCAACCAATTTCGTTGTAAATTCTCGTCGAAAAGTGTAAATGAAAATTCAAGTTTGGTTTCATTCGAGTGGTTACACGCCACGACATGGTTTATATTACGTCAATGCTCAATCAGCTGTACCATCAAAGAAATGTCATTTAATCCGTGTTTTACTTTTTATATAATATTATTAAAATTCTCGGATTTTTAACTATAATTGCGAAATTGTAAAAACTCGATTATATAACAACTCGATTGGATTTTAAAATTATTATTAATGCGGAAGGTTTAAACAAGTGATTGATTGGTGAATGGTGAAACTTGAAATTAAAAAAAATAGAGACATGAAATTCCAGAATCAATATTATTTAAATTATGCATTAAACATAACAATAGCAGTCTCCTCGTATCGAGTGCTAACTGGAATAACCAAGCCGAATTTCCAACTTGGTTGAAACAAATGATAGCAATTTGAGGCTTAAAAATCCTTTCGAGGAGAAATGGAATTTTTAAGATTAAACCTAAAGATGGTCGATAATATTAAAAAGTAATTTTTGGTATTCGATTTGCGAAGACCTGCAAGTTAGTGTGGAATATATTTGGGAAACCAAATAACTTCCTAATTTGGCGTCACCAATTTAAGGAATCGTTAGAATTAAAGTAATCTTTTGTTTTTTAAATTATGATATTGAGCGAAAAAAACTGCGAGCAAATTAAAAATATCGAAAATTAAACAAGATTTGCGTAAAAAATTGACGTCAAGAAGTGACTGGAAGGCTATTTCCAAGAATTCGACTTACCTAAATGTTTGTAAAAATCCCAAATAAAAAAATACTCGCAAAACAAAAACATGTTAATTCGTAGGGAAGAACACTAACATACTCATCAAAATCAAAATAACAACTAACGGAATTGTAAAATTGCAACACACAATCGCAGATCGTTGATCGTCGCGGAATACCGGAGTCTTCCGGGATTACGTCAATAGTATTTTCATCTCGTTCTATCTTGCACGCCCCCGCTACAATGAGTGTGTATATACCCAAGCTTTAACTGTTCTACGTCCTACCCTTTAAAAGAGACCGCGCAGCGGTGGTGGTGTTTTCTTGCCACTTTCATTTTGATATTTAAAAATACAACCAAAAATGAAAAGTTGATCCAAATTGAGTTTCCTCAATTTTTCAACATATAAATAACAATAAATATCCAATATGACACTTAAATACATAAACGAAACTGCTCCTTTATGTGACTAATGGCAGGAAATTAAGTAACGCGATTCAATACCATCAAAAAATGCAGGGTCATTATCGAAAGATTGAACAATATCACAAAGAACAAGTCAAAAACCACATAAAAGGGTGTCTATTTATCGATTGATAATAAAACGAAAAACCTTTCCATTAAAACTGTTTGTTCTATCGATTTTGTTATACCTTAAATTTAGCTTATGTGATACTTAAAACCGTCTTTGTACATAAATTTCCACTTTATTAGTTAGCAAACTCATTACTTTGTCCCTCTCGTATTGCCAATAGGTTCCCAATTATTCATCGCGACAAGGATGAAGAAACGCAATGCAAAACTCGCGGTTAGAAAAATTAAAACTCAAATTTAACACATCAATTTTATTATCTAAAAAGTTATTTTGAACATTTCTCGTTTTTGCAAGTCCCCAGGGCAAAACTCATAATAAAATATTTTCCAATTTTGTACATTAGGACTCATTAAAATCCGTTACTTTGAATAACATTTTTTTCAATTTCTCTTGTTGCACATAGATCCGTTTTTGCAAAACCCAGCACAATTTGACCTTCGCGATTATTAGTCCCCATTACTAGATATAATTACTTTATACTCATTACCACTAGAAAAATTGTACTACTAACAATTTTTAAAACGTCAAGTTTTACATCCTTCGGTCAACTTTCCCACATTCTTACCAAAGTGCGTAATATAAAAACGACCCATAACTTACCATTATAGTGTCGAAGGTGACGCCACAAAAATAAATGAAATGATGCAAGACTTTTAAAAAAAACCGAAACAAAGGCAATAAATTGTAAAAAAATTAGAGTGGGTTTTCAACATCTCAAGAAAATATGGACATCACGAAGGGCTGAAGTCATCCTCGAAATGTGCATGTTAAAATAAAATATCATCAGATAAGCCCAAAGTAGCAGTTGTATACAAAGGATCTACTTGACAAAAACTGAAAACCTTATTTCTCAAAGATTTAACTACTGGATTAGATCGATTTTTCTTGGCGTTAGAGGAACAAAGCTCTTAGTGGATCATTTACCCTGTTATGATGCATTAAAAAAATTAAATTGCAATTTACAATTATTGCATTACAGCGCCACCGCCGCAAAAATAATTTCGTCCTGTTTGTTTTGTGTCACCTCCTGAAGAGACAATCAATTTTCTTCTTTTGTTTCAATTAAGAAGGCATGTAAAGAAAATAATAAAAACTGTTAATATGACACGAATATAAACCATATAACTTGAGAACGATTTGTTTTTATGATTTAAGGCACGAACTATAGCAGCAGACATCGGGTCTTGGCAGCACATGCGGAAACAGCTGAATACGGGGGCAGATGGTATACGGAATTCACCTGGCTATATTAGATGAAAAAATAAACAAAATCCTTTAATTTACATACTACGGGAATAATTAAAAAGAAAATTAATTAAACCGGTTAAATTGCTTCTGAGGCGTTTTCCCCAAAATGGGTTAAATTGAGTGGGTAATTTTGGCGATTTTCTTATATTATAAACGATAACATTTATAATAAATTTTGTCGATAACGTCACGTCGGTGCAGCTGCAAAAGTTATAAGTCAACAGAAGAGATCTTAAAATTTCAATTTATTCGGTACTTATACGGTAATTACGTGTGCCAATATTTAACAACCGATTCAATTTCTTCGTCTTGTACAGAGTGATCTTCTAAACATAAAAGTCTATTTAACGTAACCAATTTATGTGCACACTCAATATAGTTTCCCTATAGATTTACACCCTAATATGAGGGATGAAAGTAACTCAATCTTTTCTAATTAAATTGATGACCTTTTAGTTCCAAGTCGTTTAGTGTACCGTATTATTGAGGAGAAAACTCCAAATTAAACTATGAAATTCAATTTTACAACTTCACACTGATGAAAATACAAATTTGCCAAATTAACCACACCAAAAACATTTTAACTACGTGGGTAAACCGTCGCGCTTGTGAACGAGTTCAGAGGTTAAATTTTAAATTACACGTTATGTTGCTTCTAAATCATATCAGCTTATATATCTGTTTAGAAATCAATTAACGCGATAATTTATACTAATCCGATTAACGCCCTTAAGTTTAATTTAATGCAATTAAACATAATTAAATAATTTAGCACCCAAAGAGCTGCAATAACTAGCAAACTGTGTAACGCTTCGAAAAGGTTCCTTTATATTATTAACATTGCACGGTGGCTTGGCGTGACAGCTACAAAACGAAAATTTTAAGATTCGAATCACGGACGTGGGGAAATCTCCCAGCTTAGCCTCTGGTATACAGCGAGACTCTTATCTGTAAAGTAAAACTAAAGCACGAACAAAAAAGATTTGTGTAGCATAAAAGCTGATGAAAACTGTTGGAGTTGAAACAATAATGGGCAAAAGTCGGCCCGCCAGTTGAATTTGTCCGGCCCGCGACAGTATTAAATTATTTTAAAAAAAAGTAAATTAAGTTCATCGTGAAAAGAAAACAGAAAAAATTGATGTTGACAGCTAAAATAAGATTTAAACTTGATATAGGAGTATAAGTAAGCGTGATTCTGAAAAGGTATTTGTCAAGTAGACGACTCAATATTGTTATAAGACTGCAATCTAATGTGACATTATCCGCTTATGACGATAACTTCAAACTTGAACCATTTGGGAATACGATTTCGATAAAAATTATCAAGGATTGAATTTTGTACATCATTATTAACGAAAATAGTAGGAACTTATCCTCAACCATCCTCAACATTTACATAACTTAATCTACATTAACGACATCTTATCTGCAGTCTTCGTCATTTAAGTTTATCATAGAGGGCGTCTCTAGCGACGAGTGAGATTTATAGCATAATTATGAAAACACGAAAAAAAATAAAATTTTAAAATATAATTTCAAATTTAGTTTTCATAAATCTTAAACTTACTTACATAAATTATTACCTCGTGAAATGTTAGATTAAAATTTAAGAATTAATAAGCTAAATAAAAGTTCATTGAACAAAGGAAAAATAACTGTTTTTACATTAAGATCAAACCGTTGATATATTTTTCTCAATTATTCAATAATGTGAAAACAATAAAAATTACTTAAATCATTGAATTAATTATCATCGACAGTCGATAATGACATAAAAAGACCTTTTGTTTGAATTGGTAATTTAAGGTTATAAACAAAAATTTATTGTTGCTTAGTCGGTCACGAAAGTTCGATCGTTCTTGCTTAAAAGTAATAATACATAGTACATTATTTTTGTTTAAAAGCTGATATGAGCAAGAAAAAATGTGAACATATTCTTCTACAAATTTAAATTTGACATTGACAATAATTGACATACGTCACTGTCACGTCATGAACGCGTTGATATTACGTAATAAACAAGAAAATTAATTCGAATCGTTGGGAGGGCATTTTTTTCACTGCAAGTGAATGAAAACTAAATTTTTAATATTATCATATTATCTATTACCCACCACGACTACCGAACATTTATATTGTAATGTTGCAACCGACTTTTAAATTTCCCACTCATATTTCCTAAATATCTAAACCGATCCAGTTTACACCTGTCGTTTAGGTAGCCACCTATACATTAAATTCAATCATTCCATGACTTGACCTCAAGTAGGATACCATGGACTGTATGGAAATGCATATAAATTAATATAAATCATCGGTTTACAGCATATAACCTAAAAAAATTTAGATATAGGTGACTATCTAATCAACGGGTGTACACTGGGTCAATAACTTCAGGCCGAATCGTACCTAATAATATCAAACTACCACTGTCGTGCATAGTAGCAGTAAACCCCATTAACTATATTGAGGAGGGGGGGGCGACGACTCCAAATAAAATTTTTAATTTCCATAATCGATGTAATATAATAGCCTAAATTTAAATGTGTCTGTAACTAAATACCATGCGGCCTTTAGGCCGCACAATAAAGGCAAGTAGTAATATAATAATTATATGCAAATAACGACATTGTATTCTGGTTTCAGGAGAGCAGTGCCCCGCCGCCCTACCAGCACCACTGCTTTTTTATCGCTCAGAGGTTTCTATGCGTTGTGGATTTTCCTAACCTAACCTGATGACAAAAACAAAACTGTTCCTTTTAATACAGAATATTCAAACACCGACCGCAATAAAACCGGATATCCAAACAGATCAACTTGCTTTTTCCATCCCCAAGGCGAATTTATTATTATTTATTGATCAAACTTTCGATCATCTAATTAATTTAATTAATTCGGCCGTTGCTCTTCAGGTTTTCTCATCAGCTGATTTAATTCCGGTTAAATAGTGCGTTATATAAAATGGTTAAATAGTGCGTTATATAAAATAATATTTTTAAAAATTAAAACCGGCTTCAAAAAGTATAGTCATATTTTGATTCAATAAATTTTTTTTAGCTGAATAGTAACGCAATACAAGATTATGCATATAATTTACAATAAAAAAGAAATTCACAGTAATAATACAACGTGTTGACATTTCACCTGCTACTTTGGTAGTGTTTATGGATACTTTTTTGCGATCGCAATGCTGTTAGTTGAGCCATCTGTATCGTATGCGCTACTTGTAATATTTGCGGCGCGAAAATATTTCAAATTTAAAATATATCATTACAGTATTTAAAATATAGTAAAAAATTTGTAATTTATCAAATAACGATAATATGAACCTTTACTACATTATGTCACGGCGATAGGGTTACTATTATCAACCACTACGAAAAATAAAAGATTTGGCACTATTTTCGATTCTTAGGATGTCCTTTTTCATGTGACATTGTAAGATTTCTTTAGCGCAACTTATTTCCATAATTAAATAAAATCGCCGAAAAACACCATGTGATGTCATAAGGATGTAAGACCGCAACCGCGTCAAGTACGTTTAGATGCCTCGGTGCCTTTATGTTAAAAATCTAAAATTTTGCACTATTATTCTACTCAATACCGGAATTAAGTGGCTTATTTGAATTATAAATTTATTATAAGTTGATTTCCGCGAGGTTTTGCTTGAAACCGTGCAAAAACTAAAACAGATTAGAAAAAATGACATAGGAAATTAAATTTCCCACAGAAAAGTTCCGATAGCACATTTTTATCTTTAATAGTCGAGGCCAGCGGTTCTCAACATTTCAGGTTCCGTATTTCGTGATACCAATAATAAGGTAGCAATATGGAAAATATTTCTTTCGCTCTAAAGATAGCCCTTATTAAATGCGTCTACAGCGATCTACAACCTTCGAATGTGTAATGAATGTATTTTACAGGGTACCTATTGAATATCCTAATAAAAATTCACTGACTTTTCCAAGCTTTCCCTCACTTTTTGAAACTCTGTAATTTCCAAAAAGCAATAATCTGAATCTTTCGAACAAAATATGTATATAAAGACAAAATAGCAATACCAAGTACAACAATCGGGCAACTAATTAATAAATTTCATCTTTTTTCATTTTCATGAAATTTCTCTGATCCTAATTTTAGTTTTCTTGACTTGCCAGACCAAATTTGTACATTTTATAAATTCTTCGGCTTTTGGGAACCCCGTTTTAATTTATTAATTGTTTATTGTTTCCAAAGTCTTCATTTATTATATCATCATAAATATTTTCACTCTATAAATGTACATTCATATGTACTATGTATTTATGCTTAAATGAATGAGCAAAATGTTTATCCTGTGAGTATAGGGGTAAATCCTATTTCTCTATCAACAGGCTGTGAGCACTGTTCATTTAATCGAGCTTGATCTTAATCATATCTGTATTTATCTAAAAATGCACAAAGTAGTTTTCCGAACTAAAGAGCACAAATTTTCGTAAGTAAATTACACTGCAAAATAAAATTCGTACACGTTTTGTCATACTGTGACATTTTCAGGCAGTCCCAAGTAACACCAACATCGGTTTTATACCGGTATACCATTGATACTATACCATTTCAATGGTATACCGGTATAAAACCGACGTTGGTGTTACTAAAATGACGAGAAACTTTGTTTACATATTACCAGTGGCGGCTGGTATATGTAGGGCGACGGGGCGCCGCCCTCCCAAAATATAATAGAAATTCGTGCGCACTATTATAGTAATTTAGTTGAATATTGGCTACAAATCCCAGCAAATTTACAGCGAACTTACGAGTTAACCCCCCCCCCTTAAGGTAGTACATTCGCGACATTACATTGATTTTAACCTTCCTCTCCCCCAATCGAAAGAAACAAATACGTTGTAGCCTCCATAACATGTAGCATAATATATGAAAGGTGTTTCCCTCCAGTGCGGCCTTTAGGTCATGATTTTGTATTATTAGCAGTAATTTATTGTTCTATTATCAATTACTTTCTCAATTATTTATTACTTTCTACTACACCTTTTCCAGCAGTAATTCAGAAAACCTCACCTGCTGTTCAGAAATCGTGAATTGTAATTCAGATTTGTCAACTGATATTCAGAAATCGTGAATTGCAATTGCAATTGACAAATCTGAATAACCGTTGACGATTTCTTAATATTAATTGACAAATCTGAATAACGGTTGACGATTTCTGAATATCAATTGACAAATCTGAATAACGGTTGACAATTTCTGAATATCAATTGACAAATCTGAATAACGGTTGACGATTTCTGAATTACTGGTGGAAAAGGTGTAGTGCGTGATTATAGTAGGAGGTAGGTATCTGAAAAATGAACCAATGGGAGATGCCTTATGAAAAAACAGATAGACAGAGATGGTGTTTTAAGGTCGTACTGATGGGTCGTCCATAAAGGACGTCCACGCATTGGGGGGAGAGGGGTTTGGAGAAATGTGACGTCCGCATAAAAATTCCAGTTTTAGGATTTCTAAAAAAATTGTGTTTGATTATCTTAAAAATTTATCTAAATTCTTGATTGTTTAATTCCAAATTTTATTCAGTTATAAAAATTAATGAATAGCTTTTTTTAGTTTAGAATGTCAAGTTAAATGTTAGACAAATGAGGGGAGGAACTTTGATTTGTGACCATAGAAAGTTCCTGGGAGGGGGTCCGAAGATTGCGACCAACTGTGGCAAGGGAGAGGGGGTTGAAATGTCGAGAAAAATTGCGGACGTCCTTTATGGACAACCCCTAATTCATGATTACCTAGTTTGTGCGGCCTAAAGGCCGCACTGACGAACCAGATCATCAGCCAAGGATTATGCACCATTAGCACAAATATCTATAATAACAACGTCGGATTTTCTTGTAATTATGTATGAAACCCTTGAAAAACCCATTTCGGTTTATATTATTCTCCCCCCCCCTCCCGTAAGAAATTCATTTAAATAAACAAATGCTACCTGGACAGAACGACAGTATTATATCGTGTACGTCAAGAAACAAATGGTACAATGGAAGATATACTTTTTCTTACTGATTAGTTATAGCTAAATATAATATTTATATTTCGTGTTGACTCAGTGGCGGCTCCCCCTAAAGAGCACAAGGGCTCGTGTCCTCCTATCCAAAGTCGTGAACAATAACTACTTAAATGTAATAAGAATTTTAAGTAAATAATAATAGAGTAGTAAATTTACAGTTATCCTTTAAATTTAGGCAACTGAGAGACCAATGGTCTGGGGAATGCTCCTAGGATATGGAGATCAAGATGTTGGGGGTTACTCCATATACAGTTTTCAAGAATTTCTTTTGTAATTGCAAGGAAATTCGACGTTGTAGTACTCGTCCTGATTACCCGGTCTGTCAGTGCGGCCTATAGGCCGCACAATATAGGAGGGCCTTAAGCCGCACAAGCATGATAATGTCGCACTAATAGAAAAGTAATAAATAAATAAATGAGAAAATAATTCATATAAAAATACTACTTTATATGAAAAGGCTACAACGCATTTGTTTCTTTCGATTAGGGGGGGGGTAAATCAGAGTAATGTCGCGAATGTACTACTTTGAGGGGGCGTTAGTTTGCTATAATGATGGGGGGTATTACAAGTTTAATTTTTTACATTTCGGTGAAGTGTTTTAACTCCGGGCCACCGTTTACAGTTCAAACGATGTTGAATTGTCGCAAATATTCAGTGGCTTAACTGCAATGGTGCGAGGAGTACATTCGCATTAAAAACTATTATTCCGAGTTGTTATTCTATTTGGGAGTGCGGCGCCCCGTTGTACTCCACGTACCAGCCACCTCTTGTAATTATTTTGACGATTTCTTGTTCGTTTATAACAGTGGTAGGCAAGCTTTTAAATATCTAGTATATAAATAGAAAGGTTTTTTTAGTTTTTCTACTTTAATATCTTTATTTGTCGCGAAATGCTCTATCTGAAATGAAAACAATTTTGGTCACTAACAATTAATAACCTTTGATATTATGTTGTATCAAAGTTTGATATCAATACTATGCTTGGATTAATGAGATTCAGACTGTAAATAATACAAAAAATATCCAAAAAAGACATAAATAAGTCAGAGGCAACAATGTTTACAACGGCTTATTATTTTTAAATCTAGTACGTAATTGCCTTGGTTTTGCGGCCCAAGGGCCGCACTAAATGGCCGGTTCAACGGATTAATTTTAAGTAGCAAACAGATAAATTAAGATTATAAATTACATATTGAAGATCTACTTTCGTCCATCATACACTACCAATGATTTTCGGGAAATTGGACTAGGTACACTATAATTCAAACAACTGTATAAGAAGTCGACGTTTCGCCCAACCTTATTGTAGGCTTCTTTAGGACTGAAATTGTATTTATTTAAAATCTTAAAAATTACGAGCCGAACCTTACCGCGAGCGGAAGAATAAAATATTATATGGCAATTATTTCACTCTTAGTGCGAAACTGCTACGATTTCTTACACCTTGTCCATTAATCAAGGAAATTCATTACAAAATATTTAGCAACAAATATTTAACGATTTAAAATAAATCTGACTATGACTTTTTTAAATGTTTTACAAATGGTAATTTTATTCTTATTATGATGTTTTTTGTATTAAAATATTTAAATAAATTAACAGTTGAATCTCGTTGATCCATTCATGCGCATAATTTGTGGGCAGATAAAAGATAATTTAATTAATTATCTTGCTGCTCTTAAAATTAAAGTTTTAAACAGAAAATTATTGAAAAAAAGGCTTAGTAAAATTTTAAAAAGGGGACAATTTAAATGTTTATCACGTTACATTTTGAACTTTCGTGCGCCGCATAGTTTACGTACCACTGGTTTATAATAAAACCATAAATAATATAAAAAAAGATTTACTTGAAAAACAAAAACATAAAAAAGTACTAAAAAAACAGAAAGCAAAAGTAGACAATTAAATTCTAATTAATATAGGTCAGTTGCTTTACTCAAAAACATTTTTTCTCACTTTAATTTGCATAAAAGTTGAAATTATATTAGAAACATCTATTGTTCTGTTAATTTAATTTTCTATCGAATTAATTGTTTGTCTATAGTGTTTTCTAAAAAGATTTTAATTAATTAATTTCACCAAAAAAATGTTTTGGCCTTGATATTCTTTTCCTAATAAATTCTGTGCTTGTTTCCCATTGCCAATTATTATTATACACTTAAAAGTTAATTTCAAAAGTCAATAATAATTGAAAGTTAATAATTAATGCTGTAATCCAAATTAATAAAACTTGAAATATTCAGTTTAATGTGATAATATCGAAATTTGTTTTGTCTCTTGAAGAACGTCGTGACCCCTTATGTGCGTTCCGAGTGTTTTCACATACATAGAGAACCTATTTGTTTAACGTGTGGTCTGAACCACGGGAAGTGTAATAAATACTTCATTTTCAGATGAGTTCTCATGGCAGATTACCTCGGTGGACCGTCAGGATAATGTTCCTGTCCGGAGTCGAATCGGGTATTTCGCATTAACACTTAATCATGACAATTATGTGATTATTGCGTCCAGTCGTATGGCAGAAAACACCGGCATCACAAGGGTACATTTCTAAATTTACCAACGTCACATCAGTGTTCCAGGTTATAACCAGACGATGAAGAAGGTATACGACTAATAATCCAAACAAATGATATTGTAACTACTACTATTATATTCCAAATATATGTATAATCCTTATCAGCCAAGGCTTAAAAACTACGACCTCGTTCAAACGTGGCTTACAAAAACCTAGTGAAAACTTTTCCTGAAATAAAGATAAGAAAATTCTAGTAGCTTTTTCCTAAACCAACATAAAATCTCCACTGAGAAATATTTCTCAATCGTAATCTTTGTTTATATTTCCTATACTATAAACACGTTAATAATATAATAATTTATTTCTAGTTGACAAAAAAATAACATCAAAATTCGGGGTTCTGGAACCGAAAGACACCGCTAAAGTGGAAGTGTCTAGCAAAAATTTGAAATAAAAACGCACAGATGGCTTGGGAGTAAAAGATTGAGCACGAGTTTTTTTAATATTTCTAGGACAACAGAACCGCGGTTTAATGTTTTAGAAGATTATTTTTTAAATTAATGAATTATCCACCATCGGAACGTCTGGTTTCATTTGTTCTCCAAAACGACATGATTTATTCGATGATTAGCTTGAAAAATTAGTTCTGTAAAGGCAAATAATCAAATTAAGTGTACTATTTTTTTCTCTCGATTTTATAATATAAGATCGACGAAATATTCACACTATTTTTCAGTTTCTAATTGCAATTATAGATTATACAGACCAAAAGTCTGTATAAAAAAGGCTTCTTGTTATACTTTGTATAGAAGCCTAAAAGTTGATTACAGAAAATTTAAAATTTAGTTTTTATTAAGAAAACACAATATTTTGGAACACACAAAAAATTTTGAAAAACATAATGGCTCGTTTTCTTCAATTTTTCTGACTTTACTTTTAACACCTTCCATCGTACGTTGGAGCATATTCACATCCATTTTTTGGCACGGGACTTAATCCGGTTTTTTAATTGATGGGCTGATGTTGCTCCCCAATCATTTTTATAAACTAATTGTGAAAAATAGACCATAAATTTTCAATAGGACGAGATGCAAAAATATTTGGCGGATTTGCTTATTTTGGAACAAATGGTATATTTTGACCGTCTGGTCTAGCCAATTAAGCGCTTTTTTACATAATGGCAAGACACAAGATTTTGCCAAAAGATGATTTTCGTTTACATAATCATCAACCATTTTTGGTAAACATTTTGTAATCTAAGTGCCTGTAGTCTGTATTAACAGCAACACCAACTTGAGTTTGAACAAGAAAATTTGAAATGCCTTTCACTATTATAGCACCCACACCAATGCTTTTGGTTCGATTTTTGATTTCCTTTTGAATTTTTAATTATCAGGAACTACACTTTTATCGGTGATATAAAATCTTTTATTTGTAACATCACAACTGTTCGCAAAAGTGAAGTACTTTTAATCGTCCATAATTACCACTGTATCGCATCCGCAAAAGACGGCTCCTTCTGGGTCTTTCCACTAATTTTTTATCGGTGTATCTTGGTTGAACGTTTCTCTTATACCTTCTTACATTAAATTTTTTTAAATTTCGGCAAATTGTTGTTTGAGAAAATTTAAATTTTCTTGATAGTATGCGTGTACTCACTCCAATTTGGTTTTTGGCGGCTTTCTTCAAGAAACTTAGTTGAAATCTTTTTAGAATCACTTTTCTTTCGTTTTTTATTATTTTCAGGACTGATATTCTTACTGCATCTCAAAATAATCGAATAAATAATGGTACTTCGACTGAAACCTTCGTTTATAAAATGATTTAAAACGCTACATTTTAAAAACGTGTTTAGGCAAAAAATTCTGTTCGCACACTTTCATAGTAACAATTCAAACGAAACTAATTACATTTGATAATAAACAAATGAAAGAAGGTACAGTAAAAAAATCAAAAGGATTACTAGATTATAACTAATTTTTAATGCGATTGAAATTTGTCCACAGCTACTTTCGACTCATACGACGTTAGCTAAAATTTTGAGCTACAATGTAGCTTTAAGCTGCGAGTAGTTTAAGCTCTTTTCATAATGCAAAGAGTTACTTGTTTTTGTTAGAAATTTACAACGTGCTCTATTATTAATTAAAAAATTACTAAAAGCATAATGACTCGCTTTATAGAATCACGAATACATGCGTATTCAAAAAAAGGTGAGGCAACGTATTAAATTATGTACATTGTATATTAGCACCTCGAAAGCTAATTCCCATATTTTGCAAAAAATTACATTAGTCATTGTGTGACTGTACAAATTTAAAAATAGAACATTTTCGCTGTTTTGTGATTTCCATAGTTTGGAAATCGATTACATTACTTAATCGTTATTCTTGCAATCGAGAAATGCTAAAAGTTATTTAGTGCTATCTTTTACTGTTTAGTTTCGTTTTGTATTTTCCGTAATAAAATACAACGTGGTGCTAAAATAGAGCTTCAAACCTAGCATTTGCAGCTACAAATAGCTTGTCGTTTAAGCTACTTTTATAGCTTGTATAGTTTAGCTCTGGGTTATCTTAACGTATGTTCTCTGTTCATTTCTGAATTCAAATAATATCATTTTCATATATTTATTAACAATAAAAAATATTTTCTTTTAATTCAGTTAAATAACAAGAGCACGTAAAATTATCTCAATCTTTGGATTTTGACTGCAACATTTCTATTTGGATATCAAAATTTTATTTTATAAGGAAAGTAAATTCAGTTACTGGGGTAACAAAGCCAAGCGAATCAAAAGCAAATCTGAATAAATTTGTAAAAGTGACGAAAACGTTACTAAATAATTTAGGACGACGTTATGGGTGTACGAAAAAGTAAAAAGATTCGGGTTAAGTATAACCCTATAAAAGGTTTATGAAAAACCACGAGGGCAACAGGTGTTTTTAGATAATAACCTCCAAATATATGTATAACGATCAAGTCGAATTGTGACTTTCAGTTTGCTTTAAGCCTAGTACCTAAATTTTATTAGTAACATATTATAATATTGTGTAATTTTCCTAAATTTAAATTAAAAGTAACTACCCAAAATGCCACACGCACCTCGAAATTTAGAAGAAAAGGATATGGAAATGAGTCAGTTTAGTGAATAGAATAGAATTTAATTTTAAAATTATTTTACAGGGGTGTGATTAGAATAGTCCTGTACTTTGGTATGGTTTGCGATAACTGAAACAAAAAAGAAAGAAAGTTTCTCACCTGGAAAATTTATCTTTTATGTAAATTTCCAACAGATACTACCAAAATCGTATAAAAGTTGCGACCTTTGTAAAAAATAAAATATTTAATAAAAACCAAACGTTTTCCGAAAACGCTATTAGCTAAATCTCGAATAAACCTTCAATGAAAATAAAAGAGGCTACTTTGTATATTCGAAAATATCATCAAAGGTTTTTATAAACAGAATATCGTGTGCATTCTGAAGTTAATAATATATGTCACAAATTTCCTTAAATAATATTTTATTTAGGTAGTAGTATAGTAAAAGTACGGAAAACTTTGCTCTATCTTTTCTTTTGCAAAGTAGATTACAAAATTGCATTCAGAAATAAAAATTCTTTTTGATAAAAACTTATTAGTAGAGTCCGGATTTATATGCGGTAAACAACATCAATATAAGTATTTTATATGCCGTTAAAATTAGTCGATATATGCGGTAATATTGCTGAAATTTGGATAATATGCGGTTAAATGAAAACAAAGGAATATAATGCAAAATCGAAATTTTTAGTATTGTATAGTACATAAATAATATTTACATATTATTGAAGCTATGCTTCTTATCGCACGGGTATCGCACGGGCAGTTAACTGAAAAAAATCGTACGTCACACCAAATTGTTAACGCAAATGTGTAACGCAAATGTGTAACGCAATTTCGTCACACGAATTTCGACCAATGAAAAGAAAAGTATTTTAAATCAAGGGGGTTTTCAAAGAAATTTTAAACGTCAAAATCTCAATTATGCAATCTCAAAGTCAAAAATTATACAATCAATTATAAAATCTCAATTTATAACGTCAAAATATAACAAAACAAAACTAACAAAATTAAAAAATTCCCGGCTTCCCCCTTTCTCCCTTTTTGTGGATCGGCAAAATACGTCGAAAAAATTTTCCCGTATTCTTATAAGCAAGTTGGAGGCCGAAGGCCGACTCGTATTCTTAAATGCCAGTGGGAGGCCGAAGGCCGACCCGACCCGACCCGTATTCTTATAAGCAAGTTGGAGGCCGAAGGCCGACCCGTATTCTTATAAGCACGTTGGAGGCCGAAGGCCGACCCGTAGTTTTATAAGCAAGTTGGAGGCCGAAGGCCGACCCGACCCGTGTTCTCAAAAGCAAGTGGGAGCCGACCCGTATTCTTATTAGCAAGTTGGAGGCTGAAGGCCGACCCGTACTCTTAAATGCTATCCTTAATGAGTCTCCAATTTTCAATGATTTCAAAATCGCATTTTTCAGATCTTCGGAATATTCTTTCGTCTTTACCATGATTCTTACTGTTTAAAGCGCGGGTCACATTATGCTGGTTGCCAGCTGCTGCTTACCAGCGGCTGGTAATAGTGCCAGCAAGCAGCGGCGGGCAATCTGGTCACACTACTGTTGCTGCTACTCGTCACTCTCCGGTTAGTCATTCACTATTCAGCAAGCATGTCGTCTGTCGTTTCACGTAAAAAGCAAATTAAGCAGTTGTTGAGAGAGGGTGTCAGGGAGCCGAGTTTAGAAATGCTTAACCAGCTTCACCGCAAACAGAGACGATGGTGGGTCAGGCCATGGATACAAAGAAGGGAAGAATTAGGGGCATCGTCAAGACTTCTCCAAGAGCTGAAAGAAGAGGATCCAGAAACATACAGAAATGTTTTAAGAATGACGGCCTCTCAATTTCATTTCGGCCTCCCACTTGCTTTAGAGAACACGGGTCGGGTCGGCCTTCGGCCTCCCACTGGCATTTAAGAATACGGGTCGGTCCTCGGCCTCTAACTTGCTTATAAGAATACGGTAAAATTTTTTCGACGTTTTTTGCCGACCCACGAAAAGGGAGAATGGGGGGGGATTTTTTAATTTTGTTAGTTTTGTCAAAAAACTAAAACTAGCTTCAAAATTTTTGAAAAATAAAAATTTTGAAAATTTTTTGACGTTTTTTGCCGACCCACGAAAAGGGGAGGGCCTTCAAGGATCTATTATGGTTTTTTACATATATAATTATTGATTTAGGAATTCGCAGAAATATTATTTATTGAAATCAACGTCGCCAAATTTTCTGGATCGGACAGGTTAAGATTAGTTCTGAAGATACAAACAGATGGTAATATTTTTCAGACCCCAATAAATAAGAAGTGATAATAAAATTTTTAATTTATTGATTTAAAAGGTTTCAGACGTGGTAATGCGTTATTTTTTTTAAATGGAACATGTTGCAAGGGATAGAAATGGTCCAGAAAACGTGTACCCATAAATAAATGTGTTTGACAAGGTTGGATTTTGTACCACATTTTTAACATTAGGATTTTATTTTAAAAACTTGCACCTACAATAGCCTGAACTTTCACAGCCGATTGTGGTTATGTTTGATATGACAGGGCTGTCATTCTGTGACATTTGTGTTCTGCCATAGCTGCCATTTGATCATGCAAAACTACACGCTTCAACAACGCGTCGAAATCGTGAAAATTTATTATAAAATTTCGTGCCCTGTCCGCCAAACGTTCCGCGAGCTACGTGGAATTTTCGGTCGACATGGGCGTCCTGCCGAGAGCTCAATTCAACGACTTATTGCGAAATTTGAGGAAATCGGCTCAGTTGCTAATTGAGCAGTGCCTGTGCGTCGCCGGAACGTTCGGTCGGAAGAGAATATTGCTGTTGTTGCTGAAAGTGTGCGTGATGACCGAAACCTCTCAGTTTTTCGTCGTTCACAAGAAGTGGGCATTTCCGCGACTTCAATTTGACGAATTATGCGGAAAGACTTGGGCCTTCATCCATACAAGGTTCAATAATTGACTCAAGAACACAGCGGGTGAAACGGTGGAGTTATTGAAGGAAAAGTTTCCAGGTCGCGTTATTTCAAAAAAAGGTAACATTAATTGGCCTGTGAGATCGTGCGATTTAACGCCCTTAGACTTTTTTCTTTGGGGTTACGTTAAGTCACTGGCGTATGCCAATAAACCAGCAACAATTCTTGACCTGGAGAACAACGTTATTCAAGCCATTGCTGCTATCCAGCCCGATTTATGTCGAAAAGTCATCCAAAATTGGGTCTCCCGGATCGACACTTGCAAACGAAGTCGCGGAGGCCATTTGAACGATATTATTTTTAAAACATAATGGCATTGAATATACTTCAATCCGAAATAAAGATATCCGCCATATCACACATACAACTCTTTTTATTCAATTTTAAAGATCTAGCGCTCTTATTGAAAGACCCTTTATATAATATATAAAAACCAGATCAAATGGATGTATGTATGTTCCCTCTAGAGACTCCTAGACCGTTTGACCGATCGGAACCAAATTTGGCACAGTTATTATGTAGGTCCCTGCGCATTTTTTGTATTGAAATAGTGCAAAAATTCGCAAAGGAAAGGAAAGTTGATTTTGAGTAGCCTGCCTTCCTTTAAGGAATCTCGATAATCCATTCATGCGCGTCCCTATGGGACGCGCATGAATGGATTATAGAGATTCCTTAAAGGAAGGCAGGCTACTCAAAATCAACTTAAAAAATAAATAAAAACTTGTTTTTTCACATCAAAGTAAAACTAGAAAGTCCATTTTAAATTTAAAACAAATTTTATTTTATTATACCTACGATGTGTTTACATCGACAATTTCGAGGGTTCTGATTAGGTTTGAATTATGCGGACGGACAGACAGACGGACACGGAGCCAGATCATAAGGCTTCTTGCTATACTTTGTATAGAAGCCTAAAAAATAATGAATGCTATCAAGCTGTCAACCGATCGACAATATAAATACGCGTGCACGTGCTTTACGTTTTTATTTGACCAATCTTAACCAAATTTGGTGTAAAAGTTATTTACAACGTTACGAAAAACTTAGGCTACTTTAGAACCTTGGAGTGAGGCCGAACAACCACATCCGACACGGTCTAGATGGCTAAAGGCGGCCGGTAGGCCGACTGTGCCAGCTAGTTAATGATAATAATTATTCCAAATATTGGCTATACTATATGCGGTTATGTGCGATTATATGGATAATAATTTTATATGCGGTAAAAATCCAAAATATTAAATTATATGCGAAATAAAACTTCGTATTTTGCTTCATTTCGTAGAGAACGGTTATAGATACTAAAAATTAGCTTTCTGTGATCGAGCAAATAAAACATGTAAAAACATATAAATCCGGACTCTACTTATTAGTTATTTTCCGCTGAAGATGTTATTCCCGACTTATAATTACTATTTCATTTTTGTTCGACATGCTATCACTACAATTAAATTGTATAAATTGATTGCGGCATTAAGCAACTACAAAGTTCCTTATGTAAACTATTATGTTAACTAACAATTTACAATTAGTTTCTACAGAAGTGCGTACCTATATTTTGTGACAAGAGGATCGATTAAGAGAATAGGGGTGGAACCGATAAAAAATTTTGAATTGGGATATTATTTTGAAAATTTTCTGGAATTTTGTAAGACCATCAGATTTAAAATGGTTAAGTAAAAGGTTCGATTATTTAGCATATTTAGGCACCAACGATTGACAATTTAATTTAATTTCCCTTTTACCCTAAATTTACTACATCACCATCGCCAAAAACAAAATTTTATTAAAATTTCAAGTAAAATTAGAAAATAATGGCCTGAATTTCGAACTACTAAATGCGTGACAAATTCGAAAGAATAATTAATTTTGTTCCCAAACTGTTGCATTCGTGCGGTGCCAGTAATTTGTGGTTTGGATGTAAATTTTTAACGTTAAAAAATGAGGATATAATGTGCTAATAAATAGTGCTGGTTAAACTATGTAATTATTTGCTGTTGATTGTTCTTCAGAGCTTATAGACGTAGAATTGTTGTTGACATGCATTTGCAATTTCCTATTACCACGATACAAGTAAAACCGATAACCGCGTCAAAATATCCTGCTAAATTAGCAACGCCAATTATGGTCTAATGTTTTACAAGTGCACTAATCAAGTCAATTCTTTGTAATTAGACACGATTTGATATTTTTGTTGTGTATTGAGTCGCAGTGTAGTATGCAGGGGGTTGTTGACAGTCGGGTGTAAAGGGGGGTTCGCCTGACCGGTAATGAGTGTATTCCTGCGACAGGCGCGCCCTTCGCCGCACCTTTTGCTTCCGTGGCACTCCTAAGCATTAGCTAATTGCAGGGCTTGGCAATGCTACCGACGAACAATCCTGCTAACCTCCCGTCACTTTCTGATATAGCTACTTCGATGTCATATCGAAGGCACCCCTTATTTTCGGTCAATATTCACAAACACGAACTTCTCTCGCTTTTCACAATTATTCTTTCATTTGTTTTGTTTTTTATTGTATTTAGAGCATACTAATGCTTTCACAAAGCTCATATAAAGCGTTACGTTTTACATAAATCCAAGTTTATCTAAAATTGATTAATTTATAAAATCTTTACATCAAAAAAATTGGATTACCACTGTTAACGTTAATCCCTAGAGAAGAAAACTTTCCTAACGAACTGCTAAATCTTCATTATTTAAAATCCCTTAAATTCGCCTTAATCACGTTTTACTTTGTAAATCGTTTTTCAAACACACTTTCCTTTACTGCCTGTTTATATGCAATGTTAAAGCACACAATAAACATGTAAATTAAATTTTGATATGTTTGTACAAAGCATTAAGCTTTGACGAATTGTTCTATAGAGACATCAATCGATCTATCTCAAAGGACATAAATACTAACAGATTTGCTTAAATTTAAAAAAATAAAAGTTTTCACTTAAAACTTATGAATTTAATTTTATAACATTTTAGAAGGTAAATATTATGCGTAACATATTGAAATAGTTCTATTGTAATTTCCAGCGTAACTATTGGTCAACAGAATCGATTTACTGCAAAATATGCATAACTACTCTCGTAATCCATAGTAATATCAACAATATCCTCTTCAATCAATAGCCATACCCTTCGTGTTTCTGGCACTTGAAGTCTTAAGAAGAAAAATTGTATACGTTGAATAATAAACAAAAATATTAGTAGATAACTATTTAAAGTTTGATAACAATTAATTCAAAAAAAAAAAATTTTTAAAAGTTAATGATGCTTAACAATAATGTAAATTCAGTTGTTGCTCTCAAAGGAAATCTATTTGGAAGTGTTCGTTTATTTAGGAACATTATTACTGACAGTAAATAAACAAATCCATAATTGACTTATTTAAAAAAATTAATGCATTATTTTTGAATTAAAAAAGGTTGATTTTATTAAATTCATCATATTCAACGGTTATTTAATTCCAGTTATATTTAATATTTCATAATTTGGACGTACCTCCCAAATTTTTAAATGTTTTTTGTTCTACTAAAACATTATTAAAATGTGATGTAGGTTGAAGTTTTTACATTACACAAATACAGCAGATAGTAACTTTTTAATTAAAACAAAGAACCCGATACTTTAATTTGCTTCCAAACAATAAACGATTTTGTAGCTTAACCCAAATAAACCGAAAAATCGTGAAATTAATCAAAAAATACCATAAGCCTTTTAAAGAAGTTCAGATATTCCCGATCTCGATTTCACAATTATAATATCTTAGTTCCGAATTTAGCCTACAAAATTCTTCTAGTTACTAGTTTCTTCGATTGTACGGTAGAACAGTGCTCACTAACATCTTATTATAGGTTTTCAATCCCTATAGTATAGTTAGGGGTATGAAGTTACACCACCTTAAAATATTTTTTATTGTAATTTTTGAGTTTTTAGGCTTCTATACAAAGTATAGCAAGAAGCCTTATGATTTGGCTCCGTATCTGTCTGTCTGTCTGTCTGTCCGTATAATTCAAATCTAATCAGAACCCTCGAAATTGTGATTGTAAACACATCGTATGTATAATAAAATAAAAATATGTTTTAAATTTAAAATCGACTTTCTAACCACGTTCTACAAAAAATTTTACTTATATAGAACATTTGTTAGGTTGCTACTAAAGATTCAGATTATCAGAATTACCACAGATTTAAGAAATGAAATATTCTATTTTATAAGTTGGTAACTCTTGCTCGTCCTTAGTGTTTGATCTGTTAATCCGATCTGTTGATTCGATCCGCTAATCTAATCTGGTTAATGATTCAATTTTTATTATTTTTATTGTAACCACAGCAGTGGCTTGATGTGATTGATAAAGTTAAGTTGTAAATAAAAGAGAAAAAAGCTTGATCCACTTCAAAAAATGGACCGTAATGCATTACAGAGAAGTAAAGAAGTAAATAATGATTACAATGACAAATACCAACCGCAAAAATTTAATTAGTGCAGATTATCGGATTATTTAATATTACATTATAAATATTATGTCGACCAAAAGTAACTAGCAACGACAACTTTTCACACCAGAAAGGTAGCTGTATAGAAGCATAGGAACTGCTGCTAAAGCGAGTTCCACCTTGTTAAATATATTATGAGATATTTTTGGATTTGATTTTTCAAATTAAGCACTTCGAGAATTTATAGTACCTATTGCCGCATATAGAAAAGTTAAATTATTAGAATTAAATATGATATAGGGCTTCCAAAACGTCTAGACAAATATCCTTTGAACGAATCAAATTAACAATTATATTTTGCTGTGATTCATCCAATTTTATATGGAGTTACTTTTTTATAAAATTCTTTTCAAGTATTTAATTAACTTAATTTGGTTGATATCATCGCGGTGCATCTGCAGAATTGTGCCCTGCTACAAAATTATTTGTATGTACGTTATAATTTTACAAAATGTAATTTTTTCTTCTGGGTATTTTTGTTAGAATCGCTTCTGTTCGTTATCTAATAAATTTTTTCTACTTAATATATTTTCACATTTTCTATGATTCATTCATCCACCTTAATGTTCCAATTCTTCTATAAATTCGTTCAGTTTCCACCAATAAACACCCTTTCACTTTACTATTTTATTAAAATCAATTATTCATCACAAACTCAAATACATCTGACCACTTAAAGCTCCCAAAATCGAATTATCTTGCCACATAAAAATACCCCATTCTGCACAAAATTTTTAACGTGCCAACATAATAATACACGAAATAACAAATTTCCTTGTTTTAAAATTTAATCTCAAATAAAATGAAATAATTAATTGTATACAGATTCACAGCTTAACGTGGATCCTGAACCACAAGTTACGAAAAAGTTTTTAACCATTTATTATATTACCTGAGGTCAGCAAGTAGACATTTTGTGAGTAAAAAATCCTTCTATCCTAGCCCTACAAAAGATAACTCGTGAATCGTGACACGAGAAGCTACAACACGCCAACAGCTAGGCCATTCAATCATATTAACAATTATTATAATGCAGTTAAAATAAAGAAAATGACCGATGGATATTCTACCAAAATGATTTTGTGAAAATTGATTATTATTAAGCTTGGAAAACTGATTAAAAGGATCCGACCACCTCTCCAAGCTGAAAACGGCGCGACAAAATAAATGTATTCAAATAAAACTCAAAAGCGAAGTTTAAAAAATATAATATGCTATTTGTGTAATAAAATACCAAAATTTGCAATTTATTGCAATAATCTGAAAATATGCAAATTTTTGTCATATAAAATTTCATATTTAGCATCTGCTTGAGTAAACTCGTGTGCATTTTAAATCAGAATTTAAGTACCAGCTACCAAAAAAACTTGCAGTATTGCTAGCTTTAGTTATGACTTCTTAGGAAAATCCTCTTAAAGGTATATTGTAAAAATTAAATTTTATATTTTGAATTTGGTATCATTCAATATTGGTAGGTAATGTACGTACATCGGAAATGAATTAAGAAAGTCCCGAATATTAAATTTGATGTAAGTTCTAGGTATAGTGTATTTCAAATTAATTGGAATTAAAAAAAGTCTAGCATCAAATTACGTTGTTATAAAAACATACAAACTATGCAAGGAAAAACAATATAAGAGATAAGATTATCGCGCCAACGAAAGCCCGCATTTCATACTCCACGTGGAGTAGTGTAGTTCTAATTGGTTAATATTTATAATAAGGACTTATTATTGGATAATATTTCTATTACGAAAATTCTCTTTGCGACTCCACGTGGACGCGTGTACCAGGTGTACAGTAAGTTTGTATGTTTTTATAACAACGTAATTTGATGCTAGACTTTTTTTAATTCCAATTAATTTGAAATACACTATACCTACTATATCATAAAACTAGCAACTTTATTTCATTTCCGGAAATACATCTCGAGTTGTGTTCGATTAGAAACTATAATAAAAAATTTACTTTTCACAGAAATATAAAAACTAAAGCATAAACAATGATCCATGGCACCTTTACGGGTTGTAAGCAGTGGCATTATAAATTTTATTACTGCCGATTTTAAATGGAAACTCGAGAACTAATTAATCAATTTTACTGCTTTTGTATCAAAGGATTTTTTTAGAGTGACATTTAAGATTATAAAATTGGGGTGAATAGATAAGGAGAGGGTGTGAGATATTCTATTATAATTAAATGTTAGTGTTAATGGGGATATAGGACTGGCCAAAAATAAAACACTCGTCTAATCTATTGTCGACGTTTCGCCGTCACTCACGGCTTCTTCAGGACTAAAATGTTCTTTATTGAGAAAAAATTCATGTAATCATACAATTTGCTCACCTATAGATCAACAACTTGCCTTACAAACAAAGAGAGCTCTCTTTGTTTGTAAGGCAAGTTGTTGATCTATAGGTGAGCAAATTGTATGATTACATGAATTTTTTCTCAATAAAGAACATTTTAGTCCTGAAGAAGCCGTGAGTGACGGCGAAACGTCGACAATAGATTAGACGAGTGTTTTATTTTTGGCCAGTCCTATATCCCCATTAACACTAACATTTAATTATTACGAAGGCAAGGACGTTATGGAAGTTTTACCTAATTCTATTATAACTTTTGATAATCAAGTTTTCTTATCTCACTATCTTGACGTGTTATTTTCTGACATTTTACCTCCTTTGGTTCAAGAAAAATTTGAAGTAAAAACTTTTTAAATTGCTGCTTTTTTATTTTTAGAATGGGGATGTGGTAAGTTGTTCTCGTAAATGACAAAGTCATTGAATAGCCATTAGGCCTAATAATAACAACTAGCAAATCAAAAGGCCACATGCCCGCCTACCCAAAACCGAAAGGAACAATTTACCAGAAATACTTTTAAAAATAATAATTTATATTTTTCCTTTTTCTATAATTATTAAAAGTCACAAGTGACCATTGCAAATGAAGAAGCAAAGATCGGGGGGGGGGGCTCTGGGGTATAGAATACTGCCATCAGTTCGTCATATATAAGAAAAATAAAGCAATATTATAAAACATTTTTTAATCTTTTACCGTTTGATCACCTTCAGACTCTTCGATCCCATTTTTCTGATTGAAAAATTAGCGGCTGTGAAGACCCGGGGGGGGGGTCAAAATCGCTTAAATAAGTAAATCGGTATCGTAAAACATTTTCTTAATGCTTATTTTTCACTTGCCATTGTTGATTTAATTATTTATTTTGACAATGAAAGCAGAAAATTTTTACATCCCCACATCAAGGGTGTGATTACCTGTAATCAGCATTTCTGATGGTCAGATCCTAAGGGTTATCGATGTTAAAGCTTCTTTGGGATTAAATTATTTTGACGGTAAATTTATATTTTCCATTTAAATCTTGTACCCTCCCGTTGAAAAAAATCGTAATCCGCCACTGTTAAAGAGACAAATTATGTTCACATCACAAAGAAAATAAATTCTTTACTACTTAGCTTAGCATTGGAATATCACAAATTTAATTTCATCTTTTAAATTAATGTGTTTAAGTCTGTTTGATTTCACAATAATTCGATTTTTACCACCGCACACCGCTAACTTGGTTTAATCTTTGCATTAAAAATAAATTACAAAAAACAACAATCTTCTGATTATGTGGTTTTCGGTTTACTAAATGTTAAAAGATTATTTCTATGATATTTTTAGAATTACGTGAGTACTTAACTTTTTTTAGCTTCCTCTAGACTAGAGCTTTTTCAAGTATAAGTTAGATATATACGAATTTTTGATTAAAAACCATGTTGAATTAGAAAAGTGTACAAAAACAATGTTATAGCAATGAAATTCATATTTGGACGGTTTTGTTTGATCAAACTAAATTCAACAGGTGATTGCAGGCCTTCCAACAGCAGAAGCAGTAAAATAGAATTTTTAGAAAAGATGTAATGTCTACAAATGACAATGGTTGTTAAATACAACATAAATTAAATAATTTACTTGGCCTATAAAATTAGATAAAAGAAATGATCATTAAATTAAAAAATAACTACCTAATATTAACCCACGTTAGTTTTAGTGTTTGCTTAAGCGGAAAGAATGAACATCATATTTGGATTAGAAGGATTAAAGAACATAAAAGCCAAACCAAAGGCCAGAAAAATTGGTTTAAGAGCTAATAAGATAATTATACCCATTGATATATCATAAATTGCGGGGAGTAGGTGGTAGGTTCTTTAATACTATATAAACAATTGAATGAGCAAGATTGGGAGGTAGAATGTTGCCAGGTTGACTATAATGTTATATTTGAACGAGATGGGCGAAAACGAAGACACGAACAGTGATTTGAGTGACCAAGGAAGATTTTTAACTAAAGGTAATAAATTTTTACGCACATTTCGTAATAACCACTCGTGAGTGATGTAGTGATGGTATTTAAATATTTATATTGCATTAAGTAGCACAATTTGAACCGAAACGCGATTACAAAGTTTTGAAATTTATTTTGTAATTCAATAATTCCCAAAAGTTGAAATACGATCCCCTCAAGACGCGAAAGTAACAAAAAAATTGTTATTTTTCATTAGATTATTTTTCAATTAAATGTAATCAATTTCAATTATATCAAATTTTATTACAGTTAAAAAAGCAATCAATTAAAGTTTCCAACGATATTTTCTTCGCGTTTCCTATTTCAATCAATGTTTCTTATAATACGTAATAAACATTTTCCGATGGATTACACAACTTCCTCAAGTAATTTTTCACCCACGTACCTAATTATCTAATTATAAATTGATGTAATAACGAATTATCGACTAATATTAAAAATTTTCATATTTGTAGGTGCTTTTTTGCTTACTCCTTCATATGATTTGAGTCTAGACAAGGCCGCCAGCATATGCGACAAACTCAATTTCCGCGGAAGTTTTAGTCTCACAAAAACTGCAACTGGAATACTTTTTAAGTTTTCAGAACCGGAAGATTATCAACAAGTTTTTCGAAAAGGTTTCCATAAGGTATTTTATATTAAAACTTCCAAAGATTTTAAAATCTGCAACAAAATTTCTTTAACATTTGTAATATATGCAGGTAACAGGAGGTCGATTGTATAGAAAAGTGGCTATCCCTTGCAGACCTCAAAAGACGTTTTCGCTTTTAGCCCTCGAAATTCCCAGTGACCTTCCGGAGGACGACATCAGAGCCAGTTTATTTCGATATTCGTGTATAGTAAGAAGTGGTAATTTGCTTAAATTTGCTCTAAATTTGATGATTTTTAGGTGGAAGTTACACGAATTCCTAATAAATTGGAACAACCTGGAGCTCCTAATCCAATCCGAATTACCTTGGCTTCTTTGGAGGAATATAATAATCTCTTACAACAGGGACTGGATTTTTATGGAGCCACTTATTTTCCTACCGAACCATTGAAAAAGGACGACGTTCGTGGTCCAAAACAGTTACTACCCGTTTTTGATTCCGCCGGATTTAATCGTCTACCACCTCCCGCAAGTCGCACACTTAAACCGAGATCGTCTTAAACATGACAAAATTTTCAAGCTTTAAAAACATAATTTCAATTAACATTTTTGTTTCTAATTTGTAAACTTAGCTTTATAGAGAAAAAGGATAATAAATCAAGTAAATGTAACGTTGTGAATTATAAAGTTGTGTTATCAGTTCTTGCGATTCGTTCAAAATAATGAGACTACTCGCATTCTCTTGCTTTAGTTTAGGGTATACGAGTTTTCATGTAATGCGATATTTTCATAAAATTGTTTTAATTGGATGCCTAACTCCACAGACTTTTTTTAAAGACGTATCCATAGGAAATATGGTGATTGCAAAGATTTTCATTAGAAATTTAACTGTTATTTAGTATCAAGTTTCGGTTTTCACTACGATTAAATTCATTAACTGGCGATTTATTATAAATTCTTCAAGCTTCTTTTAAATAAAAAATTCACAAAGTATATTTCGAACATGTTTTATTGAAAGCAGTAATCAATTTAAATACCTTACAAGATCCCGACGAATTTTATAAGTTGTAATTTATTTGGATCGTCATAATTTATGGAGCAGTAACAAAAAATAATCGAATCAGCGCCAGCGTCTTTTCATAAATACCGAAAAAAGAGATAACATTTTGGTTTAATATTCTAAATTAATTGAAAAATTTTAAATCGGCTGAATAGGGACAAGCCCTTTTTTAATTAAAACAAAAGCTGGAAATTCTGTTTCTGGATCTGGAAAATCTTTTTGTTCATTAACCTGGCCTTAAGTTTGCGACTGGTACAGTGGTCCCAAACATAACAAATTTTCGTGCATTAATCTAGACGGAAATTACACGAGCTTACAGGTTAGAAGATGTAGTTAAAAGAAACTTGATAAAACTATACGGTTAAGGGGTGTAGTAAAAACGGTGTGCCCATGAGGAAACTTAGTAACAATTGGTGGAAACTTGAAGACTCGACTACTAGGTATAATGACTCAAAAAAAGACACTATCGAATGATTAATCAATAATCATTCTCGCCAATAAATTAGTGTGAAGCTTTATGCAATTACAAGGATGTCCGCACAATAAAAAAGCAAAACGTTAAAATTGCAATTTTTGAATGTGGGTATACAAATTTTTTGATGATAGTAAGAAATAAAATTACAACACCGAACCTTTCGTATAATAGACAGCTACTAATCGATGGGAAATGGATAACGTCATGATTACTCTAACTTAACAGAGAAAATCATTCAAAAAGCTTTCCGTGACAGTCTTTGTTGATTAACATTTTTTTATTTGGAACTTAATTATGTTTATAATTACTTAATTTTGTGTTTCTTTCGTGGAGACACAAATATTTTCAAATTAAGTTACTTTCTTTAATCTTCTTTAGAAGTAACTTATTCAATTCGGGACATCAAAAAAGTTTAGGGTTCAAATGAAAAGTTATTTTGTTTTAAAGGGATGCTTTGCGTACTATTTAATTATGACGTAAACTACACGAGCACTTAAATACTTAAATTTCTTGACTGTAATAATACGATTAGTGTAAGATTATGCCAAAAAAGCTGCTTATGTAGAGACTATATGCATAGTTTTAAAACGAGACGACTAAGTAGATCAAAGAAAATCTTCACCAAAATAGACAAAGTAAAAAAAATCCATTCTGAAACTACGGTGTTCATTCGAAGTTGGGGTAAAATGAAAATAATAAAAGTGCAACGCTGTTACTTGTAAAATGTAAAACTTAATTGGTTGTTTTACATAATAAAACAATGACGTGCTAAATTAATTTTTTACCCGCCCTCGTATGGTAGACGGTTTATAATTTAATACCAAAGTATCGAAAATATTAAGCTTTTGCTCCCCAAAATGCAAATTTGAATTAACAAAGCTATAAATTAATATTAATAATTTGGTTTTGATAACAATTTATAACTCAATCCATTAAGACTGAGACAATTTACAATTGCCAAATCAACATTAACACAAATTGAATTAAATTTAGAGTTGCATAACTTTTAATGTACTTAGATTTGCGTGTTATATGTTAATCCACCCTTTTAATTAATTTAAAACGAATACTCAAATTTATTTTTCAATTTTTTGCATATTTTTTATTCTCGTTATATAAGTGGTTTTCGTTATCCGGAATCGATAGAAAGCAGGATTTTTGTTAAATTATCCTTTTGCGTGGTTTAAACAAAGGCCAAGACTGCTTGTATTAGCATCCGTGCGAAGTAGACTTGATTGCTAGCCGAATAGGGAGACACAAGTACTTGTGGGGAAGTTTGAAACTGTTGAATAGGACTTTTTTACTTAACAAGAAGCCATGCAGACATTTTTATCAATCTCTCAAATAATGAAAGATATTTACAATTTTTTCGACTTTTAGTAACGTATTACATAATAGAGCCAAGTTCTCGTTTAAAGAAAAATATATTTTTACTATTCCCTTTCAGAATTCAACAAAAAAAAAAGTTTAATTTGGTCCTCCAAGCATTTTGCTATTTTACTTGTCTGGAGTCGTTTGGTTCATCATTTTCGTGAAGGAAAAATTTTACCTAGAGTTTGAGTTTTTAAAATGACCAAATTTCTCTACCACACCCTATACAATCGTACACATTACACTTTCAACAACGTTTTCCCCAAGTACCCACTAACAAATTTTTCAATTTTTAATAAAATTATACAGCTCGCATTGTAAAATTCTATTTCCAATTTTATGAACAATTTCAATATTTAATCGCAACTGGAAAATAGAAAGCTCTTCGTTATACTTTGTTATAATAACTTTATATTCGATTTATAACAAGCAGTTAAAAATTGATATTTCGTTTTATTTTTTTAGCAAACTAAAACTATTTTATTGAAAACGAATGTATAAAAACTACTTAAAAAAAGCTTAGAAGCTTTGTGCTTTAAACGTGGTGGTGACCTATAAAGAAGCAATCGAGAATGCACGTATTGATGACTTGCAAGGTGCACTTCGTTAAATCATGGTGCAATTTTAATTATTTATCGGCAGCTTAATTCAATAGAAAAGCAATTTTCTTTTCGAGGAGGCAGAAATTAAAATAGTAAGTTAATTTTTGAAGGAAAAGTTTTCCGTTTTAATGAGCTGTAGGTATACCAACCTAAATACAACCTGTTTGAAAATATGAAAAGCATCAGGTTTCCTCGAGATTACGATGTGAATATAAAATCATGAAAATGCTTGCACGTTTTAGAATAATAATTTTTCAGCTATGAATGACCTTTAAGTACTTGAGCAAAATATTAAAGTAAAATACAAAATTATATAAGGAGATTGAAGAGAAAAGCGGTTTAAAGAAAAATTGTAATGGCTTACCCATGAACAGCAAGTGATATGTTGTGTAAGAAACGTTAAACAGATCGTTGAAAACTGCAGGACGGCGACAGTCAGCTGAGTGTTTGGCCTACTTGGCCAACAGGACGAGTAAAGCAGCAGGACAAGTAAAGCAGCAGGAACAAGGAGCAGGACACGCTGTGGCTAGGCATGCGTTGTTGAAAAGATGCAACAGGCGATCAATATCGCAGAAACTACTGCTACGTTTATTGTGGAGCACATAGTCGATATACAGAGTGGTGCAATTGCTCGTAAGGTTGTCGGAATTTTAATTAATTCAGACATTGTCTCATAACTGACGCCAACTATGCCATTATGCAAAACGTTCAAAATAGTATGCTGGCGGTAAACAACAAATTTGAAGAAAGTGAAACTTCATTTTTTTTAAAACATCAAATTTAAACTTGACTCGAAAATTTTCAATAAAAATTCTTTTCGTTTTTGATTAAAACTTTTAGAGAAAAATATAATTTACTGAATATTTTTTTATTTTGTTGTAAATGATTATATTTTTATATCATCTACGATATTTTCTCGAATTTTAAAGTATCGAAACTGCTCTATAAATAGATAACTTTAGTTAATTATGAGCAAATATAATAACCGCAGGAGAATATAGTATATAGAAGTTTATATTAATATGTTATATTCGATCAATGAAATCCTTACTCCTTTCACGTAGTAAGGATGTTACTGTATGTTTAACAAGATTCACGAGGCAAATGTTCTAACAGGTATTAAATAATCTCACATGGTACGTATCATGGTAAACTTTTCTGTAACTCGGAACTTTCTTACAAATCCGACGCTTTCGTTGTACAAATTCATAAAAATTCAAGAGCCAAATAAAAATGTTTAAAAGAAATCTTAAATACTAAAGCAAAAATCTAAGAAGTTGCATCTGACTTGACTGCGTTGAGATCAGTTTATGCACAAACCTTTAAGCACTCAATAGGCTACTAACAAAACGAGGGCTGTCGAGAAATGTGAAGCTCAGAATATACGATTAAAGCTCATATCCGTGAAGTTAGTCCCCATTTTTTTTAAATCATAGATTTTTTTATTGTATTGTGTTTTGGTTCACTTTGTTCTGTTTGTTTCTGTCGTGTATGTTGAAAGGTTGAAACGTAAGTTGAAATATCGCACAGTCGAAATGTAAAGTCGCAAAGTTGAATTGTTGAAATATATTTATTAGTTATAAAAGTGTAATAGGTATATAGACAAATTATAACATGTGTGATTGGTACCACTTCAATATCGGGTACTTAACTGCTGGGTTAGCTCAGGGCTAACCCAGGGAGGAATTAGTTATAGTGCATATATAACAATATCTCCCCCCACCCTTAATAGCTCAATCGAACTGGGGCTTTTCGCACTCTTGTCGATCTTCTTAAACTTGGAGTTTCTTCCTGTACGTCGGTGTTTTGGTCCAAAATATAGTTTGTATCTTCTTCGTCAGGCATTCTTCCTTCATATGGTAACATTTGATTTGCATGCCTATGTTGTATCCGGCCTTCAATATTGCAATCGTAGTTTAACCTACCTCTTTTTTCAACAACAGTCCCAAAAGACCACTTCTTTTCAGGATTATTGTATATTCGTGCCTGGTTTTTGTCGCCCGCTTTAAATTCTTTTATATTCCCTTCGGTTAATTGTTTTTCTGAAATGTCAATACTGACATTTCTTCGTACAAAATCGATTCTGGTAAATCCTTGTTTTGATGAAAGATTCTCATTAACGGTTGATTGTCGGTTACCAATACAAATTTTCTTCCATAACAATACTGAAAGAACTTCTTAATTCCCCATACTATGGCTGTCGCTTCTTTGCCAATTTGACTGTAATTCGTTTCAGCCGTGTTTAATGATCGAGATGCAAAAGCGATCGGCCTCTCCGAGCCGTCAGGCATAATATGCGAAATTGCTACCCCCAGACCAGTGGGTGATGCGTCTGTTGCCAACACTAGTGGTAATTTAGAATCGTAAGGTACCAAAACTTTAGTACTTGTTATATCTTTTCGAAGTGAGTTAAATGATTCATCGCATTCCTGATTCCACTGAAACGGCGTGTCTTTTTTCAAGACTTTGTATAACGGGTGCAGTTTTGTTGCTATGTTGGGCAAGAATTTTTGATAATAAAGCACTAATCCTAAAAATGTACGTAATTGTGACACATTTTGTGGTTTTGAAGTATTGATGATTGCGTCTATTTTTTCTGGTAATGTGTGCAATCCGTTGCAGTCTATTAATTTGATGACCTAGGTAAGTAATGTTGTCTTTGAAAAATCTGCATTTCGTTCTATTAAGGTGTAAATTGTTACTTCGTAATCGGTCCATTACCTTTGCCAGTCGTTGGAACAACTCTTCTACTGTACTACCCTGTACGGCAATGTCGTCGAAAAAACAAACTACTCCATCTAGATCTTGTAATGTTTGATCCATAAATCGCTGCCAGGCACTTGGTGCTGTTTTCACTCCGAACATGAGTTGTTTAACTTTGTAAACGCCCTTATGCGTTGATATCGCTTGTAACATCGAAGTTTCTTCATCCACTGGCATGTGTAGATATGCGTTTGAAATGTCCAAATTACAAAAATATTTACCGCCATTCATCTTATTAAAAATATCGTCGATGATTGGTATTGGGTAACAATCGTCTTTGATGAGTTTGTTAATCGTTGCATTGTAGGCTGCGTATAATCGTATGCGTCCATCCTTCCTCATCACTGGAACAACCGGTGTACCCCATGACGAATGTATCACTTGTTCAATAATCCCTAAATTTTCGAGACGTTGAATTTCCTCTTCCACTTTACTTCTGATTGCATACGGAACTTGTCTTGGCTTCATAAAAATCGGTTGAACAGCTGGATCCGTGAGCTTGAATTTGTATTTAATATTAGGAATTTCCCCAACGTCATTAGAAAAGTTTTAATGAGCTTCTATAACCATCAATTATTAGTTGAATTACAGTTTTTACAAAGTTATGAATATTTGAAATGTTCAACAACTCCGAGAAACACGCGTTAACGTTAATTTTGTATGATTAAAATTCAGTCATAGAATTAAAAGAATATAATACTTTAATTCTGTTGATAAAATGGGAAGCAAAAGAATTCCCAAAAACATACTTTCTTACAACCCAAAGGGGAAAAGGATTAATGGACGTCCGAGAAAACGTTGGCGCGACTTGTAAGGTCGGAACAGGCAACAATGCCTAGACCGTGAAAGGAAGACGAAGAAGAATTCTGTTGAAACCTACAAATGATCATTTTATTTTTACCTTTACCAGTTTCATAAAATAATAACTGATAAAATTATTATTCGAAGAAAACATTTTATTAATAAAAAATATAAATCGATAAAAAAATCGATCGAAAAAAATTACAACAAGGGGAGAGGGGTTAGACAGATAATCCACCAAGTTTAGGAAGTTGATCGTATCGATGTCAAAGATATTCGAAAAAAACTTTTATTCCAATTTGTTTTATACCGAATTTTAGTTGGCAATGATTACCAACTTAAAAAGCAGATAATTCGTTAAATTAAAGGTTGAAAACCAGATTTTTTTTCGTAAATACGATCCTTAGGATGTCATTTGCCATGTAATGTGGTTAGATTTTTCTAAAGACGACCCATTTCGATGTAATTAAATAATGAAATTCAAATAAATTTGAATTACTTATTCAATTTGTGACGTCATCTCACACCTTAGTTAGTAAATTTTCCGTGCAAAACGCCATTCATGCCAAGTCATGCGTATACATAGCGAAGGACATCCCAAGGATCGTATTTACGTAAAAAAACACTACTAAATTTATTTTGTCGGTACCCTATTATAAAAACCCATCGGTATTCAGAAACCATTACTAAGTCGTGTTACAAAGAACCCTTTAGAAAATCTATTAAACTTTGCTAATTAAGAAGCGAAATAAAAATAATTACGCATTTTAAAGCACATTTTACACCTACATTTTTACACTATCAGAAGACTCCTTTTAAATTCATTTTTAAAGAAAATTTAGAGAACCTAAAATTCACTATAAAATAGATTTTTCAGCGTTCATTCATTTTAGACGTTGAAGATGGCCTTTAAGAAAATTTTATTCAAAACTTGATTCTAATTGCAAATTTTAAAATATAGCGAAGCTTTTTATTTCCGGTATAGTAAATATAACGTAGAAATTTTTTCGAAAAACTTTATTTTAAGAATATTACGGTTTTAAATTGTGATCTGAATGGAATTTTTTGTAAAGATAAAATTAAATAAGTTGGAGTAAGTGAAAAACCGCATTAGTAACTTTTTTAACTCGCAGGATTATAAAGAAATTTTGAAGGGTTCATTAGAACATTAATTGCATAATTTTAAATTCTAAAGACGAAAGTTGATATCAATTTCACTCAAAAATTCGTCTACAAAAATAAAATTATTTGAACATCAACGAACTTCTATTTCCTTCATTTGAGCCTCCACCACCACGAAGTTATTTGCGAAATTCAAACCTGGCAAAATCAAAATTTAACGCGTGTTGCTCGGAGTTTTCATCGATTGAAAACGTTTTTCGCGATTGTTAATCTAACACTTCGCGAAACTTTTTAAGAAACAAACAAAACAAAGTGAAGGGGCTGTCCATAAATGATGTCACAGATTTGGGGGAAGGGGGTTCATAAAGTTGTGACATGGGGTAGGGGTGGTATGATTCCTTGTGACGTCACGTCCATACTTATTAAAAATAAAAATATTTTATCATAATTTTTTATGAATTCTCCGCAATAATTTTTGTTGTAGGATATTATGTATTATGGGACTCGTGAGGGTGGGGGCGGGGGGAGTTAAAATTAAAAATTTGTGACATCATTTCGGGGAGGGGAGGTCTGACGTTTTGTGACCAAGTGTGACAAGTTGGGAGGGGAGTTTAGTTTGGTCCTAAATTATGTGACATCATTAATGGACAGTCCCGAAAACAAAAAACAATAAAATAATCTTTGATTTAAAAAAAACGGGAACTACATAACTTCACTCACGGACGTTATTGTTAACTAATTCAGATTTATCAATATTGTTATTCAGAAAGCGTCAAACGGGCCTTATCGGAATGAGGCCTTATAAAAGTTGGAAAATTAAAAAAAACATATTTTATTACTATATTATGAAGAGTGAAATATGCAGAAAGGATCAAGTGCCATTGCGCCAATATTGCAGCAGTTATAAAAAATTGTTCTGAATAATAATGAAAATAGCGAATTTTTCCAAAATTAAATCATTTTATTATCATCGGATTACAGCTTTTTAACAAAATAATAATAGAAAAAAAAACACTTTTATTCAAGGTTAGGGTATTAAGCATTTTTATCGAAACGGTCTAAGTACCAAAAATACTGCACTTCAAATATAACTTAAAAATGGATTGTTTTTCAACATTAAAAACCAGAAATCTATTTCAAACGAACAAAATAAACTCAATTTGCACGGTCCTTCAGTTTTTCAATGAGCTCTGTGTAAAATTTTTCATGTTTGGGTTTCAGATAGGGAATCATATTCTGAATTTCTGTTATTTTGCCAACTTTCATGCTCTTTTTGGGTATGAATCAGAAAGTTTAACCTTCAAGTTTTTGAAATAGTTAATGTTAATACGCGTGGCGTAAAAACTTGCACGCGGTGAAGTGCAGCTATCTCACTGTAATTAGTTTGAATTTCAACCAGTCCTTGCTGTAGTAAATGGATATCAACGTTTATACAGCTTGTGATATTCCAAGATGATCAGTTTTTAAACTATTTTTAACTAATACCATCCAATCGAAGAAATTTTCTGATTGTTTTATAGTCAAGAATAGTAAAGAATTAAAAATAATTAAAGAATTTAAGGAAACTTCCGTATTTTCACTCTCTTCACCTTTTTTATCAGCCCAAAATTTATATCGCAAGACAGCAATGTATGGCCTGTGCCTGCGACGAGAGTGATGTAGACGTCCAAAACATTTTAGCTTTTATTTTTACCACCGCAATCGGACTATAAAATTAAAAACTTGTTAGGGGTATTTAATCCTTTAGTTATGAAGTCATTAACATATTTCAGTGCAGCCACGTTTTCCAGTGGTTTCTTCCAAATATAAGCAAAGCCAATTCTTGAAAATTTGAGATGTATAAATTGTATTTGAAAGTTTTTTTTATGTAATATTTTGTATAGAAATTTATTTACTCCTTAAATTCCAAATGTCGTGTAAACAATGTCGTGTCAAGTTCGATTTTAGATAAATGAGAGGGGGTCTTTGATTTGTGACAATAGGAGGTTGATAATAGAAGGGGGGGATTATGACCAACTTTGACAAGGGGGGCTGAAAAGTCGGAAAAAATTGCGGACGTCCTTTATGGATGACCCCTATCGGTTAACAAATCTGAATTAAAGTTTGCATTTTATGAATGCTTTCTAAATTACTGCTGGAAAAGGCCTTATAGTAATAAATCTTTGTAAAACCTTAAGAGCGCGCTGCGGAAAGAGAGAGAGGGAAGCAGTAGATATGATGTTGAAAGAAGCCTCTAATCTTTTGTAGAGATTTAAAAAATTTAAAAAAATTATTTGCGCCATATCTAAGGGAACCCTTGAACCCTTTGTGCATTAAGTTGATTTTATATATAGTGTAGGCAAGTTAGCATTTGAAATCGAAATTTCTTTTCCCGTGTTGTGACCTATACCAATCGATAGATTAGAGCTTCCTGAATATCATATTAAAATGTATCATTTCAGAATTGATGGGAAAAAAAGTTATTTAATAAACAAAATCCGAAAATCGCGATTTTTGACTTTAATCGCTTATATCTCGAGATTTTACACTGACTTTTGAAAAAGTGAGGGCACTATTTTGTAGAGCAGAAAATTCTCTACAAAAAATGTGCAACAACCCCTATCATATAAATAATAATAAACCCACTATAAGCGTTCAAACATTTTTGGAGATTAATTTTTATTTTCATCAGCTGTTGTGACAGCTGATATAATAGTGACAGTTCAGATTTTGTGTGGATTCTTTTAGTCGTTAATTGAATGGTTTGAAATGAAAAATATAGACAATTCAACACAATTCACAATTCAATAAACGAATCCACACAAAATCTGAACTGTCACTATTATATTAGCTGTCACAACAGCTGATGAAAATAAAAATTAATCTCCAAAATTGTTTGAACGCTTATAGCGGGTTTATTATTATTTATATGATAGGGGTTGTTGCACATTTTTTGTAGATAATTTTATGCTCTTCAAAATAGTGCCCTCACTTTTTCAAAAGTCAGTGTAAAATCTCGAGATATAAGCGATTAAAGTCAAAAATCGCGATTTTCGGATTTTGTTTATTAAATAACTTTTTTTCCCATCAATTCTGCAATGATACATTTTAATATGATATTCAGGAAGCTCTAATCTATCGATTGGTATAGGTCACAACACGGGAAACGAAATTTCGATTTCAACCTTTTTTTGAGTCTAACTTGACTGCACTAATAGTTTAAAACTCCACTAAGGGCACTTTTTGATTTACAAGTTTTGTACAAGTTTTCTATAATTGATGATGAAATCGCTTCCAAATCAGGTTTTGTCCTTATAATGATCTGCAGAAGGCAATAACGAAGTTTCATTAAGATCGGTTGTCATAAAAATTCAAAATTGTCCTTTTTCATAAATTAAATTAACCTATTTACTTTTAATTTAAAGCGCTCAAAATTGGTTATTGCCTTCAATAGTCTTTTCTTATTAATATAAAAAAAGAATTACATTGATACGACGTTTAGTTTTTTAAATTTGTACAAAAGATTAGAGGCTTCTTTCAACATCATTCCCTCTCTCTCTTTCCGCAGCGCGCTCTTAAGGATGGCATTATTTAATTATTTCAAGTTTAATAATTTTAAAAGAAAAAAGTTTAAATAAAAATTTATCTCTGAATAAAAATGAATTATTTAACTTATTAAAATTTTATTTGTTTAGCACCTTTAACTACAGGATCATTACGCTTTCTAGTTTCTGGGTAAGAGTTTTTTGGTAGAGGTCTTTTGTACCGTTTGATGTACAGGTTGATGCCTACTAGGGGGTTGAGATTTTCCACTAAAGAATATTTTTTTGTGCTCCAAAATTGCAAACTTTGCACGATATTTGCAAAAACAATGGCAAATAACCCTAAAATGTGTAGCATTCTTGAAATTGAAAGCATTCCAGGCAAATTTTGCAAACAATTACAAACATTTACAAAATCTTGTATACCAAAATTGCAAAGTGGTCAACCCTCCGGATATTCCGCGAGGTTTTTATTTAAACCCAGATTTTCCGCTCTGTAACTTAACCAGTGTTCACACAAGCACAAGCCACTGTTGTGGATTTATTTAATTTTATATAAAATGAAGTTTTAATATACATTAATACTCGTGGATAAAATTTTATAGCGTTATAATTGATTTCCATTAGCTTGTTAGTACTAACACACGTTTTATATTGGTTAGTTAACTTTAACGGACCGTTAAAAGTTTTATGAAAGAGGGCATTTAACGGGCTTATTGGCATAAATGTGATACGCCACCAAGAAAAACTGAAGATTTGCGATCTCTTCATGTTTGTGTTTATGGGTATTCCATTGTTAACATAAACAAGGACTTGGTAAAGAGGGTAGCAACCCCCTATCAATTTTAAAACATGCAAAAAGATCGATTAGATGCATCAAAATTGCTAAAAAAAAGTTATGGACATAAACACCCATAAGGATGTCTGTCCTCTATACGGCTTCGCTATGTCGGCGTTAATGTTTGAATAATGTTTGAATTTGAATAATTTGTTTATACGAGCCACCACCAACTCGCTACAGTACACCACTGATATGAACAATGCTTAAAAAATGCTTAAAACAGGCCTGTAATACAACCCATAATCCGTATTAGTAGTAGTTTCAGTCATTATATAGCAATAAAGCTCACATTTAGGCATCTATTAGGGATATAAGGTTGTTGTGTACAGAGATTTATAGAAAATTGTTACACATAAGAAAAATTATCATATCAAAAGAGTTCATAAATTACGTTACACAATTTTAAGCACTTCCCCCCCCCCCTCTCATTGCCACATTTCGTTGCAAAAATGTAGACCTCTCTCCAAATAAATTCTATTAGCTAACGTTATGACGTCACAATTTTGAAAGCTTCCCCTTCTCCATTGTCGCACAGGTCTGAACTCCCCCCTCTCTTCAGTGTATGGCATAATTTATGAACGACTCCGAATACATATTTTGGGAATAGGATGAATAGAAAACGGCTATTCCACGATTTTGTGATTTTTACGAAATCTTTTTATTACGAATACTTTTTAGACAAATTTTGCCCTATTATTGATATCAAATTAAAAGAGATTTAAGCAAACTATCGTTTTTCCATTTAAAAGTACCTAATGACCAGATAATAAGTTTAGAGTTTTGATTGAAACGGTTTACCAAATAATTGTAAAAATTGTATAGTTGAGGAATCGGTTTTTAATCTATAAATAGATGTAGTATTTCTAACGGGTGCGCCATCTTTTACTTCGGTATGTAAACATTGAATAACTTTGACAATTGACAACCGATTTGCTTAGTCAGACATGTTTTGGAAACGTCAATCCAGTACAATTTTAACCATGAATCGCTACACACCAAAACAACGCGCCGAAATAGTGACGCTTTACATTGAAAATAATCGTTCAATTGTGTTAACTCAACGTGCATATTGTCGAAAATATCGTGGGCAACAGGTACCTTCTGACAATACTATTCGTCATTTGGCTGCGAATTTTGCGGAGCATGGTACTGTGGGAGACCGTCCACATCCTATTCATCAACGTACGAGACGCTCCAATGAATTGATTGAAGCTGTGCGAGCGAGTGTTGCCGAGAACCCAGAGGAGTCGTATCGTCACCGAGCTCAGCATTTAAATGTTAGTGGAACCACTTTGCGACGCATTTTGAAGGACGATTTGCAATTGTTTCCGTATAAGGTGCAATTAACACAAAGAATATTGCCCACTGACCATTCACGTCGCTTGGAATACGGCCAAACAGTCGTTCGAATGGCTGACACTGACCCAGATTTTTGGAAGCAAATTTTGATGACCGATGAGGCTCATTTCATACTGTCTGGCGGCGTTAATAAACAAAATTGTCGCATTTGGGGTGCCGAAATTCCACACGTGATCCATGAACAACCATTGCATGACCAAAAAGTGACTGTTTGGGCTGGCGTTAGCGCCAAAACCATCATTGGGCCTTATTTCTTCAACATCAACGAAAAGATCGACGGAAATCGATATCGGTGGTTGTTGGCGCATTATGTCTTGCTGCATATGCGTGAAAAAGGTATAGAAGGCTTCTGGTTTCAACAAGACGGGGCCCCATGCCACACTGCAACTCAAACAATGCGGTATTTGCAACGAAATTTCCTCGGACGTTTGATGTCGAAAAATGGCGATATTAACTAGCCACCGAGATCTCCAGATTTAACGCCTCCAGACTTCTTTTTGTGGGGATATTTGAAGAGCAAAGTGTACGCCAATAAGCCTCAGACCCTGGACGACCTCAAAGCCAACATCCGTGCCAAAATGCTTGCTATACCGACCGAAATGCTTGAAAAAGTGATGGAAAATGCCGCAAAAAGAGCCCATTTTGCCGTGACCAATAGGGGCGGTCACTTAATTGATGTTGTATTCGGAAATTGATCCCAATAAATTGTAAAGGTCCAAATTAAATGATAACAACTCAATTTTACGTTTTTTGGTTTTTTTTTCAAAGTTATTCAATATTCTCATACCGAAGTAAAAAATGGCGCACACTGTACATAACATAATTATCGTAAAGAACATCGATCTTATATTTACTAGATAGAACATAGACGCATTTGTTGTGAAGTAAACATTAAATGTTTGTTTAACCTAATCATGGATTAGGTCGTTGACTTCTTCGGCCCATCTCCTTTTTTCGGTCGTCCAACATCTCTGCGTTCTCGAGGTTTGTATCTATAAGCTTGAAGGGGTATTCTCTGATCTTCCATTCTTTGGAGGTGTTCTTCCCATTTTGTGTTATTTCCTACTATTCTATCGTAAAAATCATAAAATTTATATTGTTTGTCGATATTTTGCAATTAAAGTTTCTTACTATTGAAATCTCTACATTGAGCTTTGCAATTCTTCAATTGGTCTTCTGCAAATAAAAGCGTGTTTATGTGGAAATTCCGACGAATTTTTATAAGTACCCTTAGGTGTTTGTCTAACCCATATTTGTAAGATCTCATCTATATTCTTATGGTTTTTCATTATAAAAATAAAATTAAGCAAAAGCTATACAGATTCAATACGATAAATTTAAGCGAAGCTGGATTATTCTTTCGTTTAAATAAACAGCCACGGCTTTGTCAGTCTTATCGTTTAATCCTAAATAAATTATACGCTCCAATGAAATTTTGTGTTTGAATTTTTCACTTGACACCAGAACAAATTTTAAATATTATGTAGATATGGTGTCATACAAATGTAAAATTAAGCACAATCAAGTACTTTCAAAAACCACCCCTTCAAGTATTTTAAAACCCCGAAGAAATTTTTACAATGCCAGAATTTTTGACAATAAAATTTTACAAAAAAGAATATTTTCAATCGAATTCAACCCGCTTGTGTCTGCCACTGTTAAATGTTTACCTTTTCAAGTTAATGCAAGATTTTTTACCGATCAAAATCCATTTTCCAATTCTTCGAAATATATTTTGATACGACCATTACTATTAATAATAATTTTTTGAATCCTTGTTCCATAGAAATTCCAGTGGTAAAACCGTAAGGTCCAAAAATTACATGCGGTTTCCAATCTTATCTTCATCCAAATTTTAAAGCAAGGCCATTGACTTATTTCATAATGTCGTAACAACATAACCCAATACCAAGTTTGCCGAAACAAAAATCTTCAGCATGTGCGCATACGAACTCAACATCTGAGACCACAAACGCCTTTGTGTAATTAATTGCGACTTTCCAAATTCAAACTTGACAAAAATCTCCAAATATGGTCACGCTGTTGGACTCAATAACTGGTCTTCCAAAATTTCTTCCGCTAAAAATTACGTCAACTTATCTTCCATTATCTTCCATCTTGGCACAGTTTTTAAATTTTAAGCGAATCCATTACTGAAATCTATTTGCATTCTTCGTGCATATTCTTTGCATGATGTAAAATTTTATGCACTTATAAATCTTAAATTTTATTTTTAACAAACTTCATCAAACTTTAGATCAAAGGTAAAGAGTTACACCAGGAGAGATACCCGGCCCTCCAAGGATGAGATTAAAAGGAAAGATCATTCCAGCATGGATGTAAATATAAAAATATTTAAGGAGGGAAATAACAGTTCAATATAAGAGATTAAACAAAATTGTTGATACAATACAGCATCCTTGTCTAACACCTTGGTGTACAGGGATGATGTTTTTCTCCCGTGGCCATCTTTATTCGAGCGGTTTGGCAGAGAGACTCTATTGCTTTAATCATACGTGGAGGGAAGTCACGTTGGTTCATATTTGTCCATAGTTCATCATGTATGACTTGTAGCGGTTTTAGAATTAATAATGATATATAGAAATTCCGCGCTACATAAACTAATCACCACGGCAGCGCAATTGGTTGAGCGTGCGTAATCATAGCTAATACGCCTGGGTTCGAATCGAAGTTGAGGAACATATTTTTCAGCATACCATCTTGCTAAAGACTCATCGAATGCTTTTTCGAGATCTATAAAAATAATGTATGTTTCTAAATTATATTGTCGTCTTTTTCAATTAATTATTTTAAATTTGATATCATTATGTAAATATGATATTTCAGAACATCATAAAATTAAAATCAAGAAATGAATTAACACGTAAAATAACATCAACGTGCATATTCAGTTGCGGCCATTTAGGGGCTATGCAAAAGGAAAACATTCCCTGCATACCCCCACCCTCATACATCTCAGCTTCATGATAACCTGATTGTAGTACTATATAGTTATGTCTTATCTAGTAAATATAAAATCGATGGTAAAGAACATTAAACGGCAAGGTAACGACATAATTAATTATTTAAAATAATTTAACGCCATAATTACAGCTACCGCAAATGAAAAACTAAATGACTTTGAAATCTAACAGAACACAACTCTTTCGAATTTTCTAAAACAGTTTTATTTAATACGATATGTTTTTGCCGTATACTTGTACAACGAAAGAAAATTTTTTATTAAGATTTTAAGGTTCTTTGTATCATTTCCAGAGGAATTTGTTTGATCTCGCGCTTTATTAACTTTTTACGCTATGAGATTGTTTCAATTTTACATTCATTAACTGCAATTTTAAATAGCTCACAAAAAATAACCACAGGGTGAAAAGTCGCGTGAAGTAGGAATTTCAAGGTGTTCTTTTGTGGAGTCTTGTTGATATATTATCTAATCACCGTTATAATCGCTTTACATTCACAAGTGGTTTAAATAATTCTCTATGTAATATTCTGAATTAATTTTGGTTCCAGATTCAACTAAAATTGGCGTCGTGGTTTCAAAATTTGTATTTTCAAGAACACCATAATCCCCCCCCTACAGGGGGTTTTTGTTTTGTGAATACATCCAGTTTTTTTGCCGGTTTGCTCGTGACTCATGTACTGAATTTTTCGTTGGCCATCGGAATTAGTTCGATGAAATTATGCTTAATCGAATGTTGTATATTTTTGACATTTATCACATTATTCCACTCTTGTGAGCGCCGGTGTCTCTTCAAAACATTTGCTTCGGAACACTGGATTTTTAATTAATTTTAGGTACCGAAATACTTTAGCTACTGAATAGCACCTTAGAAGTTTTGAAATGATTTCCTAATCGTGTATCGGGGATTCTTTTTGGTGGGAATTTTCTTTCAATTCGATAATTTACGATTTTCTTGTGTTTTGCCGCTACATTTTTTTAGTTTTTGGATTTATTTTGTGGGGTGCTATTTATTTTTTTAACTCAAGAGTCTAACTTTTGAAATATAAAAAAACTAATCTAGATATTTTTTTTGTATCATAGAAAAACTACATTTTTATTCTAAAACTTAAAAAACACAACTTTTTTGTTTACGAGTCAACTCGATGTTTATAAGATGCTTGAAAAAGAAAATTAAATGATATCGATAAGTTTATATCGTGTTTTATATAGCACAATTAGAATTTTGTTGAAAAAAACTATTCGGATTTTGACTGCGCTTCGCTCGTGCAATCTCCTTGCTAAAACCTGTACTCGCTGAATCTTTGAGTATTGTCCGAACCCGCGTTGCTGTTGCGGTGATAATTCCGTGAAAAAACGCCACAACTTAAAAGCACAACATCACATACGAAAATCGACATTTCAAACGCCATTTTTAATGTCGAAAATTGTGAAACAAATTGACCATATCGCATCACAATCATTGCAAAAAAATCAAACAAAAAATTTCGTAAGTACCGAAAAAAATGGAAGCATAATCGCACTAAATTTGTAATATAAAATTCGTTACTATAAAATTCGTTAGAAGTACATTGCTTTAAGTGAACTCGGGTTGGAAGTAATGCGTTGAACCGGTTTCCTACATCGCATCTGTTGAGTGCGTTATCATACACACTACATAAATTATAATATTCGAAGAGATTTTTTATTACGTATAAATTCTTTTACGCTCCACTACAAATATTCGATATTCTGGTAGGGTATTTGGAATATTTTTTATTTTCGGATATTATTCTACTGTGCATGCGTTGTACCCATTTAACTACAATGTAAAATAACGCACGCTGATTGGTCGAAACGACAAAATTTGACCCTGAATGGAATTATCGGTTATACAAACTGGCTGTTAGGTTCCTTCATGTTTCTACTTGTTTTCAGAACATGTCTACAAGAAAAGAAAAATTTTGTGAAATTACAGATATTCTAAAAAAGAAGTGTCCCAACTTGTCCCGTTTTTTGGGGACACCCAGGACAAACTTTACAAACCAGTACAGATAAAAAATGTCTTTTAAAATACGTACTAAATATAAATTTTATTCTTAAACATTTGTAACAAAAAAAGGAGGTATGTAAATTAAATCAACTTAATAAATTAATAAATTGCACTCTTCTCGTAGGTATTATATAAACCTTTATTTGTACATAGAAATTATAATCATTATAACATGAAAGAACTTATAAAATATTTCTTACATTATTATATTATATTGTAATAGTTTGTTAACTTAAATTAATGTAAACTAATCAGTGAATATTTAAATTTTTAAAAAGTTTTTCAAATTCTTTTGAAACAGACGTTTATCAATTAATTTTGTTGTTATCGGTAAAATGAGATGAGCCAAATATTAAATTTGAAATTCAAATATTTCGAAAAGTGGTATTGTGATTTGGTCGAGGTGTTGATTCAGCAAATCCTATTTTCAGTTCCTTTTTTAATTTTTTCTGCTTATCGTTTTATTTCTAGAATTTCTAAAAGCTTTAGCTTGTTTCCTTTTTTCTCAGCATGAAGGAGTTTAGTAGCTTCTTCATTAATATACCTACGAGAAGAGTGCAATTTATTAATTTATAAAAACCTCGTAAAAAACCTCAAAAAATTTAATTAACTTAATATTACTAACTAATTTATTATAGAAAAAACTACTTACACAATGCAAATAACTGAACGTTGAAGATTTCTCAATAATACGGGAAATTAAATGCATTCTTTATTTTTGAGTTTTATCTTTTTCCGTCCTTTTTCCCAAGAAATTCTAGAAAACTTTCTTTCTGTAAATTTGACAATTACAAAGTTATCTGTTTCACTTCCCAATCATTTCGGGTTTTCATTAAATTTCTGTTCATCGCATGCTAATATATTTTGAGATACGCCACATATTTGTGCTTCAAAGAGTTTTTCTCCTACCATACCTGAACGGTTTTTTGTATGATTTTCATTATAATTTTGACATGGTCTTCAGCTAAGCCTCTTAACATATTTAATCTTTCAATTAATAGGGATAACTTTGAACGAATTTTGTCAAGGAGACAGTTCTTTGACATTTGTGTTCAGAAAGGTTTGCCATTTAATCATGAATAAATTAATACTTGAACAACGCTACCAAATTGTGGAAATTTATTTTCAAAATCAGAGTTCCGTTTGCGAAACTTATAGAGCTCTTCGCCCATTTTATGGTTGACATAATCGACCTCCTAAGCAGGCTATTGGTGCGGTATAATGGATAAATTTCGTACCACTTCTTCATTGCATGATTTAAGACCACCAACAAGACAAAGAAATATGCGTACCGAAGAAACTCTCACTTCTGTGAGTGGAAGTGTGCAAGAGAACCCAAACATTTCAATTCGCCGTCATGCTCAACAACTTGGGCTTTGTCCGTTCACTACATGGAAAATTTTACATCAAGATCTTGGTTTACATCCTTACAAGATCGAGTTGGTTCAAGAATCGAAGCCTAATGATCATCGATTGCGTCGTGTGTTCGCAGATTGGGCTCACAACCAATTGGCAGTGGATCCATTTTTACCACCAAATTTTGTTCAGTGACGAGGCACATTTCTGGTTGAATGGGTATGTGAACAAGTAAAATTGCCGTATATTGACTAAGGCCAATCCGGAACATTATCTTGAGACTCCATTGCATCCATTAAAATTGAGTGTTTGGTGTGGAATATACGCCAACGGCATCATCGGTCCATATTTCTTTCGAAATGAGGAAGGAGCTACCGTTACGGTGAAAGGTGTGAGATATCGACACATGCTCAATACATTTTTGTTTCCAAAAATCCAAGAGTTAATCATCGACATCTTATGGTTCCAACAGGATCCATTCTCCAGCTCTATAGATCCAGCTCTATAGGTCGGGCAACAAGATGGCCGCTGGCAAGGCGCCTGGTCCGGAGAACATCCCGACAGAAGTGATAAAAACCCTGATAAATGAGTCTCCAGAGCCGATACTGGCAACGCTGAATGAGTGCCTAGCGACTGGTACCTTCCCGACGATCTGGAAGAAGGCCAGACTAGTACTCCTGAGAAAGGGGAACAAGCCCCTGGAAAGTCCCTCGTCGTATCGCCCAATATGCCTGATAGATGGCCTGGGCAAGCTGTACGAGAAGCTGATGCAAATGCGACTACAGGCCGAAATCGATCTAAGAGGCGCCCTATCCGACTCGCAATACGGGTTCAGGAAGGGCAGATCTACTATCCACGCCCTGAGAGCCGTAGTAGACAGAGCCAGAAGAGCAAATGGGGGCACATGGCGGACGCGGGAACATTGTCTCCTCATCACTCTCGACGTTCGAAATGCGTTTAACTCTGCGAGATGGGGAGAAATCGTCAGGTGGCTGGAGAACAGAGGTATCGAGCCATACTTAGTCAATATCATTAAAAGTTATCTCAGTGACAGAACGCTACTAATAGAAGAGGCACTCGTGAGAGAAGAGATAACCATCACGAGCGGGGTTCCGCAGGGTTCCGTCCTGGGACCCACCCTGTGGAATGTAATGTACGACGGCGTCCTTCAGCTGCACCTCCCGGAGGGGGCAACATTGGTGGGTTTTGCAGACGAACTCACATTGCTGGTAACTTCCAGGACGGAGAACAACTTGGCGGCCAACGCCAACGAAGCATTGGTGATGATAAACGACTGGGTACAAAGTAGGGGGCTGAAGTTAGTACCCGGGAAAACAGAAGCCGTGCTCCTGAATGGTAAGCGCAAGTGCGGGCAACTTGAGGTGGTGCTGGATGGCTGCGCAGTGGTGCCGAAAAAATCGGTTAAAGTCCTGGGCGTACACCTGGATAAAAGACTCAAGTTTGATGTCCATGTGCGCGAAACGGCAAAAAGGGCGGCCGGGCTGGTGGCGGCGCTGTCACGATTGATGCCCAATATTGGTGGTCCGTCATCCGCTAAGCGACGGGTGCTGGGTTCCGTGGTCCACTCGGTAATGCTCTACGGAGGAGCCCCGGTGAGGGGCGACGCTATGAAGGTGGCAACCTACCGCCAGTACTTGGTGACGATACAGCGGAGAATGAATCTTCGAATAGCGTCTGCGTACCGTACGGTCTCGACCGAGGCCATTTCGGTGGTGGCGGGCGTGCCTCCGATTGATCTGCTGGTAGTAGAGTGAATGCAAAACTTTGACACTAAACCAAAGACAGCCGCCGAAAGACGTGTCGCTCGTGATAACCTCATGCGCGAGTGGCAATGTAGGTGGACCGACGGCGAAAAGGGGGAATGGACGAGACTACTTATCCCAGTTATTCAGCCATGGGTCGAGAGAACCTTCGGTGAATTAAATCATCAGCTGACGCAAGTCCTGACCGGCCATGTCTGCTTTAACAAATATCTTTTTAGATTCAAGAAGGTAGCCAGTCCCACCTGTAGCTATTGTGAAGAAGAGGATGACGCCCAGCATACCCTCTTCAAATGCCCTAAGTGGCAGGAGATCAGAGAGGCCCAGGGCATCAACACCTTAAGCCCGCACTCTCTGATAGGCGAGATGCTACAGGGGAAAGCGGAATGGGCAACGATCATGAGCGGGATAACCCGCATTATGGAAGAAAAGTTCGAGGAAGAGCTGCTGCGCCAAAACACTGCGACTTAACCGAAGCAGTCAAAGAAGAGCAAAGTCCCGAAAGGGCAGAAGGGAAGTTCGGCTGATGGCAGCGGAGGAAATACCGTGAGGTGAAACCCGCTGACATCCGGGAGGGGGTTTTTAGTGGGCTGACCCCACACTACCACCCAGCACGGGCTAGTGGTGTCTTGTATAAGATTTTCCCCCTTCCGACACGCAATAAAAAAAATGGTCCAACAGGATGGTGCTACGTGCCACACAGCCACCGAAACCATTGATTTATTGAAAGCACAATTTGGTGACGACATTATTTCAAGAAATGATCCCATCAATTGGCCTCCAAGATCGTGTGATTTGACGCCTCTAGATTATTTTCTTTGGGGGTATGTTAAATGCATAATTTATGCTAACAAACCACTCTGGAAGCATTGGAGGCCAATATTTAGCAAGCCATTCATGAACTAAGGCCAGATATATTGAAAAAAGTGGTCAAAAATTGGACTGATCGGATACGCTTCGTAACGATTAGTAGTGGTAGTCACATGCCGGAAATCATTTTCAAATCATAAATGGCATTAAATTTTCTTTCATAAAAAATTAATTAAAAAAACCATCCATCAAATTTTTAATGTTTTATTTCAATTTGAAGCTCTCATGCAGCTAAAAAAACACCCTATATTTTCATTTAGTTGTGATTGTTGATAAAATCATTTATGATTGCAAATAGATACCAAAAACCTGAACTTCTTCAATTATTATTTAATTTCAAATCAAGCAATTTGACATTAATGAAAAATGAATTTGTTATAATAAATATTAAAAGTTTCATTTGGGTTATATTTGAAGTTCCCAGTGCGGATCAATTGAGGTCACCTTCAGAGGTAAAATAATGAATAAGATCGAAATACGTACATATTTTTTTTAAATTCTATGATTATTCTTGACAGGTTTTCATTTTTTCTTTGATATAATTTTGAAAATGGCTTTTGCCGTTTAATGTTTTTTTACTATGAATGTTATGTAATAAGGATATTATTTATATATAGATTTAAAAGACAAATTTTTCAATTAATATTATAATATAGTTATTACAATAACCAGTTTACGGTCAATTATGAATGAATTTCTAGAAATTCAAATTTTAAATATAGATAAAATCATTAACTTGAAATAATTTAAAAATTATTTAACAAAGTTGCAGTTCACAAAATTATTTTGTTAAGATATCCAGAAACCTCACATATTTATTTATTTATAATTACGTAATTCCAATTAAGTATTACACATTAATTAAAATAATAATTATATTAGCAGTAATTAAAGAGAAATATTATTGTTTTCATTAATAACAAATTATACAATATTATATATAAAAATATACTTACTAGGTACTTACCTACTTACTTTGTATATTTTACGTAGAATTGGATCAAACAAAATAGTGTAGGCAAGTTAGCATTTGAAATCGAAATTTCGTTTCCCGTGTTGTGACCTATACCAATCGATAGATTAGAGCTTCCTGAATATCATATTAAAATGTATCATTGCAGAATTGATGGGAAAAAAAGTTATTTAATAAACAAAATCCGAAAATCGCGATTTTTGACTTTAATCGCTTATATCTCGAGATTTTACACTGACTTTTGAAAAAGTGAGGGCGCTATTTTGTAGAGCAGAAAATTCTCTACAAAAAATGTGCAACAACCCCTATCATATAAATAATAATAAACCCGCTATAAGCGTTCAAACATTTTTGGAGATTAATTAACTCATAACGATCTTCTACTTGAACTTCTTCAATGGGAATCACATTTTTAGTTTTCAACAAACTATAACGTACTTGACACTGCGCATGCACTTGTACTTCAGTTAATTTCTCAAGAGATTGCCACTTATTGTCTTTTTCCTCTTTGCTTTTGCGAATTAAGCCATCTATGCCCTTGTTTTTAACCTTTTTCACTAGAAGACCATTATTCAAATCTTCGTCACAGATAAAACAAGTCTCCGCATACGACATTCTGAAGGTTTGAAATGAAAAATATAGACAATTCAACACAATTCACAATAATTCAATTAACGACTAAAAGAAACCACACAAAATCTGAACTGTCACTATTATATCAGCTGTCACAACAGCTGATGAAAATAAAAATTAATCTCCAAAAATGTTTGAACGCTTATAGCGGGTTTATTATTATTTATATGATAGGGGTTGTTGCACATTTTTTGTAGAGAATTTTCTGCTCTACAAAATAGTGCCCTCACTTTTTCAAAAGTCAGTGTAAAATCTCGAGATATAAGCGATTAAAGTCAAAAATCGCGATTTTCGGATTTTGTTTATTAAATAACTTTTTTTCCCATCAATTCTGCAATGATACATTTTAATATGATATTCAGGAAGCTCTAATCTATCGATTGGTATAGGTCACAACACGGGAAACGAAATTTCGATTTCAACCTTTTTTTGAGTCTAACTTGACTGCACTAAAAATAGTTGGGCAAATATGATCAATTTAGCAAATACGCCGAATAATAATATGCATATTCTACTCATCGAAAGTTAATCGATTAATTTATTATAACAATAAGTTGTCGGATTTGGTTTGCGTGAATCTAATACTACTGATACCAAACATTGGTAAAGTTGTACACCAGAAATTCTTCACACACGGTCTTTTGTTTTGAAAATATTTTATCCTTAATATTTAAATAAATAAGGGCTGATTGCACACCGAAAAAAATTAATAGCAATTTGTATATTATTTATTTTATTTCAAGATTTAACAGACCATCAATGAGGGAATGTCCAAGACGCCTATCAGCAATACACAAAAGTGCTACTAGGAAGATGCAGTTTTACATTTAAAAATAAATGTTAAGCTGTGTGTCCGTCATACAACAGACATCCGGGAAAATCGGAAACTGTGTAAATGGTAAAGCACAAAAGTTACACGAGTTTATTTATTTTGCACGAGTCTTATACAAACTTCATGAACGTGCGGTTTTTTATACCTTATTCTATTATGCTAATTTATTATTTTGTTTTGACCACCAGTACAACTTTCTATACTACTTGAGGAGGGCCAGGACAGATGCTTAAATGTTCTATCATTAAATTAAATAAAACATTAAAATTAGCATTCAATCTAAAAATTTACAGCATCAACTTGGTTTAGGGTCGATTGCACCAACTTTAATGAAAAACGAAGTGATTTTTTTGATAATTTTTTGATAACTTGATCATTTTTAACTTCCATTTAATTTAAATATCTATAAAATGCGTAAATAACGTTGGTGCAATCAGCCCTGAAAAATACTTATAACAAAAAAAAACACATAAACTGATTTTGGACTGGAAGAGGGGAGAAAATAATTAAATGTGATTTTGTTTTCCAATAATTCAATCTTTTAAATCGTTTAATTGTTAGCAACCTTTAGACTCCAAATTGGAAGATTTTTTTTTGATACAACACAATTTTGATTAACTCCTGATTTTTTTGGTCAATTCTTGATGTTGAAGTGATCTTACAGTAAACGAGCCCTTTCATATTAGAAAATAGCAGATCTTTTCCATGTTATGGAAAAAGTTAATTATAAAAATAAAAGTTAACATAAAAAAGTTATGTAGTTAAACTCTATTTGCAACTCTATTTTCAAAAATTCATAATTCAAAAACCAAGGATCATTGGCAAAAACCCAAAGACCGTCATAATTTTATTGGTTTTTAGAATCACCAAAAAAATTGGAAACTTGATTGTCGATATGTTATGTGTTGCTTACCCTTGTAAGTCAAGGTACCAGAAATCACCTTTTTGCATCCCCTACTGTTACCAACGCTGCCAAGGATAATCCACTTTCAACTATTGTACTTAATACCAAAAACCAGAAAGGTTTCTGTCCTTATCACTTTATCACAAATTGTGATAAGGTTTTATTAATTTTCCTATTAACTTTGTGGTTTGGTTACTTTTTGTAAGCAAACCGATAAAATCGAATCGATAAAATATCTTATTGGTACGCGGGTTGTGACGGATTTTTGAAATCCATCACTTACGTTCAACCCTATATATCATTTATTCTTTTAAAAGCGCATTCTATCCGCGCCGAGGTGGGGATTTGTTCATACTGCGCAAAGGACAGTCTTGGGTGAACCGTTGAACGAGCAAGACGCTCTTGTGTCAGTTTTTGAAGCAAGAAGGCGAGTGTGAATTTTTCACACACCAATGTCGATTTGTGTGTGTTCTGTGGAATAATCATGGATTTAGAGTACGTTCGGGGCAACCCTGGGTCATTGCGGTCCGTTGACGGAACCCCACTGTGTGGCGTGGTCCGACCGTGAATGCTTTTTTTGGTAACCCCTTCGGAGTGGTAAGTAACATTTATGTTATTTGGTTGATTGTTTCACAGTGGATTGCGTTGATCGACTTGGCTTATTTTGTTCCGTCCACCTGGAGTTCGCTTTTGTTTGATGTCACCCTTGGCTGATTCTCGTCTTTTTTATGTTTTATTATTTAGGTTTTTCTTTTGCCTTGCAGTTTTGATTGGAACGTTTTTGGCCGAAATTATCGTTAAGTCGCAGGTTTTGTTTTCTGTTCGACGTGATTAGAGGCTATCTAATCTCACGTTCGCAGACGTGAATTATAATGCCAAGGTTTGAATTTTATATTTGGAAAACTAATTAATGATTTATTATATTATTATGTTTTATTTGATTGAGTTTGAACTGTGCATTATATTTACTAGGTGACATCGAGCAGCGTTGGTCAAATGCATTGGCATAGGAATTCCTACGCGTTCGATATAGGTTCAAATCTTGTATTTGAAATTCTATGTTGAACATTTTTTTTTGTGTTTATTTTTGGTTATATATTTTTTTGTAAGAAGGCAGCGATGTGCGACCAACGTACAGGGTGTTGCATTTCATCGGGGTCGCTTCCGTTCGATTTTATTGTTGGAAGTTCGATTGTGGTTCCACCGTTTGTGAGATTTTTTATATGACCACTCGAACGTTCCGTTAATTAGTTGTGGGGGAGTGGTTCTTGGTGGCAATGTTGTTGCCACTGTACTAGGTCTGGTCGGCTAATACAATTTCCATCCGACATCGCTTATGTCATCGCCTTCCAGCAACGAACATCTAATTGCTGATTTCTTTATATTGTGTTAGCAAAGCTGTTTCCTTGATTTTCTTCGGGGCGTTCATTTGACACGACCCACGGCCTTGCCGCCGCTATAACGAGCTGGCTTATACCGACCATCAGGGCCCCACGCAAATAAAAGTAGAATTTATTTTCTGCGTGGACATTATCTGTTCCGAGCTACCTTGTCATTAGAGATAGTGAGGACAGATATTGTTTCAGAGTGGAGTATTAGATTTACCACCCATGTATCATAATATACCATTAACTATTAGTTTAAATGTATTGTATATTATTTAGCGAAAACCACGGCGAAATATTAATAACCAAAATATTAATAAAATCCAGATGTAATGAAAAATTATAAATTAAAAAAAGGGGGTGTGTAAAATTGTATTCAATTAGCACAAAATTGACTGTATTATTCTACCATCATTAAGTGACTTCAACCAAAAAAGTAGTGATTTTTCAAATTGAAATTAGAACCAATTTTGGTTCTCAAAATCAGAATATTAATGAAAAAGGCGAATTGAAGTGAAGATTCGAACCTAAAAATAATTGCATGTGGCAGAGGCAGTGAAATGAAAAAGAACAAATAATTGGCAGAACAACGTGAAATTAGAATAGGAACGTAAAATAATTGCACGTGGCAGTGAAAATGAATAAAATAGCGGAGAAATTGAAAGAAATGTGATCGGTTAAAGTAAACGAAATTCAAAATTAAGTAAGACAGGTGAACAGTATTTTTTCAATTCAAAAGAAGAAGCATTTGAACTGATGGTTAAAATTTATTATTTTGACATTTGAATATCGGTTTTATTTTTTAAAAATACTATTTTATTTATGGTAATGCGTACGTCAATTGGGACGAATAGAAAAAAAATTTCTAATGAATTTTAAATGCATCTTGCAGAGATCCAGAACGAGAAACTAGCAGTTGAATATTGTTTTGTGTTGTAGGATACCTTTGAAATAAAGCGGAAACATTTTTTTTTATTATTGTGACATGCATTTTGATGGCAGTATTCGTCTTCACAAGTTTAGTTTATAATTTCCTGTGGTTTAACGCTCCAAAAACTTCTAATGTAAGTATGAGACTATTAAGTTTGCTTTATTGAAAATACATGTTCGTTGTTATATTTACTTGGTAGTGTAGTATTTAATATTACCTTTACGTCGAATTTTCTCATATTTTCAATATTTGCACGTTACGTTCAGTCAATTTTTGTTGACTTCAACGTCACGATTTTGAATATTTGGAGAAAATAGAAACACAAAAATAATAACAGTGCGATTTCATTGACGGACGACGATAAACCTGATAGTTTTGTACATTTAGTCTATAGGTATTTTTACTTTTGTAATTTCAGTTTTTAATTTTGTATTAAATTTGAACTATCAAATTTAAGAAAGAATGCGACCAATCCCTGTTATTTAAAAAGGAAGCTTATAAAAGTACAATGGTTTTTGAATTCATCCGTGGGTATCACATTATCAATGTACATCTGAGGATGGTCAATTCTTTGTGGAAACACCGAAACTGATGACATGCTATAAATCTAATAAGTTCCATGTTTTTTCGACCTATCTGCGTTGGTTTAGCCTATGCTGACGACCCTACTTCATTCAAAAAGGTCATTACACTTTTATCTACTTCTATTTAGAAGTTTATTCAAGAAGAAAGAATTATTTATATCAAAATAAAATTAACAACTTAATAACCACCATTACAACTAACAATTTCATAGAAGAAGAATGGCAAAATATCAAAAATATAATTAATGAATCCACTCTACAAACCCTTGGAACTAATTAAAAATATAGAAAAAGAAAATGTTTTGAAAGATGGTCTCCTGTGATTGAAGATGCAGTGAAAACAAATAAGCGTATAAAATATATTTGAATAATCCCACAGAAAATAACAAACAGAAATATTCAAACCTTAGAAACCCCGCAAAAACTATCTGTAGGAAAGTACACCAAGAAGCATGGGAAAGATTTGTGGAACGTGTAAAATTTAACTGTATAGAAGAAAATGAGTGGATAAAACATTATCAAGATCTTTGCTACGACGAAGCAATCCCGCAACATGAAATACAGACAACAAACCCATTATGGTCTAGAGTCTAGAGTCTAGATGATATAATATATGTATATATGTACTATGGAAGAACTGCAAGAGGCTTAGAGAAGAAGCAAGAACAGAAAAGCCTGCGGATTGGACGGAATTAATATGGAGTTATTGAAGTATGGAGGATATCTACTATATTTTCGACTGCTTCATTTATACAAAATGTTTTGGAAGAAACTGGAAATCCCACAAAACTGAAAAAAATCTAAAATAATACAAATATTTAAGAAGGGAAGCCGCAGTGAGTGTACAAGCTGTATGCTAAAATAATAAATGAACGACTAAAAACAATATCCGAACATGCTCTAGGTGAAGAACAGATGGGTTTCAGGGAACGAAGATCGACTACGGATGCGATCTTTTTCCTAAGGAAAATAATAGAAAAGCGGCGGGTATTTAATCAAGAAACTCATATCGCTTTTATAGACTTCGAAAAACCCTTTGACAATCTAAATAGGGAACAGCTCTGGGAAATAATGGAACATCAAGGTTACCCATAACACCTAATAAAGGCAGTTAAAAGCCTTCAATAACACTAGTATAGTCCTAGATTTGGGTCCTAGCCCCGATCTGGGTGAAAGCACTTGAAAAAACCACGTACAAAAAATTACTGGAGACGGCCCAACGGAAGAGTGCGCTGAGGATATGCAGAGCATATAGAACCATATCCACAGATGCGGCCCTGGCGATATCATCCGACCTGCCAACCCATCTTAAGGCGGAGATGAGGGATGCTAAGTATAGAGCAAGGCACCCCACAAATTGGAGGACAAGATTGCGGTGATCCAGAACAAGTGGCAAGCATCCTGGAACACGTCGGACAAGGGCAGGTGGACTCATCGACTGATCCCGGATATCGCCCCGTGGGTCACAGGGCCTCATGGCGAGATTAGGTTCGAGACCACGCAAGCACTGAGCGGACAAGGCTGTTTCCGCAGTTACCTGCACCGGTTTAAAAGAGCGGATACCCCCGACTGCTATTACTGAGGGGGAGTTAGACGATGTGGAACACACCGTCTTCCATTGCACGAAATGGGTCACTACGAGAGAAATGCACAATTACATCTGGGGATAAATCTCAATCACAAAAACATCGTCGGGCTGATGCTAGGTAGCCCGGACAACTGGACAATTATCGACTACTGGATATACTTTCCACCAAAGCCAAGGAAGAGCTTGAGTACAAACAAGAAGAGGAAAGTCCCGAAAGGGCTGAAGACCAAGAGAAGAGGCCGGAGAGCGTACGGAAGAAATGCCCTAGCGATTCCCGGTACCTCCAAGGAGTGGGGTTTTAGTCAGTAAAAATCTGACACTACCACCCAACACATATGGGTGGTGTCTTTTTGAAGATTTCCCCACTCCCACCGCTCACAAAATAAAAAGACCTGGGTGAAAAGTTATCTCAAGAAATTCTAACAAACAAATGTGTCAAACAAGGATGCTACGTCTCACCTACACTATTTAATATTTATATTGACCAAATCTTTAAAGAATGTTATAATAAATAGAGTTAAACAAGAAAGTAACTCTGAATTCAATTTTATACGCGGATGACTCAGTATTTGTACAAAGAAATGAAGACGATCTGCAAAGAGCCATATTTCATCTGAATTATCTAGACAAAATCTACAATGTCAGGATCTCGACTCACAAAACAAAAACCATGGCTTTTGAAGGAGGACACCCGGTTAGAACAAAGATTGTAATAGACAACCACAATATAGAACAAGTGCTACATTTTAAATACCTGGGATGTGGTGGATCTGTAGAAAAAGATTACGATATAGACGACAAACTAGCTAAGTTTGGACATATTTGTGGAACAATACACAGATTTTTAAAAAACAAAATAAAAACAGATACACGCACGAAACTGTATAAAACAATAGCCGTCCCGATTCTAACATATGGAAGCGAGACGTGGGTCCCAACATCAAAAGATAAAAGTAGAATACAGGCAAGTGAAATGAGATTTCTGAGAGCAACTCAGCGATGTACAAGGGCGGACAGAATCAAAAACGAAGCCAATGGAGAGGAATTACATATATGTACGTATATACAACCTACAAGATAAAATCGTCGAATATAACAAAAGCTTTAATGAACACCTAGAACGAATGAGCACTGAGAGGTTACCACTAGCGGCACGAAGATATAAACCCTCAGGGAAAAGCAATATGTGCCGAGAAAAAGATGGGTGCCGGAACAGGCATTATAATGCCTATACCATCAAGTGAAGAAAAAGAAGAAGATTTTGAAAAGCTGTACCAAGGCACTCATTGTCCAGATGCCCCCGTGCGGATTTGATTGAAATTTTTTCGCGACATTACTAGCGATATATAATTTAGTTATTTAGTACTTTAACTATACGATAAATATTATCTCTGTCCACACACCCTTATCTTTTTTATAGGATTAGTCCAAAAACTTATTTTACTGTTTTGAACAGCTTAACGGAATAGTCGGAAAAAAATTCACATATTATTAGATTATGCTTTCTTAGAAAAAAATGTCAACTGTCTATCACGTTGAGATCAATGAAAAATATTTCTATTTTTCTAAAAGAAACATTTATTTTTCATTGATCTCAATATGTTAGGAAGTTAAGAAGTAATATAATAATGAATATAATTATGTATTAAGTAATTTTTTTTTTCAGCATATTTGAACAATTCGTTAAAATATTACAATTGTTTTGGGTTTTTAAAAACTTTTTTACTCGACTAAGGGTACATTGGTAGTAAAGTGTACGGGAAAAATTTCAACCAAATCCGTCCGGGAACAGCTGGACCGTGCTTACTCTACTACGGCCCCTCGCATAGTTAAAACATATAAAAATTTTTTTCCCTTCAATAATGAAAATGTTTTCTAATATTATTTGGGCAAACGGTTGGGGAGAAGAAGGTCCAAATTTGCGACAATTTACACGAAGTAGTTTTGACAGTTTCAATTCTTAATAATTATGCTATGAACCAGCATTGAAAGTTAGATGCGGTTTGCGTGAGGTTTCAGAAGTGACACAAATTTGTCAATATTTAGTGTTGGGTATAAATTTGCCCTTTTACGTCACCAGTTTAAAATCTACAACAGATCTTCCTTCTGGAAATCAAAGCTTGTAGAATATATTAAAATTTGTCGATTTTATTACAAAAAATTTACAACAGAAAACAGACAAAATCACAAAGTGCTCTCAAGAAAAATTTCCCGATGAAAAAAATAATAGAACATAATTATATCAGAAAAGACTGATTTTGATGGATTGGTCAAAACGCACTCAAAAATAATTTCACTATTTTTGTACAAAATGTTGTATCGTATACAAAAATAATACCAAACTGTTCGTTAAAGCTGAAGAGATTTCCAATAAATTTGACTTATGGGGTCAGGCAATTAAGAGATGCAATTACAAAGGCAAATGCTAAATCAACAAATGCAGTTGTAAAAGTGACAAGCTGTGAAGCTCAATAGGTCGCAGAAGTTTACTTTGTAATAATAATACGTAGTAATAGTTTATTGACGTTATGGAAATGCAGTACAAATTTTCATATAATAATATAAATTATACCTACAGTATAAATTTGTATTTGGGGATAATGATATCATGCGTGTATGTAGGTGCATATAAATAATATTATAAAGTTTTTTAATAGTTAATTTTTTAAGTATTGAAAATTAATATTTAATTAAACTTTAAAAATTACCTAGTTAAATAAACCAATCAAAATTATTTTTCTACATCATAAGCCTTTAGTAATGTATATTGCTTAATTTATGAATCAATAAGCAATATAACTATAAATAAGCAATAAAAGCAATAACTCCTATAAAGGAGTTTTTCATTCACTATTTTATCTACGTTAAGGACTTAAATTCAATTTGGAAGCTAATTTTTGTTTTCTGTGTAAAAAATTTCTTAAAATTCTTGAAGATGAATATTTTGTTAATAATAACTTTTCACATAACATATTGTTGTGAGGGGGCTTGTCGTTATTAATCGAGCCACACGTTGGGCTGTCAAAAAGTGCTATGCGTTGACGTAGCCTCACGTTGGGCTAGCCAAAAAGTGCTATGAGCTTACGTAGGCCTTTAAGAGACCCACACGTTATGCTACAAAATTGCTATGAACACCCTCGCTAATAGGGTTAAAGGTTCTTGTCGTTAATGTTTTATATGGGTGTACGTAATTGTACCCCGTCAATGGAAAAGTATGTGAAATTTTGTAAAACAATTTAATGAAATAATGTGCCTCAGCTTAGCTCTTTCGTAGTGCATGTATCTTACCTTGTATAGGGTGGATTCGTTCCGTTACCAATACTGTAAATAAAATTATGGCGTGGAACAGGTCAAAATAAATATCCTTCGTTACAAAATTATTAATGTTTTTATTTAGCACACAAATGTAAATAAAGATTTGGTTATATTGAAAAGTTCTATTATTAAATCTATTATAAAGAATTCTGAACATAAAATAACGCAAAACACGTGTCGTATGAAGTCCGAAAATTCCACTTAGTTTTATAAAAATTGTATTGCAATGTGCACGATACCTTATTAAATTCAGGAATGTTTTCTTTTATTTGAACTGGAGATGGCACAATTGCGCATCAAAATACACTCGATGGGTTCATTTACCATGAAAAACTTCCAGATGCAGTTTGTTGACCTCGTTTTGTGGTGAATTTTTATTTCTTTAAAAATATTTTCAATCCTTTACGGTTTTCACTTTATTTATGGTTTTACGTAGGTAAGTAACTATTTTGTTGAATTATACACTTGTATTTTGTACGTTCACTAATTATTTTCACTATATTATCAAATTTTTTAGGACGATCTAAATTCGCCACCATACACGTGTGAATATCCAACAACAACCTTTTATCGATTGTTTTATTAATTCTTTTTTCGAAGTTCATCGCAATCTTGATGTTTGCATAGACGTATTTTATTGGTTGATCGAAAAATCAATATTATCTGAAGTTTCACAGTACAGGTATGGACTAAGCCCATTGTGGTTCGTTGAAATTTTATAAGTAAAAATTTTCTTTTTATTTTTTAGATTGGATTGCCTTCTTCTCAAGTGCTTCGTGATTGAATAAATAAAGATGCTGGACATGAAATTTCCATACGCAGTTCATTAAGTTGTGACATGTCGAACTCACGTAATAATTTAACAAACTTATTTTAAATTTAACGCTAACATGGATTTTTACATTTATCAATTATTTAACAAATTTCTAACTTTTAAAATACCTTTCTTATTACTGACAATCTTTCATTTACTATAAATTAACATTTTTAACAAAGACAATTATTAAATGATACATTTCAAATTTATTTTATTCAAACCTGTTTTATGTCCCGTTTTAACGAATCATTTGACTTTAAGCTAAATTTCTTGGTATCGGATGAAGTTTTTCTGATTACTTTGATAAGTTACATGCTTTAATTCATAACAAAATTTTACTGAAACTTAAATAACGTACTTCCATTGACGTGGTATCTCGATACCGCAATATGTATTATACTATGTATTTACGCCGGTTTATATTTTTAATAATTAATAAACGTAAATTTAATTTTTACTTATGATTTTGCCGAATTTTGGTTAATAATAATTGGTGTTAATTAATACATAATAATTATTGAACTTGTAATGATGAATATGCAAAATACTTGTTGAGATGTGCACTAGGCACGTCTGCTGTTCACGGAGTAATTTGGAGATTGAAAGAATTGGATGTACTACATATAACCAAACTTTTGATAGTTTAGCTACCAAAGGGAAAGAAATTCATAACCAAGTAAACAATGCTGCAAGCTACTAAATATTTAATACTTTGGTTGAGCAGAATGTGTTACCGGGCCGAGTTCTGATGATGCTATAATAGCGAAACCGGTTATCCAAATATAACAATTATACAAACAAAAACGTTGATTAATTTAATTAATTATTATTAACATAGAAGTTTGTATCATGGACAATTATCCAAATATATAAAGGATCCTTTAAGAACGTCAAAATTATCCTAATTTTATTGTTTTTTTATATAAAAGATGTATTAGTAATAGTGGTAACAGGTGCCTTTAAGATAAAATAAAGTGTTATATGAAGTGAATATATTATGAAAAAAATTAAGTTATTTTCAAAATTTATATTATGTTCAATGAATTACGCTGAAAGTACTTTTTTTTAATAATAAAATAAAAATAAATATTTAAATAAAATAAAAATAAATAGAAGATCGCGCAACTTTACAGAAGAAATAGAAATATAGGAATAATTTATTATCGTAGAAAAGTTTTAATTATACAATTCTTTATAGTTTTCTATTAACACATCAAAACATAAATATACTAAACTAGTGCGGAAATCTCAATTTACTCATTGAGAACTTTTGATAGAGAGTATAGAATGAATTTATGGAGAGTTCACATCTCACTCAAAAAGAAATCAAGAACGCCACTGGAAGTACACGAGCGAGGTAAAGATGAACATAATGTCAATGAAAAATGGTAGATCTGCAAGTCTAGGTGGATTATTACCAATAGAAATAATTAAGCGTGGAGGAGAAGCACTATGAGAGAGAACAGCGCAATTTTTGGAAAACTGCTGTAAGAAATATTGGGTACCTAATGAATGGAGAACATCCTACATAATGTTAATTTTTAAAAAAGGAGACAAGAGAGACCCACAAAACTATCGGGGTTTGAGTGTGATTGGTACTTTGAATAGAGTTTTTAGTAAAATACTACAGAGCAGACTAAGAGCGGAAATCAAAGGAAGAATAGGAGAAGATCAAAACGGTTTTGATCCTGGAAGATCATACGTGGATAACCTGTTTATTTTCCAACAACTAATGGAAGAAAGGATTGCAATAGGAGAAAAGGTTCATAGAGCCTTTATAAGTTATTTTATTGCAAGGCAGGGGATAGGGAAACCTTCAAAAGGCACCACCTCAATCTACGGTGGTAGTGTCGGATTTTTACCGATTAAAACCTCCTCCCGACGACAGCGGGGTTTACCTTCTCGGAATTTCTTCCGCTGTCATCTGCGATGCTCTGCTCTACAAATTGTGGCTTGCTTCGTTGTTTCGTTATTTATGGCATATTCTGCCTGAAATTCAACCGTGTTTATTGTACTATATAATCTGGTGGGTTCGGGGCACTAATGGAATATTCTTTCGAGCCCACCTGATTTTTGCTTGGGTTCGTTCGACGGGTTTAGCGCAATTGAATGTTCGACCAAACCCCTGACTTTGCATAGCAGCTTGTGTTTGGGAGTTCGGAGCACTCCAGTGGAACCGGCAGCGCACGTTTACCTTTTCACGGATCACTTAGAGTCCCGGGCGCGCCGTGCACTTATGTTTGTGTTAGGCGTATTCGGGGGACTTATGTGATCACAATAGCGCTGTTTTTGTCACTACCTGCTGATGTTGCTATTGTGTTGTTATTCGTCTAGCTGTTAGGCCAGGACTCGAGCCTCTGCTAGTGCAGCTTGTCCGTCCCCCTTTTTGGTCTTAATTACTCTTGTAACGAAGGCCGCAACAGTCAGCCATTCGTTTTCTCATATTAACAAGTAAGCGATCATATTGATGTCTTCCCTATTCTCTCCCATCTAATGCAGTGGAATAGGGTATGCTCTGCTGTGTTCTCGTCCTCGCAGTGGCAGTAGGCCGACGACTCAATCAGACTGAACCTGTGCAGGTACCATCGCCTCCTGGTCTGCTTCCGCTCGTGCATCGGCTTGTTCTCTAGCTAGAAGATCTAGTGGTGATATAGAGGCCAACACTCTTACGGCGTCGCAGGACGCGGTCCTGTAGACCGTAGGTCTATGTAGGTCATTTTGCTTTGTACCGCCTGAAGCCCCTTGCTGTTACGCCGAACGTGGGTGGCTTCGTGCCATATATCTGGGCTGCATACAGCACGACAGTGCGGGCCACTGTATCCAACAATTTTCTTTTGGTCGGTTTGGGTTCACCAATGTTGGGCATTAGTCTTGCAAATGACCCCACCACTGGGAAAGCCTTGTTGCACACATTCTTAATGTGGTCGGAAGGTTAAGGTTTTTTCGACTCTAACCCCTCCCAACAAACATTTTAGCTGTAAATTAGCTGTAAAATGGCTATTTAATAGCAAAAGCATACTATCAGCTCGTTAATAGCCTATTTACATCTAAAATGTTTGTTGGGCTTGGTATAGTGATGCAGTCATTCACTTCTATGGTGGATTCTGCAAGTTATAGCACCATACTAGCGACTTTCCTCCTTCCGATGACGATCACTGCCTCGGACTTCTCCGGAACGAACGTTAGGCCTTGCCTATTCGCCTAAGTGTTCACTAAGTGTACGGCCTCGTTAGCCATCTTTTCGATTGCTGACGCCTCCTTATCGACCACGATGAGGATGAGATCGTCAGCAAAACCTACGCAACAAACATTTTAGCTGTAAATCGGCTATTAAATGGCTATTTAGAAGCTAAACAACGCTATTAGCTAGTTAATAGCCTATTTACAGCTAAAATGTTTGTTGGGCTTTGATGGGAATTTGGGAATTCGAGTCCGAAGACGTCGTTGTACATTACGTTCCATAACTGAAGCTTCTGCCTTCTAGGTAGTTCGCAATTAGGTTGAATGTTTGTGAATCTATATTGCGATCCCTAAGCAAACTCAGTATGTGTTTTCACCCTTCGCACTTGAAGACATTTCTGACGTCCAGGGTCAGAACAAGGCATAGGCGTCTGGTACTCCAAGTTCCTCGTATTGCTTCCTCGGAGGCTCCAACTAGCGCTTCGAATGCATCGATAGTCGATTTGCCGCTTCGGAATCCGTACTGCCTTTCGCGTAGGCATCCGCTATTCTCGATATCCTGTTAAGCCTTTCGAGGATAATCCTTTCCAGGACCTTGCCGACGTTGTCGAGCAGGCATATGAGCCTGTAGCTGCTGGGCTCGTCGGCCGGTTTGTTGCCTTTGTGGGCCAGCACCAATCTAGACTTTTTCCACCTTGCCACCGTGGCAAGTACTATATAGGTACAACATGAATATAAATCATACATTAATTAAATTCTTGAAGGAATAAATTGTTCTACGATAATACCTCACTCGTAAAAATCGGGTGTCAACAAGCTGATGTGGCCTTTTTCCATTATTCTTCAAAATTGGAAAAGATACTGTAAAAGCAAAGGCTGTTGAAGTAGGCACTCCATGGAACAGGAAACATGGAAGACCTGGAAGATCTTAGAATGATGCAATGAGGAGGTCTATGGCAGAAAGAATCCTACAAGAAAATGATGCTTCCAATAGAGAGAGGTGGAGATTGAGGATCGACTAAACAATTTCTAGTTCTATAGTGCAATAATATTGGATTCCTGATCCAAGTTTAATGTATACTAATAGCCCGAAATAAATTCCGCTTGTGAGTTTAGTATAATAATATAGTACTATTATTCTTACTTGTCGTCATAAAATGCTCAAATCATAAATATATTGACTGTTATCATGCCGACCCTATTAAAACAGGCACCTTATGAATATTAGGTTAAGATTTATTTCAAATATTCTAATTTTCACCGAAAGACACTCATTCTACAAATAAAGTTCAGCAAAATCCAATCAACATACCTGGTTGATTTCAAGATGCTTTCCAAAAAAACATTTATATAAAATTAGATGAGAATAACAACTTGAATCTAAATTTATTACAAGTTTTATAAGCGCATACCCTCACACATACGGGCATTAAAAAACCAACATCTTGAAATCGTAGTCTTCTTTATCTTTCAATGCTTTTTAGTAGGTAATTACATTAAGAAAAGTAATTATAGCAAAGAGTCCATTAATTATTAATTTTTTGCCTAATAAAATATTTCTATGAAATAACATTTTTAATTTCTTTTGCTACTTTAAAAGTTTTCCATTAGTTTTGATTCTATTTTCCGAAATGTTAATTGTTCATTTTTCTGCACTTTTGGGTATGTTGCTGGTGCCTGTGCTTAGCAACACAACAAAAAAGATAAGCTAATATATTTTGATACTTAATAGTTGACCTTCACTATTATAACTTATAACATTACTTATTTTAATTAAGGGGGATAGGTCAGTGTAACAATATAATAATGTAGTGAAATGTTTCAAACTTGACTGGTTTATCTTCAAAAGTATTTTGAGTAACAGCAGTTCAAGTTAAAGCTCCTAATTCGCTAAGCCTTGCATTATAATTATTATAGGCTAGAAAAATTTTAAGCACTTCCACGGATTTCTTTCTACATGCTCAATATTTTTGAATAATTTTCTAATATTTTTGGAATCCCTACTTTTCAGTTATAAAATAAAATAATATTGTAGCTAAAGAAAACATTCACGTGGAAATAAGAATTTCCACAATAAATAAAATTAACAAAACTCATTTTTTATCTAGCCATATTTAATGAGCATAATGAGGATTCTTATTTGTATTGTCATACTCGTATCTAATAAGAGAAATTAATTAGTGAATATTAATTGTAACATTGGGGATATAAGATTAAGGTAGGTTTACATTGAGATTTGGGAACATTTTAACTAGGGAGGAGTTATTAATCCAGCTACATTGTTTAGCAATATATTCTCATGTTGGTGTTTGTTAATTTTAGGAGCTTTAGATTAAATTTATGACGTTAAATATTGGGTGTGTAGCTCAAAAGAGATGTTGATTAGGTTTAATCGAAAGATAATTTGGTGTGGCTAAAGCACTCAAAACCACGGCTTTAGTTTTCAAATAAATATTTATTTACGAAATAAGAGGGCACCGTACCCGTACTGAAAAGTGATCTGAAAGTTTTGGAATTCATTTTCCGTTTTAAAGTTTTCTTAACAAATTCACGGTATTGAGGTCTCGATCACTAATTTTTACGATACTATTAGCATTAAAGTTTAATAATTATAGGAAAATGTATAATTTATAAATCAAATTATAAAGTTATTTTAATGGACACGTAAAAGCTCAACTGAAATAAAAAAAGAACACAAATTTACATATAAAACTTTTAGCTACAATTTTAAGTCTTTATTTTAAGGTCCAGAAGTGCAATAAATAAGTTAGCAAAAAATGCTATAAAACCAAAAACTAAAAATACTACTTGAAAGTCGGTAATAAAATAAATAATATCATGATAATTTTCGGGAACCACTCTCAATTCCTGTTTTTATTCTTTTACACAAATATAATGATATAAAATACCACGTATTTTAAAATTTGATAAATTTAATTAAAAAAATTAAACACAACCTTTTCGTAATTTTTTTTACAATTCTATTAAAATGAAATCCATTTATTTCGTTTATGTTGGTAATGAAAAATTACCATACAGCTTCTCATTTTACTTTATTATCCAGGATTCATATGTATAGCTTGCATAAATTGTATATTTGACGAATAATACTCATATTTCACGTTCTATCGCTTGGTTTTAATAATATAAAATCTTGTTAAAAGAAACCTCTAAGGTTTTAGGCACCAATTTACGTGTTTTTATTGTGTATTTTTGCATTCATTTTACGATCAGTAATATTTTTCGGTTACATAGTCAAACACCTTTAGAAATAACAAGGATTTGACAGTGCTTCATAAAAAATAAAATTCGTTTATTTCATTTTAGCGTATGCTCATTGAATTAACGTAGCTAAATATCGACGTGGAACAATGTAGGAAAATAAGTTCTCTTCAGTTATATATTTATCGCTACTGATATGAAATTGAACTGGGAACTGCCATTGCAATGAATATTTTCCTTTGGACACATTTGGTTGTTTTGAAAAATTCATTTACGACTCTTGAAGAACGGTGCTATAAAAGTGCAGCATATTTATATCGTAAAATATTGTCTGCCCTACAGCCCCTAAAGTTATAATGAAATAGTTCGGTATTTCACATACCAGTGACTCCCTAACCGAGCGAATCTTCGACATTTTGCTGCTTAAAGGTCACAATATAACCGCCATTGAAATATACCACGCGTTTTGTAATGTCAGTAAAACACCGACAAAGCCACCCCTTTGTAGTTTTAAATTGAGAACTTGAATATCATTTCGGCAGTCAACGTATGTATTATACATAAGCGACAAATTTATGTCATCTCTACTATACTCACATTTTAAATGAAATGTATTTGGCATTAATAATAATTTTAAAATATATCTCCACCGGGTTCACTTTCTTCCTGTTTTTAATTATCTACCTAATAGTTGATGAACTAAACACTTCGTTTTAAGTTATGTAGAATACGTTGGTGGTTTAGAGTAAATGCGTTTATAACATATTTTACGGTTATGTGGAAACCCTTGTCCGATTCATTGAAAATTATGGGGCAGCGGTTTTTTAAGTATATTTCAAATACTAATAACTTATTTGAATTTTTTTATTGAAATGGAAACTATGAAAAGTCTAACATTTTTTGTGTTTATTATAACACTTCACATGTAGTACCACGAGGAAACTCAACAAGGTACTTAGAGGAAGAAGAAAACCAGAAAAACCAGAAAATATCCTAATATTTTCTCCTCAGCTATGTTAGCTTTTTAAAAAATAGTAGTTGTTACTTATAAGGTAAGCGAGACAGGGGCTAGTTGGCTACAGGGAAAAGTTGACATGCTCTAATTATTTTGGGCACCCACTACGCCTAAACGTGCATCAAAGTGACGATGACGGACGTAGCGCGTGATTTGTGATGCTTGATTGATGAAATATTATGCATTTCTAATTATTATTATTTCAGTGTATTAATAAAACAATAAGAGGAAATATTACAGCTGTTTTCATGATGCACAGTGTATTAGGATAAATTTAGAAATTAATTACTCAATGAGTAAATCAATTAAAATTTAATATTTTTATCGCAAAATTATTTAAAAAAATTAAAAATTAATATTTTATATCAAACCAATTTTTATTTATATTAATATACTATATTATTTAATTCAAATTTAGCTTCCCTATATTTTATTGTGTTTTTTTCAACTTCTAATTTACTCTAATAGTACAATCATTGTGTCGCGAAAACGGAGTCTGTGTACAAATAACTCGGAAATTCGATATTTTTACTTAAGCAGGGCACCGCTGCTATTTATGGCCAAAGGTGGAGCCACGATAGAAAAACGGCAAATTTTTGTGGATGAACCAAAAGTTATACAAGCTGTATGAAGAGCCAAAAATTAATAGAGTGGTTAAGTCACAAAGGAAAGCAGATAGTTGGGTCATTTGAAGAGAATGAGTGAGGAAAGAATATACCCAGTACGATGTTAAGGATGAATATGGGTCAGGTAGGAAAAAGAAGGAGTATGCTAAAAACAAGATGAAGCTAAGAGATCTAAATGGAATTCCTTGTACATCTTAGAATTGACGGATACAGCCAAAAACAAGAAGACATGGTTGAATGTAGTGAGACAAGCCATCATGGCTCTGCAACATTTTTTTGTTCAAATTAACGAACAGTGTAGATTTTATCTTCGATATAATGAAGTTCCATCGTGAATATTAATAAAAGTTGCGATCGAGAAGCTATTGAAGCTTTACGTTCTGATTTCCACAACACTTTACTCTGTGGCGCTGCCAGTAGTTTGTTTACCAACACGACGTGTTTGCTATTAGTAGGAATGAAGCAGGATTGCCAGATGCTGCGATTTATCGCAATTTAGGCTCATTTTATCATTCAATTGCGACAAATTTTCAGAGTTTGCGATATGCGACTAATTTAGGCTACTTCCAATTTGAAAGATTAATATAAAGTTTTCGTTTAGTAAAAGATGAATAGATACTCTATTTCTGAAACGAAGACATGTTTAGTATTTAATACCTTTTCTACAGGTAGACTGGCTTAAGAAATTGGGTTCTACTAAATGGTGACAAAGTAAATCCTTAAGTGGTTTGGGAAAATCGGAAATTCCACAATGAAATGAAGTAAGAATAATATTCCTATAAGAGTTTAGAAATCTTCAATTCGTAGAAATTTATTATATTATGTCAAAGAGGATTATATAATATAGAGGGATAGCTTTTATGGAACTACCTGAAATATTTTGTAAATTTTCAGTTCGATAGAAGGTTTTTTCACTTCACCTGGTGAACAGGGTTATCACTAAGTTATTGTTATGCTAAAAAAATTACGAGAATAGCACTAATTTCATCACTCGAAGATACGATGTTTTGCGATAAAAGCTTAATGGAATTAGTTAGATAACATTAAAATTAAGCAAATAAGATACGGATAAATTCGATAATCCCTGTACATGATCCCTGTAATTTCGGCAATAATCGATATTGCATTATTTTTTGAGAGCTTAACCATTCAGAAGCTCGCGTTCGATTTGGGGGCGGAGCTAGCATTTTATTCTGTTGTTAGTCTGTGCTATTTCAACTACTCTTAATACTTAGAAATATTTCACCTCGATTCGCTAGTCAGTAGTCGCAACAGTAAGACGTGCTCCAAGTAATCCGATTTCACCTTCTGTGCTCCTGTTAGAAGAAATTTACAAGATGCCTCGCAAGAGCAAAAATAAAAAACCAACGATAACCCTGATCGACATGGACATTGAAACCGATACACTCTCCACCCTTAGCACAAATAACACGCCAAAAACCACCCCCGACGCCAAAACTTCGCCTTCAGGCGGCAATAACAAAATTCACCAAGCTTTGTTAGCAGTTCACGAAGGGAATCTTAAGCTCACTAACGATCAAATGACCACCATGCGTGAGGACCTCGAGCGCCAGCTCGTATACCTTGAAGTCATCCGAACCGAAGTTGCAGAAGAACGAAAGCAACTAGACATGGACCTCGAACTCTTCCATGCTGACAAAGCAGCTTTTCCCGAGTAACAAAAATTGGCTCAAGCCGCTGGTATCCTAAAACACGGTGATTTCTCACCACCAGTGGATAAAAATGGTCCTGTTAAAAGGAAGAGAAGTCGCGACCACCACTAAACTAGTAACCCCCTCACCATCAGACGAAGGCAGATAGGGCAAATACGCAAACCTGGCTCAATCCGAGTCCGAACCCAAAGAGGAAATGGACAACCAAAATTGCGAAATAGAACAAAATCCGATGCCAAGGTGCAGTAACTAAAATGCACCCCAAACTCCCACCTCTCCGCCACCCCCAATTCCAAATCCTCCCCGAAACCCTGCATCACAAACATTGAAACCAAGGAAAGAAATTATACCATCACTCATCCTGAAAGACGTAGCCAGATGGCCACAGCTCGTTGAAGAACCCCAAACAGCCAAAATAAAATTTTCAAAAGTCACAAACGTCGTGGAGGGCCTTTCCATCAAGCTTTCCACCCCAGATGATTACAAATGTTTAAATAGTTCAAGGTAAACCTGGGCACCAACACCGGAGGAGGTTTCTTCAGTTATCGCCTTCGCGCCGAAAAGAACTTTGCATCGTCATAAGAGGTACCCACCATGACGTAGATACTCAGCTCGTGAAGAATGACCTGCTCACCCAATGGTTTTCTGTTGAGTATACACCGGGGGCGTGACAAGAAGCCACTCCCCTTATTGATAATTTAGTTGAAACGGGAGACGCAATATCAACACATCTTCGATGTACAAGGAATCCTCGGTATAACAGTAAACATGGAAAGCTCACACAGAAAAGACTGGATTTCGCAGTGCTACCGTTGCCAAATCTTCGGGCACGCTCAACGGTGCTGCAGCTCGTCTCGAAGATGCGCCAAATGTGCTGGTGCTGGTGCACATTCGAGTTCAACACGCAAAAAATCGCCGGACACGCATGCGACCTGCTCAAATTGTGCTGGGGCCCACCTTGCCAATTTGCGTGGGTGCCCTGCATTCCCAAAGCCAAGAGCCAGATACTAGAACCAATATCAAAACAATTGGTCACCAAACTACCACGCAAACAAAAGTGTGGCACAGCAACAAAATCCGACTCTACCACCAAGGGTCGCACCAATCTCCTCGAATGTGATGGCCGCCATCATGTTCACGCTGGCTCAGCATAACATTCATGAGGGGCCCATATGAACCATCGTAGGCCACCTCAAAAACCTATTGGAAATTCCACCTAGACAATTGCCAAACTAAAGTGGATGCTCCATTATCTAACTGTCTTACAAAGTGCTAAAGGACCACATACCGACAAACACCAGTTCAAAATGAACAGATGACGACGTAAACCTTCACAAAGTTCCCAGCTCAACATGCAAACACCACGGGGAAGAAAATTAACGCACGAAGGACGAACAACGCTAAGGGGGTAGATAATGATAAGCAGCACATTTCAAAGAAAAAATCCAATCAAGACTAATCTGAAATGGAAAATACCGCACCACAGGCCCTTAAACATCAAAAGCCAGTCTCGTTCAATTGAAGGAGATAAAGCAAGCCTCCTGTTTGTATGTGCTCCGCACAGCCAGCAGCAGGACAGTTGATTCCGCTCAAAAAGGGTATTTTCTGTGAATGGGTGTACCTTCTAGCATCCTGGAGCAACGGTTTAACCAGTATCATTCCTTTCTAATCAGGGTACAGTAGCACCTGCAATTACGATTGAGACATCTCCTGTTTATGTTTTTTTTTTTTTTTAGCTCAACGCAGGGAGGAGAAATCTCGTGCGAGACACCCACTTAATCGAAGTGGATAGTGTCAGACTTCACTGACTAAAACTCCCCCCTACCAAGCACCCGGGTTTCGCCGTCAGGCATTTCTTCCGGGATGCTCGGTCCGAGATGTCGGGATCTTCGACATCTCCCGCCCTGGATGTTCGGGCAGATGCGTTGGGTCTGCAGTATCGTGTGCAGACCCGCCTTTTTCGTTTGGGCCTCCAAGTTCCTCTCATGAATGGCTTCCTGGTTGCTCAGTCAGGTAGGGGGCATTGCGATGGAATTCGATGAAACGTGTGCTCTTTCGCATGCCTCTCTTCTACCTGTCGGAGTTCCTTTTTTCCTTTTCTTTTCTTTTTCCCTTCCCTTCCTTTTCCTTTCCTTTCCTCCTCGTTGGTTGGCCTCCTGGTTTGACGGTCGGGTAGGGGGCATTGCGATGGAATTCGATGTTACGTGTGCTCTTTCGCATGCCACTCTTCCACCCGACCGCGATTGGCCTCGGGTCACTGATCTTCAGTGTCGGAATCCTCCCCCGCATGGGCAGCAGCAGCGGCGGCCCGTTGTTCGGCTCTTCCTGCTGCCTCCTTACACCTCAGGATGTTTGAGATGAGGGTTCCTGTTTATGTTGATTAGATGCAACTGCTGCAGCAAATTAATCGTTTATGCATCGTCACAATCTAAACGTTTCACAATGTCATCAATAGAAAGAGCTTCATCCATGACGCTTATGGACTACGTATTGCTGTAAAATACGTATATTTATAACAAAGTCAGGTGGAGTGTGGCCTATAAGCACTTACAGTCATTGTGGGAGGCCCCTGTTGCACATACTACTTTAAGGGTTGTTTTTGAAAGTTAAACATGAATTTTCCGTAAATGTTTTTGTTTATTTCTATAAAAACCTTCAGGTTCCGAATATCTGTAGGGAATTTTTAAAATCGACGTTCCGAAATTCGCGATATCGGCAAATTTACAGTAATTAGCTGTAAAATGGGCTAAAAATATCCGACGTCAGATTTAAACCACTTAACTAAAAAGCTTAAAATTTAATTCATAGTGTCGCTCTCTCCCATTACAGCAAACTACGAGCCTCCACAGATGAGCAAATTTTATTTTATTGGTAACTACAATTTTTAATTTTATTCAACATCTTTCTTTGATTATCACCACAGCTGTTATTACCAATTCTTAAATTTCCAAATACTTTAAATTTATTCATTAACTACTGTATTCTCCTTCTTTTCTTTCTTCTCAATCAACCAACCGTGTTTAATTAAACTCTAATTTTCCTGTATTTTCATTTTTTATCCTCAATTAATTTCACAACCAAAAATTTTCAACTTGTCCGATCAACCACTTATTTAATAGTCCGGACGGTAAGGAACAAATTTACTATAGAACCTTGCACTTTGTGATAGAAGCATGAAATTTGGCACAATTGTAGATACAAACCTCCTTTACAAAACAAGGTGTGACGCCACGTCGACCCACGCCCCCTTCAACCCCTAGACGCAAAAACACCCCCAAATTTTAGTTTATCCTATTTATTTCGTAAACGGTTCATCATATGATAAAAATACATCAGAGCAAATAAATTTATAATTAAATTAAAAATCAATTTTTTAAAACCGTCAGAATTTCGTTTGAAAACATACCGCTAAATTTTTTAAATTCTTGCTATTTGCTGGTTTTATTTTCATTTTTTCATTTATTTCATCTACGGCTAAACCTTTTTTACAATAAACCTTTTACAATAATAACAATAACTACAATGAACACGTACAAGTTAACAAAAACAAAACTAAACACAATACTAACTGAATGTGATAAAAAACCAACAGCACATTATACAAAAATCAATATCAACAAAAAATTAACAATATATAAAAAAATAAATTAGACCCCCGCAACTGCAAACAAGTCAACACTGAACACAGTCTTCCTAAATGATGCAAGGGAGGAGTTAAACAGATCAATGCCAGGAACATCGCTTAAATAATTGGCCAAACGAGCCATCCTAGCCACGGGACAGTGCATCCCATAATTAGTCGGATGAAATTTAACTTCAAAAGGCAATTTGGATCTGGTACATCTTGAGGAATTCCTAAAAACAAACAACTCACGCAGCGCATCACAGTTGACTTTGCCGCTGAACAACCCATGTACGAAACCAAGATCGATGACCCTGCGTCTGACGGCCAGTGATTTAGTGTTGCAGAAGCTCAAGTAAATCTCGTCCGAAAACGAGATAGTTTTATACAACTATCCAAAACCAAATTTTTCATAGATGGAAACTTTAATTTTCGCTCTTTGAAGCAAACACGAGCAGAGTACGTTGTAGTGGAAGATCAACCAATGATCTTGGGGGAAGCATCCGTTTCTAAGTATAATGGTTATTAATCGTTACATATAAAGGGCGATTCAATTGGAGGTACCAATTTAAATTTGAAATTAAACACATTGGTTTTTGATAGTTTCACATTTTTGATTAAATATAAATTTGATCACATCTCGTCCCTTAACTCTGGAATCATTTCGAGGTCATTGGTATACACGTTTCGTTCCAGATTGTATTTTCTTTCAAATTTAATTTGTTACTTCCAATTGAATCACCCTTTATATTGTTTTGTAATAAAATATGGTAATATCAATATTAATGCTTTGAATGTATAAAAAGTTAGGCTCATGTCGCTATGCAGTCCCCAAAAACAAAGTTTTGGTTCATATTGGTGTCAAATAACCCTCAAACGTTTGAACTTCAATAGTGCCCAATTTTCATGATTTAAGCCGCATGGGTCATAGAGTTTTTACTTAAAATTTTGGAGTAATATGCCCCCTCCATGTCAAAGTTTTCGAGGAAAAGTGCAACGTTTGAGCCTCAATGAACTTCCATCATTTCAGTCTTGACTGTTGCTAAATTATTCGTGAAAGGGTTTTACTATTTACATTCTTTTGAATTTTTATGTGAAACCGATGTCAATCGATAATTTTGTTTGAGCTTCAATTACAATAATTTTATATTAATAAAGCTAGAGGCAGTGACGGCTTGTGGATTTTTTATATATGATCCGGCTAAATCATATAGTGTCATCCTAAACCACTTTAAAACAATTTTAAAATGTTTAATATGATTTCAATGTAATTGTGCAGCCTGAAGGCCGCACTAAAACTTTTAACAAATAGATACACAGAACCGGTAATTCATTTTATTAACTGGAATTCTAAAAAGCTTCTAGTGGGTGTTTGACATGGTTGCGCAGCCTAAAAGCCGCTCTGTGACTTTTTAAGTTGGTTACTAAAAAATTTGCATTAGGAAATGACATAATTGTGATTTATACTTTAAGAAAGAAAAGGTAAAAGATAATAAAATATTCACTGAAAATGTGCAGAGTTAAATACAGAAGTACAAAATGCTCTTTGGTATATTTTCGATAAATCAGATCAATTTAGGTGTGATACTAACGAACTCGAAACAAAAGTTACTAAGTACTACCGCTCAAAAGTATTTGCCCACCCATTTTTTTTTAATATTTTGTATTTTAAACATTTCTCTTGGCCCAAAAAAATCTGCATTGTATTTACAGATATTAGAAACTAGTTTACATAAAATTTTGGGTTTTTGTAAAGGCAGTAATAAAATTTGCGCTATTTTCAAAAAAGAGGTATAATAGATATTAACGGTACTTAATCTGCGGTCACTTTCGGGTGAGATTATTGAAAGCATTTCAAAAATGCAAAATTTTCCCAGTCTTGTTACATTTCTTAGTTAATAGTTTATTTTGAATTTACAGTGGTTGCGTTGTGCTATTTATTTAAAAGTTTGACATTATTTTTTAATTATGCATAAAACAAGTAAATATTCCAACGAAGTACGAGCTCAAATAGTTGCCCTACATCAAGCTGGCCGATCTAATCGCGTAATTTCAAAATTTTACAATATACCACGAAGAAGTGTTGACTACATTATTAAGAAATTTAAAAACAATGAAAGTGTAGTGAATAAAAAACGCAGTGGACGGCCCAAGATTACTATATACTTCTAGTGAATATCGGATGATAGTACGTAGGACTAAACGTAATAGGCGTCTTACTGCACCGGAATTAGCAGCGGATATTAATTTGAAGAGGGTAATACCAATAAGTGCAAATACCGTTAAACGAAGACTTCAAGAAGCAGGTCTTCATGGTCGAATAGCGGTAAAAAAAACTTATTTACGCGCTGTAAACAAAAAGAAGAGATTAGAATGGGCTAACGTACACAAAAATTGGACACTTGACCAGTGGAAAAATGTCCTATGGAGCGACGAATCAAAATTCGAACTTTTCGGTTCTAAACGAAGAACTTATGTTAGGCGATCAATAGGGGAAAGAGTTTCCGAACAATGTTTAGTGCCTTCAGTTAAACATGGGGGGGGGGGGTCCGTCATGATCTGGGGGTATTTCGGAGGCAATAAAGTTGGCAACATCTTCGGAGTTGAAGGTATAATGAGAAAAGAACACTATCGAGACATTCTGTAAAATCAAATGGTGCCATCTGGAACTCGAATTTTTGGACAGGAGTTTACGTTCCAGCAAGACAATGATCCCAAGCACTCCTCCGAACTATGCAGGGAATATTTAGAACATTTAGAAGATGAAGGAGTGCTTAAAGTTATGGTTTGGCCTCCGCAATCCCCTAACCTTAATCCCATTGAACTTCTGTGGGATGAATTGACAGAAATGCTAAAAAAACTTCTTCCTCATCCCCTACAGCTATGTGGGAAACTTTAAAGCGAGAATGAGAAAATGTAAGTGAAATTTAGTTGAATAAACTAATAACCAGAATGCCTACATTATGTGCTGCCGTAATTAAAAACAAGGGTGGGCACATTGATGAAAAAAATATTTAATAAAATTCTTATTTTGTAACGTCTTTGTTTGTTTTCTTTATTAAAACCCTTGTTACTAACGTCCTTCCATGAAAAATTTTGAATTTATTGGGTGGGCAAATACTTTTGAGCGGTAGTACATATTATGTTGCTTTTTGAACAAACTTCCTAAGAACCTTTTTTGTTTAGAATTTAATTATAAATTTATTTTCTCTGATGTATTTTTATCATATGATGAACCGTTTACGAAATAAATAGGATAAACTAAAATTTGGGGAGTGTTTTTGCGTCTAGGGGTTGAAGGGGGCGGGGTCGACGTGGCGTCACATCTTGTTTTGTAAAGGAGGTTTATATCTACACTTGTGCCAAATTTTATGCTTCTATCACAAAGTACAAGGTTGTGTTCCATAACGTCCGGACTATAAGTAGATCAACTCATCATTAGTCAATCGTTTCACCACAAGTACCCAAAAACACCAGCGGTTTTACCATAAAATTGAACCATTTGAACATTTTTCCTCAATTGGTTCAAATTCGTTAAACGATTACCTGTGTAAAATTGGAACTTGATTCAATAATTTTAACCAACGTTATACCTCAAAGCTTTTGAAATTCAACGTAGATTTTAAATATATAAATTAACTCTCATGTTCTCTCTACCTAATTTAACACAATCGAAGTATTACAATAAAAAATTTAAATGCATACATATTTTCGATTTTGTACAGTTGCAGCTTTCTCTGTGTCTGTTGCGTGTTGGAAATGTGTAATTAGTACAGGTGATCTACATCTTATTATGGGTTCTGAACCATATGGGAATAGATAATGTTTACACCGTTCACTACAGACCAGGGAAGTATTTAAGGCATATTATATGTGTACTGTTATTATTACAAATTATACATTACAATTACATCAAGATGGGGTGAAAAGTAGTAGCGAGATTTTATTGATGGGAGACGTATAAATGCGAGAGTGGGGAGTAAAATTGAAGATGAGATTGTGGGCCCACATGGAGAGGACGTATTGAACAGAAATGGAGAAAGACTGATCGAGGTTAGACAACAATATTTATTCTAACTTCAAGTCATCATATTTCTCTCCGGCTGTATTCAGCAAATTCGAGCACGCAGGCTTAGACTTCATTTGATGAGGGACCCCCCCCCTTAGGAAGTAAGATAGCCTGGCCAATGTCAGAGGCAAGTTGGTGGGATCTCCGACCATCAGAGCAACTGATCCTCCACCGATGTGGAAATCCAACCGACAAGCTCCTGACTTGACCACTTTCGCACCAAATTTCAGAAAGGTAACTGCGTATTTTCCATTCATCACAATTTCAAAGCCATGACCGTCGCTAACGAAAAGGGAGGAAAAACGAACTTTGGATACCGACGGTCTTTGTTTGCAGGATGAACTCAAAATCAACTTCAAGGGTTGTTTTAAACTAGTAAGTATTAAAATTTCGCAAATTTTCTTTTTCAATTATTCTATGTAAACCTTCAGCTTTCCGAATCTCTTTAGGAAATTTGACAAATCCGGGTTCCTTATAACGTGTTTTAACCTAATAAAGTTACCAAACAGTAAAATTTGAAACTCTACACCACACAAACTGTCCGCATAAGAGAGGCTCAACGTTTTTATACGGCAAAATTTAGTGTCCGTGAGCGGTTCATAAGGTGCCCGCTTAAGAGGGAAATTTTGGGGACGGTCCCCTAACTGTGGTAACTCCAAATAAATTGAAAATTTCCTATTGCAAAGAAGAAGGTTTATATAGTATACTGTAAAAATTTCACTTGCGAAAGTATTATCAAAATTTCGTGAAAAATTAATTTTAAAATAGCATAAGTTTGCATGTAAAATGCAAGTTTAAGCCACGCCCATAACCGAGGTTATAAATATAACGCTAGCTCGCACTGTCGGGAGCGCATATGTCAGTCGATTGCCGTGCGTATAACATCGGAGTAATTATTTAAAAAACGGTCCGTTTCAGAACCAAAAACTATTTTAAGGATAAGGTCTCTAAATAAATATAAAAAACTATGGGGAAAACCTAGGCCTTGCGGGGCTCTGCCCCGCGGCCGGTTTTGATGGTGCAAATTACTTTTTAGGCTGGATCCGGCCCGGTCAGAACTGTGCGCATCAAAAAAACCTACCCTACGCCCCTCCGGGGCTCCGGGCGGTTTTTCAATCGCGTGCGCTGCTCCGCGGCAGAGCTAAACATACGAGAAGGCGCCACCCATCAAGAACACCGGGATGAAGGAAACCGGGATGTGAAACCCCCAAAAAATCGCGTAAAAACAAAAAATAACCGATGTTACATGTAGGAGAGTCGAGCTGCATCTGCCGGTGCGAAATACTCTAAGTGTTAGGGTCATTCATATTGCACGTACCGTCCACAGAATAAGCGACGCGCGGGAATCTCGTTAATTTTACATGTAAATTTGCAAACTTCAAACTCGATTTACTCAAAATTTTGATAATACTTTCGCAGGTTTAAATTATATCAGTATACTATATAAACGTTCCTCTTTGCAATAGGAAATTTTCAATTTATTTGGAGTTACCACAGTTAGGGGACCGTACCCGAAATTTTTATTAGCAAATTCCTGTACATTTTGTCAGTTCCCTAAAAAGTCTCCTTTTAATAGCGATGTCCGCTTATGAGCGGTGTCCGCAAAGAGAGAGTTGATTGTATTCGTATAATTAAATTATTTAAATTTGATTCCTAGCCTTAATTTTAACAATAAATGAATAAAAAAAAATTCTAACTGCACACAGAAAACTTCATAATTCAAAATATTAATTCTTTGACAAGTATTAACATTTTTTCATTGAAATTGCATTTACTCTTGAACAAATTTATTCTAAGCATAAATTTGACTTTTCGTACTAGCATGGTAAAGTAGCTGATTCCCTAAAGTAAAAATGTGTTTGCAAAGTAGATCTTTCCGCACGGTAGTGGGTGAAATCCTTTACCTTTTTAAAAGTTATGAGTTATTATTATGTTACGTTCAAATGATGTTTTATTAAAGATATAAGAGTTGTCATATTTCTCTCTGAAAAGTCGATAGCGTTAGTACGGAAAGTTAAGGTACTAATTATCATTTTGGAAAATCTTGTCAGGATATATAAATTTAGCCTAAATAAATAAATAACTTGATCAGTTAGTTTTGTCCTTTGTGATTAACACTATTTGCTTTTCGAGTAGAAATGTGATATAGGTATATAAATTTGTATAGCATTTTTCATCTTTACAGCTCTTATATCTTTGGTTTTACAGAAGTCCTTGTATTTTACATTAGTGTAAATATACGACATCCCTAAATATTCAGTGTTAACATTGAATTACAGCTTACAGTCCTATTTACAGACTCTCAAAATTGTTTTAACAGTTATTTACCTCGTAACAACGCTAGAAAATATTAGGTAGTCCTAGAATTCAACCCATTTATAGTTCTATAGAACTTGATGTAGCCGAGTAAAATATTTGTGAATTAAAAAAATAGACTTAGTTTCGAACTGAAAAATTAGATTTAGAAAAACTTTTTCAAAAAAATTACTAATTATTTAACAGAAAAGTATGCTAATAGCTCCGGTTTTCAGTAGGTACAAATGGCTTTCTAGCTTTAGCTCTGTTTATGTTACATTAAAGCTGAATAAACGAAAAAGTTCCCATAATTTAAGGTGACAACAAATGCTAAAAATGAAACCAAAATATTAAAAATGATTTATTACAATAAAATTGGTATAAATCTTATGAGCTCTCCAAAAGTATATTTTCAATTTTAAGCATTAAATATACGAAGTAATAAATTGATAACGACTACTGAGGTCAAAGAACGTAGGATCTTAGCTTCAATGAAAAACAATGTTTGATAAATGACGCAACAAATCAAATCAAAGATATCAAAGATAATAGTAAACAGTACAATTCAAATTGTAACAATTTAAACACAAAATCTTACAGGTGAGGTGATTTAATTTTTAACCTCGATCACCAAGCCTTCCGCCTTTTAGCCTTTGAAAATATATTAGCTTGACTTATGTACTATAAATATACAGAGTCAAGAATATTAATAATTTTCTTTTCTAAATCAAAACTTAAATGTCCCAGCAATTTATTTCTTGTAAATTTTAAATGGAAAGTAGCCAAAATATTAGTTCCAAAATTCTGCGGATTGAGAATTGGGCCGAATTCAATAGCTTAGCTACTTTTGTCTAAAAGATACCTGTCAGATTATCAGTCATCTTAAGTTCTTAAGTAGCTTTAAAGTTGTTAACGATGTTAAATTTCAAGATTAACCTCAGCAGTAATTTGGTGTAATCAACAGGACGGAAATTTGGGGTTCGAACGCGGAGTTCAGAATTTCTGAGCTTGGCCCTCCAGTGAATATCAAAACGCGGTTGATTTAAGAATTGGTTCTATATTTACATAATTCTGGCCAATTGATAAAACGTCAAGGCCAAAAGAAAAAAAATGTAAGATTAAATATTGGTTCAAATGTCAAATGATAACGCAGTTTATAATTTTATACCCTAGACAATCTGGAAAGTAATTAAGTGCCCTTCCTCATATAAGATCAAGTTTTTAAAAGGTTAAGTGAGGGATGTCTGCATTTAAAAATCAAGCATGGTCTATATTAATACCACGTTAATCAAAGTAGGAACTATTTGGTTTGTATGCTGAAAACGAGAGTGGACTGTGGATTAAATTCATCGAGATGCGATGTCGTCTATAATCTGCAGTATCAATAAAATGACGATATTCAATTATCTTATGGATTTGGATTTTGGATGCAACTGTAAACTGAAACGAGAAAATTTTGCTCTTAAGAAGTTTATAAAACGAAGTTAAAATTCTTACTTTTAAAGAACAATTTGAAATAAAAATTCTTCCGCATTTTATTTCAACAAGAAAAAAATGTCAAAATATAGATTAATTTTATTGCAGCAATTTTGAGGTTGTGCGTTGTGGTAATGTAAAATCTCGAAAATGTTGCGCTGGCCTACATATTCGACGCATTCGTTCTTATGTATATAGGATGGCGCCAGCTACGTCTCCATCTGGCGTCAGTCTGCGTCCCGACGCCATTAATTCAGCAAACAGTGCCTAATGATAGAATCAACAGTGTTCCTATCCATCTCTCTTGCTTCTCTTTTCTTCGCACTCATGCACCTTATGTCCTTTCCTGCATTATCTGAATGTGTGTCCTTTAATATTGCTCATCTAAAGCATTTCCATCTACGCCTTGCCCTGTAATCACTTTTATCTCCCTTAATTTTATGACAAATTATTGGCTTGCACAAATTTATATTCGACGCCCTTTTGATTACATCTTAACAATGTTTTTCTGACTGCAGAAGAATTGCAATTTAATTACAAAAATAAAGTCGGCATAAATTTGCGCTATTCAAGTGATAAATAAAAACTACCCCATTTAGATTATTGAAATAATTGCTGGGGAAAAATATCTTGTTGGACAATTCAAAATCATAATGACCACATTAAAAACTATAATTAAATTTTAATTGGAAATATTTGTTGACGCTCAACGTACAGGAATTTTCAAAATATTGAAGAATTACTATGTTATGTAATATAAATGGCGTTGTTACACAACACGCATGTTTAAATTAGTAAGTCGAGACCCGTCGATTGCACGATTCGCTTTTTGCTGTATATTTGATCATCTATGATTAAAATTTTAAATTAAATTTAATTAACTGTTATCGCTATTTGATGGCTCGTGGAACCATTAATTTTTGATTATTTTAACGCTAATTATTATTGTTCTTATTTTTATAGCCTGGTTTATCACTTTGGGAAATCTAATAAATACCTTAATAAGACTATTACCACCTATTACGTTCCAACTTTTATATAGTACATTGTGATAATAAACTTAATTAAGCAATTTTAGCAACCCTTACGAACAAAATTATTTGTTTCCTCAGTAATACAAGCTTTTTTTTATCGTTTATGAATTCAAACTTAAAGCCTTTCAAGTAATATTATGTTAATGAAATTTAATTTTCTAAATTAGGGAAATAGATTATGATAAAAGTAGCTTCGGTTGCGTGCACAAACTCTATCCCGTGGTTGTCAAGAACCTTCGGGGTTGAGTTTCCATTAAGTAATGCAGAAACCATGCTGGGATAGCTATTTTCTTTTATGGACTGATTAAGTCTTAGTCATATCAGGTTTAATCAATAGTGACGAAAGTTTACTATTATTTATAGACAACTTTGTTGATTTAATTTGTAATTGTGTAGTTTAATCTAATTAAGAAGAAATAAAACTTCATTGTTTCATGAAATGGGTATTCTATTGGCGATAACCTAAATATCACGAATTATCTGGGGAAAAATTGACGACAACAATTACAACCAACTCATTAAAACTTTAATGCACAAATGGAATTATGCCTCTTTCCGTTTTTATTATGTTTCTTATGTAAGATTTAAATTAAGTAAATAAAAAAATGTCATTGCCCTGTCGGTTTTCTATTAGTTAATGGAAATCTCAGTAGGGCGTTTTAACACGCAACTATAATACTATTTACCACACCTTTCCTGAAAGCTGAAACTCGTAATAAAAGTGGTGATGCTTTTTTACTTTTTTAACTCGACCTATAACAACTCAAAATAGATGTAAAATTTTAGTAGTTTTCGATACATTTACGTTTTAGTTCAAGATTCTTGTTTATACATTTTCCAATTAATTCCCGATTTCATGAAAGTTTTAACAATAATAACGGGTCATTTATACTCCCTTATCGCTTTCTTTAACTTTTCAGTTTTCCGTATAACGAGGAAACTTAAATAAATGTAACCTTTCTCTAATACATATTTTAAAAAGTATGTTTATGTAAAATTTAACATATTAAACTAAGTAATAAAATTAATTTTTTTAAATTAATATTTTCATGCATTATGAAAATCTTACTTGTCACTCGAAACATCCTACGTAGTAAACTTAAAGGACAACGACTATTATAATGATGTAACGCTCAGTAAAAAGCGCCACAATACATAACATAATAAGTTTATGAAAATTTCTACTTTGTTTTTATTTTCAATTTCATAACTTTCATTACTGTTATAATGTTATAAGAAAGTTCTTATTATGACTATTTTTGGAATCATTACTGTAAAGTTTGTTTGACTTGCTTTCCATCAAATCAGTTTTATTTCAAACAAATAAATAATTGGAATCCATCCCATTGAAAGTAAATTCGACCATTCCTATTTCTAAAGCGCAGCGGGCACAGGTTGCTACCCTAAGCTAAGATTTATTTTTAACGTGTGTTTATAGGGAAGAAAACGTTTTAAATTTGACGTAATAAATATATCGATTCCTTTTAAGCATTTCAAAAGTAAATTTTGCTTTAGCTTAGCAACCTGTGTCTGCCCAACTTTATCGATTAAACTACTACAAAAAATATAGCTCTACCTGCCTATTTATGTGTTTAAAATGTTATATCTATAAATTTTCCATGTAGGGGAGCATGGGTAACAGAGTGTACCGCATTTTTTTACTGAAATAAACTATTTATGACTTCAGAGTCGATGGAGTTCGTATAAGTGTTATAATTGATGAAGCTCGAAAGGTACCAATAAATGAAAACCTAATTTCTAAAATTAAATTTCTACTGATTACACCCAAGATTGGATCGTAGCAAGGAAGCAAACATGGAGCGCAAAGCGGAACATGTGCGAGCGACGCTCGCTCAATTTAAAGTTGAAATGCGCGTTGAACTGTTTTAGAGGAATTAGTAACCCGAAAAGTGGTATTGGAGCCGAGTCATCAATTTGAAGTTAAAAGAAGGTGTGCGGCTTTTTAGATGGGAGTGGAATAGGTGGGTGTGGAAGAGTAAATAGTAATCAAAGCATAAAAATATAATAAAAATGTGAATAGAAATACAAAGTAAAAAATACATTAAAAATAAAAGTAATATACTTTATCTCAATGATTGATACTAATCCAGTGCTACCGTTAAAAACTGATAAAGCAATCTCATTAATCGTCAATCCAAGGTGGAATCGGCCAATTGCGTCGAGGCAAAGACATCTAACGGACTTCGAGTAGTTTCGCGGAGAACTTGCGTGAAAATCTTCACGTCTTTGTGATCTGACAAAAGGTTGAAACCAAAAGCAGCTGCTCCGAAAACAAGCAAAAAACAAAATCGCTGAAAAAAACGGGTTAGCGCTAAAATGATTAAAAAAAACTTATACGTAAGGGTCTCTGCTGTCACCCTAAAGTTTTTCAATCTAAAACCGCTGATGATTCTGTTGATCGCGTCCTAGTTCAGGTGGTTCAGTACTCTTCTTGGGTAGATCTTCTCTGTCTTCTCCCAGGGGTGCAAATTTTTATTTGCAGTTATCTTATCTGGAAGTCCTACTTGGATAGGACTGTTCATGGTTTGTCCTATGTGATCCGAAACGTGGCTTGAGTTTGGTGAAGGTTTTCCGTGCCTCCAGTTTGTCTCCAATTTTGGTTTGGGGAAGCTCCTGCATCCTTGGTAGTTAGCGCGATGCTCTTCGCCATAGTTTGTCACCTTCCTCGCGGTTTAGGGCTTTTTTAAGGAACTTGAAGAGCGCCGTGTAGTTTTCTTTTGTCATTGGGGTAATTGCGAGTCATTCGGCAGTGTTACGTGCGTTCTAGAAGTTGATCCTCCTCCTGTTCATCTCCCTACTGATGGAGGGCCATTTTATGGCATTCCTCAGTACGATTGGCGGGATTTTGATCTTACCTGTGGGTTTGTTGGTGGGGGCTTAAAGTGCACCTTCATCAATCTCATTGATCCTGTCGGGTCCTTTCATGGAGGGGGAGCTGGATCTGCTCCTGATTTCTTTATCGGCCGATTCATCCTTCGCTTTTGACGATTGTCCTCACTTTCGCACATCCGGTCATCCACTGATGATGTTGATGAGATGTTTATATCCCTCTTGGTATGCTCTTCATCTTGTCCTATAAATTCGTTGTCATTGGCTTTTGACTTGGCTGCTCATCTTGAGTCTTTCCTCCTCCTGTCTTTCATCCGATTTCGCGTTTTTCGGTCTATTTGAGTTGGATTATTTTCTGTGGGTGAGAACTTTCCCCAAGGGAGAGCCTCCATGAGTGTCGCTTCGAGGGCCCTTTTGTCTTCTTCTGTAAATGCTGGCTTGATGAGGTATTCCACATAAAGCAATTAGTAATTGGGGAACTTTGATGGAGAACACCAAACCAAAACAGTCTATCGTAGCTAAATAACTCACCAACGCGCAAATCAGTGTTGAAACATTTGTTTTTGAAACAAATCAGTGTTGAAACTACCTATGGAACTAATTCTCAATCTTTAACATCAACGATGTATAAAATTAATAGCACGAGTTATTGAAACACGGCGTCAAAATATTGAATTCCAACTCGAATGAATGCAAAACTCCATCAGAGGGAAACCAAAGCAAATTCGAACGTGATCTTTGTCGTCAAAATCAAATCCCAGAAACGGACGCTATTCGTCCAAACTCGGAGCAGATGGGCATTTGGCTTCTGACGTCACCATACACTTAGAAGGAGTGGACTGACAACTACCCTGTTAAAAGGTCAACAATGGCTTGCGCTTAATCTTATCAACCCAAGCTGAATCACCAGACTGAATCAGTAGAAAAGTGCAGATCAGTTTCAATGAAGTTATGATAATATTATAACATGTATCAATTTAGGAATATTCATAAACATTTATCTTATTTAAAAAATAATAAAAGAAATACAGTTTAATTTATGAGATGCAACTTTTACTGAGATGTAAAATTCAAAAATGCTCACAGAACTAATTACAAAAATTAGTAAACAAACAGGTCCTGGACCTATATTAAGAGGGGGAGACTTCTTAATAAAAGTGGAAGAAAAAAAAAAAGTGGAAGAAGTTTAATTTATTGTGTTAAAAATTGAACGCAAAAATATAACCTTTAAGACTAAGTAAGAGAAGTTCAAGTTGTGACAAGTTGTCAATTATTATTATTGTGAATAATAACACAAAAAATGTAAATTTTCAACATTTTTTTAGCAATTTTAGTGCATTTAATCGTTATTTTCAATGTTTGAAAATTCAAGGGGTGTAGTAACACCCCTTACTTTCTTCCCTTGTATACGCCCTTGATAATGATCCTACTAATCCAAATCAAAAGGTATAAGTAGTATATCTTGAATGGACTGCATCTTGTTGGGAAATAGCAGCAAATATTTTTTTTAAATAATTTTTGAACAAATATATGATTGAATTAATCTTATCGTAGTAGTAAAACAGTGACAGTTCAGTAATATTGCTTAATTATCGGTAGTTCAAATATGCAGTAATCAGAATTTTACTCAACGTTAAGTCAGCTGAATGAGCCCCCATTGTCAAAGATGATGTTACTTTCAAATTACAAGTTGCCAGTTGTGGAAAATAAAATTTGATTTAATGCATCGTTGCGATATCGTTGTACCGTATTATCAAAATTAGTTGACCTTGATGTTTTCTGCCTATTAATGCAATAACCTCAATATTAGATATTTACGAATTAATTAATATTATTTATAATATGCTTGAGGCACATTAAAAATTTATTTATTTTCAAAAATTGTCATAGGGTTTATCGATGTAACTGGAAATTGGAGAAATTTGTGTGGATTTGTCTCTTGAAATATGGAATAAAAACTTGTTCCTTCTGCCAGCGTCTACTAAAGACAGGTGAACAAAATTGGCGGTGCTGTAAAATGCTCTGTGCGGCGTTTATTAAAGTATTGGAAACACGCGTTGATTTACGAATAACTTCTATTCAGGAAGATAACACACACATACTTCATGTAAAGCAAATGTTTTGCATAGCCAAAATTTGTCCAGTTGAATAAAAATCGAAGCAATGGAACAAACGTTATAAAGACCAGAACAGATGAAGTGAACGTATTTGGACAATAACCCTTCTTCAACCACAATTTTGCAGAAAAGCGATTTAACTTAAACCAGACGAAATGTTTACAACGCATCGAAAATCACCAACGCAAAGCGCAAAACGGTCGGGAAGTTCCTCAGACTCTCGACCTCCAAGCTCAAAATGATAAGCATCGAAATTCCCTGGAACGATAATTCCAAATATTTGGGGGGTCGTTTTAGACTAGGGACTGCGATGGGGCCCCCACTTCAAAGAGGTAAACTAGAAAGCAAAGGAAGCAACGGTTTTCCTGAACCCCCTTGCTACATCATAACAGCAAACTGTCGCCAGTGGAGTGCCTAACAATTTACCCTTCACAAACGAAATGATAAATTTATGTTGATATCTTCATGATGCTAAAAAAACAAACTACAAATTATAACTTGGGTCCCCCCCTCGAATGTACCTGAACCTTGACGTGGTGAGGGGGCTTGCGTATTTTGAGGAAGCGGCGGGCGTGTACCTGGTAGGATACGAACCAGGGACTTAAAACCCCCTCGTGTTCGGTCTGTTTTGGCACTCGGGTCTGGCCGGGGCTTAAAAACCTTTGTGCCTGGCGTGGCTGTCAATGTACCGGGATGATGGTCGTCGTGGAGAAATCAGACAAATACAGGTACCTGCGTGTTTGTGCCGTGCGCGGTGACCCGTAAGGCAGGATGAGGGGATTCTGGTGGCTGAGTCAGCCTGAGGGTGGCTGTTATTCCCACAGGTCTGGCAACACTCCACTTTGGCCCGGATTTCTGCTCAAACGGGAGGTCTAGACTAGTCCACCTAGATCAATCGGCTATGCTTTTCCGTCAGAGGATTATCAGGACGAGCTCTTGGGGGAGGATGGAGTGTGCAAACACCTCACCTCCCTGGGAGCTATATCTCTCGGGTAGCCCTGGCGTTGTTTACAGCGTCCCAGAACTGTGAGGCTCCGGTGAGGGTGGGGACCTCGAGAGATGAAAAATGTAATCTACTCACATGGATGAACAAACAAACAAAAAACCAGTCGAGTCATCGACAACAGCTCAGACGGGTGCGTCCGCTCAGGATACCCCGTCTAAAAATATAAATGAAGAGGCCAGCACTGCAGATCGACGTCCGCCAAGGCGGAAGGTCTGTGGTGCGGAAGCCAAACGCCGTAGGAGGGCCCGTTTGGCGGAGGTATCGAAAGATATCACTGCAAAACGCCCTACCGCTGTCGGCACAGCTCACGAACAGGCCAGGCTTTCAAAGCCACCGGTTCATGGAGCTAAGAAGTCACCCACAGGTGTGACAAAGAAACGGGTGCGCTCGCAGGACTCGCTCCCCTCGCCCCTGAGCAATCAGGGAAAGAGGCGGAGACCTGCAATAATGCCACCCAAGAAACCCTCCACCAGAGCGGAGTCTGTCACCTACAAGGAGGCTGCTGAGAAGCACCTTCGAGTAGCAGTGATAGACCGCTCAAATCCCCTGGGAAAGCTCACCGAGACCCAGGTTGAGATGGTGGAGGGTAAACTTACCACCGCCTTGGATGACTTCATTGACACAAGGCCTGGTGAATCAGTGCAAGCACCCACTTTCAAAGGGTTCCATTACTCAGGACAGATCCTTCGGATCACCTGCTGTGATCAAGGTTCCCTTGAATGGCTGCAAGCAACCATTGCAACCCTCACAGGAATGTGGGAGGGGGCAAAATTAGATGTTGTCCAGGTGGATAATCTGCCCAGGCTGACCAAGGCAACCCTTTGGATCCCCGGGGAACCGGAATCCACTGAGGCTGTCATGAGACGCCTGGCTGCTCAGAACACCTGGGCAAAAATAAAAGAATGGTGTGTCTTCTTCGACTCGGTCAAGGAAGAGCCGAAAGGCAAACTCCTTGTTCTCGGTGTCGGGCAGGAAGACGATGCCGCCATCAAAGCGAAAGGAGAGAGGTTGAACTACAAGTTCACCTCTCTGAAAATCAGGCTGCAGAGATTTGAGGATGACTCTGCACCCAATACGATGCCGACAGACACCACATCCACTCCGATGGAGATGGGCGAAGGTTCGGGTGGTGTGTCTGCTGGCATAATGGAGTAGGATGCTCTTCAAGGCAGGCCAAATGGCTTCCCTACAAGAGTGGAACCTCCTACAAATCAACCTCCAGCACTGTCGAGGGGCTGTTGCAACCCTATGCCGCCACCTCGACTGCTGCAAGGATACAATCGCTCTTATTCAAGAGCCATGGTTAGTAAAATCTAATGTAAAAGGTTTTAAAAAACTAAACGGCACTGTTTTTACAGGAGGTCACACAAACAAAATTAGGACATGTATTTACATACCTAACAACATTCAGGCCAACCTTCTGCCACAGTATAGCGACGGCGACCTCACAGCGGTGAGGCTCAGCTGCGACTTTGGCAATGGTCAACAGGATGTCATTATGGCATCAATCTACCTTCCAATAGACTCACCCGAGTCACCACCCCCACGGGGGATGGTGGAGCTGGTGGAATATTGTGAGCAACAGAAGAAACACCTCATAATTGGTTGCGACTCTAACTCCCATCATCACGCATGGGGAAGCAGGGAATGCAACGGTCGAGGTAAGTCTCTATTAGATTACTTTATTAGTACAAACCTAGAAATTCTTAATCGAGGGAATGACCCCACTTTTTACGTGTCACCCCAACGCAATTCGGTGATTGATATCACCTTAGCGTCGTTAAGCATTTCAAATTATATATATGATTGGCATGTGTCTAACGAACTGACATTGTCGGATCATAAATGGGTTTGCTTCAAGTTGAAAGCTAAAAAAGTGGAACCCAAGCAATTTCGAAACCCTAGGAGAGCTGACAGGCTTGTCTTCCTAGACCACCTCTCCTCGTCCCTGGAGGTCGATATGCAGGCAGAAACTTTCACAAAAGAATATTTAATAACTACTGAGGAGATTGAACTGTATGCCGATACGCTGCAAAACTCCCTCACAAAAGCGTATGAGATGTCCTGTCCCCTACGGACTGCTGGATTACGGGGTCGAGCAACACCTTGGTGGTGCAAAGAACTCGACCAGCTGAGGAGGGTGACCAGGAGGCTCTACAATAAGGCGCAGAACTCAAAAAATGACACTGACTGGACAGCGTTTAAGACGCACCAGTCGGAGTATAAGAGAACAATACGTCAAAAACAACGCGAATCGTGGAGGATCTTCTGCAGTGGCATTGAATCAATTGCCGCCGCAGCAAGAATAAAGAAGATCATTTCAAAAGATCCACACCAGCAGCCAGGCAGTCTGCGTCGAGAGGACGGCTCGTACACAGAGAGCCTCTCGGAGACTGCTGAAATCCTGCTAAAAACACACTTTCCCGATAGTAGACCTGCTTCGGATTTCGGCTGGGACAAGGCGACGGGCCGGTCACCGACGGCGATAGATTGGGAAACTGCAAAGAAGGTCGTGAATGAGACCAAGACGAGCTGGGCAATTAAATCATTCTGCCCCTTTAAGTCGCCCGGGCCTGACGGGGTATTTCCGGCCCTACTACAGTGGGGACTGGACGTGGTGCTCCGTCACCTGGTGCGGGTGTTTAGAGCATGCATTGCGCATGCCTATATACCAAAAGGATGGCGGACGGCAAAAGTTGTCTTTATACCCAAGCCAGGTAGAAGTGATTACTCCCTGGCCAAATCTTTTAGACCTATCAGTCTCACTTCGTTCTTTTTGAAAACGTTGGAGAGACTGTGTGATAGAGAGATCCGCGAAGTGGCTCTGTTTCACAGACCACTACATGCGAATCAACATGCATACGTCCGGGGGAGATCGACCGAATCGGCGCTACACAAGGTAGTGGAGCGCATAGAGAGGTCACTGGACTACAGAGAGTCCACCCTGGGAGTGTTCATTGATATCGAGGGGGCTTTTGACAAAGCCACCTTCGGAAGTATAAACGCTGCTCTGCAGATCCACGGCGTTTCCGCGACCATCGTGAGATGGATCAGTTTTATACTGAAGTGGAGAATCGTGGAGATCAGAGTTGGAGACGTTGACATTAAAGGAGTTGTAACAAGGGGCTGCCCTCAGGGGGGAGTACTCTCCCCGCTGCTGTGGGACATGGTGGTAGACAGCCTTCTGAAACTCTTAAATGACATGGGATACCACACCATAGGATACGCAGATGACATCGTCATACTACTCACTGGAAAATTTGAGAATGTCTTATGCACCCTAATGCAGGATGCTCTCAAGATTTTAGAGAAGTGGTGTAAGGAGCACTCTCTCTCGGTTAATCCGGCAAAGACAGAGCTTGTTCTTTTCACCCAAAAGAAAAAGCTACCGACCATGGTCATGCCTAGCTTAACAGGGACTCCCTTAAAAATAGCTGATCAAGTCAAGTATCTGGGAATAATACTGGACAAGAAGCTGAATTGGGGAAAACATTTACAAATGAAACTAGAGAAAGCGAGAATGGCCTTCTGGCAGTGTCGGGGAGCAATGGGACGGTCGTGGGGTTTATCCCCCAAGATCACCCTCTGGCTCTATACGGCAGTCATTAGACCCATGCTCTGCTACGGATCCCTTGTATGGTGGCCCAGAACCAAACAAGTAACAACAGCGTCCTCCCTACACCAGACCCAGAGATCAATCTGTCTGGCTGTAACTGGAGTGATGCGAACGGCCCCAACTGTAGCGCTTGAGACCCTTCTCTGCCTCCCTCCACTTGATCTTCATGTGCAGGAAACGGCGGTCAAGGCAGCTCTCAGGTTGCGCAGTTGGAAAGCCTGGACTCATAGGCGAGGAACTGCGGGCCATATGCAGATCTTGGAGGAATATTCCAAAGGAGTACCTCTTCTGCTACTTGAATCCGACAGAATCCACCCTAAATATATATTTGACAGGAAATACAATGTACTGTTAAACGCAGGGCCCCCGCTACCATATGTGCAAAGTGTGCAATGCACACGGGCGCCATCCTTTAGGGGCGCCAAAACCCTTGCAAAAAAATTTGCAAAAAAAAACAAAAAACAAAAATTAATTTTAAAATAAAAGTTGAGAAATTAAATAGGATTAGGTATAAATACGCACGAAATTTTATTAGTATATCATCCAGTTACTGCCGATTCCTATGTTGCGAGAACATGTCAGGCGGTATTACTGGTATTACGTTTACCATTGGCAACACTTGTCTTTGCTAATGAAGAGACACGAAACGTCAATTTTACACAACAGTTATATGAACACTTGGGTAAATTTAAAAAAAATGTTGGAGACATCTACGACTGTTAATGCTCATCACCTGCGGATTTTAGAAACGGAAAAAAAATATTGGCGCGACGTGTTGGAAAGAATTATTGCGAGTATTTATCTACACAATGCTTGGCATTTCAAGGTTCTTCTAAATGACTTTTCGAACATGATAATGGAAATTTTCTAAAAGCTGTTGAGATGATTGCCTCTTTTGATTCAGTAATGAGACAGCACGTTAGCCGAGTGTGTAACTCCCAAAAAAAATCTGTTAAAATGACTCATTATTTAGGCGTGCAAATACAGAATGAAATACTAATTGAATTATTGTCGTCTAAAGTATAAGAAATAATATTTTAGAAATGGTTCGCAGTTCAAAATATTTTTCAATAATATTAGATTGTACACCAGACACTAGTCATACTGAGCAAATTAGTCTTGTTCTGAGGTATGTTGTCCTTAACACCACTTCAAAAAAGGTTGAAGTTAAGGAAAGTTTTATTGCGTTTAATCCAATACTGGACTCTACAGGGGAAGGGATATATACATTTGTGACAGAAATTTTGAAAAAATTAAATTTAGATATAAATAACATTAGGGGACAAGGTTATGATAATGGGGCAAACATGAAGGGAAAGCATGTTGGGCTTCAAAACGCATTCTTGATGCGAATCCGAGAGCCCTTTTTGTACCTTGTGCGGCTCATACTTTGAACTTAACAGTAAATGACGCTTCTAAGGTGTCAGATGCTACAATAAACTTTTTTAATCTTGTGCAAGAGTTATATAATTTGTTTTCGTCATCCACAAAAAGGTGGGATGTTATGAGAAAAAATGTCCCCGGGTTAAGTTTAAAGCCTCTAAGTGTGACAAGATGGTCCAGCAGAATTGATGCAATAAAGCCCCTTAAACTTTATTTAATTAAGGTTTGCGAAAGTCTTCTAGAAGTAGCTGAAGATAATTCCTTTCACATTGATGCAAGCGGTGCACCCGAATTGCACCACGAAAAGATTAGTTCACAAATCTCCTACCCGAATTGCACCACCGTAATTTCAGGTAAACACCTCACCAAGGGTCGGTCGTCCGAATTGCACCACCTCTATTGTAATATTTTAGGTAAGGTGGTTTTATTGTTAAAAGTTAAAGCACAATGCTGGAGTTTAACCTGATGCCTCCTACATGTAACATCGATTATTTTTTGTTTTTACGCGATTTTTTGGGGGTGAAACGTAATAGTTTACTGCCCCATACCGCAACTATACTTTTTAATGCTATTTCGAGGGTCTCTCACATCCCGGTTTCATTTATCCCGGTTTTCTTGATGTGTGGCGCCTTTTCGTATGTTTAGCCTAGTAACCAGAGTCAAAACCGCCCTGGAGGGGTGCAACGCGGAGCGGAGCGCAGCGGCGCCCCGTAAGGGTAGGTTTTGACGATGGATCACCCTCCTTATCGAATGCACACCCCAAAATTCGAAGGCAAAAAAAATTTAATTTTTTCACTGTTTTGGGTTATTATTTTATTAATACCTGCTCCGACCCTGTATAATATAATATGAATTAATATATTAAACTCGAAATTTAAATTGCAAAGAATTTATATATTTGTGTATTTATTTCTTTATATTATCTGTTTGCTTGTGATACCTGCTCGGTTTGCTCGTGGTGCAATTCGGTAAAGCGATTACGGAACGACATTTGACCGTGGTGCAGTTCGGTCAAGGGATTACATTTACCTGGGTACAAGAAATGACCCCTGATAAGCCGTGGTGCAGTTCGGGTAGCACCGCCTCCTACATGTAACATCGATTATTTTTTGTTTTTACGGGATTTTTTGGGGGTGAAACGTAATAGTTTACTGCCCCATACCGCAACTATACTTTTTAATGCTATTTCGAGGGTCTCTCACATCCCGGTTTTTATTTATCCCGGTTTTCTTGATCGGTGGCGCTTCTCGTATGTTTAGCCTAGTAACCAGAGTCAAAACCGCTCTGGAGGGGTGCAACCCGGAGCGGAGCGGAGGGGCGCCCCGGAAGAGTAGGTTTTGACGATGGATTACCCTCCCTATCGAATGCACACCCCAAAATTCGAAGGCAAAAAAAATTTAATTTTTTCACTGTTTTGGGTTATTATTTTATTAATACCTGCTCCGACCCTGTATAATATAATATGAATTAATATATTAAACTCGAAATTTAAGAATTTAGATATTTGTGTATTTATTTCTTTATATTATCTGTTTGCTTGTGATACCTGCTCGGTTTGCTCGTGGTGCAATTCGGTAAAGCGATTACGGAACGACATTTGACCGTGGCGCAGTTCGGTCAAGGGATTACATTTACCTGGGTACAACAAATGACCCCTGATAAGCCGTGGTGCAGTTCGGGTAGCACCGATGCAAGACATAAAGCGAGTTCCCTCTTAACGTCTGTACAAAATTTTCAATTTATTTCTGGAATTATTATTTGGCATGACGTTTTATTTCATATAAATATTGTCAGCAAACAAATACAAAGTGCTACAATTAATATTAAAGTATGCCAAACCTACCTAAAAAATTTAGTTGATCACTTCCAGCAATATAGATCTGACAATCATTTCAAGAAATTCTTGTACAAGCGAAAGAAGTAGCACTCTCTCTCGAAATTGAAGAAGACTTTCCACCGTTACCAACGGTCAGGAGGAAATTCAAACCAAAACTGTTTGACTATGAACACCGAGATGAGACCCCTCATGATCCAAAAACCGCCTTTAAAATTAGTTTTTTCTTAAAAATTATAGATCAAACTTTAAGCTCTCTAAAAACCGATTTGACTTATTAAATGAGTAAGATAATATTTTCGGATTTTTTAGCGACATATTCAAATTAAGTGACAGCGATCTTTTAAAACGTTGTTCTGTTCTTGAAGAACGACTGACAGATCAGGATAATAAGGATATAGACTCCAATGATTTGTTTAATGAAATTAAGGCGTTAAAGTTGTTTTCATTACCTGATGATACTGACCCTTTATGTATTTTACAATATATATTTGAAAACAATTTAATCTCCACCCTTGCAAACGTAAGCATTTCACTAAGAATTCTTCTGACATTGCCTGTATCTGTAGCTTCTAGCGAGCGATCTTTTTCAAAGTTAAAAATCATTAAAAATTATTTAAGATCGACAATGCTTCAAGAAAGATTGTCTGGGCTAGCAATATTAGCAATTGAACAAGAAATTTTTGATGGTATAAATTTTAGCGATGTAATTAATGAATTTGCAACAGCAAAGTCTCGGAAAATATCGCTACTACAATAGCTATTTTTTATTTTTCTATTGTGATAAAATGTGATTTTTAGTTTTGGGTTATTTTCTAGTATTTATAAACAACGTGTCTGTACCCCATTAGTTAAGTAAATGCTTTAAAATGGGTGTGAACAAGAATTTATTTTAATTTATTTTGTTATGATTTTATTCAGTTTGTTTCATTTTGATATTTTAGTCTACAAATAAATATGACCTCTAAAGTTCAGTTTTTTGCTTTATTTCAAGCACCTACCTACCTACCTACCTTCAAAAAAATAAATAAAAAAACATGATCCAAAATGCCTTAAGGGGCGCCAAAATCCTTTTTTGCACACAGGCGCCAGTAGCCCTTACGGGGGCCCTGGTTAAACGCAAACGAAACATTCGATTACGATATACATTTCTTTTCGGATGGCTCCAAAAATAATGTTGGATCGGGTGCAGGAATTTTCTCTGCTGAACTTGATCTAAACATAAGTATACCGCTGGGTAAATATACATCTGTGTTCAAGGCGGAGCTTGTGGGTATACTACACTGCGCAAAAATAGTTCAGGATAGGAGTATTTTGAACAAAAACATACAAATACTATCAGACAGTAGAGCGGCTCTTGTGGCACTTCGGGGCCATAAAGTCACTTCTGGTCTGGTGCTTGATTGCATCCGGGCACTGAATGATATATCAACTCAAAATGTCCTTTCTCTCTGCTGGGTTAAGGGACATAAAGGTAACGAGGGTAACGAAAAGGCTGATGAGCTGGCAAGAAATGGCTCCAATGGCCTTCCCTGCGGCCCGGAGCCGATGATCACGCCCGCCGTCAAAACCATAGATACTCTCCTAAAACACTATACCCTAGAACTGCACACCAGCAGATGGCTACAAGGAACTACATGTAACCAAGCTAGAGCAGCAATACGCGTGCCTTCATGGAAACATGCAAGATACTATATGAAGCTGTCCAGAGTCAATCTGCGGACAATTGCAGGGATACTGACTGGACATTGCAGATTAAATAAACATCTGCACAATATGGGGTTTGCAGATGACCCTTTATGTCGTGGATGCAACGAAGAGGAGGAAACAGCTGAGCACGTGCTTTGTTACTGCCCAGCTCTGACTTCTATGAGAGGATCCATGTTGGGAGACTTCTGGCCCGACATGGCCAGAATCAGTGGCACCCCACCCGCCAGGATCCTGGAGTTCATCCTCCAGTTGGGATGGCTTGGGGAATGACGGGGCGCGGGGTCGCTGAAATTGGAGGTAGCACAATGGGCCCAATTTAGTGGCCTAAGTGCGTGTGAGTTTTCTTGCCCTCCACCTACAATCCAGAATCCAGAACTTGGGTCCATTAGTTATAACAATGGAAAACCAAAACCGATAATTAATTTCCATTCTAAACATTAAACATAAAAATCAGGAATTAAAATTTTACCACACCAAAATATGGCGGTTATCATCTGCCGTCTTATCAAAATTTCCATTCCAATACCAACATGTGCCTTAGTCCATATTAAAGTTAACAAGGTTATGTGCGACTTAATTAACCTATCTGCGCTGTTCAAACTTATTTGTTATTAAAAACATTACAATGGCAGGTAAGTAAAGTAAAATAAAATAGCTTGTGGATTCCTAAATTACACTACTTATCGTTTGTTTTCATAGATCAGCATTCATTATTGTTTTTTAAGTTGATTTTGAGTAGCCTGCCTTCCTTTAAGGAATCTCGATAATCCATTCATGCGCGTCGCACGATCTTATTTTGTACTAATTCGTTATTGACTGCATTCTAACATCACAAATTACCGCAACTCTGATGCCTATATCAATTTATTTTATTTCAGATGATAGTGAAGGGTCGGATTATTCGGCATCACACAGTGAGTATGAACCGAATAGCGAAAGTGAAGATAGTTTCGAAGCCGATGAGCCTGCTCCCATAATAAGCAGCAAGAAAACCAATAAAACTTTGAAGGGAGGTAAAACTTGGAGGTCCTGTGCCACGATGGGACATGGTTCGCAAAATATAGACATCCTTGGATCTTCAGCACAAAGCAATATACATAACAATCGTCAGAACGTAGTGTATCAGGTCAACAAAAATGAACCTCAGCAACCAGAACTAAAGAAGGGCAAGAAGAGAAAGATTCACAAGGACGAATGGAAAAGAACCATAAAAAGTAAAGACTCGTTTTCTCGAAACCACCAAAGGTCAATAACAAATTGTCGCTGTAAATGTTCATCAAAATTAAGCGTGGAAGACCAAAACAAAATTTTTGCAGCCTATCATAGTTTGTCATCTTCTACACAACAAAATATATACCTTGAAGGTTGTGTACGTCCTACGGAAGTTAAACGTCACAGATCAAGAAAATCTCTCAATCCACGAGGTAGGAGTCAAAGCTTTATATATCAAATAAAGATTGACAGCATACTGGTAACACTGTGTCAGTCGGCGTTTTTAGCAGTACATGGAATAAAACGCTCTAGGTTGCGTCGGAAGATTCAAAAAAACAATGCAGATCCTAGGGATTCTAGAGGTCTTCATCACTCCAGACCAAACAGAACAAAAACAGATACTTTGGTCTCAGTCAGAAGTTTTATAGAAGAACTGCCTGCTCGAGAATCTCATTATAGCAGATCTGATAATAAACTTCGCAAGTACCTGGATTCGCATTTATCAGTCGCAAAGCTTCACCAAATTTTTTTAGAAAACAATCAAGATAAAAAAGTGTCATATGAGATGTTTAGAAAAATTTTTACGGAAGAATACAACATATCATTTGGATTCCCAAGAAAAGATATCTGTAAAGAATGTACTTTATTTCTGACACGTTTACAACAAGCTGAAGTGACACATGATGAGGGATCTACACAAACTGTCAAGACAGCAAGGGAGTTACACCTAAGAAAAGCTGAATGTTTTCTAAAGAAAATTTCTGAAGAAGCAAAATGTAATAATCCCACCATCCTATCAATTTGCTTAGATTATCAAAAAAATTTGCCTGTTCCTGTGACGAATATTGGAGACGAATACTATTTGCGTCAGTTATGGGTTCACAATTTTGGAATACATTGCTTAACAACAGGAAAAACCAGTATGTATATTTATGCAGAACATTTCGCTCAAAAGGGACCAAACGAGGTAATAACTTGCCTGCAGGATTATATCATACAAAACCAAAAGCCAGAGCAACGCATTTTACATCTGTTTTGCGACAACTGCTTCAGCCAAAACAAAAATAGATTTTTGTTTGTTTTTTTGGATCAGCTATGTGCCAATAATATTTTTGAAACCATAGAAATATGTTACCCACTACCAGGTCACAGCATGATGCCAGTCGATCGAGATTTCGCTGTGATTGAGAAACAAAGATTGAAGTACGACAAGGTTGACAACCCGGAATTTTATGTTAATCTAATAAAAGACTGCAAGAAGAAAAACCCATTTGATGTGGTCTTTGTACAGCATTCGCTGAGGTCAAATGGCTGTATGAAAGATGGCGACCGTACAATAAAAGTGAAACATTACAAATTATGGTTAGACTCTCACATAAAAGGAACTGTGCCGGGAATTTCGAAAGCTAGACGTGTCAAATTTTCGCGTAACGAGCAACCCCAGCTCAGTGCAACCTATTTTGGGCCTATGGAAGCAATGAAACTTTACAAAGTTGGTCAAAGCCGTAAACTTCGTGGTGAACCCACGTTGGCTTATGACAATGAATACCTTAAAATTAAGCAGGCAAAATTTGACAACGTAATGCATCTTCTAAAGCACGTTGTATCATTGGACACTGAATTCTTTGATCGAACCTTGTCTGAAAATGGAAGTATAATCCAACAAAATGACGCTACTGAAGAGATTCATCAGTTGCAAGAGGCCGACGCTGTTTATGAATAGTCTTCTTGCTTATCATGTTCTGATAATTTTTGCTGCAAGCATTCTTTAATCAATATCTTTATCAATATCAAATATCAATAGTATCAATAGTCTTTAAGTTTTGTTCAAATATTGTATTTTTATTACATAATAAATCTCATTTCAATAGAAACAATTTTTTCTTTAATGTATCTTCAATTTTCGACAAAATAACAAATTTCAACACAAAAAGTGCCTAAGTCCAAAATTATAAGAATTTTTTCAAGGGTAATAACAAAACTTTATTTTATGTTTAATCGTGAAAGTAGAAGCCATTTTATACCTAGAATATAACACCACACACATTTTGAGCAAAACAGTTCGAGTAATATTTCATAATCAAATAAAAACTTTCACACCTTAATATCTCACAATCACGTATTTGTGACTAAGGCACTTCTTGCATTGACCCCTTCAATTAGATATGAAAAACGTCCACTGGCATTGCAAGCAGCACATGCACAATTTTCAGAATACAACTTCGATTACATGAGTATTTCTAAATTTGTAAATTTGTATGAAAAACCTCAGCAATTTACACGAAGAAGACTATTAACATTGAGCGATAACTCAAAAATGTCTTTCACAAACATTTCAGCGGTTGCCATGGTTCTTTACTTCAAAGTTACATAAAACTTCGAAGATTATGACTGTGTCCAATTTGGTCTCATTCGATGGGGAGCTCTTATAATGTTTGGATAGGTAGCCATCACAGTAACAAGTTATTCTAGCCTTTCTGAAAAGTTATTCATCACTGGTGGAGTTGAAAAACAGTCTCTGTTAAATATGCTGAAAAATCAATTCAATAGGTGGTATGACAATAAAACTGTTCAAGTTTGTTCTTTAATGGAGTTGCTGTTCGTTTGGTTAATAGTACCATTTTACGCGTTATTCTCGGATGAAATCTAGATGATGCATAAGCACGGATGGCAAGACGCTATGGTTAATGATATCAAATTCTGACTGAAATTATCCCAGTTTTGCAGAGACCTCACAGCAATGAAGTTCACAACCAACATGAGAGTTCAACAATCTGATAGCTATGACTTCGAAGTTTTATCTGAGTATTTGCTCAACATTGGCACCGGCAAGGAATCAAGTAATAAGCAAAACTGAAAAATTAAGTTCTCCCAAGAACAAGAAAATTTTTCTTACTCAGAAGTCTCATCGATTGTGTATATCCAAACATCGGAGTAAATATTCTGAATAGTGTACTAGATAGTGCATGAATCGACCGTCCTTATCAATTAGTCTCATACGATATAACCTAAATTTTCTTATTCCTTTTAGCGCACTCCTCATTGCTTAATTTTTGAGTTACCTACTACTTAAAAAATATAGGTGCGGCCTTTAAGACGCTTGATCTTCTAGCATTATTTCAACGATACACAAAAATTACATAAATTCAAATAACAATAAAAAATTACTTGTTTCAAAACTGATAGACATTCAAATCTTATTCAAATACCAAATAACTAGAAAGCTTATCAACACCCTTTATAAATCAATATAAAACTGATAAATATAAAATAAGGATCCGAGGAATTGCAAAATTTAATTATATTGCGAAGTCCAATACAAAAACCAAAGACATAAAAATGGAAAATTCAAAACCCCAAAAATTATTGGCATGAGAAAAAGCATCAGCAACAAGTCGATCCTGAATTATTTATTGTTCTTCTTCTTCACTTTCCGTGTTCGGCACTATCACCTGTTATGTTTCCCATCTTTTTCTTGGTCTGCCTATGCTTCTCTTTCCTAGTGGCGTGTATCAATAGAATTTAAAAGGTTATTCTTCATCACTGATTTATTCCATATGTTCATTCCAACGAAGACGGTCATGGTCTGAACGTTAGCGCGATCAACTGCTAACGCAAGGCGCCCCGGTTCGACTCCGGGTATTGTCTATTTCTTGTATTGTCAATTTCTTGACCGTCTTCCGTGTTTCGGAGGGCACGTCTTAAGGCGGTCCCCCTGTGTTAATGATTTGCCATCATAACAATAAACAAGGTGGAACTTCTATACAGCTACCTTTCTGGTGTGGAAAGTTGTTATTATCTGGTTATTTTTGGTCGCCATATAATGTAACATCACATAATCAGATAATCTGCACTAATTATTTATTATTTTATTTTAACCACAGCAGTGGCTTGATGTAGATATTGAAGTTAAGTTGTAAATAAAAGAGAAGGAAGAGGATGGATCACCTCAAAAAATGGACCGGACATTACAGAAAAGTGAAGTTACGAATGGAATGGAAAAGTTTGATTATTATTACTTATGTAGTAATTGATAAATACCAACCGCAAAAATTTAATTAGTGCAGATTATCTGATTATGTGATGTTACATTATATGGCGACCAAAAATAACCAGATAATAACAACTTTTTTTTAATTGCAACGTATTTTAAAATAAAACTGAACAGGTTAACAAATAAAACTAGAATTACTTTTTTAAATAATTATTATTTATTTTTCACAGGTTACATATATTATAGTATAATCAAATTATTGTATACATTAGCTTTGTTCCAACGAGCCCGATAAACCGTTCAATGTACGGTCGCGCTCGTGCGCAATAGATAAAAAGCGTTCTAACCGACAGGTTTTTATCTATTGCACATGAGCGCGACCGTACATTGTACGGTTTATCGGCTCGTTGGAACAAAGCTATTATATACAGAAAAAATTTAAAACCAATTAATTTTCAATTTTTATTAACATTTAATACCACAAAAAGAAATTATTACCATATTAATATGGTATTCACGCATTCATACTACATAACTAAAATTTAATTTTTTTACTTATTCTAAAAAATATTTACACAAACTAATGATACTTTTTTTAAGTACATACTTGAATAATTATAAATAAATTGTGAAAATAAGAAAAATCAATTATTTCGCAAAAAACACAACACCAATCAGTGACCGCTAGCTTATTTGATTTCTTTCTAAAAATTAAACAGGGCAACTTTCGACTACCCTCGTTTATCAACATACTAATTTTGACTAATAATGACTAATTTTGAACGAGGCGTAAAATAATCACAAATTAAAACTGATGCGGTCTCAGAGACCGCGCGATAGCGTTTAAGGGTTAACATGAGTTTAATTGATTATTAGTCCAAATCCCAAAAACTCTAAAATATTAATAAATTTATATCAAAAAATTATTTGAAAACATTATTTGATATAAGTTCGGATATTCTGTGTCCTGATAAAACAAAGATGTTATTTTTTCGATCAAGAATGTATTTTAGAATTAAATAATAATTTAAAAAATGAACAACGTGTAATTGTGACAGTGTTTGTAATTCCACGAGCAAATTTTTATTACTTGTAATGAAATTTTATACAGATATGGATAAAATGCATAGTTCGGTAATATTAGAAAATATGGAAACGAACAGGCAAGATTCAGAAACTTTACATACAAACGATATTAAAACCGAAGAATTAGATGATGTGCAATTTAATTTAGAATACTTGCATCATTCCATCGATATTAAAGAAGACGACGATACTGAACAATTAATGCAGGAGAAACCTTCTTTACAACTGAATTTAAGAACTGCTAGGGCTGAGAAACAATTTCATTGCAAAATATGTGGTTTTGGGTGTGCGCTTAAGGTTGCTTTTAACAAGCATTTAACAATTCATACTGATAAAAAACCGTTCTCTTGTGAAATATGTGACTACAAATGTTCGCAGAAATCTCGGTTAAAAGTTCATTTAAGAATTCACACTGGGGAAAAACTCTTTGGTTGTGTAATATGCGGCTACAAATTTGCATCTAAAGGAACTTTAACAATGCATTTAAGAACTCACACTGGGGAAAAACTCTTTGCTTGTGAAATTTGCCACTACAAAGCTGCACGTCAAGATTGTTTAAAAGATCATTTGAGAACTCACACTGGAGAAAAACTCTTTGCTTGTGAAATATGCGACTACAAATTTGCACGCAAAGGAACTTTAACAATGCATTTAAGAATTCACACTGGGGAAAAACTCTTTGCTTGTGAAATATGCGACTACAAATATGCACGTAAAGATAGTTTAAATTTTCATTTGAAAACTCACACTGGGGAAAAACTCTTTGCTTGTGAAATATGCGACTACAAATCTGCGCGTAAACAAACTTTAAACTTGCATTTAAGAACTCACACCGGGGATAAACCCTTTGCTTGTGAAATATGCGACTACAAATCTGCACAGAAAGAAAATTTAAACTTGCATTTAAGAACTCACACCGGGGATAAACCCTTTGCTTGCGAAATATGCGACTTCAAATCTGCACGTAAAGATTGTTTAAAAGGGCATTTAAGAACTCACACTGGGGAAAAACTCTTTGCTTGTGAAATATGCGACTACAAATCTGCACGTAAAGATGGTTTAAAACTGCATTTAAGAACTCACACCGGGGATAAACCCTTTGCTTGTGAAATATGCGACTACAAGTCTGCACGTAAAGAAAATCTGAAATTTCATTTAAGAACTCATACTGGGGAAAAACCCTTTGCTTGTGCAATATGCAACTACAAATGTGCACGTCAAGGAACTTTAAAAGGTCATTTAAAAACTCATACTAGGTAGTAAATCATCTTCTGTAGATTTGATAACTTCCAATTAAATTATAAGAAGCCGGATTATTAAATTTTATCGTATGCAGTGGTGGCAGTTGAATTCGGAGATTCACGTTGGACACTATGGCGCCACACTATTACTTATAGCTTTTGTAGAATTAAATCATTCATTTTTGTTACAATTTGCAAACACCAACCATTCGCTTTGGCTTTTTTTATGTAATTCAGAATGATCGTCTCCTCAAAACAGGACACATTCTTCCAAAGCTTCCTAAAACTTTGTTGGTAATTTTATTACAATGACAAAGAAAACTATTGTATGCTTTACAGTTGGTTTGTAATTTTAGTTATATCTATTTTATTTTTGTGAGTTTTTGTCATTGTGAGATGTTCATTCTAAATCAAAATCAAATATTGTTAAACATAATCGCTACTTCAAAATTACTAGGTATATTTATTTTACATTTTTTAATTTTGTTGTAACAAAAAGTTTATAATTTAACGAATTCATAATAAATTACAAGATTAATTTGTCTAATGTGAAAGTTCATTCATAACAATATAATATGTAAGTAATTCGGTTGATACGAAAGAGATAAGCTCTATTTCGTATTACCTTGAACAGCTAACCATAAAAACAGACTAATTTTTATCCTTTTTAATCTTCGCCATCGCCTTTCAACAGCTGATACGACGCCGACGTTGCTAACTGTACGAAAATTTTATAGAAGTACGCCGCCTCATATTTAACAATTATTTTTCAATGTTTATAAACTATAGCAGTGGTTCCCAAAGTGGTCCAGGTGGATCCCCAGGGGTCCATAGGAGACCACACGGGGGTCCACGTAGACGTGAAAAGAAAACAGGGGTTCACAAGTTGTAAGTGGGGGTCCACGAAAAATTTTCTGGTTTTCATAATAAAGAATAAAAATTTTGGCTTGGATTTACCTATCAACGTAGGCAGGTAGCATCATTCACTAGGTAGGTACTCAAAAATATTCGAGACTCAGTTCAAACACAGAATTGAATAGAACAATAGATAATAGTACAAGTGTACACCACATGTCGAGACTTGCAAAGTGCCGCCCGTGCGCCCGCTCGTCCGGGATGCTTGTTTAGACCTGCAAAGGGATGAAATGCGACTTGCGCTGTGCTTGCAATCTACATTAGTATAAATACGAATGCCAAGAACAAAACGTTACTCATTTGTTTCCGGGATTTTGAACATAAAAGTGTGACTGTGAGTGAATCGATACATGTATGAATCATAAGTATGAAAATACTAAAACTGTGGAAACACCTGCAAAAATTTTAAGGATCAACGGATCATCCGCCAATTTGCGGATTTAGCCGGATTTGTATTTTTATTTTACTATATAATAATAAAGAAACTTCAAAAGGTCACAACTGATACGGAAAATGGCTGAATCTAAGAAGAAATGTCGACAGTACAGTATTGATTATTTGAAATTTGGTTTTCTTCCATCAACGGCAGACAAACGATTGCCTATGTGTCTTTTATGCAACAAAGTCCTGAGCAATGACTCTATGAAACCATCGAAGCTCGAAGACCATCTAAGAAGGTGTCATCCTGAAAAAATAGGTAAAGATCTGAAATACTTTCAAACATTGAAGGAAAAATATGAAAAGAGACCTACCGTAAATAGTATGTTTGCTTCAACGCCTCAAAGTAACGATGATGGCTTGCGGGCATCTTACAATATTTCGTTGCTTATAGCGAAATCTGGAAAACCGCACACCATCGGAGAAGAGTTAATTTTACCCGCTATTGAAGAGGTTTTAAAAACTGTTCTGCACAAACCTCCATTTGACGTACTCAAAAGAATTCCTTTAAGTAACAACACTGTACAAAGACGTATTGATTAAATGAGCTCTGATATAGAAAGCTTCTTGTGTAATTATCTGCAAACCACTCATTTTTCTATTCAATTGGACGAGTCTACTTTGCCTGGTAATGAAGCATTATTATTGGCATATGTTCGATTTGTTATGGACGAAGAAATCCATGAAGAGCTGCTATTCGCAAAAACTTTGAAGTCGGACACTAAAGGCGAATCGATATTTAATGTCCTGAGTGATTTTTTTACAGAAAAATCTATTCCATTTACAAACATTATTTCGGTGGCAGCAGATGGAGCTCCTGCCATGTTCGGGCGATATCGTGGGTTTATAAGCCATCTTAAAAGAATAATACCAGGACTAATTGCAATTTTGAGTGATAGATTGCACCAATCGCTTCAATTTGTGATTAACGCAGTTAATAAAATAAGAAACAATGCTTTGAATACCCGTTTATTTGCACTATTGTGCGATGAAAATGATGAAGATTTCCAACGACTGCTCTTACATACTGAAGTACGCTGGTTGTCGAAAGGTGCATGCTTATCGAGATTTTACTCACTTTTCGAATCAGTGATAGAGTTTCTGGAAACGAAAGCACCAGATTTAAAAGAAAATCTGATCAAATATAAAGCGGACATTGCGTACTTAACAGATTTGTTCAAAAAATTCAATGACGTTAACATGCAGTTACAAGGGGACAGCCTTAATTTAATAAAAACAAAGAGTGTAATTTCGGCTTTTCTTGGTAAATTGAAATTAATGAAGCAAAATATTAGTCGGCGCGAATTCTCCCAGTTTCCGCACTTGTCACATAGAATGTCTTGATGAGGATATTCAGACATATGCTCAACATTTAAATACCGTGCATGATGACTTCAAAAATAGATTTGAAGATATTCTGACGATGGAAATACCACCATGGATCATAACCCCATTTGATGAAACGGAAGAAGCGAATGTGGTATTACAAGAGGAGCTACTTGAGCTCAGCACCAAAGAGGAACTGAAGGTGAAATTTAAACAAGGTGGAACTCGCTTTAGCGGCAGTTCTTAGGCTTCTATACAGCTACCTTTCTGGTGTGGAAAGTTGTTATTATCTGGTTATTTTTGATCGCCATATAATGTAACACCACATAATCAGATAATCTGCACCAATTAAATTTTTTGCGATTGGTAATTATCATTTACTATATAACTAATAACAATCAAACTTTTCCATTCTATTAGAAATTTTACTTCTCTGTAATGTATGGTCCTTTTTTTGAGGTGGACCAATCCTCTCCTTTCTCTTTTATTTATAACTTAACTTCACTAACCACATCAATAAAAAATTATTTTTTCACAACAAAGTAAAACAAGTAGTTTATATAGGGAGACCTCTTCGAAAATATCTTTAACTTAGTAAATTTCTTTCGAACATTTGCGTATTTATAAATTGCATTAGCGAATCGAAGCAACGGATTAACAGATTAACGCAATACTATATAGACGAAGTATTTAAAATATAACAACGTATCAGTTGATCAACGTTATGATTGGCTCTGAAACATGCGGACGGACACGAAGCCAGACCATAAGGCTTCTTTCTATACCTTGTATAGAAGCCTAAATAAGGCTTCTTGTTATACTTTGTATAGAAGCCTAAAAGTAGCGCACTGGCTACCCAGTTCTTAGACCTCTATGCACACAGAGTATTTCCAACACGATTTGAAACGCTCTGTATGATTTTGAATTATGAGGACGGACGGACGGACAGACACGGAGCCAGATCATAAGGCTTCTTGTTATACTTTGTATAGAAGCCTAAAAGTAACTAGAATTTTTGTTGGTAAAACCGTGTAAAACTAGCTTTAACTGATTTCGCGGAAAAAAGTTAACCTTAAATACATACCAAAAACAAATGTCAATAATAATTATAACCTACAATATTGACACATAAAAATATTACTTATCAGTCTGTTACCTATGTTGACAGCCCAATATTGCTCTGTTAACTTATCAGACGACTTGACAGACTGGTAACTGCTAAAAGTCATTGGTGAATACAAATATATCACATTAACAGACTGTTATTGACTTGACTCTCTGTTAGCAACTTAACAGAGCTTGGTGAATACGGCTGTAAATGTCACTGATTACATTTTTGCTTGGAAAAACAAAAACACGTCTGGACTAGTCGACTGTTTACTCGCGACACCGGCAGGCCGCTTGTGTTAAATTAATAATTATTATTAATAATATTAAAATTAATTATTAATAATGAAATTATCATCTTAAACCTAGTAAAACACTTAAATATTAGTGGGATATTCGAATGTTTGAATATGCCGTAGTTGGTAATTTGTTCGAGAGAAATTCGTCCAACTCAGCATTTGTACGACTGAACATTTAATCGACAGGGCATTTTCAAACAAATTTCTGTCGCACATAACGCTGTCGAACAAATTACCTAGAATCGAGTATTCGAATACTCGATTTCCCAGCCCTCGTAGATATAACACTACCATAACACACCAGCTACAAGATTTTTTTTAATTAATTTTATTTTGATTAAAAAATATTAGTTTTTTCATATCTATGATATCAAAACCCTAAAATAGCATCGTCCGAACCAAGTAACGTGATATAACATGCTTCGAAAATATTATTTTTAAAGCATGGTATATAAGTTACGTTCGTAATATAGATTGTACCATAATTGCTGACTTTCGATGTGATAAATACTGAAGAAAGATATGATTTCGCGCTATGCTGAAGAAAAATTGGTCACAAAGTTGCTAATGATTGTAATTTTACATACAATTTCTTAACGGTGTGGATATATTGTTCAAAAGATAAAAATACAAATAACGGATAAGCAGATAATGCAATAAATGGATAAACAGATTAACGGATCAACAGATCAGCGGATCAATGTATCAACGTATCAATATATCAACGTATCAACGTATCAATGTATCAACGTATCAATGTATCAACGTATCAATGTATCAACGTATCAATGTATCAACGTATCAACGTATCAATGTATCAATGTATATCAACGTATCAAAGGATCAACAATTTAGTATATAGGTTACACTTTGTATTTAAAATTTAGGTAATACTTTTGAAAAGGAATCGATATAGCAAGTACCACTAATTTATAAACATGAACAACTCAAGCAATTATTCTAGCAGCGACTTTTCCGATTCCGATTTTGATTCTGATGAAAGCAATACAAAACATCATCTAACCTGTAATAATAATAAATTGCATTAGCGAATCGAAACAACGGATTAACAGATTAACGCAATACTATATAGACGAAGTATTTAAAATATAACAACGTATCAGTTGATCAACGTTATGATTGGCTCTGAAACATGCGGACGGACACGAAGCCAGACCATAAGGCTTCTTTCTATACCTTGTATAGAAGCCTAAAAGTAGCGCACTGGCTACCCAGTTCTTAGACCTCTATACACACAGAGTATTTCCAACACGATTTGAAACGCTCTGTATGATTTTGAATTATGCGGACAGACGGACGGACAGACAGACAGACAGACAGACACGGAGCCAGATCATAAGGCTTCTTGCTATACTTTGTATAGAAGCCTAAAAGTTAAAAACGAGTTGTAATATTAATAGGGCTGAGCAAAATACAATTACATTACCCGAAGCAAACCGAACATCAACGTATCATCGGATCAACGTATCATCGGATGAACGTATCATCGGATGAACGTATCATCGTATCATCGGATCAACGTATCATCGGATCAACGGATCAAGGGATCAACGTATTTAAATTTCCTATATAGGTGAAAAATTATGTAAATAAAATATAACTTATATTTGGTCTGCATTGAAAAAACAGATATAAGTCTATATAAGACAGCTATTTCCAAAATAATAGCGCACTGGGTACCCAGTTCTTAGACCTCTATACACACTGAGTATATTCAACACGATTTGAAACGCTCTGTATGATTTTGAATTATGCGGACGGACGGACAGACAGACGGACGGACGGACGGACAGACACGGAGCTAGATCATAAGGCTTCTTGCTATACTTTGTATAGAAGCCTAAAAAGGCTATCAAACATTTTGGCTGCAGGCAGAAATCCCTGAAAAATATCCTGGACTGTGGGAAATTGCGAGAAAATTTTTGATAGCGTTTCCCTCGTCATATCTTGTCGAAAGAAGTTTTAGTGCCGTTACCAACCTGTTAACAAAAAAAAGGAGCAGATTGAACATCACAGAACGGGGAGATTTGAGATTACTTCTTACAAAACTGAAGCCAAATATTGATAATTTGCTGTCAATTCATCAAGTACATCCGTCTCATTAAAAGTATGACTATTTTTTATTGTTGATTTACATTTCAGAGTTCATTGTTGATTTTTGTCAATTGTTGATTGTTATAATCAACATCAAATTGTTGTTTGTAATAATAAATGTTTATAATTTTGTATAACCACAAGTATTATTTTAATAAATAGGACACAAGAAAATGTGCTACTTTTTTTTTCTTCTTAACACCCCCAATTTAGGGTGATATTTTTTAGGAGTTTTGGGAATACAGTAGAAATGTAGCAGCAGGGGGTCTACCGAAAATAGTAAAACTTTGAAAGTGGTCCACGAGAAAAAAAAGTTTGGGAATCATTGAACTATAGTATGTGAAACTCGTTAATCCATTCATGCGCGTCAGAAATAGAAAACATCCAATTTTTTTAATAAAAGATATCAAGAATCTATTTATGAAGCTTTGCAATACTACTAATACCCCTAAAAACATATATCCAGTTTAAAAATCAATTAATTAACACTGCTATGGTTAAAATAAATAAAAAATTATTTTATCACATCAAAGTAAAATACGTAGAAGCCTTTTTTAAGTTTTTTTTCAGTAAAATATAGTAGATAAAATATGACAATAAATTTTATCCGTTAATTTGATAACTTAATCCGTTGATCCGTGATCTGATAACTTAATCCGATGATCTAACCGATCAAGGTTAGATCTACCTACTATATAGGTTGAAAATTACAATCTTAAAGCACAGAATATGTTTGTAACCTATCTTGATGTATAAACAAGGTGGAACTCGCTTTAGCGGCAGTTCTTAGGCTTCTATACAGCTACCTTTCTGGTGTGGAAAGTTGTCATTATCTGGTTAGTTTTGATCGCCATATAATGTAACATCACATAATTAGATAATCTGCACCAATAAAATTTTTTGCGGTTGGTAATTATCATTTACTATATAAGTAATAACTATCAAACTTTTCCATTCTATTCGAAACTTTACTTCTCTGTAATGTATGGTCCTTTTTTTGAGGTGGACCAATCCTCTCCTTTCTCTTTTATTTACAACTTAACTTCACTAACCACATCAATAAAAAATTATTTTTTCACATCAAAGTAAAATAAAAAAAACAGTTCTTAGAAACGCTCTGTATGATTTTGAATTATGCGGACGGACGGACGGACAGACGGACACGGAGCCAGATCATAAGGCTTCTTGTTATACTTTGTATAGAAGCCTAAAATTGAATCATTAGCAATTTAATAGAAAATAATTTGAAACGTGCGGACAGACAGGCAGACGGACGGACAAGTAACAAGACATGGAGTGAACACCTCGAAAGAATGGCAGAAGGGAGACTGCCACTAGCAGCCAAGCGATATAAACCACCGGGAAAAACAAGTGTGGGAGGAGCAAGAAAAGGATGGGTACCGGAACAAGCAATAACGCCTACACCGCGAAGTGAAGAAGAAGAAGGTTTTCCGTTGCCATCTGCATTCCATGCCGTTGACCATATTGCTGGATTCGTCCGCGTTTAGGAATGATTTCTCTATCCAAGGACAAGAAAGTGCCCTATACTTGCTTGTTCATCCATCCGAAGCTATCGGTAATACAATTAAGGAAGTTGCTTATACCGGCAACCACTCGGTTATTGCCATATCTGGCCCCTCACTTAGTTTCGCCTGCGGGTCAACGCAGTTCCCAGGGTGTGGCACGTGGAGCCATAAGTGAGAGTTGGGTATCCTGCGAGGACCAGTTACCATCAAGGACCATCTTCTGTTATCACGCTCGATGTGACCGTCCCGGTAAAAGGTACTACCTCTGCAGCATAACCCCTACACCCCTTACCCTTATTCCCCTGGATAAGGTAATAAATAGAAATAAGTTTGAATAGAAATATTTAGAATCAAAATATATATTTGATTAAAAGATAGATAGGGTAGGTCGAAAATTTGATAATTTTCACTTGGAACCTAGTTTGAACTTTGTTCGATAATTTGGCATCTTCATCGCTGAAAACAAACGTGATAGCTCTTCCCACAGAGTCAAAACGACTTGCACGAGCAACACTATGTAAATAACTATCTGCATCGGATGGCATATAGTAATTGATGACGGTGTTTATACCAACAACATCCATTCCACGTCCAAAGATGTCTGTCGCAAATTAGTTTAAGTTAATTCTGGCCCAAAGCGGCTCATGGTAAGAGGAAATCGATGTGTAGACTCCAGTAGCTGACACTTCGAAGTTGGAAAAAATCGCATCAATTTGCGTGCCATTCCGCGTAGTGGGTATCGCTGGCGACCGAATTTGGAGTCCTAGTTCTCTAAGAGCATGTTGTAGGCCATTACTTTCTTCCTTGCTGAAATCCTCATTGAAATCTCCAGTAACCAGAGTACGTGGTACTAAGTATAAGCGAGACATCTGCTTTTTTATTAAAGAGATCATTGTGTTGGAATTAAACCCTGGTGACTTGTAAACGACAATTATTCGGATGTTAAAGAAAACAATAGAAGAAACACTGCAGGAACCTTGGGAGTCGTATTCTATTTCGGAATTGGTGTCTATAATACATTCATGAACAGACGGACAACAATACACACGTACACCAATCGGTCGACGCACATCGTTACTATCTATTGATGCAGCAAGAAGATGATCTCCTAGCGGAAAATTGTCACTTGAGAGCGTCCATGTCTCCGCCATAAGGATGATATCCGAACTCTTATAGACCTCATCCGATGCATAGAGACTATAATGAGCAGGAAGTGACTGGACATTGTGAAAGATGACTTGTATTTGTCTGTTGCTATCATCCCTAATTCGCAAATGTTCAAATGAAGGAATTAGCTTCATCTCCTGGTGTCGTTTGAATTCAATAGATATGGGATCATTCTATTGTGGCATTTTTGTCTTTTTAACGATTCCAATAAGAAATAATCCTGATGCCGTTGTTGCTCGTGAACATGCGACATACAGAAGAGCACGCTTGATTCCAGGAGTAAAATGGACGACAACGAGCTCGTATGTGGATCCTTGGGATTTATGTATAGTTTGAGCTTCAGCTGCATTAAGTGGGAATTGCGTCCTTGTTACCTTTGTGACCGAATTCGATCGTGGCTGGATGACGACCGTACATGGTGAGATGGGAGTCCATTCCGAATCAATTTGAAGTTGCCGACTGAGGTTAATATTGCGCAAACGAAGCTTCTGTCCACTTCGGGAATTTTCAAACTTGACCCAGAGACGGAGAGGCTTTTGTCTAGATGCATCCAAAGTACTAATACCAAAGTCAATTCTTTTCAGAATGCATCCCACACCGTTAACCAAACCGTCACTTGTGTCTACATTCACTGTCATGATATAACGTCCACCTTCTTTGAGAAAGAGGCTTGTGTGAAGTCCCTGTGTCTTAGATAGAGGTGCAGATGCTATCCAGTTGAGGAGTGCAACTTTGGATGCCTCGCTCGTGTAAGCAGAAAGGGAATCCTTGGCGGTTGAGATGGCTTGATTTCCTGGCAAACAGGATAACGCAAAACTATTGTGGGCATCAACTGCTTCATTCGTGTAAAAAATATGAATAGGGCGTCGGCTTACTATTTCTTCAGGCGTAGTTGGAAACTCACGGGATTTGAACAGTTTCAAATCATCATCAGTCATCGTCCCTGACGCCATATTGTTTAATGCAAGAGCAAAAGCTGCATCATCGCGTTGTCTCATAATTGTGGTCAGTTCATGAACAGTAAACATGTGCCATAAGGGTTTGTTGAAAAGCGACGAAATCGAATTCGACATTGTTCCAGCCAGAAGGGATGTTGCCATAACAGGTGGCAGCTGCCTGAAGTCGCCAACGGCTATGACCGATATACCACCGAAAGGTTTACATCCGTCACAGAGGTCTCTCAATCGTTTGTCGATCATTTCCAAAATATGTTGACCAACCATACTAATCTCGTCTATGATAAGAACACGAAGTTCTGAATAGAGAGTGGCCATTGTATTAGAGACGCTGTCTGAGAGCTTGCTAGCTTCTTTTTGGTTCACGGGAAGTTGGAATGCGTTGTGAATTGTGAGTCCGAAGATATTAAATGCCGCTAATCCGGTAGGAGCCGTCAGAAGGACAGAAGGTTTATCAGGATTCGAATTAACTTTATCATTGAACACTCTAATTAATGCTTGGTATAGAGTTCTAATTACATGAGACTTTCCTACACCGGCAACCTCCCTTTAAGTAGGTGTAGATGGGGATATCGGGAGACCTTTTGAAGTGATCAAGCAGGTGAGTTACAAAATCCCGTTGTTGAGTATTCAGCGATGAGAATAATTCTTCAAACTCTTTATTGGGAATTCGATTAGGAAGCGTAAACTTTTCAGACATTGGGCGTATCACGTCACCACCAAAGTCAATGGCACCAGCAGCAACGGGGTCGATTAATTCGAATTCCTCCTGAATCTCTTCCGGTATGCTATCAGATTTGTCATCGTCAGATTGACGATCCACACTCAATGCGCTATCCATAGCGACATCCAGAATATCTTCTTGAAAGGCATTAAATTCGCGACGATTGGCAGAAATTGCTTCTATATTATCAGTCGCTATCTTCTCGCAATCTTGATTTATAATTTCGGTTTCCTCATCCCTCCAAGGAATATAGAGCATCACTTGTTCGCGGAAAAAGTTGTGACGATCTTTATTCTTGTTGTAGCGGACGTGGCGAATAATTTTTGGAAATGTTCGCTTCCAAACGTATCCAGGTTTGCCATTCTTTAGCGGAAAATATTTATCGATACTTTGTACGTCTTCAGTTTCTACAATATCATCGTTTTCTTGGGCCATCTGTGTACTTCCTCGTTTTAATGAAAATTCATACCAAGCTGAAAATTGGACAAGATTAAGGTTAGATAATGCTTCTGGTCGTGAACTATATCGTTGTAAAAGTCCGTCTACAAAGACATCTTCAGAGTCCGGACTGAGATTTTCTAACTGAATATTAGTTTTAATCATTCTGGTTCGTTGATCGGCTGGACCTGTTGGTATAAAAATGCATGCCTCTGTGCATCGGCTCATTGGAATCTGAAGCACGTTGTAAGCAGCCTCTTGAGCAGAGAGTTCACTGTTCATGTGATGAGCCGCACCAAGAGCCTGAAGACGCTGAGCCAAGGACTTGTTTCCGCTTCTGACATCTTCAAGAACCTTACGCAAGAGGTCGCTAGTTCCACGATCACTCTTGTTAATGTAGTCAATGATGTAACAGCAACAAGCATAGGCGTCTAAAATAAACTGAATATCCATGTTAGATTTCTGGAGTCTCAGGATTTTCTCACTGTATGGATTTATGTAAGTCTCACATGGCCGCCTCCGAATGATGATTTTAGGTTTTTTCAAGGAGCTTTGAATAGCAGAAATGTAACGATTTCGTGTCATGGATAATTCTTGTAGAAACCCCGCAAATGTCATATCTGAAGAAAGTGGCAGTTCATTCGTATCAAGATAGTCACGAATCTTTTTGTAATCGCGTTGGAAAATCTCAATTTCCTCCTGTTGCTCCTCGAATGGATGGAGAATAGTGGTTTCGTCCATTGGGAAAAATGGAATTCCAAACCGACATTTGACTCCTTTGTGGCTTTTCTTTCTACATGTGTGGGTGTGTCGATGAGTTTGAAGACACAAAAGCTGGTGAATGGGATCATATTCAGGCCAGTCCGTGGAACAAGTTATAATTTCGTCAACAAACCGGCAAACATCTTGAGTAGAAGATGAGTTGGAAGCATCAAAGTTTGGTGCGCCATCAATCCACAAGATCATATGGACGTGTGGACTTCCTCGATGTTGGAACTCAATGCGATGATAGGAATGCTTAATGGATCGGTTTCCAAATGGGCCTTGAGAGTTTTTCCAGGTCTTGAAAAGAGCAGAAGTGCGATGTTCAAAATATCGAGCGCAAGTCACGGGATCGCGCTGAATAAGTAATTGGGCGGTGTTATGCAGAAAGCTACCAACCCACATTTTTTTTTTTTTCAATTATTGAAGGTACGGAGCCAGTAAGGTTCATTATACATTCTGCTGAAAACATCCAAGCCACAGGATAACTTATTAATTTCTTCAGGAAGTTACCTCCTTATTTTTTTAATTTAATACTGTACTAATTGTTAATTATCTCGGATTTATGCAGACGTGGCTTGGTAGCTTTCTGCATAACACCGCCCAATTGTTTGTCATTTTTTGACATATTTTGTGCTTCTTCTTCAGAAATTGTAATTTTGTCAAGAATTTGCTTGAGAATCACAATCAACTCGTTCCATTTTAGCTCAGCGGCACTAATAGTGATGAAGAGATGAGGCAAATTGAACTGACTGACCATCCTTCGGACTTTAAGGCCTTCTTGATGCCAATGATGACATGAATTTCGTACTCCTTGTAAAACCTTAAAAGCATTATCATCATTAACTAACCCATCCACAAAATTAGAATGACTAACTTGTTCCGCAGTGACTCGGATTAACTCTCCATTGCGTCTTCGTTTACGAAGACACACCTTGCGATTATCTGAAATTCTCTGAATTTCGAGAGATTTGGCCAAAAACAGTAAGAAATCGACATTTTCAACGGCACGGCGATCACTGTTACGCGCCATTGATTTGACAAATTCGGAGCGGCTTAGTAATTTACCATTACTATCGGATGGCTTCATTCGGTGCCCAGCAAATATTTGGGGAAACGTAAGAAAATACGAGTCAGGATCATATAGAATAGAGATTGGTTGGTTCCCTTCCGCTGGAGCCATCCGGATTCCCTCATCACTAGTAATTAAAGTCTCTCCTCTACCAGGATTTACGTCATCGACTTCCTCTTCCTCTTGAACATCCATCGCAATTTCTTCTGGGTTTTCGTGTAATGCCACATCAATTTGATGCTGACATATCTCGGTCCAATTGCTTGAAAGAGTGATTCCGTATTCACGGTAAAGCGGAGATCGGGTAAGAATTTTAGCGGCATCCATCACACAAGCCGGACGAATGTTACCAGCTGTATAATTTCTCGGAACTTCAATTTGACGGGCGAGTCGGATGTGTAAAACATCGTCCTGATTCGGAAGCCTAGGAAGGGATTGAATGGTATTATCTATGGAGACTGGGACGTTAATAATTCGTCCTTTTGTTCTCATCTGTCCATGCATTCCATATATAGCCCAAATGGACTGAAACACATGTCGAGCTGAGACCAAACGGGCTTCCAAACGTGTCAGATTCTTTACACTTTGTGGAACATAGGGAAACTGCAGATCGTTGGAGAGACAGAGACGTGGAATCCGGTTTTGCTGGATAGATCTGTGACAAGTTGAGCAAAATTCAGCGAGGTCTGAAGTGGGTGGACTATAATTACTGAGTCAATGAAGGATTGCTGCTTTCCAGCTAAAAGGAGTTCGGTCATGCTGTGAGTTTTAATGGAGTAGTGAAAAAAAAGTCCCCCACATGAATGACATACGTGAGTGCAGCCTTTGCGAATTTCAGCTTCAAATCGATTTATTTCATCTTGCCATGAGCCTTGCTCGCGAATTCTACGGAGATTATGTTCGTGGATGCGCACGTCTTCATCAAGACGAGCCTGGCGATGGTTTTCGGTGTCGCGAACTTGTTCCTGTAAACGAAATGAAGGATCTTGACGGGCTTGACGATGGCTTTCGGTGTTGTGAACTTGTTCCTGTAAACGAAACGAAGGATCTTGACGTGCTTGACGATGGCTTTCGGTGTTGTGAACTTGTTCCTGTAAACGAAAAGAAGGATCTTGACGGGCTTGACGATGGTTTTTGGTGTCGCGAACTTGTTCCTGTAAACGAAACGAAGGATCTTGACGGGCTTGACGATGGCTTTCGGTGTTGTGAGCTTGTTCCTGTAAACGAAACGAAGGATCTTGACGGGCTTGACGATGGCTTTCGGTGTTGTGAACTTGTTCCTGTAAACGAAACGAAGGATCTTGACGTGCTTGACGATGGCTTTCGGTGTTGTGAACTTGTTCCTGTAAACGAAAAGAAGGATCTTGACGGGCTTGACGATGGTTTTTGGTGTCTCGAACTTGTTCCTGTAAACGAAACGAAGGATCTTGACGGGCTTGACGATGGTTTTTGGTGTCGCGAACTTGTTCCTGTAAACGAAACGAAGGATCTTGACGATGGCTGTCGGTGTTGTGAACTTGTTCCTGTAAACGAAACGAAGGATCTTGACGGGCTTGACGATGGCTTTCGGAGTTGTGAACTTGTTCCTGTAAACGAAACGAAGGATCTTGTCTAATAGTATGTTTCCTCATAGCATCCTTCTGGCGTCGACGGGCAGCTGCTGCTTTTCGCTCTTCAGGTGTCAACTGCTTTCTAGGCATTACGAAATTGTGTGGTTTTATCTACTTTATATTATATAAATAATAAGCTTGAAGATTTAATATACCGTTTGTATTATCGACGACAACCTATATAACATTTGTTGATCCGATGATACGTTGATCCGTTGATACGTTGATACGTTGATACGTTGATACGTTGATACATTGATACATTGATACATTGATACGTTGATACGTTGATACGTTGATACATTGATACGTTGATACGTTGATACGTTGATACGTTGATACGTTGATACTTTGATACGTTGATACGTTGATACGTTGATACGTTGATACGTTGATACGTTGATACGTTGATACGTTGATACATTGATACGTTGATACGTTGATACATTGATACGGAGATACGTTGATACGTTGATCTGTGGTGACCCAATATGTAGTAACATTGCAATAATAATTATAGTTAAGTTATTTAGGAAAAGCTGACGAGCGTCTAGAATTTATGTAGGTTACACGCATGCATTAAAATGTAAGTCAATTGTTATTATAAATATAAGTTGCTAGTATTGCAAGAAGTTAGTTAATTAGTAATTAATCAATATTCAACAGATGTAGTCACAATATTATATGTTGTGGTATAGTAGTTGTACTTCGTAATAATGATTACAATAAATAAAAGTATTTATCATATTCAGTGTTGTTAACCTTAATTACCCCTACAAGACAAACCTGCCCTACATGGCGATCCTGCGAAGCGAACCTGATCTTGCGAAGCAAACTGATCCTGCGAAGCGAACCTGATCTTGCGAAGCAAACTGATCCTGCGAAGCGGACCTAAGAAGAATCTTCTTATTACGAATTATTGGTAAATTGTGTGAAAAGTGTCAAAATGAAAAAGAAAAAAAAGAAGAAAATTTCAAAATTTGGACAGTGCATGTGAGTTTTAATTAACATTGCAAGTGAGTTTAATTAACAAATGGTAAAATGGGGACGTTAAACACAAAGGAAGTAGAAGTTACCAACATGGATGTTATGAAGACTAAGGTTATTGTGGAAAAACAAGTGGTTAGTGGACAAAAAGACATCAAGATTAAGATGATTATTTTAACCACAGTGTTAGTGTTAGTGTCGTGGTATAAAATAAGTGTTTACCAAAAACATTACGGCGTGAAAGAAAAACTGGCATGGAGAAGCCGTATGGTCCACATGAAGAATTTGTGGTATAAATAAAATAATGTAATTTTTTTTCAATAAGTTTGCTAAGTTAGTTAGGATATTAAAATATTTTTAACGTAATTCTAAACAATTTTTTTCTACATTCAATAATATTGAATTAAACTAATTAAAAATTTAAAAATGGCGATGTCACGCAGATATTCCAAAGCAACGAAATTAACAATTTTAAAAGTATAAAGATGATCTCAATGGTTTACGAAACTTAAATTTGCTGATGAAATAATAAATTTACCAGTTTAAAAATTAAGCCCACTTATTTTAGGATAATAATGGGAAAACGTGGTAAATCTGGTTTTTACTGAAAAGGCTCGTTACTAATGATAATTTTTCTTTAGAGAAAATATTGTCTAGGTTAGATTACAGGCCGGTAATTTGTGGTCAATACAGTGAAACCAAGTATGAATGATCCTATATTTAAAAGGTGCACCGTGATAATAAATGTAAGGAAATAGGATCGAATGAATGAGCTCAAGAATTTAAGAATTATATTTGGTAGGGATCCCAAAAATAATTAATGATGCCAGCAAAGAAGAAGAAGAAATAATGTAAATCGAGATGTTAATTGAGAATAAATAAATAAATAGAAAATTTAAAACTAAATTGAAAGGAATCTCGTGACATAGCAAAAAAAATTTGTAATGTAAGTAAGTAGGTTGTTGATATGATATTTAAGTGTAATATGTAAGTTATAACACCTAATTTTTCTTTTGAGAATGCATTTCGAATGAATTATACCGAAATCCATTCTTGCGAAGAAGGGTGATGTGGTGACCCAATATGTAGTAACATTGCAATAATAATTATAGTTAAGTTATTTAGGAAAAGCTGACGAGCGTCTAGAATTTATGTAGGTTACACGCATGCATTAAAATGTAAGTCAATTGTTATTATAAATATAAGTTGCTAGTATTGCAAGAAGTTAGTTAATTAGTAATTAATCAATATTCAACAGATGTAGTCACTATATTATATGTTGTGGTATAGTAGTTGTACTTCGTAATAATGATTACAATAAATAAAAGTACTTATCATATTCAGTGTTGTTCACCTTAATTACCCCTACAAAGCAAACCTGCCCTACAGATCCTATGATACGTTAATAAGATTCTATACTTTGATTCTATCGCTTCTACACTTCTTCTTCTTCTAGTGCCTATCCGTTTCGAATGTTGGCGATCATCATAGCAATGCGTACCTTATCTGCTGCGGCTCTAAAAAGACCCACTGTTGTTGTATTATACCATGTTCTCAAGTTCTTCAGCCATGATATTCTTCTTCTTCCCGGTCCTCTCTTTCCTTCTACATTTTCTTGTAGAATTATTTATAGCAATCCGTATCGTTGACTATTTCTCATAATATGCCCCAGGCTCTCTTCTTATCCTGTTACCAGGATGGATGGTAGTCTTGATACCCCAAAAAAAATTTTTTGCCTTGCCCGGCTACTTACTGTCCAGGAGAATCTATGCATGGAGGCAACTCTTATCCCGTCCTTCAGGGGTGGTTCTTACACTTATTTGAGCGAAGAGGAGATGAATAAAAAACACATAATGCAAAATATACATTTAATAAATTCATAAAATTAAAAAGTTGTACAATTGCGATAAGTTTTCGCATATCACACTATTAGTAATCTTAGAAATTAACCCATTCACACCAGTCATACCGTTTTAAAATTAGTGACAAATTATTACAATTATTGTGATAAATCACAATATTTAATACATTAAAATAATTAAATGAAATCAACTTTTTGATAATTTATACATTCGAATACAAAATTTGTTCCATATGGAATTTAAATACCTTTTTGTGAAGGTTGGATAACACGGTAAAACATGAGAACGAAGCGTGGGTACCATTCAATGCTGGCGATGTCATCCCCTGGTGTCGATGTGCCGCTCCATATGAATGAACCAAGATGCTGCCGAAGTCAGCAGTTTACGCTTTTAGTCGCACTTTGTGATAAATTATTAAGTTGCGAATATAGAATGATTGTAGTTTATAATGAATTTCTTATTGGTTTATTAGGATTAGGCACCATAAGTTCACTTATAACCGTAATTTTATTTAAATAGTTCCACCAAGTTACTCCAAAAATTGTTATTTTGTATTTAATTTATCGATACGTAAATTAAGAAAGTCAATCTTATTTTAACTTACACGAATTGTTCTTCACAATGATGTTTAAAATTATTCGTATTAAGGATTTATTTAACCTTTTATTTTATTTGGATTTGTTACTTTGACGATGCACTTATAATGAAATTTGTTAGTTTGTTAACAATAAACACATGTAGATAATTTGGCACTTGCATGTGTGTTCGATAATAAGATAATTATGGTTGACTGAATCGTTTCTTTTATAAATTTCAACATTATTTTAGAAAACCAGATAATTAGGTAAGATAATTGAGTGTTACTTCTTTATTTGTTCTGCATACACTGAAGATTAAATTATCCCCACCCGTCAAATTGCATTTCGCAGTGCAGTTCTTTATAAATTTTATATTTCAAGGCTTTAATAAACGAAGAGTAAGTAGGATGAAGTGAACTAACGATAGTTAGTAACAGCATTTTGCTTAGTTTACTTTTTAGGGGATTTACTTAAAGTCAAGCGGAGAAAATATTACATCATGTTTTTAAACAATTTTTAAAATTGTTTACCACAACCATATTTAATTTAACATTTAGAATTATTTTCTTGGATTTGATTTTAGTTTTTAACATTAATATTGTGGATAGACAGGGAAGCTGTAACACGCTCACTTGTTTAAAAAAAAACAAAAAAAAATGAGGTATTGTACCTATATTTTTTTTCAAATATGGGATGAGTATACTTATTTACTCTTAAGCTAAATTAAAACTACAAGAAAGGAAAGTTATGGTACGCTTATTAGGAAGAATTATTATATGATTAACTTAGACCACTCATTGTCTTCGGCTTGACTCAAAGTACGATGGTGGTTGATTTGTTGTTGGACGCCACTTGTTCTGGATTGTTCTTCAGGAGTAGAGCAAGAAACCTCTCGAAGAGTTTAGGAGGTTTATGAGATACAATCATTTATGAAATCAATCCTTGGTTTTAGGGAACCGAAAGTCAAGCGCTCTGCTCGTGCGAGGATGAGCCTTAACGCGAATCCGGGTCATCGTGTCAGGTTATTCATACAGGCTGGGCGGGGGCGTAACTCAAGGTAACTTCAAACGAGGATGTTATTTTCTAATGAATGGTACAACATAAACGAGATAATTCAATGAATCAAATTTACAAATTGAATTATCAATGGGAGGACTACAAATTCAACAGATCATATTTACAAGTCAAACTTCGAATTGATTAATTTTATTTACAAATGTAATTATTAAAATAATTCTCGAAATTTCAACGCATCAAATTTACAAGTTGAAAGTCGGTTGGTTGAGAGGATTAAACAGTAAGTGAAATTAAAGAATTTCATTTTCATTTTTTTTTTAACCAGGCAATTCTGAATTGTCTGTATGAAAATTTCTTACTTTCCTTATAAGATGTTTATAGAAAACAATTATTTCATGTTCAAAATGGCGAAAGCATTCATTCAGCATTCAGGAAGGACAAAGTTCAATGAGAACGGGGCTTGATGGGAATCCGAGTCATCCCATTAGCTTAACCGCACAGATTTTAGTTTCCCCCTCTTTAAATGGTTGAAGATAGTGCAACCAAGATGAACATAACATTCCAACTGGAGTGTCTTAAAGAAGAATTTCCATAGAAATGCGCTGAATTTTCGTTTTATGATCCGAATGCTTTAATTCGGCCTCTACGAGAAAAAAATTTGTCTAAACGACATAGGATATATGATTATAAAGATAATCTTTCCCTGGATTATAAAGATAATCCTTTACATAGGCGCAGTTTGAGGTCGTACCAGGGACCAGAACATTATTTACAAGTTTAATGTAAATATTTAGAATACACGATAAAAATATAAAAGCGATAAAAATATTTATACGATACTATAAAATTATCTTTTTAGATACGTAAATTATTATTGAGATACGATAACTTATTATGTAGATACGATTTAATGCTTATTGAGATACGATAAAATTATTAGTAGATAGGACAAAATGCTTATGGAGATATGATAAAATTATTAGGTAAATACGATTAATTGCTTATTGAGATAAGATAAAATTATTACGTAGATACGATTATTTTCTTATTGAGATACGATAAAATTATTAATGTAGATAATGATATTCACAACCGTAATTAAAAATATTAAATAATTACGGGGTACTATATAAACAGGGTAGTAGTTTAAAATTTCAGAAGGGGGGGGGGCCTGGTTTTTCAATTTTCCGCTGGTTAAACTCAGGAAAACTTACGATCATATTACTTATCAAACAGACATCGCACCAATGTCACAGCTCATATTTACAATCGGGACTATGGGAGTTGCTTTGAAAGTAATAACTTATTATCTCTTGACTGTTTAAAATTACCTCATCCTGGAGGTCTTTTGTAAAATTGTTTATTACTAGAATAATTAATTATACGTATTTATTTATTAAAAATAGATTATTTTATTCTGAGACTTATCACAGTTAAATTAAAGCGTTTGGTTAAGTATTAAAGATAATATATATAAGTAAGTTAATGTTATAAATAGCGATACCATAAAACTTAAATAACTAATCAACATTCATACTAAGACAGAGTGCTTATTTACATAATACGTTTCTAATTGGTTGGCTCTTGGTGCAACCTCGGAAACGGGAACTCGGGGTTCTATATTTATTATTAATCAAAATTAAGGCCTGCCTGAAACCTAGTGCTTGCGCACAGAATCAACCCAAACCTTTAAACTCTATGGAACACATGGTTTTTAAAGACCTATGCGACCAGAGTAAATGTACGAATACATATAAACAAAAAAATTATCTTGGGCCAATTGCAGACACCGTCTGCTGAGCGTTCCGCACTCAGTCAGAAGAGGGCCCGGAATTGGCTTTAACTTTATCCATCATGAAGAGTAAGATACGAAACGAAAACAGTAGAGATATAGGAAAGAACCTAAGGAAATATTAGGTGTTATGTCCCATACGGGAGCCATAACGAGATTGAATGATATTTAGTTCGGATTCCCCGACAAAGTGGTGTGAAAGAAGGAAAGTTAGAATTAGCTAAGAATCGTAAGAGAATTTCTATTTAACCTGGGAGAAACTGCAAAAAAAACCAGCAGCAGCTTAACTAGCCCCGTTAGTCTCAATCATAGGGGAAGCCGCTCAGTGGACGATCACCTATACCAGACACTAGGCCGTCTTACACTATGGATCTAAAGGACAACATTGCCCAGGTGGGACAATAACACGAAAGTTTAAAATTTATTCTAAAATTTTGATAAAAGAAGAAAATATTAATGATCCAAAAATTCTGATAGTTCAAAGATAAAAAGGCATTCATACAAGTCAAGTTCGGTATTATAATGAGGATGACTTTTGACAGGGTCGAATTTCCTGTATTATTTAGTCAACTCATTTTTTTTTATAAATAATTTGTCAAAATCATATACTAAATACTTGGGGTTAATAATAAAAACACGAATCATATTTACATGTGAAATCATTAGAACACCAAAACAAATAGTAATCTGTCGTTCAGTATGCGGCGAGCTTTAATTCGAGTTATTATTGGAATTATAAATTGTGATATATTTTTTTTATATTATAATGAGTCATTCATTTTAGAGAGATGATTTAAATTAATTGTTAATAATTTTATCCTATTGGTAATACGGAATTTTGTCTACGAACATTTTATTTAAAGAGATTTAAAAAAATTATTAATTTTACTGTCATAAATTCGAGTGTCTTTAAAAAGTATAATTATTTTAATTTATTGTATTATTTACGCTTATATTTTACTTGTACCAAAAAGTTTTATTGTTAACACAAATTATAATATTTACTTTTGTTTATTAGAAAAGAAAAGACACGTAAAGTTTGATAACATTTCTCAAACAAAATTCTTCATTCAAAGCCATGACTCATTATGCTTCGTTAAGGAGGTACAACGTAGATTACATTCGAAGAAAAATAAAAAATTTTTTCATATCAGTAATTACTTTTTAGACATTTTCAATAAACACAAATCATAATTACCAATGAAATTAAAAGCTCTCTGAAGTAAGTAATTATTTACCAATCTTTTATTGGCAAGTCATAATTAGGATTTGAAGAGCCAAGAAGTCGTATTACTTCAATTATTCTTTCTTAAGAGTCATTTATTAATTTAGATTATCAACGGAATCTTTAATTACTTGTGGAATGGTAATTTAACATGGTATATTTTTAAGAAAAACAGTTTATTTAGATAATAATAGTCTAAGTTGTTCCTAAATTTGGAAAACAAAAAAATTTATTAGTTATTCTTAGTTATATTTTATTTATACGAATTTAATGAGAAGAAACTTTATTTTAATTTTATTATCATAACGATGATTGTTCATAATTTTTTTTTTAAAAAATATACCAGACACTTTAAAGTGAATAAATTCGTCATAGCAAACGCCTTGTTTACTTTAATGACATCATCGTCAGGGATGTACAAAGCAAGGATAATTCTAAAAAAAATTTCATAGTTGATAATTTTCTTTATAGCAAACGCTTTGTTTATTTTACTGACTTTGTTGTCAGGGATGTACAAAGCGAAAATAATTCCAGGTAAAATAAAATTTTATTTCAAGACCCATAATAATATGCTCTAATAATCAAAATTAGCGGGTTCTTCTTTTCTTGTATTCGATCGGCATTGAAGTGTAATTAAAAATTTATTCGTAAATTGTTTGATAACAATTATTTAGTTAATTATTTGTAGTACACAATTTTAAATTCTTTAGTAATTTAATTTTCATTAGAAAAAAAAATATTTCTATTTCAATGTAATCGTAATTTTTTTCACGAAAAATTAGAAAGAAACAAATTACTATTCAACTCATAAGTTTTATTATTGCTGCATTGATAAGCGACACTTTTATCATACAAGGTCAAACAGGTTTGAACTCGACATTTTACTTTTCCTTATTTAACATTTAGTAGGAGGTAAAAATTTTCACGTATTAAATTATTAATTTGTATCAATCGAAGTATGTTGTAATATCTTAATTTTATTTTGTAACTGTAGTTACTTTATAACATTTTTAAGCTTGTATTTTTAAATAAATTCATGGTTCTACATAAAGTATATACTTTTTCTAACTGGGTAGTAGGATAATGTAATGAATTATCAACACTTCATTCTTTGCTTTTATAATTCGTTGCTGCGATCACCTAGCAGTTGTTTATTTTGCATTGATTACATTTTAAAACCCAGTTGTAATAATATCGAGTTCCTTTTTGACCATACTAAAAGTTTAACTTCATTATTTCATATTATAATCAATTTATTCACTTAAGATTACCTGTTAATTTAAATATTACCAAATTAATTTTTTCAAAATCGTGATTTAGTTTTTAAATCTTTTACGTTTATTTAATAATTAATTAGTTTATGTATTTTAGATAGTTCAACGTTAAATATATTACTTTAAGAAAGATTTAATTGTTATCTTTTATTTTTGATTCATATGCAAGCTATTTTAAACTCGAGGTCAATATAAGTGTAAATGCGATTTCTATACTGAAGTTGTTCATGATTTACCTTGCATAACAACTAGCAACAATTATTTATAAAAAACTTAAACTTCTGAGCTATTTAATAACTTTTTTTTTTTTATTATAACAATTACATGTCATTAAGGTTATTTAACTCATTGCGGAATAATACATCTTATTTGAAAGAAATATTTTATTTTAACAGTCAACTGCTATTTGTCTTAATTACGTTATTCTATTAATTATTCACTTTAACTTGCTCAAAAAAAATAATTTGTTTGATTTAGTAATAACTTTTTAATTTTACATATTAATTCATAGGCGAATTGCTGTAATTGCTACTACCTTTCCTTAACATAATTTATCAATTTCTGGAAGCATCGTGAGACAAAAATAAATTGAAGGTTAGCTATTCCTTCAACAAAATTTCTATCATGCACTAAATTTTCCACAAATCTAGTTAATTAGCTATTTTAACAGATTCGCAAAAAATCCTTTCGCCACCAGATTTAATAATTTGATTTTGGTCTTGCTAAAAAAACTTAATTTAGTCGCCAAATCGGTTACATTATTAAATAGTGATTTTTGTTTTTTATTTAAAGCAAGTTTATGAATTACTTTCCAACACGGTTGTGATTATTTTTTCAACCTTAAATTCAAAAGATAATTATGGTTCTTTATTTCCAGAACTCAACAAAAGATAAAAGATAAATATTCCGTTTTGGAACAATTAATTAAGATATCAATTAAAAGACAAAATTTAAGGTTAATTCATAATAAGATAATTAGGTACTTGATTTTTATAATTCTGTAAATTGTCTTTTTGACAGTACCTTCAAAAGATAATCGATAAATGTTCCGTTTTGGAACAATTAATTAAGATATCAATTAAAAGACAAAATTTAAGGTAAATTCATAATAAGATAATTAGGTACTTGATTTTTATAATTCTGTAAATTGTCTTTTGTTTAACAGAACACGTACTACAATGAATCCGCAAAAAAGTAACTGCTGGTCATTTGTTTAAGGTTGTGAACCAATTTAGAGTTATATTAGTCTTGAGTAACTTGTCACCCTTGCCAATTCTGTTATAATTGGATCACTTCTTTTGACCAGTAACTTTTATAGTTCAAAAACATAGACAAGATAAAGTAAGGACCTTTGATTGGAATTTTCCAACTAGTAAATTTAAATTCAATTTTATGGATTGATTATTTTCTTTAGATAATATGCAGGCCAACACCAAATTTGTAATAGATAAATTGCTTATACAATTTTATTATTTAAAATTATTAATTCATAAGACAAAAAATTTTAACTTGATAATATAGACTTAGTGATCGATAATTGTAGTTGACGTTCGTTTAATAAAATAATTTTGGTTTTTAAATTAACACCCATGGATTTATTTGTTAATAATAATTAGAATAATTTTAAATTTTAGAAATATTTTACGTTAACGACCTTTTGGGCGGGATGTAGTTTTGTGTCTTACCCAGGACATTTGACGCAAATTTGGGACATTTTAAGAAGATGCCATTGGCTTTAAATCAGTAACATGCCAAATACCGATGTTTTCGCCTTGTTCATCGAGCAGTTCATACGCTACGTTTCCTAATCTCTTTACAACTTGGCATAGTACGTATTTAGGAACTGGTTTTGCTATAAATTTATTCTCGGCGTTTGATAATATGTAATTACGTTTCCAAACGTAATCGTTTACTTGGAAAAATAAGGGTCTTTTTCTTAAATTATAATGATATTTTCCTTTATTATAAGCTTTAGTTAATGATTGTCGAACATTTTTGAATAATTCTGGTAATTGTTGTTGATGTTTATCCCAGCGAATTAAATTACTATACTTTTTATCTTTTCGTAGCGTTTTTAAATTTAAGGTACAACTTTCAAGCTTTTTAGCTGACGCTTTAGCTTCTAGCTCAGAAATACAGGATTGAACATAATTTACAACCTCTTTTCGAGCTTGTTTTATATTATTTTCGCCCTTGATTTCAATGCCGTCTAGCTCAATCAAACTTCGAGTTAACATTTCCTCTAAGTAAATGTACTGCTTATCATTTATTGTGCCCGTAAATTGCTCGACTTTACTCATTATTTTTGCTACATTTTGTTGAATATCATTTAATTGATTATTTTTTAAAGTTTTCAAATTCGTAAAACATAAATCTCGAGATAACATATCCGTTGCAATCTTTACTTTTTTAGATCGACTATTAAACGGTTTTTTAGAGTAGGTTGTAGCCACTTTTTGATCTTTATCCAATTTATTTTTAGTGCAGAAAGAATTTATTTTTTTTAACCATTTTTCCCAATTAGGTCGATCGAGTTTAAAATCACGGACAGGTGGTTTTACTAATGGACGTTGAACATTGTTCCGCGCCGGCCTCGTATATGATTGCGAATTTATTAGATTGACCCGTAAAGTACCAGTTGGGTATCGTTTACCGGGGTTTTGACTACAGGGACTAACGCGGTCACTTCCTCGATATCCTCGCCCTGTTTGTGGGTATCGAGTTTTTCGTTTTTTTGTCACCGTAGGAGTGAATTTTTTATTTTTACAATTTAAACAATCTGTTTTGTAAATACCTGGAGAGCCGCAACCATAACAAAAAGGTTGTCGTTTTCTTCTGGGACATGAAAAATAAACATGGCCTATTTGTTGGCAATTCCAACATGTAGGATTTACTCTATTTACTTCAACAGATGGTACTGTAGAAGTACCAGGTTTCAAGGAATTTACTTGTACTTGTGACATTCTTTTAGTGACTGAATTAATTTTATTATTAGGTCGTATCGGATAAATTAAGGTCTGATCTTGCAGCTCTTGTATTTTTCTACATTTTACTTTTAAGTCACACAACGTGTCAATCTGTTGTAAGACCACATGATTAGCGACAAAAGAATTTAAATTCCGTATTATTTGTTTTACTATATCCCTTTCATTTATTGAATTTTCAAATCGACTGTATAAAGATACCATATTATCTATGAATGACAACACGTTTTCGTGAGTCCCTTGGACCCGCTTATTAATTTGTTGTGACAATTTATATTCATAATCTGAAGGCAAAAATTCAAGTTTAAACAAATCAACAAATTCTTTCCATGTAGTACACCTGGATTTCGCGTTTCTACAAAATTTAATTGCATCACCCGTAAACAAATCATGAGCTGAGGTAAATAATTCCTCTTCCGATATTTGTCGAGCTATGCGGAGATCTTCTATTTTTTCAAGGAAGCTCATAGGGTCTTCGTTTGAATTATGACCGGCAAATTTAATATTCCATTTATGAATTGGCATGTTTTTTACCGGATTCACTTCTATTTTATTTACTTTTTCCGTTTTATTTTGGTTTACTTTATTTATGCTATTCGCGATTGCTCGTTCCATGTTTTCAAGACTTTTCTCGTACAAATTGATCTCGTCATTGTTTTTATCGATATTGTCTTGTTTTATAATTGATAGGCGCTGATCAGCGTGAAGCAAACGTGCTTTAATTTCCGCAATATTATTTAAAGTCACTCCGTCCTGTATTTTGACTTCTAAGTCCGCAAGCGTTTCATCCAATTGCTGGGTGTTTATTTCCCATGACAATGGTATTACTGTTATTGGCGCAAATTGTTCCATTAAATCTAACAATACTTTTTCATTCGCTAAACGCGCCACGCGCACTTCTTCACCCCTACACAAAATCTCAAACTTTAACTCGCTATTGGTTAAATGTTTCGGATCCATTTTGCGTTATTTTATGTTTACTTAATTATTATTAACAAAAAAAAATTCTTTTGCTGAAAGAAAAAGTTTTTCATTCATCCACCTTCAACTCAAATAAGCTTTTTCGTTTTTTTCTTAAAAAATTCGAAGCCCATAGGTTGGAAGCCATTGTTACCAGGATGGATGGTAGTCTTGATATCCCAAAAAAAATTTTTTGCCTTGCCCGGCTACTTACTGTCCAGGAGAATCTATGCATGGAGGCAACTCTTATCCCGTCCTTCAGGGGTGGTTCTTACACTTATTTGAGCGAAGAGGAGATGAATAAAAAACACATAATGCAAAATATACATTTAATAAATTCATAAAATTAAAAAGTTGTACAATTGCGATAAGTTTTCGCATATCACACTATTAGTAATCTTAGAAATTAACCCATTCACACCAGTCATACCGTTTTAAAATTAGTGACAAATTATTACAATTATTGTGATAAATCACAATATTTAATACATTAAAATAATTAAATGAAATCAACTTTTTGATAATTTATACATTCGAATACAAAATTTGTTCCATATGGAATTTAAATACCTTTTTGTGAAGGTTGGATAACACGGTAAAACATGAGAACGAAGCGTGGGTACCATTCAATGCTGGCGATGTCATCCCCTGGTGTCGATGTGCCGCTCCATATGAATGAACCAAGATGCTGCCGAAGTCAGCAGTTTACGCTTTTAGTCGCACTTTGTGATAAATTATTAAGTTGCGAATATAGAATGATTGTAGTTTATAATGAATTTCTTATTGGTTTATTAGGATTAGGCACCATAAGTTCACTTATAACCGTAATTTTATTTAAATAGTTCCACCAAGTTACTCCAAAAATTGTTATTTTGTATTTAATTTATCGATACGTAAATTAAGAAAGTCAATCTTATTTTAACTTACACGAATTGTTCTTCACAATGATGTTTAAAATTATTCGTATTAAGGATTTATTTAACCTTTTATTTTATTTGGATTTGTTACTTTGACGATGCACTTATAATGAAATTTGTTAGTTTGTTAACAATAAACACATGTAGATAATTTGGCACTTGCATGTGTGTTCGATAATAAGATAATTATGGTTGACTGAATCGTTTCTTTTATAAATTTCAACATTATTTTAGAAAACCAGATAATTAGGTAAGATAATTGAGTGTTACTTCTTTATTTGTTCTGCATACACTGAAGATTAAATTATCCCCACCCGTCAAATTGCATTTCGCAGTGCAGTTCTTTATAAATTTTATATTTCAAGGCTTTAATAAACGAAGAGTAAGTAGGATGAAGTGAACTAACGATAGTTAGTAACAGCATTTTGCTTAGTTTACTTTTTAGGGGATTTACTTAAAGTCAAGCGGAGAAAATATTACATCATGTTTTTAAACAATTTTTAAAATTGTTTACCACAACCATATTTAATTTAACATTTAGAATTATTTTCTTGGATTTGATTTTAGTTTTTAACATTAATATTGTGGATAGACAGGGAAGCTGTAACAATCCAGTCTTTCTAGAACAGTCTGATTGGTAACACGGTCTGTCCATGGTATCTTCAGTATACGTCGGTACAACCACATTTCAAATACTGCCAATTTTTTGCAAACAGCTTCTGTCAAAGTCCAAGACTCAACCCCATACGCGCTTCTACACACACCGAGAAAAATATTAAGTAGAAATTTGTGTTGCAACAGTTTGAAATAATTATTACATTAATTGTTGTCAAATTTACTTCATTTCTTGTAAAATTGACATCAAATTGATGCGAGACGAAATTGCACTTCAATTTGAAGTAAAAAATACTTCAAATCAAAACAATTTTTTCTCTGTGCAGAGAAATTATTTCAAATTGTTGCAAGACAAATTCCTACTTAATTTTTTTCTCGGTGTATACTTTGTATAGAACCCTAAAAATATTTAACGGATAATCTGTTTTTTAAGTTGGTGATCATTGCCTACTAAAATACTATATAATACAAATTGCAATTAAATTCTTTTTGCGAATATTTTTGACATCGATACCATCAACTTCCTAAACTTGGGGGTGGTTGTATGTCAGTGGTTTAACTCGAGGATTAGCCGAACCTTATTCAAGTGTTGAACCAGGATCAACGCCAATGCGGTTGTATGTAGGGCGAGTCAACTAATCCGAGAGTTATCATTAAAATTTATGTTGGTACTCCTGAACAAGACATAAATCCCTAGAAAAACAATGATTTTTAACATTTGACATTCAATGATATTAGATTGAAACTGAAAGTTATACCTTATTGCCTGGGAATCAAGATTTAGTTGGTTTAATATTATTTGAATCGAATGTTTCGTCAATCTAAATCTAGCAAAACTTTCCTTATCTGACCAACTAACAAAATGATTTGAACGATCACGAAAAACTTGAGAGTTTCTTTGAATGCTTTCAGCTAAAATTTCGATAAAGTCCTTAAAATCTTCGTCGTCGGTTAATTGATATTCCATAATAACGTAAAGTTAAAATAAATAAATAAGTTATAATAAAAGTTATCTCTTATTATAAAAGGCCAAGTCCTTCCTTCCTTCCTTCTGTCTGTCCCACGGAAATACCCGAAGCAAACCGAACCGAACCGAACGCATAACGGATAATTTCATAACCAATCGGATGAACGTATCATCGTATCAACGTATCATCGTATCAACGTATCATCGTATCAACGTATAAACGTATCATCGGATCACCGTATCAAGGGATCAACGTATTTAAATTTCCTATATAGGTGAAAAATTATGTAAATAAAATATAACTTATATTTGGTCTGCATTGAAAAAACAGATCAACGTATCAACGTATTTAAATTTCTTATATCGGTGAAAAATTATAACAGCTATTTCCAAAAAAGCATTATGTGAACTTCCATAATGGATAATGAAAATTTTGAAAATCCTGCTGTAAAGCGACGGCGATTGAATCGTGAGAGAAAAGCACGTACAAGAGCTAATAACACAGAAGAACAGCTTCGATCACAGCGACAAGCTGACGCTCGGTCTCATGCGATACGTCGACAACGTGAAACTTTGGAACAAACTCAAGCGCGGCAAGCTGCTGACGCTCGGTCCCATGCGATACGTCAACAACGTGAAACTTTAGAAGAAACTCAAGCGCGGCAAGCTGCTGACGCTCGGTCCCATGCGATACGTCAACAACGTGAAACATTAGAAGAAACTCAAGCGCGGCAAGCTGCTAACTCTCTATCCCATGCGACACGTCAACAACGTGAAACATTAGAAGAAACTCAAGCGCGGCAAGCTGCTAACGCTCGATCCCATGCGATACATCGACAGAAAGAAAATCGATACCAAAGTCAAGCAATTCAACTCCAAATAAGAGCATTGAGATTTGATGAATCTCACGTTACTCGACACGATTGTGGAGAAATGAATTCCATCTGTCAGTTCTGCGGCTCCAAGAATTTCGCCAAGGAGCGTCCAGTTGATAAACAATTTAACAACTAGCTGGTAGCCCGCCCGAGGACGGGTAGCTAGAAGGACGGGCAGGCAGCCAAGGTCATATGGCTTTTGGATTGCACTGAGAGCTAGATGATAGCCCGTCCGAGGACGGGTAGCTAGAAGGACGGGCAGCTACCCAAGGTAACTTAAGTTGAATGAAGATTAAGGAAAGCTCTGTGCAATCCAAAAGCCATATGACCTTGGCTGCCTGCCCGTCCTTCTAGCTAGCTAGAATAGCGCACTGGGTACCCAGTTCTTAGACCTCTATACGCACTGAGTATATTCAACACGATTTGAAACGCTCTGTATGATTTTGAATTATGCGGACGGACGGACAGACAGACGGACGGACGGACAGATGGACGGACAGACACGGAGCCAGATCATAAGGCTTCTTGCTATACTTTGTATAGAAGCCTAAAAAAGTCGATTTTATTATACATACGATGTGTTTACAATCACAATTTCGAGTGTTCTGATTAGATTTGAATTATGCTGACAGACGGACGGACAGACACGGAGCCAGATCATAAGGCTTCTTGTTATACTTTGTATAGAAGCCTAAAAACAGGGTGCAGGCACATCAAAAGGCAAGCCTAGCAAGCTACCTGAGATGTAAAAACCAAACTGCTCATAGAACCAACAGTGCCTTGAACAGAGGCACTATAGTTGGGAAGTACAGGACGTAGTCCTAGATTAAGAAGAAGAAGAAGTTCCAACGCGTACTAACTATATTCTATTAATTTATCGTTTATGCGATATTGTTCATGTGTTTATTGTTATTTTCCTTATAGAAATTGGATGGGCGCGCATCGAACGACGGAGTACGCGTTTAAACTGAAAGCCAGTGTAATTATGATAATCTATTAGTACAGTCGCATTCATTTTTGTTTTTAAAACTATTAAATTTCACTGTACTATGAATTGTTTTATCAAAGGTATGAAATTATTTGTATTTTCTTAATTCTTTCTAACAACTAAATTTTTAGCACCGTCCATGTGCGGTTATATTTTGTAGATCCATGTTTTATTCAAGAAGTAGCCACATGTTCCGCTTATGAAAATTTTTCTGTAAGACGACATGAAACTATATTAATTTCGAAGAACATCTGCTTCTGGAATTTTGTGCGATAGTGAGATAGATTTCTCTTTTACGGATAATCAATAGATTATTTTTCAAAATACATTCGGTTACGCCGCTTCGTAAAATCCATCAAAGAGCGTAAAAAAAGCTAGTGTCTGTATCAGCCAAGTGTAATATAACAGTGAGATTAGAACAAACCATGTGTTGAACGTTAACGAAAAATGTCGTCAGGATAATTAAAAAAGAATATGGAACGAGCAACTTTTAAATCGTTAAAAGAGGCACTTCGTGATTTTAGTAGCAATCCAATGCATAAAATAGAATAAAATATTGTGAAAAAAAAGTGGCGGCAAAACGTATGACAGAAAAGGAAAAAGAAAGAATTATCAATATCGCTGCGTGATTTTGAAAATTCCTTACTCGAAGAGGAAGGGGAGGAGAAAGTAGGAAAAATTATTTAATAAAATAATAAACAAATTAATGGCAATGAACTCAAGACCAATAGACTGGAGTTAGAGCTAACGAGAAAGTTTGGAATAGGACGTGATGATAGAATAACATTTTCCATTGGAAATATCGAATTTCAGCATGCTTCCACCACGCACACTGCATTTATTATTAATACCAAGTGGTGTTTTATTTATAGCTAACTATAGGCGAAAAACCTCAATTTGCTCCTCAATTATTGTGAAAATTTGTTGTCGAGGATTTTGATCAAGCCGGAAATATTATTTGGTATATCTGTTAAGGAATTTAACATCAATAATATAGAAGAAAAACGGTGACGTATTATGAGATTAATAAGGACACAGACGACATTCTATGATCCACTAGACTACGAAGGGGGACTAATAGAACAAAAGTAGATCACTCGGATCGACTGGCAAAGGGAACTCTAGAATATCCAGAAATTAAATATTGAAGCTTTTCTTTTAAATAAAATTATAATTAATATAAAAAATAACAGAATCGCACATACGAATTCTTTCTCCACAAAAATCACACTTGTCTCGTGTTTGAATTGCTTCGGACGAGTTTGTTTCATCATGTAAGGAAGTATACATTAAAACATCCAGACATTAGATCAATTTTGGAAGAATTGCTTACAGGTTTGGGAAAATTAAAGGTAAAAAAAATTTTTTTCTTTTGGTTTACCCTCATTAATGTAAATTATTAGCAACTTGGTATAATCCATGCGGATTTGAAGCCTGCAAATATAATGTTGGTCGATCCGATGCGTCAACATTGCCGTGTGAAGATTATCGACTTTGGCACCTCCACTGTTATTAGTCAAGCCGCTTCCAATAGGTACATACAATCAAGATATTATCGTGCACCTGAAGTAATTTTAGGGTTACCATTTTCCGAAGCAATTGATATGTGGTCATTAGAATGTCTTACAGCAGAAATGCTGTTGAGGTTCCCGTTGTATCCAGGATCATGCGAGTTTGACCACATTCGTTTTAAAAGTTACACTCAAGGTCTGCCCCCCCCCCATAATATGCTAGCTACTGCACCAAAAACTGCAAAATATTTCAACCTTTCTTCGCACAGATGGCAATTGAAAGCCCCAGAAGAATATCAATTGGAAACCAAATTAAAACCACAAGAAACTCGAAAATATAAATTCAGTTGCTTAGATGATATTGAACAAGTTTTTGTTTCAAAAGATTTAGAGGGCGATGAATTGTTAATGGAACAGATCTATAGAAGAAGATTTATGGAGTTAGTTAAAAAAAATGCTGCAGGTGGATCAGAAGAGACGCATAACACCCGGTGATGCTGTAAATAATCCATTTATGCGTACAACTTTTTGCAGTTTGTATAATAACAACTAAGACGAGGAAGATAATATCAATATTGGAGAAAGTCATAATCATATGCAACATGCAACATAATAATATATGGACAACTTTCCGGAAAATTTTAACAGGTATGAAGTGAAACAACCAGCTAGAGAACATTTTAATAATAATAAAAGGGTTTCTAATATTAATTCTGTTTCTAATAGTAGGATAGCACATCACTCTCCATATCACCCAAACTTTGTTTGAATTTCGATCAAGTCATGTTAATCCAACACAATCTAGAACCGTATACCGCTTGAGGAATTTAACTTCGATAATGTTGAAAAAACCGTGGCGTTAACCTGGCGCATATATTACGAATGACAGAGAAGAAGAGAACGAAGAAAATAATAAAAGGATGGATCTCGTTGATTTTTAGGCCGTGTTCCTATTCTCGAGATCGACACAACATTCTATGATCCACATAGAAGACTACGAAGGGGGGCTAATAGAACAAAAGTAGATCACTCGGATCGACTGGCAAAAAGGAACTCTAGAATATCTAGAAATTAAATATTGAAGCTTTTCTTTTAAATAAAATAATTAATATCAGAATTATAGTAGTGTTTATTAATTTTTAGGTTTTCTTTGCTTTTTGACATAGCATCGTATAATACATATTCAAAAACCTATTTTAAATGTGGTAACAATATAAAGGCTCACTTACCATTTCTTCAGCACAGACCAATATCGCAATTAATTCTTCCTGGAATACAATGGCGAGGGGTTCCAGATTTATGCTGAAAGCATCACCTGTTCTTTTACCGCGTACGCCTGCTCAAGTACTTATCTCTATTTTTTAGATCCATCTGTATACCAGATGGTATCATATCATAGATTCGTCTCCCGTAAGGTTCCTGCCTCTTCCCTCTCAGGTACAATAACGCTGAAAGGTATTCGAAAGTTCCTCAAGGTGCTGGTTCTATCCGATTCCATGCTAACACGCTGTTGCTCTTAATTGAGTTCAGGATCATGGTGTGGTATCCTCTTCTTGACCATTAATTATCAATCTGAAGCTGCTATTAGGGCCCCAATCTCCAGAACTATGTGCAGTGGCTGAAGCCCCAGAAGAGCCTCCATAGATGCGGTTGGCGTAGATGTCATTGCCTCCGTAATACCTAGGCACGCCAGTCTTTGCAGCTTATTGAGCCTGTTTATGCTTTTCCTTTTCCTGGCTTTATGCCAGTAGATCAGGGCCACCTATGTTATCGTAGAAATCACTACTTTGGTGTATAACCGAAGTACCACTCTATGTTTTAGTGCCCACATTTTAGCAATCATGCTCCTACAGGCCCATAGGGGCTTAGTAACTTTGTTTGTAGCATTTCGTATGTGCAGTGTGAAGGTCAGCTTGTTGTTAAGAGTTAGACCCAGATACTTGACCTCCCTTCTCCCCCCCTCATCCTTAGAGTTCCCACATCTTGTAACTTTGTGCGTCTCGTAAACGCAACACCAGAGGTTTTTCCCGGATTAACCGACAGTCCCTCTCCTGTGCACCATCTTTCGACAGTTCTCGGGACTTTTTACATCAGTAGAGACCCAACATCCCCGAATCTCCCAATAACAAGGATTGTGACATTGTCAGCAAATCCCTGTCCATGTACCCCATCCTGCTCCAGCTCCCGCAGAAAGCCATCCACCACCAGGCACCACAGCAGGAGTGAGAGGACCCCTCCTGCGGACACCCACATACAGCGGAAACCTCTACAATCGTCTGTCCCAGACTGACTTTAATTTTCCGGTCTTTTAAGGTGGAACCGACCTACCCCGTAATGGTCGGGTCAAATATACGATCATTCACAGTTTTTTCTATTGCTAAGGTATCTGTCGATCGTGACGCCGAGCACCTTGACCTCCTATGGCTCTATATGGTGTACTCCCATCTGGAAGTACACAAGCCTTCTCTCTGTGATTAAAACTGCCTGAGTTTTGGCTGGCACCAGTTACAGGCTTCTTGAGGTCACCCATTGCTAAATGGCGACTATGGCTTCTTTGGTTTTTCTTTTGACTTCGCCCGTAGTTTTTGAAGCTACCACCATCGACACATCGGCGGCGAATCCGACCAAAATCACGCCTTCCGGCAGTGTCAATTCAAGTACCGGGTCGTACATTACGTTCCATAAGGTAGGTCCTATGACCGACCTTGTGGAACGCCCTCTTCGATGTCGATTACCTCACTGTGTGGGGTTCACACAGTCAAGTAGTCCTGGATTATGTTAAGCAGACCCTAGGACATTTCTCTTTTCTGGAGTTCCTCGTAATGTAACAATTCTTTACAATGGTAAATCTGATTCCTTCGCTTCCTTCAATGTATCGTCCCATTGATTGTCGTTTTCTAATTTTTCCAATTCCAGGCAAGCTGAATCATAAGTGTCGTGTTCAACTCCATCGACTGTTTGAAGATTCCTGAAGGAAATTGGATCTTTAACTATATCTTCGCTATCAAAACGTAAAGGCATATCTCATTTTTTGTCAAAAATGAGTTATATATGCCATTACATGCTGGAAAATGATCTCCGTGATGTGACGAAAAGGCACATCTCGATTATGCACCATTTGCATTTTATAGCAAAATAAGTTCCAGGCCGATCTCAAATAAACGCTAAAAAGTAACATAAATAATAAAGCCAATCACAGTTTGAAATATTAGGAGTGATTATCAATATTGTTAGCAATAACTGTGTAAAAAGAAATACGATATACAGGGTGTCCCCGTGACTGTGGAGAACCTTTGAGGTGGTGATAAAGGACACTTTGCTAAGACAAATTTTCAAATAAAATTTTTGCCCAAGTCCAAATCCTTGGGGGGGTACCTCCCTTTAAAGCAATTTTTTGAATTTCTGATTTCAAACGGCCATAGCTCCGATATTATAGATTTTTTAAGGTTAATGGATTAGAACGTTTTTAAAGATCATTCGCTTGTCTACAAATTAGGTTATAACCCCTTATAAATATATAAAAAATGTTTAAAAAATTCAGGTTTTTTTTTTAATTTTCTTGCGAACCCCGTATCTCTTAAACGAAACGTCTAAGAGAAAAACTAACGGCCCAAACCGGATAGGTAATTTAACGGGCTACAACTTTCGTCAAATAAATTTTTTTGGGCAACCAACCGTTTTCACAGAAACTCTGAACTCTGTGTATATAAAATCTGAAAATATACACCCTGTATATACTATGTCTTTTATGGGCGACCCCAGGGATCCTATTACATGATCCTGACTTCACACAAATACCTAATTATGTCGGCAATAAAACAATAAAAATCCTTTCGATCTATTGTATTCGCCCCCCCCCCCTAAAACGATTCACTTAAATAAACAAATTAATGCTGGCTGGGCGGTTTTTGTCGTTCATGTCAAGAAATAAACGGGTCATTGGGACCTGTACTTTGTCATTTTGATTCGCTAGATGATAACTTTGTTCTTTGTTTCGTATTGAGCGATGGAGGTTTAGTCTAAAGGGCACGCGCCATCCTATCCAAAATCGGAAACAACTATCCAAAAATAGTAATTACAAAAACAAGTAATTTAAGTAAATTAGTAAGTTCAAATACAGTAAATTTATATTTTGCTGTAAATTTTGTACCGTCTGAAAGGGTCTAAGCTGAGGGCGACCATATGAAGCGATAGTTTGCCCATTTGGCTAGTTCCAGAGGGCAAAAGACAAAATAACTGTGCCACTACTTCTCGCTAGACGTTATCGGGGTAATGTAGGGGCACTAAAGAGATGCTCCAAAGAACAAAGCGAAGTAGGTGTAGAGCGAGCACCGCGTAATCATTGAAACCAGAAACCACCAATGAAACTAAGAAACTGTGGTTTTCAATTGTGACAACCAAAAGCAATGAGAGACAGTTACCATAAATAACCAAAAGAGTATCGACTTGTCTTTGACTAACTTTAATGAAATTAAACTACTTACAATCAAATAGGTAAGCAACCAGATGGTCGCTGCTCGAAAGTGGTAGTTAAATATTGCTATGTCAGATGGCAATTGCATTAATCGACTAGGTTGTACAGAAGTAAAGTAGTATCACCAAGAACTTCTTCTCAAATCAATTAAGGGAACGTCCGAGTGTTGCTAAATCCCATCAAATGGTTTAGAATATCATATTCAAGTGCAACCTGAAACAATCCTATCATCGTCTGTGTAACGTCCAAGAAAATCTGGGGCGACAAAATTGAACTAAACCAACGATGCCCGAAGCCAAAATTAAGGACGACCGTCTTAAACGATGGATTGCCCCTTGGCTAGCTCCGGAAGCAGGAAACAAAGCAAATTGTACAATTACTTCGTGCACAGAAAACGGAACTACAATTAAAAATTACGAAAGAGCAGCTCGACCTGACCTGCAGCCTCTAGTAAATAATTCAAAGAAATAATTAAGTATAAGTAAATAGTTCAAATTCAAGGAAAATTCAAAAGGATTCAACAAATAATAATCAGACAGCAGAAAATAAAATAATCAATTGTGGCGTAATTGAACAAATCGGAAGTAAATAATTAAAAATATTTAAAACATGAATTTCTCTTTTTTTTTGCTAGAATCACATTAACATAAAATAACAATTAAAAACTAAAATAATTTCCTTAAAATAATTAATTTTAACGTAACTTGAAAAATGTGGCGAGCGATAGCGATAAGAAATTTTAACAATCAAGATGGTCGATCGATTTCGACACAAATAAGATTTCCACATAAATTAATGTAATTTTTATATTACATGTATTATATTATATATGTAATTTTTAATACTAAATATTAGTAAGCCGAATATTAGATAGGCTGCAGCGAATTCCTCAATGCATACTTGGCCAAAAAAATATGTTGCATCTTATCCTCCCTTAACGAAGAAATCTGGCAAGCTAATATTAACGAATTAGGTAAGCAACTAGATTATCGTTTCCCAAAGTTGATCATAATTGCGATATCAGATGGTAATTGCATTAATCGACTAGCGTTGCACAGAAATAAAATTGTACCACCAAGAACCTCTTCTTACATCAATTAGGGGAACGCCAGAGTGCTGATAAATCCCATCAAATGGTTATAGAATAATAATTCCATTACAACCACTGCGAACTCCCGAGTAATCAACCGATTGGAAGCCCCCGATAAGACCCTCATCACTGCATTTTTGTCGTTCATCGTGAACTTCTTCCTATCTCACGCGTATACTGCGTAGTATCGGGTTTAGTTCTTTTCGACATAAAAAAAGACAAATAATAAAATTAAACACAGAAAACCCGCATCAGGTTTTACTCTTTTTAAATATTTCGACAACAATATTCCAATAGTAATATCCAATAATATCCAGCATCCAATAATAATAATAATAGCGGGAAAATTCAAACCGTCACACGTCTCATTAAAATAAGTTCTAAAAAATTGCAACCTGCTGAGACAGCAATAATTGGTGTTCAGGTGGTAAAATATTAAAACAGGTTTATGATATGGCTTTACTTTTCTGCTGAGGGCTCACTCCCCCCCCCCCCCCCATTAAAACAATGATTTAAAATAAAGTTTTTTTGAAAACGGATTATTTTTAAGTAAATAAATACATTTATATTTTTCTTTTTTATTCAAATTTTGTACTCTCACATTGAAAAGTGTCACAAGACGCCACTGATAAAATTGCTTTGACTTTCGAGATATACGTCCAAACACAACCATGCTATTGTTGCTGATGGCGCCACAAATAATATTGTAAATCGCGTATATAGTCAAAATGTTTGAAACTTACTAACAGAGGAGACATACAGGGCGAATTGAAATCTAACGGCCCACATGTACTATGCGGACCCCTGGAACTTGCAAATGAAATTTAGCGTTAAAAATGGTCATGGTAAAAATGGAGTTTTGGGTTTAGTTTAACCTACTATATCATTCATATTAAAATTGGAAAACAGTACGAATTATCCAAAAATCTTCCATAATATTTTTATTCCAGTATATGATTTGCTGCGTAATTCGTCAGACACATTATTTATATTTATCAAATTGTTTTGTGCAATATTTTGGATTTGATCATTTGGATATTTATCATAATCATGTGATACTAGCAGGATTTGATTACTCCGCTTTTCGGACTCTTTCAACGTTCACCATCCAGTCTCGTAAAGGCTTGCAAAACCAATCAAATTAAAGAATAAGGTGAAGAGAGTATAGATACTTAAATGTGATTGGTTCTCACAATTGAAGATAGCATAACTAATCCCTGTATGTAAATGCAACTTCTAAACCAGTTGGGCCTTTAAAATCCATTCGGCTCTGTTTCATAATTTTGGTCCAAAGAAAAAACTTGGAATTACTGAATTATTATGTCAGCTGATTTGCAGCTCTGCATGTTGAGATTGCTATATTTTTTTGTATTATTTAAATTAGTGTTTATAACAACATTGCAATTAGTAAGTACCGTGCACGATTATCTGCAAGCCACTAGTATAGTAATTGAACATTGTTTTAAGGACAGTCACATAAGGCATAAACAGCAAACAGTGCAAAATTGAATCGTCATTAGATCTTTCTTTAAACCATACACCTGTCTTATTAACGATATGCTTATTAACGAAGGCAACCAACATTCTACAATAGTAAAACAGACTGGGAGTCGTTTAAAACAAAACTATACGAGACGAGCAAATTAATTTAAACTTGCCATTAAAATTAAAAGTCGAGCTGGAAAACGCTGTTGAGGATCTAACTACTGCAATTCAGGTTGCTGCATGGCTATGCACTCCAGAGCAAAATATGGTGCACACTAAAGAATTTTGCCCAATTACTGTTAAGCAAAAACTTGCCGAGAAGCGAAAATTACGCAAACAACGGCAAGTCACTTGAACAACGCTAGCAAATTGTGGAAATTTATTTTCAAAGTCCGAGTTCCGTTCGCGAAAATTTATAGAGCTCTTCGCCCATTTTATGCTCTACATAAATCGACCTTCTGAGCAGGCTATTGGTGCGGTGATTGATAAATTTCGTACCACTTCTTCATTGCATGATGTATGACCACCAACAAGACAACGAAATGTGCATACTGAAGAAACTATCGCTTCTGTGAGTGAAAGTGTGCAAGAGAACCCAAATATTTAAATTCGCCATCGTACTTAACAACTTGGGCTTGTCCATCCACTACATGGAAAATTTTACATCAAGATCTTGGTTTACATCCTTACAAGATCCAGTTGGTTCAAGAATTTAATCCTAATGATGATCGATTGCGTCGTGCGTTCGCAGATTGGGCTCACAACCAATTGGAAGTGGATCCATTTTTTTACCGCCAAATTTTGTTTAGTAACGAAGCACATTTCTGGTTGAATGGGTATGCGAACAAGCAAAATTGACGTATATGGACTGAGCCCAATCCGGAACATTATCTTAAGACTCCATTGCATCCATTAAAATTGACTGTTTGATGTTGAATACACGCCAACGACATCATCGGTCCATATTTCTTTCGAAAAGAGGAAGGAGCTACCGTTACGGTGAATGGTGTGAGATATCGACACATGCTCAATAGATTTTTGTTTCCAAAAATCCCAGAGTTAAACATCGACAACTTATGGCTCCAATAGGATGGTGCTACGTGCCACACAGCCACCGAAATCATCGATTTATTGAAAGGGCAATTTGGTGACAACATTATTTCAAGAAATGGTCCTATCAATTGGCCTCCAAGATCGTGTGATTTGACGCCTTCAGATTATTTTTTTAGGGGTATGTTAAATCCATGGTTTATGCTAACAAACCAACAACTCTGGAAGCATTGGAGGTCAATATTCAGCAAACCATTTATGAAATAAGGCCAGAAATATTGGAAACAGTGGTCAAAAAGTGGAGTGATCGGATGCGCTTCGTAACGATTAGTCGTGGTGATCACGTGCCAGAAATCATTTTAAAATCATAAATGGCATTAAATTTACTTTCATAAAAAAAAATTAATGTTTTATTTCAATTTGAAGTTCTCATGCAGCTAAAAAACATCCTATACGATGATAACTATTTTACAAATAAATAATATAATAAGGATGATGAGGTAATTAACCCTGATTGGTCAATCAGTTTTGTTCACTTACCAACATATGAAAAAAAATGATAGGTAATATAATCTACTATATAAATTATATGAAGATCTTATTTTATGAAAAAAGTAAAAGAAGCGAATAAAAATTAATCATGTTGAAAAATTGTACTAATTTAGATGGCGATTATCAATTAATTCCCAATGAGATATTTGATTCAAAAACCGATCAATATCAGGTACTGGAATTTCTTGGTCGAGGTTCTTTTGGACAAGTTGTAAAGTGTTGGAAAAAAGGTACCAACGAAATTGTTGCAATAAAAATACTGAAAAGTCAGTCGTGTTATGCCCGTCAGGTAGTTATTTCGATGTTCCGTATAGGAAACTTGACTAACTCTTTTTATTGATAGGGAGAAATTGAAATTAATATATTGAAAAAATTGAATCAAGAAAATCCAGATAAATTTAATTTCGTTCGCACATACGAATTCTTTCTCTACAAAAAGCACACTTGTCTCGTGTTTGAATTGCTTCGGACGAGTTTGTTTGATCATGTAAGGAAGTATACATTAAAACTTCCAGACATTAGATCAATTTTGGAACAATTGCTTACAGGTTTGGGAAAATTAAAGGTAAATAAATAATTTTCGTTTGGTTTACCCTCAATAACGTAATTTTTTTAGCAACTTGGTATAATCCATGCGGATTTGAAGCCTGAAAATATAATGTTGGTCGATCCGATGCGTCAACATTGCCGTGTGAAGATTATCGACTTCGGCACCTCCACTGTTATTAGCCAAGCCGCTTCCAATAGATACATACAATCACGATATTATCGTGCACCTGAAGTAATTTTAGGGTTACCATTTTCGGAAGCAATTGATATGTGGTCATTAGGATGTCTTACAGTAGAAATGATGTTGAGGTTCCCGTTGTATCCAGGATCATGCGAGTTTGACCAAATTCGTTTTATAAGTCACACTCAAGGGCTGCCCCCCCATGATATGCTAGATAATGCACCAAAAACCGCAAAATTTTTCAACCGTTCTTTGCATAGATGGCAATTGAAAGCTCCTGACGAATATAAATTGGAAACTAATATAAAACCACAAGAAACTCGAAAATATAAATTCAGTTGCTTAGATGATATTGGACAAGTTTATGTTTCAAAAGATTTAGAGGGCGATGAATTGTTAATGGAACAGATCTATATAAGAAGATTTATGGAGTTAGTTAAAAAAATGCTGCAGGTGGATCAGAAGAGACGCATAACACCCGGTGATGCTGTAAATCATCCATTTATGCGTACAACTTTTTGCGGTTTGTATAATAACAACTTAGACGAGGAAGATAATAGCAATATTGGAGAAAGTCATAATCATATGCAACATACAACATAATAATATATGGACAACTTTCCGGAAAATTTTAACAGCATTGAAGTGAACAACCAGCTAGAGAACATTTTAATAATAAATAATAATAAAAGCGTTTCTAATATTAATTCTGTTTCTAATAGTAGGATAGCACATCAATCTCCATATCACCCAATAATGTTTAACGGTTTACCAACTTTGCTTGAATTTCGATCAAGTAATGTTAATCCAACACAACATTTCCCAAAAATGAGTCGTCCAGTTTTTGTTCCAAAACTTTACTAGATATGATTTTTGCACAGATTCAGCTGAGCGAGCCTTCATTTATGAGTCAAGAAAATCGACAAGATTGTTATTCCGATCGTTTACAAAGTATGGGTGGATTTCAGGAACATTTAGTGTGAATCCAGCACAACAACCTCACCTGCTGATGAACGCTTCCCTTCCTTTAAATCAGATTAATCCTGTACATATCAACCAAGTTGTTGGATTAATCCTTGAGTTATCATTCCACCAAACTGTGAATGAATATTGGCAAATCGGTTCAAAATCAGCAAAGAAATATTAACACTATAAAACCAAATACACCATCACCTTTAGATGGAGCAGCGATGAATGATGAAAAAGGGAGGAAACACAAGAATGCAATAAAATTTTATTTTTACTTTCCTAAAACTCTTATATATTTTTAACCTTAAATTTTTTATATTTATTATTAAATTATTATGAAAAAAACTTTATTCATTGACTTTGCTAATGGTGTCGTTCATTTGCTGAAACCGTTGCTGAAACCACCGTTTCAGCAACGGTGGTTGATTTTTCTAATTTTTCGGGTGCCACTAAACGTGCGTTGAATGTTGTCTTATCGACTGTTGTGTTTTCTGCACCTTTTCCTTCACGGTCTTCGTGACTTACACAACCTTCTTGGTGTGAATGATTTTCCGGCTGTGGTGGTATTATTTCCTTCTCCATTATTTGTTCATTGCTTTCTTGGTTTTCTTTACATTTACAATCTTTATTATCTTTATTTTTTAATAAATCATCATTTACGATGTTATCATTAATTTTTGCCATTGTTTTATTTTCATGAAAACTTTCTTCGTCATTGGAAACTTGTGGAATCTTTTCAATATTTGGATAATTTCTTTTGATACTTCCACCTTCGTTATGTCTTGATTTTATTTTAATAATTATTCTTTTATCATCTTGTGAAGTACAAAATTCACTGCTATCATTTTCTTCGCAAAATTTAATACCCAATGACTGAAATATTCCTGCTCCGCCTTTTCCTATACCATCTCTAAAGTTCCCTTTCCCGTTAGCATGTTCCTCGTTACTAATTCGTCCTGTATACTTTCCAATTTTCTGAGGAACTCTATATTTTTCTTTATTAAATTCTCTAAACTGATTATTTCTCAATTCTTTTCTATTATAGTAGATATTACCTTCTGGCATTCTTTGATAATACCCTTCATGACCTCTATAACCTCCTATTTTTTGAGAATATCCTCCATAACCTCTATAACCTCCTCTTCCATAATTCCAATCTCGTTTAGTACGATTTGATCTAGATATAGAATTGGGAGTTGTAATGTTTTTGAATCCTCCACCAACTTTTATTATTTTTGGGATTCTGTTAACTACTTTAATATTCATTATTTCCACTTTTCTGATATTTCCTTTGTCCTTAATTTCGATACCTTCTCTATTACTATTGAATGCGTTACCATTCCTTTCCTCCACACTGCTTCCATCTTCATTTTTAGTACAATTCCAATTGCACACCAAACCCAGAATTCCTTTACCTTAAAAATAATAACTAAATTTAATTCGTAATAAAATTGTTGTTTAATATACCACAGTTAATGGTTGTGCACTTAAAATTTTCCAATTCCGCTTTATATTTAGAAATATTAGTTCCTTTATACTGATCGATTTTGATATTAATACTAGTAGATGCCGTCACAAAATGAAATACTAGCAATGTTATTGGAACTAGTATCATAGTGAAAAGTGACCGATTTTTTCGAAACATGAAGCTTTAATAGAACAATCCACGAAATATAATAAAAATTTGAACAATGAAAATATTTATGATAACAATCATGGTATTATATTTAATTAGTCGATCAAATAATGCTTAATTGTTTACATTTATAGCAATTTTGCAATATTTTTTTTATGAGAATCGACTTTGAATTTGGTAATAATTGCCCACAAGCAAATTGAGTATATATTTTTTTTAAATGTTTTGTCGTAAATATGTATTCTTTTTCTCTTCTGTTGTTATATTTACAGCGTATCTTTTCGTACATTTTCGCCGGTTTTACGTGCCTTCCGAAGCACGGAAACGGTCATGAAATTCAATCCCGGAATCGAACCGGCAACCCTACGTAAGCAGTTGATCGCGCTAACTATCAGACCATGACCGCAGTAAAAATGTAAAGCTATATTTAGTTTTCCTGACCTACATTTACAAATCCAGCTAACAGATAAAAAAGCTTTCACGACGGATTTCCCATTTGCCATTATATTTATTATTAAGGAATACAAAGTTACGTTATATTTATTTTTAAAATTAAAAGATTATTATAGATAACGAACAACTTTATAATACACAAGAGAACTTTTATATTATTATGTATGATCAGGGTTGTGCAAGGGTGATACAGACAGGGCCGGCTCAGAGGGGTGAGTCGACTGGACTCCAGCCCAGGGCGCATTATTTCAGAGAGCGCCAAAAACCATAAACTTAAATTTAATTAATAAAGTTACTTCAAGGGTGGGTGAAGTGAGTGAATCTTATGTAAACCAGGATACTGAAATATTTCTCGTATAATTAGTAGTTACATACTTCAATCATTAATTGAATTTTGCCTTTAAGTAGTATATTATACACTAAGGGCCAGTTGTATAATAGAAGATCATTCTAGAGGTAGAGTTAACCCAGAGATTTTGAGTGTGTCAACTACCAGCAGAATTAGTAACAACCGCAGAAATCTTCAAGTTAGCTCTGACCCGAGAATGATCTTCCGTTGCACAACTGGTCCCTGGGAGTAAAAGGTCACTTTTAATCCCATTCGACCTCTAACAAGAAACCACACGAGGAATTACAAGCTCATTACTTCTCTTGAAATAAAAACAGAATTTTTACAACAAAGACAAGTTATAAATAAAAACTATTTATTTTAGACCTCCCCCCCCCGTTCTTTTTTATCACCGCTTTCATATATTATGATGAGAAGAAAAGTGTCAATGTAACTAAACATTCGATTATCTTATTATATTATATTAACTAGCTGACCCGGCAGACGTTGTCCTGCCCGAATTTAATTTTTATGCCACTCAAAGAATTGTTTATCCAAATATAAATTATTCGAAATAATTAAACAAATTATGAAAAAACAAAGTTTTCCGTCAACGTCAATTTTAATTTATGAGAAAGAAACCAGCATGCCCTGATAAATCTCGAAAAACGCGCAGTATTTATGTTTTACTTGTATATAGCTGACCCGGCAGACGTTGTCCCGACCGAAATTAATTTTTATGCCACTCAGAGAATTGTTTATTCAAATATAAATTATTCGAAATAATTAAACAAATTATGAAAAAACCAAAAAATTTACATTAAAAGTAGTAATATCGAATCCTGACAGTTTCGGATGTATTTACTAATAATTTTAAAATTTTTTTTCGTATTATTTATTTAGATGATTAGGGGAAATCAGATATCAATTTTGGTGATGATCGATGAAGTTAAAAAAAATGGAAAAAGGTTTTCGGGATAGTGGAGTACCACAGAGAAACAAAAACATTTAAATTGTCAACAGTTTCGGCTAAAACTTAGCCATCTTCAGGACTAGAAAAGAGACATTTTATTGTAAAGACATACAGCACAATACAATCTGCAAAAAACAAAACATGCTACCACATTATATCATACCTCTTAAACAAGCTGTAAAAAGTTTTCTCACAGTGGTATAGAACATACAGGTAGAGCACACACATATTGTCTTTACAATAAAATGTCTCTTTTCTAGTCCTGAAGATGGCTAAGTTTTAGCCGAAACTGTTGACAATTTAAACGTTTTTGTTTCTCTGTGGTAGTCCACTATCCCGAAAACCTTTTTCCATACGAATCTCTGGAGTAAGAATAATTTCTACTGTATTAGATGGGTTCCCTTTTAAGGATCGAGACAGGATATGGACCGGATGCGGGATTGACGGTGAAGCTTGTCACCTTATTACGCGCATTGGGCGCACCCTTAGATTTTGTTTTTACAATCCATGGAACTCATATTTTAAATTTCAAATCGATCCGGTGAAAATTATTCTTTTAGAAGACATTTTTAGGTCGGGTTGTAAATTAAAAGATTGAAACATTCGCTCAACCAACAAAATTTACGTTTTGCAAATGTATAATAGTCTTAAGAACTGTAGAGGTAGGAAAGTATGTTCATAATATTTTTATTCGCGTCCCATGAACCATGCGGTAGTTAACACAATCTTTATAGAGTTGACGTAGCATACATCGTAGATTCACGCCATCAGCAAGAAAACCATCATTCTATAACGTTGCGAACTAAACGTCAATGCATGCAAACGCATTACTATAAATTTTAGGTAGGATCGAGAGACACTTTTATACGATCCATAATCACGAGCCAGTCGTCAATACAAGGACACGCACGTGCATGTTGGAAAGCGTGAGAATCAATGCCTTTTGTTTTGCTATCTCGACCATGTGCAGATAAGCAACCAAATGTGCTCGGGTTTAACATGGCAAGGATAGCGATTTCGCAATTGCAGACTTCGATAAAAACAAGTAAAAAGTGCAAAAGTTAGACCCTTTTCGTCCAACCAGACGAGCAAAAAATTGTTTTGCTCGCACGTGTCGTACCAAATTTCTCGATACACTTTACATGGAGAAAGAAGAAAGCGTGTTCTCACACTCTAGGCATTGTCCAATTAAATCGCGTCTCCCTTCTTTCTAAATTTATAGGACCCAATTACAAGGTTCCAAATCAATCAGTAAGTGGGAAAAATCCTAAATTATAGTAGGGAAGATGCATAAATTGAGCTACAAATTGCATATTCGGGGAGATTCACTTAGAATCCGATACTACCTTTTCGTATCGTAGCGCTTCCAAAAGCGGAATTAAATACCGAGGTCTCACATTTATTAGAGATCCTTAAATAAATACAAGTCATTTGTGCTAAAAATTAGTGTGTGTCAACTGCAGGTACTATCGAACATTATTATCGTCAATTGTTATTAAACAATTAATATTTTATCGAACAATAATATCGTCAATTGTTATTAAACAATTAATGAGTTATCGAACAATAATACCGTCAATTGTTATTAAACACTTAATATTTTATCGAACAATAATATCGTCAATTGTGACTAAACAATTAATATTGTATCGGACATTAATATCGTCAATTGTTGCTAAACCTTCAATATTTTATCGAACATTAATATCGTCAATTGTTGCTAATATTTAATAAGTGATCGAACAATTAATATCGTCAATTGTTACTAAACATTGAATCAATTATCGGACTTTTTATACCATCTGTTTATCACGTTTAATCACGTCGAGTTATTGCTTGCCGCTCATAAGGCAAGTACGTAGCATTGCTTTTATCGAATGGTACAAAACAGGTGTTGCACTTCCAACCCATGTGTGCATTCCAATCGTTCTTTTTTATCGGACACCACATTAACATTTCTTACTTAGACAGTGCCGGCTTGAATTATTTGTCACTTCGCGAATAACTAAATTAGTGAATTATTTCGTACGGAGACCCATATTTTATCGCGAAATACAGTGCGTGTACCACCCTGTTATTTCACCACCTTCCGATTTGAAGAGTTTTTGGGAAGCTGGTTATTACGCTGCCCTTCTGGTATGGTTTGAGACATCACATTCAGCTCCATTCTACATTCTGAAGACGAATCTCACTCCTGAAGGACTCGTCATCGACTTTACCTAGAGGTCGAACATCAACCACCCAAATTAAGTAAGAAACCTTTTTATATCTTTAAGATTGTGATGTTAATTGGTCCTATTGACCATTAGTTGTGTTTATGAACGTTCAGTTCAACCCTGGAAGACGATATCGCAACCATTTTGTACACCTTTTATGTAACTTAATATTATTATCTATTATTAACGTAACTTTTACCACGCCATTCGAGCGTTTATATCCGAACTAGTAATTTAACGTAACATTTTAAGTTTGGTGCTGCAACTAAAGTTCATAAGAATTGAGCGATCACTTTGATTGGCTTTCATTAGCAATTTTATGAGTCACAGTTTTAGATGTCATCGAGTTGCACTTAAGTAACTAGTATTTTTGGGTGTGGAGTGCTGTATTCAATACGCCCCCCCCCCCTTTCATGCAAATTAACCTTTTGTATTTTTGTAAGAGTAATTGTTTTACGAATATTAGTTTCGCAACGGAAACCACACTGGAAGGTTCCGTCAACTGTACATATTTATTTTTATACAAGACATGTAAATTTGATAGTATCTTGTGTAAACTTTGTCAACTCCCCCCTGATATTATTTTATTTAATACATTTTTATTATTTCCCAACTTTGTGTGTTATTATTATTGTTGTGTTAATGTTTATTTAGCTATTTTCACCAACGGAAAGTTCGCCTCCTGTAAAGGTAAGGTCATTGAGCGAGGTTTTTCCGGAGTGAGAGTTCGCCGTAAGATCATCAAGTTGTCGCGTACCAGCTTGGAAGGTGTGATAACCAGTCCCCTTCAAAAAGATTCATTTCTTCGTATGCGTGGCGCCCATTTAAACTCCCTCGTGTATATTAACCCCATCGATTTTGACTTAACTCCCCCCCCTGTGTAAATTATTCACACCGATTTTGACAATTTTTAGAATCGCGATCGAGGATTGCCCGGTCGTCGATTGGAAACACCCGCTTTGCGACGTGCCGTCACACGACCCGTTCGTTCCTTTCACCAACCCACCCCTTCGCGACTTTGAGCTAGCCAACCTTTTATTACCTGTTGGAAAGGTGTCGTGGATGCAGAACGTGGTGTAACAGGCTAATAATTTGGCGCGGCCAACGTGGTGCTATCGATAAAGCCCTTTTGGCATGTTATGGTATCGAATTTTTTTTTGTTTGTAAAACAAGTAAATTCCAAATTAATTTTTGTAGGTTTAAAAAATAATTTGGCGCCCAACTAAGTGGCTGTCGAGAAAGCCTTTTTGGCATCTCGTATCGAATTTTTGTAGTAAATCAAGTAAACGCCAAATTAATTTTTGTAGGTTTAAAAAAATAATTTGACGCCGCCAACGTAGTGGCTATCGAGAAACCCCTGCCTATCGAAAAGCCCTTTTGGCACATTACGTCAAATATTGTAAATCACGAAGTTTCGATTTTAAAAGTAATACCGACGCGCATGAATGGACTAACGAGATTCCATGACGCCCCCCTATTTAGAATTAAAAGTAAAAATTATCGCGATTTTAAGATCAAATATAGTATTTCCGTTCACCATCAATTGTTTAAAGAACAAGTAGAGTCGTGTTTCGCGAATTTCTTTTGTATTCAATTAAATTAATATATTTCACTTTATAATGGCGTTCAGGATCGTACCGGACAGATTACGCAAGGACGAAGTCCAATACGAGTTAAAGATTAGAGGTTTACCTGTTCACGGTTCGGTAAAAGAATTACGTGTTGAACTAGTATCAGCCCTTATGAAAGAAGAACAGGGTGAAAGATACATTTTATTATGGTACCCATTTACTTTCACGGAAGATTTGGCAGCGTTAAAAACGGGCGTGTTAATCATTAATAAATTACTCGGTCGTTTAGAAATTTTTAGTGAAAATGAAACCGACATAAGAATTCAGGTAGAAACGAAATTGGCGCACTACTTTAATAGATTATTTAAATCGAGACCCTTGCTAAATAAAGACAAGGACTCTCATCTCGCAATCTTAGACAAATTGGAAAATTGTAGGTCAACATACGGGTTATTGTTAACGAACTCTCGGACGAATTTTGCAACAGAGATCGTGGAAAAAATTATCCAAGAATCTGTTGATTGCGTAAGCGAAACTGCAAATTCAATATCGAGCATGACCTCGGCAGTTTCAAACAAGTTAATAACCGATGAAAATTTTATCGACCCTACAAGTAAATTATTAATTAACAGAAGACAATTTCCGGACGAAATTTGTCAATGTAGAGATTTCGAAATATCGACTCCGGTCGTGAAATTACACCTGCGAATTTCCGGTCAAGTCGAAGCCGTTTCGATACTGACAAATGAACACATGTCAGTAAAAGAAATCGACAATTTATCTCGAGTCGAGTCCGACAGTTTTAGCGGACCGCAAAATGATGAGCAAATTAATCACGAGTTTGTTTTTAGAAACCGTGGTAATAATAATAATATTAAAACGAATAATAACGCCTTTTTGTGTTGGAACTGTGATGGTATAGGCCATTCCGCATCGCGTTGCCCAGTCCCACAAATACGGGTTTATTGTTATCGATGTGGTCGAACGAGTGAAACCACAAAGACTTGTCCTAATTGTAATTTAAGACAGAATAGGACTCAGGGGAGAACGTTTGCAGGGCACAATGCCCCAAAAAGAAATTAAAGCCCCGATTTTAATATTAAGATTTTTGTGTTTGTTTGTTTTTTCGTGTGAATGTATGAATGAATTTTTGGTGCGTGTGTCTCGTTGCGAATGTATTTAGTTCTTAGTAATTGTTGTTAAATTTTTCTCGTTGTATTGTAAAATGTCATCATAACATTTTACCTTGCTTTTTGTACTTTTAAGGAAATGTCGCCATAACATTTCGCTTTGTTTTTATTGCGTGTTGGTTAGGTTGAATCGAAGAGGTCAGGTCTGGTGCGGACCACCGCTGACTGTAGACCGAAACAACTTACATTTTTTTTTTATCGGTTCATAATGCCGTTTTGGCGTGTACAACCCTTTTTGTCCCGTGCATGACGTAAAACTGCGAACACCCTTACCGCCCTAACGTGGCGATGAATACCGCAACCCTTAAATTTTGTTGAAAACTCTTACTTGTCACTCAACTTAGTTTAAAGTTTTTTTTGTTTCACCATTTTTTTTTTGTGTGAACCCTTACCGTCTATATCGGACGTTGAAAGTCTACCCTGTATTTCGCAACCCTTTCTGTAGAACGAAAACCACCCTAACGCACAATCCCTTAGCAATGCCACCCTCCCTCACGTCGAGAACTTTAGTAACAAATTTTTATTAGCCTTCAGCAATTAACGATGAAAGATTTTAATCTGCGTCTTCTACGCACCGTTACGCATTATCACTGCGTACCGTTTATAGCGAACCTTGTTTTTTATTTCCATCTTTAGCAAATAGCGATAGAAAGTTTTTTTGTTGTGCCTAGCACCCATGGTTACATTTAGATCGTGTATATTTAAGTACGCATGTTATTTACGCACTCGGTTCCATACGTATTTTATGCTAGTAACACCGTACACTCATTACGCATTTTTTTGTTTGCATGTGTCTCGAACAAGACACAAAGCGTTTCGTACGCATTCTTACGCTTGACTACGGGTCACGCACTTACGCATTTACGCACTTCATTAGATTACGCATTTATTTTTTTTAAATATTCTGAATTTTTGTATGGACATTTAACGTAAAGTTTTTCTAAAGTTTTTTTTGAAGTTAGTTTCAAGGTTCAATCTTCGAAGTTAGTTTTGTGGGTGTAGTTTTGAGATTTTACGCACACATTTAGTGGAATAGTAAAAGTTTTTTTTGAATTCCATTTGCAGACGTATTTCCGAATTTTGAGTTGATCTAGAGCAGTTTAAATTATTGTTAACTTCAAGTTTTTTTAAAGCAAACATTTTGAATTTCATGTTACCATTTAAATTAAAGTTTTTTTTTGAATTTAACGTCAAGTTTTTGTTAATTAAAGTAGACATTTTAAATTTAATAGTGATACTTAAATTAAATTTTTTTTTAGTTTAACGTCAAGTTTTTTCGTGAATTAAGATAAACATTTTGAATTTAATATCGGCCTTTGGAGCCAAGTTTTTTTCAGTTTAACGAAAAGTTTTTTTCAAATTGAGGGGAATTTTTTTTGAAACTAATGGAATGTTGTTTTGAATTTGATCAAAAGTTTTTCAAACTTGACTAATAGTTTTTCAAATTAGATTGAAAGTTTTCAAATTCAGTTGAAAGTTTTTTTGAATTTAAGTTAAAGTTTTTTAAAGTTTTTTGAAGTTTAACGCATAGTTTTTGAATCCCAGTCCATTGAGACATTTTTCTTTAAGTTAGTGGTAGGGTAACATCTAGTTATCATTTCGGGTTGAGGTCAATGTGTCACTGTCGCTTCATACACACTGATCATGTCTTATTGTCAATCGCACGACGTTAACTTGCCCCCACCATCCCTCACCGTTCTTTCTTGGTACCGAGTACCGTTTAAAATAGATTTTTTTTAGTTTTTTTCGTTTTCGTTTTCGAAATTGAAATTAAGATCAGGGCTGAGAATGCAATTGCATTAGACATTGCCTCATGCCGTGTTGTATTGTTTGGACTTGTGTCCAATTTCGGACAAATCATTTGTCGCAACACACCCTTTAGGGGAAGTTTTTTTTGTAACATACCCTTTAGAAAATTTTACCGAATTTTATTTTTTGTAGTAAGGTTGTCATAGTTAATAGTTGTTTAGAGTGACCCACTTCTCATCGAGCTATCGAATTATCATGCTGAACATAGTTCCACTGCTAGATAAACATTTTTTTTGGACGTTGATCCACAGTTGGATAACGATCCAAACCCCAGGGTTATAAAGTAATTTCGTGGACTTAGTCCATTCCCCGGTGAATTATCGTCCCATTTATTTTTTTTTGGCGGATGAAAATCTGCCCCAAAGGAACCTTCTTAGTAAGGGAATTTCGTACAGAAGTAAGGGGTTATAACTCGAAGCAACACTCTGGGAAATTTACCTTTTGTTAGGGAATAATAGATTGACTACAACTATGCTACACGGTCATAACACCTGCCGGTCTAGGAAGAACAAACCCATTAGGGGTGAACTTGTAAATTTGATCCGTTCATCCCAGAGGCATATATTTTGACGCCTCCCAACTTTTACCACGTACTCGGGTCCAACCCAAGCTAGAGTTCAGCGTCTCTGTTTGTGATTGTGGGTCTCACGGCAAGCGAACGATCCCGTGACTTCGCGAACCGCCCTCTCTTGCAACGGTCACAACGGCTTAAGATTGTTTAAGACTTGGGACGTGGAACATTTTTTTTCTGTGTAACTTTTTTTCTCTCGCGCTTTTAGTATGTAAGGATTAGTTTAGATTTCGGTTTAGGTAGCATTAAGTTCAGCCTAGGTTTCGGTTTAGTTAATTTTAGGTATCGGTTTAGTTAGCGTAAAGTTTGGGTATTTTTAAGCTAGTTTTAAGTCAGTAAGGTTAAGGGAGATATTTGTTATGTCCTTATCGTACGACATAAAACTACGTGCCCCCAAAGTATAAACGGGTCATTTTTCTTTTGCTTCATTGTTTATCTCGCGTGTCATTTTTGTAATCCCGAGTTTTTTTTTGTTTTGAATTTTTAGTCATGTCATTTTGTAATCTCGAATTTTTTTTGAATTTTCCGTCAACCATTTAAGAAATTATTTTACATGAAGTTATAGGGTACGCTTAGCGATCCATTGGGATTAGTCACCCAGTAAATCGTGCAGTAAGCCAAGTATCGACTGGTGTTGCGTTAGATCGACTACCTAGTGTCAACATTAGTCATGCGTTAATTTCGTAGTCACTTTAGGCCTTTTGGAGAAATATTGTTTCTCACATTCGTCAGTTTCATATAGTAGAGTCACTTCATATATTTTTCAGCAAACATTTAGGTGCAACCCGGACGGTTGTCACCATTTCGAATTTCAGTCAGTTTTCGTATATCTTTTTTTTGTTGTTAAATTTTTTTTTTTCGTGTGTAACGATCACTTTAGTCCCGTTTAAATTAATCAACCCCCCCCGCCTACCGAATTAGATAGGACCGGCTTTGTAAATTTGATCCAGCCGTCGTTCAACTTCTAAACCCCCCCCTTATGTTACATGTTATGATCTTTTGTGGCCTTGTACCCTAGTGGATACGTTCCACTGGTACAACGTCCCCGTCTTGCACTAACACTACCTGTGTAAGACAACATTTAGAGTGAAGTTTTCTCCGGTGCCGACCACCGCAGGACTTCTCAATAAATGGTCGATGTATTTTGCGCATCAAGACTCACCACTAGCGTTGGTAGAGTCAACCAAGCTTTGATAGCTTCATTTTTTTGTGGCAATAGATTGTGTAGGTCCACGGTTAGGCCCCACGTAATATTTTTTTTGTATTCAATGAAAGCTCCCGTTTACATCAGTGTGGTTCAAGGACGTTCCCTTCGACTACACTGATGAAAGCAAACCATCCCGACCCGTACCGTCAACTATGCCCCACGAATATTTTTTTTATTCAGTGGAAACCATCTCAATTTTTTTTCTCGCCCCCCCCATCATTACCTCTTCTCTCTCTTCCGATCATCTCGTCCGGATCGAAGTCATGATGAAGGTTAGTGATCTCCCAAACGGCTTTGTAAATTTGATCAAGCCAAGCGCAAGTTTTTTTCTCTGTTTCACCAACGATAACTGATAAAACAGACAGTCCCCATCTACTGAAGTGCCCAAACGGCTTTTGTAAATATGATCCAGCCAAGCACACGTCTTTTTTTACTCTGCTTTTTCAACGATATTGAAAAAGGCAGACAGTCCCCATCGACTGAACATTTAAGAGAAGGCTTTGTAAATATGATACGCCGATGAAGTGTTACCTCAGTTCAGGTCTACTTTGATCTAGAGTCCGGTGTCTTCACAGACATTTGTGGGTCACACGGCCAGCGAATGATCGCGTGATTTCGCGAACCGCCCTCTCATGTAGGAGTCACTACGACGCACGGATTGACTAAGCCTAGGGTTAGGTGAACCTTCTCTCTTTTTTTTCCCGGCATATACGTATAGTCTAGTCACTAGTTTGAGTAGCTATTTCAATACTACAAGTGTTGATGGTTTATTGTAGGACAATTTTTGTTTCGGTTGAGGTTGCGCGCGTCCCAGTTGAAGAGTAGTTAGGGATAACAACTCTTGACGTAAGGGGAGTGTCACCTTATTACGCGCATTGGGCGCACCCTTAGATTTTGTTTTTACAATCCATGGAACTCATATTTTAAATTTCAAATCGATCCGGTGAAAATTATTCTTTTAGAAGACATTTTTAGGTCGGGTTGTAAATTAAAAGATTGAAACATTCGCTCAACCAACAAAATTTACGTTTTGCAAATGTATAATAGTCTTAAGAACTGTAGAGGTAGGAAAGTATGTTCATAATATTTTTATTCGCGTCCCATGAACCATGCGGTAGTTAACACAATCTTTATAGAGTTGACGTAGCATACATCGTAGATTCACGCCATCAGCAAGAAAACCATCATTCTATAACGTTGCGAACTAAACGTCAATGCATGCAAACGCATTACTATAAATTTTAGGTAGGATCGAGAGACACTTTTATACGATCCATAATCACGAGCCAGTCGTCAATACAAGGACACGCACGTGCATGTTGGAAAGCGTGAGAATCAATGCCTTTTGTTTTGCTATCTCGACCATGTGCAGATAAGCAACCAAATGTGCTCGGGTTTAACATGGCAAGGATAGCGATTTCGCAATTGCAGACTTCGATAAAAACAAGTAAAAAGTGCAAAAGTTAGACCCTTTTCGTCCAACCAGACGAGCAAAAAATTGTTTTGCTCGCACGTGTCGTACCAAATTTCTCGATACACTTTACATGGAGAAAGAAGAAAGCGTGTTCTCACACTCTAGGCATTGTCCAATTAAATCGCGTCTCCCTTCTTTCTAAATTTATAGGACCCAATTACAAGGTTCCAAATCAATCAGTAAGTGGGAAAAATCCTAAATTATAGTAGGGAAGATGCATAAATTGAGCTACAAATTGCATATTCGGGGAGATTCACTTAGAATCCGATACTACCTTTTCGTATCGTAGCGCTTCCAAAAGCGGAATTAAATACCGAGGTCTCACATTTATTAGAGATCCTTAAATAAATACAAGTCATTTGTGCTAAAAATTAGTGTGTGTCAACTGCAGGTACTATCGAACATTATTATCGTCAATTGTTATTAAACAATTAATATTTTATCGAACAATAATATCGTCAATTGTTATTAAACAATTAATGAGTTATCGAACAATAATACCGTCAATTGTTATTAAACACTTAATATTTTATCGAACAATAATATCGTCAATTGTGACTAAACAATTAATATTGTATCGGACATTAATATCGTCAATTGTTGCTAAACCTTCAATATTTTATCGAACATTAATATCGTCAATTGTTGCTAATATTTAATAAGTGATCGAACAATTAATATCGTCAATTGTTACTAAACATTGAATCAATTATCGGACTTTTTATACCATCTGTTTATCACGTTTAATCACGTCGAGTTATTGCTTGCCGCTCATAAGGCAAGTACGTAGCATTGCTTTTATCGAATGGTACAAAACAGGTGTTGCACTTCCAACCCATGTGTGCATTCCAATCGTTCTTTTTTATCGGACACCACATTAACATTTCTTACTTAGACAGTGCCGGCTTGAATTATTTGTCACTTCGCGAATAACTAAATTAGTGAATTATTTCGTACGGAGACCCATATTTTATCGCGAAATACAGTGCGTGTACCACCCTGTTATTTCACCACCTTCCGATTTGAAGAGTTTTTGGGAAGCTGGTTATTACGCTGCCCTTCTGGTATGGTTTGAGACATCACATTCAGCTCCATTCTACATTCTGAAGACGAATCTCACTCCTGAAGGACTCGTCATCGACTTTACCTAGAGGTCGAACATCAACCACCCAAATTAAGTAAGAAACCTTTTTATATCTTTAAGATTGTGATGTTAATTGGTCCTATTGACCATTAGTTGTGTTTATGAACGTTCAGTTCAACCCTGGAAGACGATATCGCAACCATTTTGTACACCTTTTATGTAACTTAATATTATTATCTATTATTAACGTAACTTTTACCACGCCATTCGAGCGTTTATATCCGAACTAGTAATTTAACGTAACATTTTAAGTTTGGTGCTGCAACTAAAGTTCATAAGAATTGAGCGATCACTTTGATTGGCTTTCATTAGCAATTTTATGAGTCACAGTTTTAGATGTCATCGAGTTGCACTTAAGTAACTAGTATTTTTGGGTGTGGAGTGCTGTATTCAATACGCCCCCCCCCTTTCATGCAAATTAACCTTTTGTATTTTTGTAAGAGTAATTGTTTTACGAATATTAGTTTCGCAACGGAAACCACACTGGAAGGTTCCGTCAACTGTACATATTTATTTTTATACAAGACATGTAAATTTGATAGTATCTTGTGTAAACTTTGTCAACTCCCCCCTGATATTATTTTATTTAATACATTTTTATTATTTCCCAACTTTGTGTGTTATTATTATTGTTGTGTTAATGTTTATTTAGCTATTTTCACCAACGGAAAGTTCGCCTCCTGTAAAGGTAAGGTCATTGAGCGAGGTTTTTCCGGAGTGAGAGTTCGCCGTAAGATCATCAAGTTGTCGCGTACCAGCTTGGAAGGTGTGATAACCAGTCCCCTTCAAAAAGATTCATTTCTTCGTATGCGTGGCGCCCATTTAAACTCCCTCGTGTATATTAACCCCATCGATTTTGACTTAACTCCCCCCCTGTGTAAATTATTCACACCGATTTTGACAATTTTTAGAATCGCGATCGAGGATTGCCCGGTCGTCGATTGGAAACACCCGCTTTGCGACGTGCCGTCACACGACCCGTTCGTTCCTTTCACCAACCCACCCCTTCGCGACTTTGAGCTAGCCAACCTTTTATTACCTGTTGGAAAGGTGTCGTGGATGCAGAACGTGGTGTAACAAGCTCATCATGATGGCTAATTCCGAACTACCAAGACCTAAAGACATACGTGTTCACCTTTTGCACTGTAGAATTGGAGATGTGTTTCCCTCATTCATTAAAAATAACGTAATGCACGTCAATTTCAAGAGTTTTCAGAATTTCAAGAAAGTTTTCAAAAATCCAAACTATGTTTACAGTGATTTTATTTTTATTATGTTTTGTGCGACTTGTCTGGTGGTTACTAGACACGTCACTACACGTGTAATTACCGCAAGAAAAGACGTAGTTTTATTAATTCAATGTTGTGTTGTAATTCGACTTCACTGTTGTATTTTGATTCAGTCTGTATGCTGTGCTCTACCTGTATGTTCTATACCACTGTGAGAGAACTTTTTACAGCTTGTTTAAGAGGTATGATGTAATGTGGTAGCATGTTTTGTGTTTTGCAGATTGTATTGTGCTGTATGTCTTTACAATAAAATGTCTCTTTTCTAGTCCTGAAGATGGCTTAGTTTTAGCCGAAACTGTTGACAATTTAAACGTTTTTGTTTCTCTGTGCTACTCCACTATCCCGAAAACCTTTTTCCATACGAATCTCTGGAGTAAGAATAATTTCTACTTAAAACAACAACTTTTTTTTGTGCGGATAATTTAAAAATTTTTTTTTCGTATTATTCATTTAGATGATTAGGGGGAATCAGATATCAATTTTGGTGATGATCGATGAAGTTCAAAAAAAAAAAAATGAAATTTCCAAAAAATTCCAAAAGGAATCAGAAATAAATTTTTTTAAATTTCTGAGTGTCTTTAGTCCAAAATTTTGTGGTGGAGGGGGAAAAATTTATTTTTATAAAATTGTTTTGTTACCTATTGATATACCAAATATGAAGAATTTATTCTAGACTTTAGTAAAAACTCTTTAAGTGGGGGTAAATGTCAAAAAAAATTTCCACTTTTAAAAAGGGCGTGTCTAAAGACCACCAATATGTGAATTTTATTAGAAACAAAGAAGAATTTGATTTGTACTTTGGCGTAGGGGTATAGAACAATTGGCTTTCCCTGACGTTGTATTGTAATTGGGTTACATAATCTTTTAAGACGACATGTCGTTTGGCGAGCAGTTTTAAGATTTTTCGATGTAAAAAGTTTCCAAAAATTATTCTTCCTTTGTGGAAAAATTTAAGGAAACGTAGACCACCTTTTCAAAAACTTGACAAAAATACAAACTCGAGGGCTTAAAATTAACTCGGGATGCGATGTAAAATTTTAAAAAATTATCACAATATTTTGTCGCGAGTATGAAGTATGCCCGTTAAAAATTGAACGTTAATCTAACACTTTCTGCGGCACATTATGTGGGGACGTTTAAAAAATTTTTTGTAAATTTTGGAAAATTAAAATTTTTTTTTCACCTACCGGCTATATTCCCCAAACCAAACGGAAAGTGTTCTATAACATTTTTCGAAAAACCATCTCGTTTTGCTTAAAATGGACTGCAAATATTTATATGCAAAATTGGCCCGTTTTGAAATGGAACTTTTTGAAATTTTACGTTTCTGTCATTTGCCACCTTAATTGATGTCGCACCAAAAAAAATATAACTATTGAAAAATTGGCGCTCGTAAAATGCCACCCGAAACTGTTTCTAAAAATAAAAATTTTTTCATAATCGTGGCGCCACGACGGCATTTACGTCAGAATTTAGAAAATTTTTCAAGCGGCTCTGCCGTCCTTATTTACCGATCGATTTTTAATTTTTCTTCGGCATCTAAAGCAATTCCCGATACCCCACAATATTGCATCTATAACTTTTTTTCCTATCGCGCACCGAAAAGCTGTAAAACGAAGAAGTAAATTTTCAAATAATTTTCCAATGGCCTTGAAATCCCAAATTGAATTTTTTTTTTCGAAAATTGAATGTTTAAAGACGACATGTTGTTTGGCGAGCAGTTTTAAGAATTTTCGATGTAAAAAGTTTCCAAAAATTATTCTTCCTTTGTGGAAAAATTTAAGGAAACGTATACCAATTTTTTTTGTGCGGATAATTTAAAATTTTTTTTTCGTATTTAGCATTTAGATGCTTAGGGGGAATGAGATATCAATTTTGGTGATGATCGATGAAGGTCCAAAAGAAACTTTTTTTGTGCGGGTAATTTTAAAATTTTTTTTTCGTATTATTCTTTTAGACGATTAGTGGGAATCAGATATATATTTTTTTAAATTTCTGAGTGTCTTTAGTCCAAAATTTTGTGGATGGGGAGAAAATTATATTTTTATAAAATTGTTTTATGTTACCTATTGATATACCAAATATGAGGAATTTATTGCAGACTTTAATAAAAACTCTTGTAGTGGGGGTAAATGTGAAAAAAAAATTCCACTTTTAAAGAGGGAGTGTCTAAAGACCACCGATATGTGAATTTCATTAGAAACAAAGAAGAATTTGATTTGGACTTTGGAGTAGGGGTATTAAACAATTGACTTTCCCTGACGTTATTGTGTCTTAATTATTGGGTAACATAATCTTAGGTGTTAAATTTATTTCGGGTAGTATACTGTTGTAGTATGTGTATTATTTTTCTACTTTACTTTATTAGTATCACTCGTATGTTTTTCACTTCACTTTCCGTCACTTTGACACTATCTTTTAATAATGTCGAAGGAAAGGAGTGCCTTGCTAAAACGCGCACTATTTATGGTTTACCCTTTACATGATTTACGTCAATGTCAGAATTTTAGAATTAAACTTTTAGAGTGCCTTGCTAAAACGCGCACTATTTATGGTTCGCCCTTTACATCATTTATGTCAATGTCATTTAATTAAACTTTTAGTGTCAAAATCGCATCGTAACTATGACAACGACGTTGACCTGAAGCGTTTAACTGCAGATGACCGTCTTATGGTGGCGAATTACTAAAATCAAAGACGACGAAAAGTTTACTCTTGATCCTCGCCAGATCTCGTGAAAGTTTCAAAGCCCACAGTTACGGGATTTAGGCGTCTATGCGGAACACACACACACACATACATACATACAGCATTTTTATATATAAGATTTATAATACCTTCTGTGATATATAATGATTGTATCAAATAATTATAAAATTAAATGGAATGATAAACAGCGTTATAACATCTAATATAGAGTAATTTTTCTCTCGAAAACCAATTTGTTAGTTAGGACGTTTTAACTAAAGATGGAAGTATTAAGCTCTTAACTTCGTTGATTTAAAGCTATTTTACCGCTATTGCTGCATTATCATCGAGTTGAAATGTTCATATCTTTTTCAATGTAACTTATTTACATCATTCAAGTTCAAGTGTTAATTATATTTATAATATAAGATTTCAGCCGCCATGACTTTCTAGTTTAAATAATACATTTTCCAACACATTTAAAAAAATATTTGTATGGTACTGCCATAAATAACTAAATGGATATAATAATTCTTATTTTTTGGAACGCTCTCATAAAAATTGACATTCAAAAAATTTAATTTAACAATTATATAAATTCTATACCGCTCCTTGATGGATACTCTGGAATTGAATTAAATGAGTTTACTATACCTAGTACTGACTGTATTATTTACGCAACCCTCTCCGACATGCTTAATTATACGCCAGAATTTCCTCATAATCAGATACCATCTGGTCTGGTTAGAGCAATAAGAACATAAGAGCAATGAAAGAGAAAAGCATCTCATCAAATTTTGTGGACAGTATAAACTTCAATAAGTTGTTGGACATTGATAGCGACCATAACCTGCACTGAAAAAAAATTCATACTAACATCAATTAATCCGGGTTCATTGGTTAAAACTCGTTGATTTTATTAAGATTTCATAAATACAATGTTCAAATTTCTAAATATGATGAATTTTTTTATTAATGTTATGAAATTTTTATAAATAATGAAGTTCTAATTTCTCCACCGTATATTATAGAAGCCTTTTTTTTCAGTGCAAGGGAGGGGGGAACCAGCATAGGCACTACCCCAATCTGAGATGGTAGTGTGAGATTCTTACTCACTAAAACCCCCTCCCCTTGAAGAACACTTACAAAACAGCAAAGAAGGTCAAAAAATGTGAGATACGGTTTTATATAAAAATTGCAAAGAGATCCGGTGTGATCTCCCGACGAAAGAATTAACACTGCCTAAGAATGAACCTTCTTTAAATGTAATATCAGATTTTCTCTTCTCAGATCATTTAAGTGTTATCACATAGCAAAAAGATGGAAAGAATACATAGAGGTGTTGGGTAAATTAGAACCCCTCCCTCCCCACATTTCTTTAAATTAATATTATATTATATTGCAATAATTAAAAAATTCATGACGACGGTCATGGCCTAAATGTTATCAAAATCAACTGCGAATGTACAGTCTAAAATTTCGTGACTGTTTTCCGTGTTTCGGAGGGCACGTAAAGCCGTCGATCCTCCTGGTGTTAACGATTTGCCATCAGAAAAATAAAAACATAGTACAGGCACATTAAAAACCAACCTACCTAAGATGTAAAAAACAAATGCTTATAGAACTTATTGAATAAATTAGCTAAGGTCATTGGTTAAGGTAAAGAACAGGTCGTAGACCTATAAGAAAATAAAGTAGAAGAAGAAATTCAAAAACAAATTTTTAAAAATATCAGGGTCGTTTTAAAATAAATAAAAATATTACCTCTAAATTGCAAAGTGATTTCTTAAAGGGGAACAATAATGATCAAAAAGTCACCCGTTATACCCAACCAATAAATTATGAAATTTTGGAACAAATTTGGTTAAGACAGAAAATATTTTGATCATTATGATCGCAAGATGAGAGAAAAATCCCCGTTTCAACATTGAAATCAAAACTTCATAAATTTTAACCTAAGAGCGGCCATTCCAAAACCATTCATTAAAGTATTAATATAACGTAATTTATTTCTGTGATTGCAGTGGACATAATAAAAATAATTGATTATAAAATTTCCTTGCGTGTATTAGTTGTAGTTTTTAATTAACAATTTTCTGAAAACAAAAGGAAAATTAATTCTAAATTGCTTCGTAAATTAATTACGACCAATTACTTCAAAATTAATCCTAAGTATTGATTATGATGAAAAAGAGCATTAAATTATCATAAACTTTATTAAAAAAATTAATTGAAATAATAAAAGAAGTTTTATTATAACATTTTCAAAAGCTATTGTTGTGCATACTTTTATTTCAAAATTTTATTTACATCGACTGTATTTAAAAGCAAGTACCCTTGTTGTTAATTTCAGTGCAACTTAAGCTTAGGCATCAAAATGGGAATTCTGGTACTATTACTTTCAAATTTTTTACTAATAGCTTCCATTTCTGGCGATGATAGCGTCGAAACTCGAAGTTCAACAAATGTTGAGGAAAAAATTCCAATACGTTACGCGATGATTAAGTGTGGTAAGTATAGTATAAAATAATTCTTTTACTTTCCATTAACTTTGAGATAATATTTATTAAGGCGAAGGAGCAATGGGTTGGAGTTGCGGATCACTTTGTCTTTGGAATTGCAAAAATTATCATATTAATGTCCATGATAATGTACTTTATAGTATCAGTAAAACCTTAAATCGTTACACTGGAAGTCAAGAAGATGTCAGGGTTCCTGAGAAAAGAAATAGGAAATTATTATTCGAAAATGATATGAGTATAAATTATTTAAGAAAGAAACGTAGTTCAGATTATACGGATAAAATTGATAAGGAAGAAGATATAAAAATCAGTAAATATTTTGGAAGTGGTAGGGGATTTGGAGGTGGTATAGGAGTTGGTTCTGGATTTGGGTTTGGAGGTGGAGCTGGATTTGGGTTTGGAGCTGGAGCTGGAGAAGGTTGCGGGGGTAGACCTGGAAGTGGATACGGGGCTGGATTTGGAACAGGTTATGGTGGTGGACCAGAAGGTGGAGTTGGAACTGGATTTGGAGGAGGTTATGGTGGTGGACCAGAAGGTGGAGTTGGAACTGGATTTGGAGGAGGTTATGGTGGTGGACCAGAAGGTGGAGTTGGAACTGGATTTGGAGGAGGTTATGGTGGTGGACCAGAAGGTGGAGCTGGTACTGGATTTGGAGGAGGTTATGGTGGTGGACCAGAAGGTGGAGTTGGAACTGGATTTGGAGGAGGTTATGGTGGTGGAATAGGTGGAGTTGGAACTGGATTTGGAGGAGGTTATGGTGGTGGACCAGAAGGTGGAGTTGGAACTGGATTTGGAACAGGTTATGGTGGTGGACCAGAAGGTGGAGTTGGAACTGGATTTGGAGGAGGTTATGGTGGTGGACCAAAAGGTGGAGTTGGAACTGGATTTGGAGGAGGTTATGGTGGTGGACCAGAAGGTGGAGTTGGAACTGGATTTGGAGGAGGTTATGGTGGTGGAATAGGTGGAGTTGGAACTGGATTTGGAGGAGGTTATGGTAGTGGAATAGGTGGAGTTGGAACTGGATTTGGAGGAGGTTATGGTGGTGGAATAAGAAGTGGGGCTGGGGCTAAATATGGAGCAGGATATGGAAGTTCACCTGAAGAAGGTTATGGGGGTGGACCAGAAGGTGGTGCGGGGACTGGATTTGGAACAGATTATGAGGGTGAACAGAGACATAGAGGTGTAGCTGGATTTGAAGCATTTGATTATCAGGGTGGCGGTACTGAGGATCATAGTGAATCAGAAGAATACTCTGATGAAGATAATAGCTGGGTGTGGTCCGGTCGAAAGCAAGATTAAGATGATGCTAATCATTATAGTTTGGTAAAAGAATAGAAATTTTATTTTAAAATATGTAATATTTCTTGTAAGCAGCAATAAGTATGATTAAAATATTGTAATTAAAATAATGCTGTACTATTTCCTATATTTTACGTGTAAAGGTATCTCCACACCTTTAAGTGCAACACCAATAAAATATCAACTTGTCGCGAGTTACCGCTTTGCAGTATAAAAGAGATAACATTTTTATGAGTTTAAAACCAATAGAGATGTCAAATTAATTAAGAACGTTCTTCATCTAATGTAGAAATGAAGGTGCAAACCATATTTTAAACTACATAATTTTACTTATTTATTTGTTCTATAATTCTACTGAATTTTTACAATCGCCACAAAAATATTTCTTGTTTCAAATTTGCGAAAATTCGATCCTTCAATAGAAAATTTGAATTCACGAAGGACGGCGATCACGGCTTGGTAATTACCTCGATGAATTGCTAACATCGGGTTTCCAGGTTCGACTGCGGGTTTGAGTATAAAAATTTCTTGACCGTCTCCGTGCTTCAGTGTGTGAAGGCGAAAGTATCAAAGTGTGTGTATTCGATAAATTTTTAGTGTACGACAGTCAACGAGATTATTGGTTTTAATCACCTACCACTGAACGTGGGAGAAATTCGATTTGCTGTTTTCTTTTCCTGGACTTCTCAATTTATTTACCGGTTGGCCATTGGCGACAATTTAGTGGGGAAGTTCCAGATTGCTTCGTTAAAGGAGGATAAAAACTGCATCATATTTGTTTTCATCTACACATGCATAGGGGTATTCTCTGGAGCCTTACTAATATTCATCAAATTGTATCCTTAAATTTTATTTGATTTGATAAATTTTTCGTTCTATTTATTTTAAGGGTCAAATTATTTTATAATTTACGATTCCCTGCAGATGTGATGTTTGTAAATAAACTTTTATATAGTTAGAATTTTATCGTGACACTGATTTTACTTGAGATTTTAAGATACCTAAAATTTACAGAATAGATCAACAGATCGTAAAGAAGTTAAAGAAGAAAACGAATTAGAAAAACAACTTTTATAAATACCATAGGGATTTTTAGTAGAATTTTAAGAGGGTGAGAGAATTTGGCGTTGTTTCGGTATTTCAGTATCATTGTACGATCATCGGGCAAGTTTAATCAAAGAATGATAATTGCAAATAAAATTAGATTATTTTGTTCGAAATTGAATAATGAAAACTTTATAGAAATAAATATAAAAGTTGATGCGTGAATTTTAAATATAGTAAGAAATAAAGGATAAAGTAATCACAAATAATAAAATAACACAAAATTGAAGAGAAAGGCAAATTACAACAAATCAAACTAGAAATGACAAAAATTACAAATAGTAAAATAACATAGAAACAAATAAAAAGGGTAAGCCTCAAAATAGAAATAATCAAACTAAAAAAAGCGGCAAGAAAAATTTATTAAAACCTTTATTTAAGATTTCCACTTTAAATTTTCCATTTCTTTCAATGAATATTTGATTTTTATTAAAAAAATTGTTTTCTGCTTTTATTTTTAATTATCATTCATTCTTTCACTAATCCGCCTGATGATACCGAAACATTTTAATTTAATTTTTAACCATTCATTACATTTCTTATTAATAATATTTTACTGTTCTGAATTTTATTAAAATTTTTGATTTTGGTTCAAAAATCTATGCATTACTTGTACTATATATTTAAAATTTAATTATTTTAATATAGTTAGAATCAAAGAAATTGGCACATGCGCCATGAATTAAGCTTAAAAAATTAAAATACGTGATTTTTTAACTTTAAAAATTAACCAGTTAATAATAAATCAAAATTATTTCGAATTTCGGATCCAAAATAGTCGAAATCGTTTGTACATCTTTTAGTTTCGTTTGTACCTTTTTCTTATTTGAGATGTTTCAAAATTTGGTTGGGGGCTGGCGAAATGCCAACCTTGTTTTGAATTTTGAATCCAAAATAATTTCAATCGTTCGTGCCTCGTTTGCACCTGTTTATACCTCTTTTATTTTCATTTAAATCTCTTTCGATTTAGAGATATTTCAAAAACGTTTATAGGGGGCTAGGGAAATTTTTAACTTCGGATTCAAAATAATCTCAATCGTTTGTACTTATTTTGCGCGTATTACTTTTATTTTCGTTTGCACCCATATAGTTTTTGAGATATTTATTAGTAAAAACATGTTGACGCGCAAATTGGATTAACGAGATTTCCAATTTGTAAAGTTATTCCATTCCATTAATAATAATTCCTATAATGGCATAAACTTACTTTAATGAAACTGTTTGATATCTAGATAAAGTGATAACAAGTCCAAAGATGCATGTCAATGCCCCCCTCCCTATTGATTTTTTAAATAGAATTGATGACAATCGTTGGAGCATCGCTTGGGCCTCAATGAGCTTCAATTTTTGTCGTTTGAACTTCAAAGGTCGCAGAGTTCATAGCAAACATCGGGGGGGGGGGGGGAGAATGTAGATGTGATCCCGAATTTTTGGGTGAAATTTGTATCAAACCTTAGAACGTCGTATGAGCCTCATAAATGATCTTCCAATCCTTTTCTTTGAACCTCAACCACCGCAAAGTTATTCACGAAATCTGTGGGGTGAAGGAGGGGGAAGGAGGGGGTTAGAGACATGTGTTTCTATTTTACTTTGAATTTTTGCGAAATATAATGTAATCGATAGAGCTCTATAACCATTAATTGAATTGTATTTTCGACACAATTTTCGACAACCCCGAGCAACACGCGTTAACTTCAACTTTGCAGGGTTAAAATTCAGTCATAAAATTTAAAAATTATAATAATTTAGTTGATACTTATAAATTATCATTTTTACCTTTATCAGTTTGGTAAAATAATAGTTACAAAATTATTACTTTTAAGACAAAATTTTATTAACAAAAATTTCAAAAAAATTAAGTTAAAAGTATTTTACAGGATAGTAGACCAGGCACAAAATATTTTCAGCTTAGAAAAGATCTGAGCAAACATGATATTTAGTAGATATGTGTCCAAAAACGAACCCCCAAAAATCCCATCTGGGCTTCTCCCCCAATTGGGAATTTTAGTGTCTACAACTTGGTTGTTTGCCTAGTTATTACGCGCTTATTTTCAATTTTAGGGAAAATTAATGATCTTATTGACCGAAATTGAAAGGGATAAAAATCTCAAATTCACATACGTATCTACCAAATTTGAGTTTGCCTTGATTTTGGAATAAAATGAAAGCTATATATAATAACAAGTTGGAACGTGCTTCAGCAGCGGTTCCTAGGCTTCTATACATACAACTACTTTTCTGGTGTGAAAATTTGTTGTTATTATAATCCGATAATTCGGAACCGAGAGTTATAAACTTAAAAAAGTTGTTATTATCTGGTTATTTTTGATCGCCATATAATGTAACATCACATAATCAGATAATCTGCACCAATTAAATTTTTTGCGATTGGTAATTATCATTTACTATATAAGTAATAACAATCAAACTTTTCCATTCTATTAGAAATTTTACTTCTCTGTAATGTATGGTCCTTTTTTTGAGGTGGACCTTTCTCTTTTATTTATAACTTAACTTCACTAACCACATCAATAAAAAATTATTTTTTCACATCAAAGTAAAACATGTAGTTTATATAGGGTGACCTCTTCGAAAATATCTTTAACTTAGTAAATTTCTTTCGAACATTTGCGTATTTATAAATTGCATTAGCGAATCGAAGCAACGGATTAACAGATTAACGCAATACTATATAGACGAAGTATTTAAAATATAACAACGTATCAGTTGATCAACGTTATGATTGGCTCTGAAAGATGCGGACGGACACGAAGCCAGACCATAAGGCTTCTTTCTATACCTTGTATAGAAGCCTAAAAGTAGCGCACTGGCTACCCAGTTCTTAGACCTCTATACACACAGAGTATTTCCAACACGATTTGAAACGCTCTGTATGATTTTGAATTATGCGGACGGACAGACGGACACGGAGCCAGATCATAAGGATTCTTGTTATACTTTGTATAACATGATCAACGTATCATCGGATCAACGTATCATCGGATGAACGTATCATCGTATCAACGTATCATCGGATCAACGTATCATCGGATCAACGTATCAACGGATCAACGTATTTAAATTTCCTATATAGGTGAAAAATTATGTAAATAAAATATAACTTATATTTTGTCTGCTTACTGGTAAAACCAGGTAACTGACATAACCATAGTTTTGAGATAATAGCGTTTGAAAGTTTGACGTTTAATAACTAAGCAGTATTAATATGTATTGTGTTGTAATTTATTTCTAAGAAGGATTATAGTTTTAGCAATGTCATAATACTTTAAATTAACGTGTAAGCCCCCTTGCCCCCTTGCGGGGAACCCCTTTGCGAGGCGCGGGGCGCGGATTTTTTCATACGGCATAACTTTCGAACGGGGGGAGGTATCAATTAACTTGTTTTACCAGTAGAAAGAGCGCAAAAAACTTAACATGCCGATATATTTAACTCCCCAGTAGACGCAGGTATCACAGTTATATCGCTGTGATACCTCATTTATGTCACAGGTGTGATATCACAAAGTGATATCCACGTGATACCCATGTGATACACATGTGATATTCAGTGACTTACTTGTGATTCTTGTTGATTTATCACCAAAGTGATATCGCTGTGATATCTGATTTGTGTCAGAGATGTGATATCACACTGTGATATCCACGTGATATCCATGTGATATTTTGTGACTTATCTGTGATTGTTGCTGATTTATCACCTAAGTGATATCGTTGTGATATCTTATTTGTGTCAGAGGTGTGATATCACAATATGATATCCGCGTGATACCCATGTGATATTTTGTGACTTATTTGTGATTGTTGCTGATTTATCACCTAAGTGATATCGCTGTGATACCTCAGTTGTGTCAGAGGTGTAATATCACTATGTGATATCTGCGTGATACCCTGTGATACCTCATTTGTGTCAGAGGTGTGATATCACAATGTGATATCCACGTGATACCATTTTAGTGGTTTTAAATATGAAAACTACATGCAAAAAATTAAAAAACAGTTAAAGCAAAGTAACCGACCCCTTGAACAAGTATATAATCGTATAATGGAAACACGGGCTAATAATATAAAATTTGAAAGAGTAAAATACCCGATAATTAATTTTGATCGATCATCATCATTATCTGAGACTTCTACAAGATTTGTTAAAACTGTAGAATACAATGGTTTTTGCATATCTAAGAAAAAACCCAATAATTGCTGCACTATTAAAGGCAACAACGTAATTATCATAAATGATATATTTTCTGAAGAAAAAATATTATATTTCAAAGCACGACTGTACATTAAAAAAGAGTCCTATTTTAAGGAACCTTGTGATTCTCAAATATTTAGTGTATCGCTAGTTAATGACTCAAATTTGTCCGATATTGAAATCATTCCCGCATTACAGATTATCTGTAAATGTATTAAATTCCCTGTGTCGATGTCGGCTAATAATGAATTTGAAAGTTCAGATCATGTTATTATTCCCCTAATCCACAAAATGAGATAAATTAATAAACAAATTGTTAGAACGTTATTTCTGCACGTGTTTTTGTAACCTGTATAACCTTACTTTTGAAATAAAGAAGTTATTTGAAAAGAAATAATAAGAAACAATAATAAGATACACTTTTGTGCAATAAGCGTTACCGTTCTTGGAAAGATTTAATAATCCAATGTTGGAACAAACATGTGCTTTTAGAACACACATGTTGTTTACTTTATGCAGTAGCGGCTCGTGATATTTTAACAGGAGGGGCGCATTAAATAAATTTTGAAAATAAAATTCTTGCCCTACAAGAAACTTTCTCTTTACATTTGTTTACTTTTTATGTGCACTCTCTCTTAATCTTACATTAATTAGGGGTCGTCGTAGGATGCCCTGTATTATGTTTTATAATTTAAAATTCGGATTGTAAAATAGGATTCTTATGACTATTTAAAATGACAGTAGTCAATAGCCCTAGATAGCACAGATGTTAGGGGATGTCCATAAATCACGTGAGGTGTTTTTTTTAAATTTTGACCCCCCTCCCCCTTGGTGAGATTTGGTGAGATGTCGTAGGACTCCCCCCCCTATCTAAATCTCACGTGAGATTTTCCTTATAATTATATACCACTAATAACTACCTAAGCGTTAATACTGATATCTTCTATGTACTACATTTTTTCTGTGAAATAAGCGGAGAAAAATGAGGCTACTAATATACTCGCTGAATTAAAAAGTTGACGTGAGATTTTCTTTAAGCCCAGCCCCTCCCCCTTGGTGAGATTTTGCCGCACCCCACCTCCCCCATTTTACCTCACGTGATTTATGGACGTCCCCTTACAGCGTTACACTCAATACCTGTAGGTCCTAGGTTCGAATATAATAAAATAAATAATAAAATATTTTAAATTAACAAAAATTATTAATATTTTTGCTAATATTACCATATAAACATGAACATTTGGGCATCCCAGTTTAGGCAAAATTTATCCACGAGACGGCGCTTCGTACGCTTTTGGGAGATACGCAACTAGCGTATACTTTTATTTTAAATAAAATAGGTTTCATAAACACGAGTGCAATTATAAAATCAAACGTCAAAATTTTCTTGTAGAGGCCATAAGCTTTCGTTTTTAAATAAAAACGGGCCGGCCCGACCCTGCAAACACGTATTTTGTTGTTTAAAAATTTATATTTACTATAGCAAAACCGTGTTGTAAAGCAATTTTTGAGGAATCTTACAACTTTTAGGACAAATATTTGTCCTTTATAATCGCGGCCCTAAATAAAATAATTATGAATACTTAAATTAAAATTTATTATTACATTTTACATTGAATATTGGTTTCAACAAAAGCAAAACTTTTACGCATTATTTAATTATTTCAAAATTAGTAATATTGTGTAACTAAAATAACGTGTTTAGTTACAATATATAACTAAACACGTGTTTAGTTACAAAATATAACTAAACACGTTATTTTGTACAGTGCAGTCATTTATAGTACTCTGCCGAGTGTGAGTCACAATAGCAAGAATGCTGAATGCAGCAATGCTGAAAATAGTTGCATCAATGGTAAATATAAACAGCCTTATGCATAGTCGTATACTAGTGGCCACTAACTTTTAGTAGCTACTAATTAGACATTTTAAGAGTAGGTATGTACCTATTCCAAGGCACATAATATTTTTTTTAAAATTGTTGATTTTATTTTTGCATTAAACATATATAAAGCTGAGCAAATCACTCACTCATTCATAGTTTTAGTGCGTATAGCTACGAGGGTCGTGGAGAGTTGAAATTTTGCATACCCGTGTGGTTTTACGAGGATTGAACGGGAAAATTGTCCGTTTTTAGATGGAACATTAGGGAGGGGGTGAAATGGCGGTTCAAAGTGGTCCCAAAATTTGAGAATTCATTTTGGAGGGTTGAAATTTTGCAGGCAGCCCCGGGCGACGGTCGAGGGGGCGAAACAAATGTTTTTTTTTCCAATTTTTTTCCGAGCGCTCGGCAAAACGGATCAGCGCGGTTTTTCGTATTTTTCACACTTTTTCCGGGGTTTTCGTCCGATCGACCTCAAATTTTCGGGAGGGGTGGGGGCGACGAAAACTAACAATCGCTTGGGGCCAAATTTTCGAAATTTTGTCCCGTTTCCGTTTTAGGGAGGAGGACGCGTTTTTTTCTTCTTTTGCGCCTGGCTCGCTTATTTTCAGATTAAAGTTTCGATTTTTAGTCTCATTTGGATCCGCCCGAATTTAAATTTGCATTTCTGCAAAAAAAACCGTAGGTCGTAGATAGATTTAGACCGCTAAGCGAGACGACGATTTAAATTACATTTTTTTTGCCGTTTTTTGCGCTACGCCGGGCGGCGTCGAACGGATCGCGAAAAAAAATACGCCGTCATCGAGCCGACCGTATGCCCGACAAAATTTGTGCAAATACTTTTTCTCGAAAAATTCACCGGAAACATACAATTTGACATCTCACATAATTTCGGTAAAATCGATGGGTCCGTGCTAATGAAATAATGATGGAGCAAAAATGTGGAGGCCGCAGGCCGACCCGTGTTCCTAAAAGCAAGTGGGAGGCCGAAGGCCGACCCGTATCCATAAAGGCAAGCGGGAGACCGAAGGCCGACCCTCTTATGCATATAAGCAAGTCGGAGGCCGAAGGCCGACCTGTCTTTTTAAAAACAGGGGGGAGGCCGAAGGCCTCCCCCCTTGGGAGGCCGAAGGCCGACTCGTGTTCGTTTCATCGTTGTCGAGAAGCCAAAGCCAGACCAAACAAACCAAAGTCCTGCATGTACTTTGAAGTGATTTTTTTTGATCGAGGAAGAATAATTTCCCAACAAGTTTTGCATCAAAAATTATTAAAATTGCTCGCCAAATCCAAAGTCGACGTTAAAATTAAACATAAAAAAAAAAATTTTGCGATTCGATTTTGAAGACGAAAGCCTTGGAAATTATTTTGGAAAATTACTTTTGCATTTTATAGCGGTACGATGCGAGAAACGAAAAAATGCTATAAATGCAATTTCGTGCATCTCCGGAATGTGCCTCGGTTGCCGGTAAAAAATTAAAAATCCTCCCGTAAATAAGGACCCTGTGGCCGTTTGAATAATTCTCAAAATTTTCACCTTAAAGCCGTCCGGGCGCTTCGACCATGAAAAAATTTTTAATTTCAAAAACGAATTCGGACGAAAAATTTCGAGCCCCGCCTTTTCGAAAGTAACACTTTTTTTCGTCGGACGTCCGATAAGCTGGCAAATTGCAGAAATGCAAATTTTGAAAAAGTTCGATTTCAAATCGCCACGATTTTGAATCTAAATATTGGGCTCTTTAAACATATATAAAGCTGAGCAAATCACTCACTCATTCATAGTTTTAGTGCGTATAGCTACGAGGGTCGTGGAGAGTTGAAATTTTGCATACCCGTGTGGTTTTACGAGGATTGAACGGGAAAATTGTCCGTTTTTAGATGGAACATTAGGGAGGGGGTGAAATGGCGGTTCAAAGTGGTCCCAAAATTTGAGAATTCATTTTGGAGGGTTGAAATTTTGCAGGCAGCCCCGGGCGACGGTCGAGGGGGCGAAACAAATGTTTTTTTTTCCAATTTTTTTCCGAGCGCTCGGCAAAACGGATCAGCGCGGTTTTTCGTATTTTTCACACTTTTTCCGGGGTTTTCGTCCGATCGACCTCAAATTTTCGGGAGGGGTGGGGGCGACGAAAACTAACAATCGCTTGGGGCCAAATTTTCGAAATTTTGTCCCGTTTCCGTTTTAGGGAGGAGGACGCGTTTTTTTCTTCTTTTGCGCCTGGCTCGCTTATTTTCAGATTAAAGTTTCGATTTTTAGTCTCATTTGGATCCGCCCGAATTTAAATTTGCATTTCTGCAAAAAAAACCGTAGGTCGTAGATAGATTTAGACCGCTAAGCGAGACGACGATTTAAATTACATTTTTTTTGCCGTTTTTTGCGCTACGCCGGGCGGCGTCGAACGGATCGCGAAAAAAAATACGCCGTCATCGAGCCGACCGTATGCCCGACAAAATTTGTGCAAATACTTTTTCTCGAAAAATTCACCGGAAACATACAATTTGACATCTCACATAATTTCGGTAAAATCGATGGGTCCGTGCTAATGAAATAATGATGGAGCAAAAATGTGGAGGCCGCAGGCCGACCCGTGTTCCTAAAAGCAAGTGGGAGGCCGAAGGCCGACCCGTATCCATAAAGGCAAGCGGGAGACCGAAGGCCGACCCTCTTATGCATATAAGCAAGTCGGAGGCCGAAGGCCGACCTGTCTTTTTAAAAACAGGGGGGAGGCCGAAGGCCTCCCCCCTTGGGAGGCCGAAGGCCGACTCGTGTTCGTTTCATCGTTGTCGAGAAGCCAAAGCCAGACCAAACAAACCAAAGTCCTGCATGTACTTTGAAGTGATTTTTTTTGATCGAGGAAGAATAATTTCCCAACAAGTTTTGCATCAAAAATTATTAAAATTGCTCGCCAAATCCAAAGTCGACGTTAAAATTAAACATAAAAAAAAAAATTTTGCGATTCGATTTTGAAGACGAAAGCCTTGGAAATTATTTTGGAAAATTACTTTTGCATTTTATAGCGGTACGATGCGAGAAACGAAAAAATGCTATAAATGCAATTTCGTGCATCTCCGGAATGTGCCTCGGTTGCCGGTAAAAAATTAAAAATCCTCCCGTAAATAAGGACCCTGTGGCCGTTTGAATAATTCTCAAAATTTTCACCTTAAAGCCGTCCGGGCGCTTCGACCATGAAAAAATTTTTAATTTCAAAAACGAATTCGGACGAAAAATTTCGAGCCCCGCCTTTTCGAAAGTAACACTTTTTTTCGTCGGACGTCCGATAAGCTGGCAAATTGCAGAAATGCAAATTTTGAAAAAGTTCGATTTCAAATCGCCACGATTTTGAATCTAAATATTGGGCTCTTTAAACATATATAAAGCTGAGCAAATCACTCACTCATTCATAGTTTTAGTGCGTATAGCTACGAGGGTCGTGGAGAGTTGAAATTTTGCATACCCGTGTGGTTTTACGAGGATTGAACGGGAAAATTGTCCGTTTTTAGATGGAACATTAGGGAGGGGGTGAAATGGCGGTTCAAAGTGGTCCCAAAATTTGAGAATTCATTTTGGAGGGTTGAAATTTTGCAGGCAGCCCCGGGCGACGGTCGAGGGGGCGAAACAAATGTTTTTTTTTCCAATTTTTTTCCGAGCGCTCGGCAAAACGGATCAGCGCGGTTTTTCGTATTTTTCACACTTTTTCCGGGGTTTTCGTCCGATCGACCTCAAATTTTCGGGAGGGGTGGGGGCGACGAAAACTAACAATCGCTTGGGGCCAAATTTTCGAAATTTTGTCCCGTTTCCGTTTTAGGGAGGAGGACGCGTTTTTTTCTTCTTTTGCGCCTGGCTCGCTTATTTTCAGATTAAAGTTTCGATTTTTAGTCTCATTTGGATCCGCCCGAATTTAAATTTGCATTTCTGCAAAAAAAACCGTAGGTCGTAGATAGATTTAGACCGCTAAGCGAGACGACGATTTAAATTACATTTTTTTTGCCGTTTTTTGCGCTACGCCGGGCGGCGTCGAACGGATCGCGAAAAAAAATACGCCGTCATCGAGCCGACCGTATGCCCGACAAAATTTGTGCAAATACTTTTTCTCGAAAAATTCACCGGAAACATACAATTTGACATCTCACATAATTTCGGTAAAATCGATGGGTCCGTGCTAATGAAATAATGATGGAGCAAAAATGTGGAGGCCGCAGGCCGACCCGTGTTCCTAAAAGCAAGTGGGAGGCCGAAGGCCGACCCGTATCCATAAAGGCAAGCGGGAGGCCGAAGGCCGACCCTCTTATGCATATAAGCAAGTCGGAGGCCGAAGGCCGACCTGTCTTTTTAAAAACAGGGGGGAGGCCGAAGGCCTCCCCCCTTGGGAGGCCGAAGGCCGACTCGTGTTCGTTTCATCGTTGTCGAGAAGCCAAAGCCAGACCAAACAAACCAAAGTCCTGCATGTACTTTGAAGTGATTTTTTTTGATCGAGGAAGAATAATTTCCCAACAAGTTTTGCATCAAAAATTATTAAAATTGCTCGCCAAATCCAAAGTCGACGTTAAAATTAAACATAAAAAAAAAAATTTTGCGATTCGATTTTGAAGACGAAAGCCTTGGAAATTATTTTGGAAAATTACTTTTGCATTTTATAGCGGTACGATGCGAGAAACGAAAAAATGCTATAAATGCAATTTCGTGCATCTCCGGAATGTGCCTCGGTTGCCGGTAAAAAATTAAAAATCCTCCCGTAAATAAGGACCCTGTGGCCGTTTGAATAATTCTCAAAATTTTCACCTTAAAGCCGTCCGGGCGCTTCGACCATGAAAAAATTTTTAATTTCAAAAACGAATTCGGACGAAAAATTTCGAGCCCCGCCTTTTCGAAAGTAACACTTTTTTTCGTCGGACGTCCGATAAGCTGGCAAATTGCAGAAATGCAAATTTTGAAAAAGTTCGATTTCAAATCGCCACGATTTTGAATCTAAATATTGGGCTCTTTAAACATATATAAAGCTGAGCAAATCACTCACTCATTCATAGTTTTAGTGCGTATAGCTACGAGAGTCGTGGAGAGTTGAAATTTCGCATACCCGTGTGGTTTTACGAGGATTGAACGGGCAAATTGTCTGTTTTTAGATGGGACGTTAGGGAGGGGGTGAAATGGCGGTTCAAAGTGGTCCCAAAATTTGAGAATTCATTTTGGAGGGTTGAAATTTTGCAGGCAGCCCCGGGCGACGGTCGAGGGGGCGAAACAAATGTTTTTTTTTCCAATTTTTTTCCGAGCGCTCGGCAAAACGGATCAGCGCGGTTTTTCGTATTTTTCACACTTTTTCCGGGGTTTTCGTCCGATCGACCTCAAATTTTCGGGAGGGGTGGGGGCGACGAAAACTAACAATCGCTTGGGGCCAAATTTTCGAAATTTTGTCCCGTTTCCGTTTTAGGGAGGAGGACGCGTTTTTTTCTTCTTTTGCGCCTGGCTCGCTTATTTTCAGATTAAAGTTTCGATTTTTAGTCTCATTTGGATCCGCCCGAATTTAAATTTGCATTTCTGCAAAAAAAACCGTAGGTCGTAGATAGATTTAGACCGCTAAGCGAGACGACGATTTAAATTACATTTTTTTTGCCGTTTTTTGCGCTACGCCGGGCGGCGTCGAACGGATCGCGAAAAAAAATACGCCGTCATCGAGCCGACCGTATGCCCGACAAAATTTGTGCAAATACTTTTTCTCGAAAAATTCACCGGAAACATACAATTTGACATCTCACATAATTTCGGTAAAATCGATGGGTCCGTGCTAATGAAATAATGATGGAGCAAAAATGTGGAGGCCGCAGGCCGACCCGTGTTCCTAAAAGCAAGTGGGAGGCCGAAGGCCGACCCGTATCCATAAAGGCAAGCGGGAGGCCGAAGGCCGACCCTCTTATGCATATAAGCAAGTCGGAGGCCGAAGGCCGACCTGTCTTTTTAAAAACAGGGGGGAGGCCGAAGGCCTCCCCCCTTGGGAGGCCGAAGGCCGACTCGTGTTCGTTTCATCGTTGTCGAGAAGCCAAAGCCAGACCAAACAAACCAAAGTCCTGCATGTACTTTGAAGTGATTTTTTTTGATCGAGGAAGAATAATTTCCCAACAAGTTTTGCATCAAAAATTATTAAAATTGCTCGCCAAATCCAAAGTCGACGTTAAAATTAAACATAAAAAAAAAAATTTTGCGATTCGATTTTGAAGACGAAAGCCTTGGAAATTATTTTGGAAAATTACTTTTGCATTTTATAGCGGTACGATGCGAGAAACGAAAAAATGCTATAAATGCAATTTCGTGCATCTCCGGAATGTGCCTCGGTTGCCGGTAAAAAATTAAAAATCCTCCCGTAAATAAGGACCCTGTGGCCGTTTGAATAATTCTCAAAATTTTCACCTTAAAGCCGTCCGGGCGCTTCGACCATGAAAAAATTTTTAATTTCAAAAACGAATTCGGACGAAAAATTTCGAGCCCCGCCTTTTCGAAAGTAACACTTTTTTTCGTCGGACGTCCGATAAGCTGGCAAATTGCAGAAATGCAAATTTTGAAAAAGTTCGATTTCAAATCGCCACGATTTTGAATCTAAATATTGGGCTCTTTAAACATATATAAAGCTGAGCAAATCACTCACTCATTCATAGTTTTAGTGCGTATAGCTACGAGGGTCGTGGAGAGTTGAAATTTTGCATACCCGTGTGGTTTTACGAGGATTGAACGGGAAAATTGTCCGTTTTTAGATGGAACATTAGGGAGGGGGTGAAATGGCGGTTCAAAGTGGTCCCAAAATTTGAGAATTCATTTTGGAGGGTTGAAATTTTGCAGGCAGCCCCGGGCGACGGTCGAGGGGGCGAAACAAATGTTTTTTTTTCCAATTTTTTTCCGAGCGCTCGGCAAAACGGATCAGCGCGGTTTTTCGTATTTTTCACACTTTTTCCGGGGTTTTCGTCCGATCGACCTCAAATTTTCGGGAGGGGTGGGGGCGACGAAAACTAACAATCGCTTGGGGCCAAATTTTCGAAATTTTGTCCCGTTTCCGTTTTAGGGAGGAGGACGCGTTTTTTTCTTCTTTTGCGCCTGGCTCGCTTATTTTCAGATTAAAGTTTCGATTTTTAGTCTCATTTGGATCCGCCCGAATTTAAATTTGCATTTCTGCAAAAAAAACCGTAGGTCGTAGATAGATTTAGACCGCTAAGCGAGACGACGATTTAAATTACATTTTTTTTTTTTTTTTTTTTTTTAAAGTCCACAAGGTCAAATAATTTTATTGCAGATTCGAATGCAGCTTTATTATATGACCTCGAAGAGGTTATTAGATACCTGTCGTACGACTGCGCAGTGACGCTTAGATGTCAGTCAGAAAGTTTTCTCAAGACCGGGAGAGCTTGAAATTCTCGATATTTTATTACCCTTATGCAGTTATTAAATATGCTTTCAGTATGACCTTGAAAATTTTTTTGAGAACATAGTTATTGACTCTAAAGTAAATTTTACAAATTTTACAAATTTGCCCAAATTAAAGTTCTCGATAGACACCGTCGTTAGCTTTAAATTGTTCTAAAACACATGACCTTGAAAATCATTATTAAGCCGTAAATTTGACGCCAAATCGAAATTTGAATTCGGTCGTCGGATATACAAGAGGATCTTAAATCAGCACTATTCAAAAGCAAATTTCTGACAAAATTTTTATCATAAAATTTGCTGTCGAAGCATAAATTTCAACAAAATGTTACTATTGTTCCATAAAAATTTTCTTAATATTTTTGACATACATTACGAAATAATGACATTAAAATGGAAGATTCTCTTCAAATGCTCTCAAAGATTAATTCAAATTTTACATTTGTATCAGCAGATCTTATACTACCTTCTTTTGTTTCGTCCTGTATATACCAATATTTTAAGGTTAGATAACATTTTTGTGATTTGTTTGTGTGCAATGTCCTTAGTTAATACATAGGTACATGTTCATTTAATTTTAAATAAATTAATTAAGTTAATGTAATTTTTCGTTTATTATACACTTAGTAAAATTTTTTACGTTTCATTTTAGCTTCCTATGATGGATTCCCCAGCAGACATGGAAAGCTGATGAAATTTAGTCATTATAATCTACTTATTCTTCGTATACTTATTATACAAAATGCCACGTTAAATTTGATGGAAATTTTAATTATTTTTAAGATACATTTAGAAATAATAATGTTATTTTAAGTTGAAAAATTTTCTTCAAACGCTCTTGAAAGATTAGAGCTCTGAAGCCGACCCATAACCCAACTAACAAGTGGGAGACCAACAGCCCACCCGTATTATTAAAAGCAATCGAGAGATCAACTCACATTCGCTTCACCATTGATTGAGATACCAAATCCAGAGAAAAGAAACCCAAAATCCAACATGCACACCGACATTTAACTATGAAATCCTGTTAAGGTCCAACAAACCAATCGGTAAACCTATGTACATATAAACAATCCGAGAGCAACAGCGAAAACGTAGGCCTCTCATTTTTAAACTTCATTTTTTACTATATTATAGATATCACGTTTTATACTCGAGGCAAGAAAACCTGGGGGAACAGAGACGTTCCTCATACCAAGAATTTCTTTTCTCTTCACGACAGGACGACACGGCATAAATATGAGCCGCAAGCAATTTCCAATCAAGTTGGCTTATGGTATGACCATTAACAAATCCCAAGGCCAGACGCTGGAACGAGTCGGAGTCGATCTAAGAAGTGACGTTTTCGCACACGGCCAATTATATGTTGCTCTTGGCCGTGTTAAAAGAAAAGAAATGGTAATTATTTAACTTGAAACGCTTTAATTTATTTCAAGTTCATAATATTCACAATTGTTTATGTAATATTTTATTATTGATAGTGCTAATATTTTTTTTTCAGATAAAAATCTTGGTGCCGGAAAAACGGGTAGAAGCAGATGTGCCCCACACAGTTAATGTGGTTTATCCACAATTATTTTTTATATAACATTGATTGGTAAGTACAAGAACAATAAATTTGCCCTTCAAATGAATTTGATCAAATAAATCCTTATGCGTACTAATTTTATTATAGCATTTGATATATAAAATCTATGATTGCTTCCACCAAAATATCAAACGATTATTCCATTAAAACTATACCGAGTGCGCCAATTAATAATTAATGTCCAGCACGTTATTTGGCTTAATAGAATCAACTATTGATGCTAAAGGCATTAGTTCAAATCCAGCAAGAATCAATCTTCTTCCAACTTTATCTCCTTTGATATCACTGCAATATGTGACATCAGAATAATAAAATTGTTCATCCTTCGACTGCATAATGCTCGGATTTGTTAGGCTTTCTGGCCGGGTAGAGCATGATCTAAAGGCCACCCATCGACTGCACTTAACACTGGCGTAATGCAAATCATGTAGATTTCTCAGAGCTTGGTCGGAAGTCCCTGAATGCACCTGCCTCTGTTGAGAAGTTCCAGTCAGGTGGTGTGAAGCCAAGAGACCACCTAACGGCTACGATCATACCTAACAATGTCGACACCATGACTCAGTCTGAGGATGAACAACAAAATTGGAAGTAGTGAAATGAATCCGATAAAGGACGTCCTCTAACCACCCGTGCCGAACTTGAATGAAACGACAGGAAAACGAAAGTGACCTCTCCCGCAAGAACTGACCGAGACTAAACAGCAAAAATGATGGAAATAATACTATGAAGATCCTGATTCTAGATAATAGGGGGGTGAGTTTAGTGGGTGAAGTCCCACACTACCAACTCAGATAGAGTTGGTGTCTCGTACGAGATTCTCACCTCCCAGCATACGCTAAAAAAAAAACAAAAAAAAAAAAACTATACTTGCCCTTACTATGACGGGAATGTCGAACAATTATTTCTACTAATCCTATAATCGCCTGTACTAGACTATTATATTAGCACTACATTATAGAGATTGCAAAGTTTATAATCAATCAACAAGCCTATAAACTTTTTATACACTTTAAACCTTTTACATTTCATATACTATATTCAATAGAAACCGTAAACAGATTTGTGTTTTCATAAACAATTGGAAGGCTAATCCGTACACTTTAAATACAAGTAAGACGCTGAAGACCGCCCGCTTTTCGTAAAGGCAAATAGGTGGCCGAACGCCGAACCGTATTCTTATAAGTAGAAAGCCAAAGACCGACCCGTATTCTTATAAGTTGGAGGCCGAAAGCCGACCCGTATTCTTAAAAACAAGTGGAAAACCGAATGCCGACCCATATTCTTAGAAGCATGTGGAAAGCAAAAGCGGACCATCCATATTCTTCCCAGGTAACACAACTGGTGTAAATGACGTCATTTGTACGTCATTATGACGTCGCCGACGTCATAGTGACGTACAAATGACGTCATTTACACCAGTTGTGTTACCTGGGTTATAAGTTGGATGCCGAAGGCCAACATGCATTGTTAAAAGCAAGAGAGCGGCCGAAGGCCGACCCGTATTCTTATAAGTTGGAGGCCGTAGGCCGACACGCATTCCTAAAAGCAAGAAGGCGGCCGAACGCCGCCAGTGGGAGGCCGAAGGCCGACCCGTATTCTTATAAGTTGGATGCCGAAGGCCGACCCGTATTCTTAAAAACAAGTGGAAAACTGAATGCCGACCCGTATTCTTAACAGCGTGTAGGGGGGGGGGAAGCCGACCATATTATTAAAAGCAAATGGGAGGGCGAAAGCCGACAAGCATTCTTAAAAGGAAGTGAGCGGCCGAAGGCCGCCAGTGGGAGGCCGAAGGCCGACCCGTATAATTAAAAGCAATCGGGAGGCCGATAGGCCGACAGCGCGGCCACGGGCCGCGCGCCTCGCAGAGCTAGCCACGAAAATCGGCCGAAAGGCCGATTTTCAAGTGGCTAGTTTTACATTATAATTAAAGAGCAAAATATTGAGCTTTAGGTATCTTTCGATGCGGAAGAAAAATCTCTTTCGATTGGATCATTTAGTTTTATATCCAAATGAATAATTAAATTACCAAATAAATAATAGTAAACGTCAGAATTAGTATAATTTACTAAAATGACAGTACTAACTTTTTAATTTAAAAAAACCATGGATACCTACATATTATTAGTGGCTACTAACTAGTAGCCACTAAAGTACGACTATGCATAAGGCTGTAAGTGTTTTAAAAAGTTTTACATTGATAATATTCAACATTATTTTTTGCAGAAACCTGCAGAAATCTTGCCATCGTGGTAGAACAAACCGAAGGCCAAATCACATCCCCAGTGCAGGGAATATCTATGGAAGGTAATATTATATTTGTGAATTAAAAGAAATTTGACATTTTTAACCTGTTAATATTTTAGAACATTTAAAATTAATTTATAAAGCGCTTGCGGACATTAAATTACAAGTAACGTCAGTGCAAGAGCAACTGCACGTTTAGAACGATACCAAGCCACGGAGAAAGCACATAAACAAAATTTTTTTGGTGAGTAATATTTATAAACTATGATTATTAGTGACTAGTGAGGCAACAAGTGGAATAATTAAAATTTTATTTTATTACAGATTCCGTGAAAAGCAGATTTCCAATTACTGACGATGAGCTGGAAAAAGAAACAGCTAAATGGTTTCGGTACGCGCTTCAAAGGAATCAGAGCTGAATCTCGAAGTGTCAAAAATAAAAATACCGATGAAGTACAAAATGTGCAACATTTATAAATTTTTGCAGTTAATAAAGATTTATTAGATTAATCATAAAATACTTGTCATAAATTTAACCTTTGTCCTAATTATTGCCCAAAATCAGTGTAATCCTTGAAATAATATGTCGGTCGTGTGATAGCAATACAACGTGTTTGCGATACTTCAGCCACTTTTGTTATGATTAAAAAAGTCGCAATAGTATCACAAACACGTTGAATTGCTATCACACGACCGTCACAAAAAGTCGCCCGAATATCACCAGAGAGTCACATGCGTATCACATGAACAATCACAAAAAGTCACAAAAGCGTTGTATTGCTATCACATGACCGTCACAAAAAGTCGCCCGAATATCACCCGAGTCTCACATGCGTATCACAATAGCGTCACTAAAGCATCTCAATATCACTGAGGCGTGTGAATGCGTGTCACAGTGATATCGCTAAGGCGGACATTGATGCATACTGGTGATGCTACGGCGACATCACAAATATGTGTCGCAAGGATATCACTGTGATTTAACAGTGATATCACAGTGATATAACAGTGAAATCACTGTGATACTACACTGTGATATCACTGTGATATCGGTGAGGCTGACATTAATCCATACTGGTGATGCTAGGGTGATATCACTGCGTCACAAATCCATGTCACAGTGATATCACAGTGATAACTCTGCGTCGACTGGGATAATGGCCACCTAACCCAAAACAGCGTTGTCCGAAGTCGTTTTGTCTATGGTTTCCCTAAATACCGTTAATACATTTTTTTTTATTTACCCAGAATATTTACAATCTGTCTTTAACAATAAGTAAATGTATTGACGATTTCCTAAGGAGACATATTTAAGTGAAATCCCAGTGGTTTCCACCCTTATGGTATTAATTCACATGAATTCAGTTTTGTACAGGGTAATCTAAGTTATACCATCGAGTATCTTCAATGTTTAAGCCTGCTTCTTAAGTCTTGAGGTTTGAGTCTTCTCAGTCTGCGCTTGCCTTCCCTGTGTTGGTCTTCCATCAAGCCCATTGCTAGTTTGTTTGGATGTGCACTAAGTCTGTTTTTATATTTTGTGACTTTCTGCTTTTCACTCGTTAACGAAAACAAAAAAGTAATAACCCGGCAAATGGTTATTAAAAAGTACGAGCCTTCTTCACTTCACCTGCCCTTTTTCGTTGATCGTTGCTGGAGAGTACGTATCGGCTTAGCTCTGTATTTTCAATACTAAGCACCGAGAGCTGGGTTCTCCGGAGAGATTCGTAGGTTCTTAAGAAATACCACCTTACTTAATAATTACTTCCTTGAGGGCGCCATGTCTCGGTACTGAGCGTTCGAGGTCCTAGTTGCTCATACCCAGACAAAAATTGTAAATAAAAATGAAATAAAACTGACTATTTGATTTTGGAACAACACACATTTAATCGAAAATAAAATTGCGGGAAAAATATAAACAATGGAACAAACTCTTAAATATACACATATAATGATTATTAAATATGAAAAGAAAATATTATTTATTTACACAAAATAGACTGATGGTGCAAAAGTCATCTCATCCGGATCGAGCCTAGCATCGATGCGAATTCATCTTAATAAAAAGATAGCGTTTACAATTACGCAGTAAAACTGTATAAAACAGGCTAGTAAAGAATTTTAGCTACTGAAGATAGTCAAAAATTAAATAGTTAAATAACGAGTATAAATTAGCTATTATTTACTGAAGGTATTAATAAATTTTAACAATTTACATATGGAACAATTCTTTAATAAACTTACGGTTTTTGGTGTTACGTTCAATAAAAATTATACGATAAACGGTGACATGTCTCCTTTTCGCATTATTGTCAACAGAAATTCTGCTGGTAAGATTAATCTAGAACAAAATTCAAGAAGAGCACACATGTAAAATTGTTATTAAGTTGCAAAAGATAGCTGTTGTTTGAAATTGAAAAATACGTTAATTTATTCGTTATTTATACGACCACGTTTCTGCTAGGTGTTGTCAGCTGCGTGAGATGGTATCGCAAATGTTACACACAAAGTAAAGATTGATCGGACCATATGTTCGCCAACTTGGACATCTTGATTTTAAAGTTGGCTAAAATTTTCTTAGTTGACGACAAATGCAAGTTTCTTACTTGGGGCCTTGATTGGCCCTCCGGGTTGTTCGTAGTTACCGGGGTTGGAAAGCATTGCAAAAAAAGGTAGCCCCGATTTACGACAGCGATGTTTTGCCTAAAGTCGGATTGGGAAATTTGCAATTTGTGCATTAACCATGTTCCAATCTGAACGGCGCCTTCACAAATTCCCATATTCAAAGGGTTCGACCGAAGTATTGAACGTCTGAAACTCCAAAAGTTCCCATATTCAAAGGATATCGATCGCAGTATTGAACGTTTGAAATTTACGTGAAAACACAAATTCTAAAATGGCGTGGCGTCCTTTGTATTGCAAAGTTCAAAAATGGTTTATTGATCTTACGGATCATTTGATGTAGAAAAAGTTCCATCACAACCCGTACCATATTTACTAACGTCACTTAAAACTAGTTTAAACAAAATTCTCTCCGAAAAAACTAACGAAACTAAAACTTTCGTCGGAGCTCCTAAAAACTCTCGCCATTCTGCGATGGCTCTATTTGCCGACCTCTAGTAAACCATCGCGCACGTCATTCCTGACCATTAGATCAAAAATCGATCGTATTGGTCGGTTCAGAAATGCACTACTCTCGATATTACTAGAAATAAAGCGGAGCCTCTGTTAAAAAACAAAAGTGACTTTTTTAAAAAGGAAAATCAAATATGTCGACAAATAAAATTTGTCGACGTAAAAACAAGCGTAACAAAAGATTGTTACAATTTATCGCTGAAGGAGACAATTTCCTCCTTCACCGTAGGTATAGCCAGATCTTTCCTTATGATCTCGTTTGTAACGAACCATGGGGCGTCGACCAGGTTTCTGAGCATCTTTGATTGAAATCGTTCGAGTATTTCTATATTGGAGTTGGATGCAGTGCCCCACAGCTGTATGCCGTACGTCCAGATGGGTTTGATTATTGCTTTGTATATTAATAACTTGTTTTCCAGGGAAAGTTTGGAGTCTCTACTTATCATCCAATACATTTTATAAAATTGTATATTTAGTTGTTTTCTTTTCGTCCATATATGTGTTTTCCAGGTTAGGCGCCGGTCCAGGTGCATGCCCAGGTACTTTACAGTTTCTGTCTGTGGGATCTGTTTTCCGTTCAAAGTCACTGGAGGACAAGTCTCCTTCCGCAGTGTAAACGTAACGTGTGCGGACTTCGTCTCGTTTGCTTTTATTCTCCAAGTCTTGAACCATTTTTCTATTTTGTGTAGGTTTATTTGTGTTAGCTCAGATGCAAATATGGGGTTGATGTGTGATGTCATGATGCCCGTATCATCCGCAAACGTAGCCGTAGTGTTTTGTGCCATTGTTGGTAAGTCTGAGGTGTAGAGTAGGTATAAGGTCGGCCCCAGGCCGCTTCCCTGCGGTACTCCAGCCTCAACTGGATAAATTTCTGTGTATACTTCTTGATATCTGACAAGAAAGTGTCTATTGCTGATATAAGATTTAATTAGTTGATATAAAGCGTAGGGGAGCATCTTTTTTAGTTTATATAGCAATCCTTGGTGCCAGACCTTGTCGAATGCCTGTGACACATCCATGAACACCGCCGAGCAATATTTTCTCTCTTCTAGATCCGTATTGATTTTTTCGACTAGTCTATGGACTTGCTCTATGGTTGAGTGTTTCTCTCTGAACCCGAATTGGTGATCGGGTATGAGTTGTTTTGTTTGAAGGATTTTCTTCAAACGTTTTGACAGTAGTTTTTCAAACACCTTCGATATAACTGGGAGCAGACTTATAGGTCTATAAGACGTCACCTCCTCTGGATTTTTACCTGGTTTTGGGATCATTATTATTTCTGCTACTTTCCATTGAAGAGGGAAGAAGCTCAATCTTAACGAAGAATTAAAAGTGATGAATTTAATTTCTTTCATTGGTAGTTCTTGCAAAATTCTACCAGTTATTAAGTCGTAGCCTGGTGATTTTTTGTGGTTAATTTCTTTCAATATAATGTTCTTTACTTATTTTATTTTGAATTTTTTTATAGGAAAATCCATTTGGTGGGGCACTTCTAAAAATTCGGTTATTTTTCTTTCCTCTTCATTGCTTATTTCAGATGGGAAGGGTTGAAAAACTTTTTCTAGATGCTTTGCGAACACTTTTGCCTTTTCCTCATCAGTTCTAGTCCATTTTCCATCTTCTGACCTGATTGGTGGGAGTCTGTGGTTGTTTTATTCTTCTAGTCGCCCTCCACAAAGAATACTCGGTGGCCTCCGTTGAGGTTAAATTTTCCAGGTGTCGTTGAATAGCTGCATTTTTTTCTTCATTTATTAGATTTTTAAGTTCTTTAATGGCTTTATTGAACTTTGCTTTGTCGTGTGGAGATCTTGTTGTTTGCCAGTTTTTTCGCAATTGACGTTTTTCAAGTATTTTAGCTTTAATAGATGTAGAACAAGTTAGTGTTTTTCTAGTCGCTTCGTACTTCGGAGTGACCTCCCATGCGGCTTCCTGCAATTTTATGTTAAATTTTTCCACTGCTGTTTCAAGTTCTTCTTCAGTTTTTAATAGTATATTAGTGTTGATTTTCTCCTTTAGGATATTTCTAAATTCATTCCAGTCCGTTTTTTTATTATAAAATGATGGGTATGTTTGTTTTCCTGTTAACAGTGAACTGGCTGTAACTATTATTGGCGAATGATCTGAAGATAGGTCCAAGCTGGAGTCGGCTTTGATGTTGTTTGCATTTATTCCTTTAGTTACGCAAAAATCTATCAAATCAGGGATCTTTCTTCGATCTGCAGGCCAATAGGTGGGCTCTCCAGTTGACACCGTTCGTAGGTTGTCTTTTTTCAGGGCTAGGTAAAGCTGCCTACCCTTCGGTGTTGGATTTTGTGATCTAGAGCCCCACCACGGGTGTTTAGCGTTAAAGTCTCCTCCCGCAATAAATCTATTTCCAAGCGTTTTGAAGAATTGTGTAAATTGCTCTTGTTTAATGGTGTATTTAGGTGGACAGTAGATAGCTGTGAGTGTGATTGGACCAATGCAGTCTTCTACGGTGACGCTGGTTGCCTGCAAGTATACTTCTTTGAATTGTTCTTGTTCGCTGTGTTTAATTGATGATTTATTACTGCAGTGCCCCCATATGCCGCTCCGTCCGGGCGCTGGGTGTTGTATATTTCGTATCCTGGTATTTTTAGATGACTCTTTTTAGTGAAATGCGTCTCAGAGATCATCATTATGTCAATGTTCAAATTAGTTAGAAATGATTTAAGTTCTGGTACTCTTTGAGCCAGACCGTTGGCGTTCCAGACTGCCATTTTTAGTGTGGGGATCATTATGGCATTTTTGTGATAAGGGCTGTGAGTAAATTTAGTATGGTATCCATTTTAGTCATTAGTTGTGTCAGCATCGCTTCAAGGGTATTGTTAGTTTGATGTGTTTGTGATGTTGGTATTTGTTGTGGGTAAATATTTCTATCCTGTTGTTGGGCGTTATTAGGTTGTTGTTGTTGAGAGTTTCCAAGTTGGCGATTGCCTCTTGCTTGTTGCGCATAAGATCTTCCTATTATAATGTTTGACGTGTTACTCTGTTGACTATTTATTAACTGTTTGTTTCTTAATGGAGGGTACATTTTTTGTATCAGCTGCTTTCGTATGATACAACCTTTGTAGTTGGCAGGGTGCTCCCCACCGCAGTTACAACACTTGACCTCTGGTCCTCTTTCCTTTCTTGGGCAGTCCTTAGAGAAGTGTTTTTGTAAGCACTTCATACAGTTAGGAGTTTTATTGCAATAAGTTTTGGTATGTCCATACGCCTGACATCTTGCACATTGTGGTATGTCTCTTTTAGTATGTGGCTGCTCAAAAGTTATTATCGAATGCTGAAGATTTCTTATTTTGTAAATGTCTTTGTTGTTTTCTTTGGATTGTAGCTCTACTAGAAATAGGGGTAGTGGGGCTTTAGCTGAGTTCTGCATATTTGTGATTCTTAATACAATGTGATTGTAGGTTTCTATTTCCTGTTTTAGATTTTGTATGTCGATCTTAGAATGGATGCCGCGTAAATCCACCTTAAAGCTTCTGTCCTGTTTTTTTTATACGTATGGAATTCTGTGTGTTTTTTCTTTAGAGCCTCGACAACCGGCAAGTACGCCTCCGCTGTGCCCAGTTGAATTTTAACTTGATTATTGTGTAATATTTTTAGGATATAATTGTCTTTTGCCATTTCATCTAGCAATTTGTACAATGGACTTATGTTTTCGACTCCACTTACAAATATTGGTGGTACTTTTTCAACTTTTTTGGGGGCATTGCTTGTCTCGCCGTTTCCGGGTTCAACTTGATCCCGTTCTAGTGGGTCAAATCGATTAGAAGTACTTACCGGCTGGCTTAGCCAGTAATCACTCACAAAGGTTTGCCGTTTAGCTTTAATATGTTCCCCCGGACTGCCTCTTGATCGTTTTCTATTATGGTATGTTTCCCACTCCTGTGGAAGTGGTTCGTGACTCAATGATTCTAAGTAATTGACTGGTTCCATCCATCGTTCACTGCTCAAACTGAAGGACCAAACGATCATCAGGTTTGCGTGGGTAAAGGCTCATTGCGGCATTGAAGGGAACGAGGTTGCAGACCAATGTGCCAAAGACGCGGCTGTTTCACACAGTCGCATGGCATACAACCAGTTCCCTCTTAGCTATGCAAGAAGGGTGATTCGTCTTGAGGCGGCATGTACTTGGGATACCGAGTACAGAAATGCCGTCCAAGGTTCGACCACCCGGCAGCATTTACCTACGCTACATGATGTTCGCTTGTTCCGAAGTGCCGTTGATACCTCCTTTGAAATGACGCAGGTATTGACGGGTCACTCGTTTGCGCGCGAGTATCTATACAGATTCAAGATCAGTCCTGTTGACGTGTGCCCCTGCGATTCAAAAAGTAGGCAGACTCTGCATCATTTATTGTCTTCCTGCCCGAAATACGTCCAACAACGCCATACCTACACTTCACATTGTTCCTTTTTAAATATTTCACCTTTTACAATTTCTGAAATCATATCAAATAAATTCATCACCCAAATTTTTATAACTTTCTGTAAATCAATTATCAACACTCTAAAACAATTTAACACCCCCCCTTAGTCTGTCTAAAATGGATTTATGCCCCACTGATGTTACATAAATAAAAAAAACTGTTAAACTAACCAAACCCAGTTCAAATTTAAATTTAGATTAAAATTCAAACAACTTCAAATTTATCTTAAATTTTAATTTTTGTCTTTTACCCGCTGCCGTTGTAATGCTCGTTTTTCTTTCTAGTTATAATTTAATATTTATCCAGTTATTAATTAACATATTTAATTCATCAACATTAATTTCACCAATATTCATCACCACCATTTTAGTTCAATCAATTATTGTTAAGTTTTTTTTTTATTGTTAAGATTGTATCGAATTGCATGAATATACTCTCTCTCTCTTGAGAGAAAACAGAAAAAAAAATTGACTGGTTGCTGATATTGAGAATCGGTATTGAGATTTAATTCAAGAAGCTGTCCAACATTGTCACCATCAGGGTTTCCAAAATTATTGTTAACAGCGTTATCGGTGGGAGTGTTTGAGGTTATGTCTCCTCCTTCGCACCTAAAACAGTTCCATTGATTAATTTTTCCGTTAATATTAAGTTCGTTTAATGAATCCAGTGGCATCTCGATACACCTTATGTGATAATGCGATCCACATTTTTGTTTGCATTGGATGCAATCCTCGTATCGCGTAACAGCTCTATTACACACTCCACACAACAACATCGTTCAGGGCCGGACTGTTAATACATAACTATGCAATAATTACAAGTAAGTTTTTTAGGAAAATTCTGTACAGATAATATGCACACGAATGCAACTGATGAATCAAAAACATGAAACAAAATCTTATTATGCCCAAAAAATTTTTAACCACAAAACAAGTTGCTAATTCGATCTGCCATGAGAACCCCCATCTCGAACTGAAGTGTATTACTCTTCCCGTGGTTCGGAGTCCACGTCAAACAAGTTAGTCCTCTGTACCCATGTCAAAAAAATGATTCGAACGCACATCACAGGCATAGAAAGAGAAGGGTCACGACGCTTTTGTCAAAGAGGCAAATAATAGCAAAAATTCATTTATTATTTGGAATTCTAAATTATAAAGTTTAACAGTTTAAATAGGTTATTTAACCAGCTATAAGCAGGACGGATTTATATTGTATTATTTTATATTAGGTATAATATTTTTTTCCACGTGGATTTATGGATAAAACTCGCAGCTATAAAATTAAAAAAGTTTATTATCCAATCAAATACAAATTTTTTAAAAAAAATATTTCCTTATTACCAGTTATATACCTACCTAATAATTAATTAAAATTTCCATTTCACAATTGCAAATAAAAAAACTATTATTTTAAAATAAATTTTTTATTATTTTTCATCTATTATTTTTTATGTTGTTTTAATGCAGCCTATAAAGGGTTTAAATTTCGCTATACTTATTTTTCAATTACGTATTACTAGTCGCGATAACATGGAGGTATTTATAATATTTTTTGCGTATAATTTTCTCATGGCATTTGCTCAAGGAAAACAGAGCAATACATTTCAAGAACTTAATGGCTTTAAAGGCGAAACCCAAGATATATTTTCTATATACACAACTATTGCGTGTGGTAAGTTTAAAGCACGGTGTATAATAGATTAGGTGAGGTTACAAGCACTGCTTGCACATGCCGCGAAACTGGCCGGCTATGTTAGACAAGGACAGACAACCTGCCGCTAGTGGTGCTTGATTTATGCAGTAAATGAGCGATTTTTGACGCTATTTTTCGGTTTTCTCAGAATATCAATAACAAATATTTATCTCTCCGGTTGCATTCGATAGGTTTTTACATTATCTACAACTGCCTCATTTAACTTTTTTATATAGGATGCTTTGTTTTTTCTTAAATCGCAAAAAACCTCAAAAATTGGTAGTTGATTTATACAGTAAGTTGAATTACTTTAAAATGTAATACTATTACATTTTAAAGTAATTTAATTTATAATTTCACATGTTAATAACCCAAAATATATTTATATATTATTTTAATTCTAGATTTATGCAGTAGTTGAAATGTTGTCATAATTATAGTACCATCATACCTTCAAGAAATAAATGAACAACTTAAGTACAAAATATTTATTCAATTTTAGTTTAGGCACAATTCCAAACAATATTAGGTATTACATGCGAAACGTTTATCAATTATCACTATTGTGTGAGTTATCTTAAAGTCCTACTTAAGCGTATTACTTACTATAAAAAACTGAAAAGTGAACAAAAACTTTTTAACAAAAAAAAGGAAACCAGAAAGAAAAAAATAAAAATAATTAGTCTTAATAATAATTAACATCCTAAAGTAATGTAAGTACAACATTTTCATGTTGTTTTGTTTTGATTATATTTTTCTTTAAAGTAATTTAATGATCGAAACAACGAAGCTTTAAACAACGAAACTTTATCGTTATTGCTATTGTATCCACTAGTACAATTAGGCGCAAAACAACACCATCGAGACATTGCCAAAAACTAATACAAAGCCGTTTATATTAGTCTTAAATTGCCTTAAAATGCACTGTAATGCATGCAGAACTAATGCATTGTGTATTTTCGCAAGGCGCTTTGCCCATCTCTGTCGATAACGTCTCTCTCGCACACAGACTACATTCGCGGCATGAAAATATCTGATGAAAACATACGCCGTCAGCTCACCTAATCTATTATACACCGTGGTTTAAAGATAACTTTTCTGCAGTTTTAAATATTTTTTTCAAGGTCAAGGTGTACATGGTTGGAGTTGTGGATCTCTTTGCCATTGGAATTGCCAAAACTATTATATTGTTTTAGGCGAAAGATTATTTGACGCATCGGGTAAGAACAACAATTTATTATTGTAATAAAAAATAATTTATTATTAGAATAATATAACAATAAATTATTAGGCAAGAACGAAAAAAGAAAATGTGTAGGAGACAAAATAGGAAAAAGTAATGCCGAAGTAGAAAATGAAATAAAAATATCACAAGATTTAAGTGATACATTGAGAAGGACAAATTGTGAAGTTCATCTGGAAAACTGTGCGATAAAATTGAGGGAAATAATAAAACGCAATGATATATTTGAAGAAGATAATTATGATAACAATAGATATAAATCTTTTACTAGAGATAGACTAGGAAAAGATCGCAGTAGCAAATTTGGAATGGGGTTAGGATTTTCCCTGCTGGGAGCAGGTTTTAGAGCTAGATTTAGTAGAGGTATGGGGATGGGATTTGATACTCCTAAGAGACGAAAATTCCATTTTAAATCCCTAACAGGGAAATGCTGTTATGGTCTGTTAGTGTAGATACTACAAAGAAAGAACAAATGGAAAAAGAATTATTTTGAAAAATGTGTCTTTATAGTAACAATAAAATCATTACATCACATAATCGACGCTTTTATTGATAAACCTTAATTATAAATTAAGCCTTCTTAATTTTTAACCCCTCCAATGTTGTTATCAGACGTCCTTTTAGGCTTCTATACAAAGTATAGCAAGAAGCCTTATGATCTGGCTCCGTGTCTGTCCGTCCGTCCGTCTGTCCGTCCGCATAATTCAAATCTAATTTATATACTCGTATTAAGATAGGTTACAAAAATATTCTGTGCTTTAAGATTGTAATTTTTATATACATTTCAAATTGGGTTGTGCAAAAATTTTGTAATTTTTAACCTTATAGTATACTTGATCCGATGATCTGACCGATCAAGGTATCAACGGATCAAGGTATCAACGGTTCAAGGTATCAACGGATCAAGGTATCAACGGATTAAGTTATATCAAAGTAACGAATAAAATTTATTGTCATATTTTATAGCAAGAAGCCTTACGATCTGGCTCCGTGTTTACAGTTGTCACGCCATTCGTTTTTCACCTTTTCCCTTGCATCGAAAGATGTTCTTTTGATATTGCGTATCGGCGTCTTTCTGATGTGCTTGAACACTTGGTCAAAAGTGTTTCCACTTTCGAAGAAATTGAAAATTGCTGGTGAAGTGGAGATATTGGATTCTGCGCAGTCGATTTTTCTTCTCTTGGTGTTCACCAGAAAAGAGTCTCCCAATTCCTCTTCTAAACGACGTTTTACTCTTAAGAAGGTTGACATTACGATGGTATAATTGAAAATTGTATGAAATGATAAAATTGTAGCGAAAATATTTGATGATCATTTCATTAATGTTCCAACCTATATAGATATTTCCGTTGATCCAATGGTACGTTGATCCAATGATACGTTGATCCATTGATATGTTAATACATTAATTTATTAAATTGTGGGTGATGGAAATATTGGACAGTTGCTTGATTGAAAGCAGTTAGTAGATGATGAATTTAGTAGATTATAGAATACTAGGGGTGCTCCGCCCCCCTGGCCGCCTTCGGCGGCCCAACCCCCTTGGGCCGCTTCGCAGCCCAATATTCCCGGCCGGTTTACGGTTGAACCACCCCCATTGGATTTTGGATTTCGGGGGAGGGGGAGTGGCAAGTATTAACCTGCACGCACTTAGGCCACTCTACCGGACCCATTGTACTGCTTCCACTTTGTTGCTCACCCCCAGCCTGACCCACAATGTCGACACTGCTAAGTATGACCGCAGCCGTTAGGCGGTCTCTCGCCCTCACCACCGACCAAAACTCCCCAACAATGGCCGGCACCACGAACCAGGGACGTCCGTTCGATGACCGAGTTCTGAGAAGTTCCGCGATTGCGTAGTCGATGGGGAGTAGGGGTGAATTTTTTTTATTACCCTGTTTGACATATTAGATCAGCTCAAATCAGGGGGACCGCCGGTTTAACGTGCCCTCCGAAGCACGAAGACGGTTCATTGGAGGAAAGAAAGTCCGAAAGAAAATTGACTCCTACTGGACTCGAACCAATGCCTTTAGCATCAGTAGTCGATTGCTCTAACTACTCGGCCAATGACCTTCTTGGCCACCCCCATTTCGCCACCTCGTAATTCCATATAAATGAGAAATCTTGCGAGTTATAAAACTTCTTTCCATACGACATTTTTTTGTTATCTCGCTTGTACTTTGAATTTGTATTCCATCCTTTGCTCGACATCTTGATATTGCTACATATAACTGTCCGTGACTAAACAAAGGCCTATCGTCATTTATACCAACTTTGCCAAAGCTCTGCCCTTGACATTTATTTATAGTTATAGCGAATGCCAACACTATCGGAAATTGTCGTCTATGTAGTACAAATGGTAATCCGCTTGCAGATGTATCGCCAGTATCCAATTTGGATCCTGGCGATAATTTGGACAGTTTAACTTTTCCATTATGACATAAACTTTTCTTGCAAAATTCATTTTTCCAAAAAATAGCATAACAATTTGTACATTTCTCGGTCATTTCACCCGCATCATGAGGAGTTACGATTCCAAAACAGTGACCAGATCTGTCGATGATCGCTGTAGCGCTCTTCTTTTTGTGCTTCTTTCAGTTGAAGGTTTTGCTGGTGGTTTTAATGTTGAAGGTTCTTGTTCCTCTTGTAGTTGTACCGATTCTAAAACAGTGGCCAGATCTGTCGATGGTTGCTGTAGCGCTCTTCGTTTTCTGTTTCTTTCGGTTGAAGGTTTTGCTGGTGGGTTTGATGTTGAAGGTTCTTGTTCCTCTTGTAATTGTACCGATTCTAAAACAGTAGCCAGATCTGTCGATGGTTGCTGTAGCGTTCTTCTTTTTCTGCTTCTTTCAGTTGAAGTTGTTGCTGGTGGTCTTGATTGTTGAAGGTTCTTATTTCTCTTGTAGTTGTTGCTGTCGAGTTTTGTGTTTTCTCGAACGTTCAGTAGATGTTTTTCGTCTTTTTTTTCTTTCTGTGTACTTTCAGTATCTGAGGATGTATCCCGTTGTGGTCGCACTCCTTTGTTTGCTTTTATTCCATCTGTTCTTAGAATTAAAGAAGCTCCGCTAATTATAACAGTCGGAAAACGTAAAATCCTTTTTTGGTTAAAGATAACTTTTAAATGAGTCCTCATCTCTAGCCGAAACCGTCAGGATCTCATTAAATTTTGTGATATGATCAAAGTTGAAAGGTAATGATTAGATGTTAACTCTCGATCAGCTATTGAATTTAAAGGTAGAATGGTAGTAATTTTTGGACAATAGTATTAAATTATTTTTTACTTCAATTACTTTTATAGTACTTAATTCTCCAAATTGTGATCGTGATAGTACAACTTCTTTAACTTGCTTAATATATAGACATCAACGTCCTATAAATATATTGCTATGATCCAAATGGACAAGGAAGAAATTACTCTTCGGCTAGTATAAAAAAAATGAAAGTTCTTTTAAAAAGGAAAGATTTCTCGAAGTCACGGGAACTTATAAAAATAATGCCATATAAATTTGTATGTACAAATAAACAGGTCAAAGAATAATAAAAGAAAAAGATACCAGATGAAAACAAATTATTTTCTTTAAAAAAACATGTTCATAATTTATAAATAAGAATGTTAGTTGTAAGAATTTTTGTAATATTAAATAAATTTGTTAACTTAAGAAGTGCCGAATAAAGGTTAAATAAAAGGATATTTTACGTAATGTTAAAATCGGAATGACATAGTGCAGCGGTACGATATCCGAGGCCCGCGATGGGACCAAACAAATAGTTCACCGATGAGGCAAGTGGTACGTCACTGATCGGACAGGTGTGTATCGTAGCGCAACTAGAAATAAACAAATCAAAAGTGCGTTAGTCAATTTTGAAACACAGATAAAGGATTTAAAAATTATCAACACGGCGGATAAAGCTTACCAATGGGAAAATGGATCCAATTAAAAATTCAAAATCAGGAATGTAAAAGTCGGGATGTGGGTAGATATCCCAGGTAACGGAATAATAAGGGGGTTCTTCCAGGAAAAGTAAAAACGGTAAACGGGTTTTTGAATTTCGTGTGCCGTGTAATGGTAGAATTAGCCAAGCTAATTAAATCCGGAAGTAACTAAAAATAAATAAACGTTATAAGTGAGATCAAACCACGTGCGTGAGGAAAAAAGGAATTAATAATTTGGAGATAACAATAAATTTTGACTTACCTTTTGGAATATCAGAAACTACGGTTTATGAAGAACGTATTCACGATTATCGTACCGACCGATGATCAATAATTGGATTTGGTAATCAAAAACAACACGATTATGCAAGAGCAGCTTGGAGGTTAACTTGGAGCAGCTACAAAAGAATTTGTCAGCAGTTACAATAGTAGGCGTATCGAAGAAGATTAGGTGAGCTCACCCTGCTTTATAAATATTTAACTAAACGTGCCGCGTATACTACGAGTTCAAATAGAAACAATATTCGCGAGACTAAACGGAAACATTGGGGTAACTTTAAGTTTGTTATTAATGATTTTTAGAATAAATACATTTGATGTTCATAATTCATAATTTCATATTGCTGTTAAAAATAAAATTTATTTATTCATCTATTACGTTGTATCTGGTATCATTATTCTTTGAATTCGACGACTTCAATAAGTTTATTCATTAGAATAAAAGTGCACCAAAAAGGTAAGACGTCGAGGAATCTACTCCTGAGAAAAGATTTCATGCTCAATAAAAGAACCAAAAATAAGTTAGAGCTAGCACGAGGTAAAATTCAATACCAGGTTATAAAAAATTTTCAATTAAAAATGTATGTGACCCACCGTAAGAGGTCGGCACATAGCAATTTATGGCTAGCCCAACGTGTGGCTTTATTAACGGTGGAAAGAGATATAGCAATATATATAGGCTATAATCCTATGATACGGTGATCCAATGATCCGGTGATCCGAAGAAAGCAATAATCTGATTATCTGATTACGGGTCAGATAATCCGTACTCTTTTACTCCATATAAGTAAAACATAAAACTTTATGTGCAAACTTTTTATGGAACGTTTTTGAATAACAATTTTAAATCAAATTAATGATTGGTTCTTTTTTTTAACCAATAGCCAATGAAATTGCAAAACGTTTTATGGATAAGGGATTACCAACCTTATATTTTAAAACGAAGAAAATTTTGAAGAACTATCTTTTTAAATTAATAAATCGATGTTTAGCAATTTTGGTTTTTAATTTATATTGCATTCCCTTTGACTTATATAATAGAATTTTTTATTGGTTGTCAGATTATCCTATTATCGAAAACGTTGCATAAAATCGTTGCATGAAATCGTTGCATAAAAACGTTGCATAAAAGCGTTGCATAAAAACCCTTATCTTTTTATATATATAGAGTAGATTCCCTTTGACTTATATAATAGAATTTTTTATTGGTTGTCAGATTATCCTATTATCGAAAACGTTGCATAAAATCGTTGCATGAAATCGTTGCATAAAAACGTTGCATAAAAGCGTTGCATAAAAACCCTTATCTTTTTATATATATAGAGTAGATATGAGACCCTAATAATATACAAAACAAGGTGGAACTCGCTTTAGCGGCAGTTCTTAGGCTTCTATACAGCTACCTTTCTGGTGTGGAAAGTTGTTATTATCTGGTTATTTTTGGTCGCCATATAATGTAACATCACATAATCAGATAATCTGCACTAATTATTTATTATTTTATTTTAACCACAGCAGTGGCTTGATGTAGATATTGAAGTTAAGTTATAAATAAAAGAGAAGGAAGAGGATGGATCCACCTCAAAAAATGGAGCGGACATTACAGAAAAGTAAAGTTACGAATGGAATGGAAAAGTTTGATTATTATTACTTATGTAGTAATTGATTAATTACCAACCGCAAAAATTTAATTAGTGCAGATTATCTGATTATGTGATGTTACATTATATGGCGACCAAAAATAACCAGATAATAACAACTTTCCACACCAAAAATGTAGCTGTATAGAAGCCTAAGAACTGCCGCTAAAGCGAGTTCCACCTTGTTTCTGAATGGTTTCTGGATTCTGAATAAAAATCTCCACAAAATAAATGTTTCAGCGTTAGGTCAGGTGTTAAAGATGGAATTTAAGAAAATTTTTTAAAAATTGATTCCAATTTTGAAATTTTGAAATTGATTTTTATTTACAGGATAATAAATATATGATGTAGAAGAATTTTATTTTGAGAATATTATGGTGTCTAATCTTGATCTGAAGTGAATCTTTTTGTAAAGCTGAAATTAAACGACCTGCAAGCGAAAACCACATTAGTGAACACTCAAATATATTATGTACCTACTATATATGTAGAATAATTTCATGTAGAGTAATTTTAAATTCCGAAAACAAAAGTTAACATCAAATTCACTCAAAAATTCCCCCCCCCCCAAATTGGTGTTATTAGAAAAAACATGGTGTAGGAGCATCAAGTTGAATTTTTGAGTGAAATTAGTGTCAAACGTTACAGCATCATTGGATCTTTAATGATTCTATTCTATTTCTTTGAGCTTCAACTGTCTCAAAGTTATTTGCTAAATTTTTATATGGCAAAATCAATGTTAATGTGGGTTGCTCGGAGTTGTCGAAAATTTTAAATATACATAACTAGGAAAAAATTGAAATTCTAATGATTATTACACAAACTCAAAAGCTTAAACAAAGCTCTATCGATTAACATCGGTTTGTATAAACAGGAAGGAAAAAAAAACGTATCACGACGCACCCGTAAAAGTTTTGTTATCTTTAGGGTTTACTCCAGTCAAAATTTTGACTGAAATTGGTGTCAAATCTATAATCATCGTTTGACCCTTTACGAGCTTTTATTCACTTTTTAGGCTTCTATACAAAGTATAACAAGAAGCCTTATGATCTAGCTCCGTGTATGTCCGTCCGTCTGTCTGTCCGTCCGTCTGTCCGCATAATTCAAAATCATACAGAGCGTTTCAAATCGTGTTGGAAATACTCTGTGTGTATAGAGGTCTAAGAACTGGGTAGCCAGTGCGCTACTTTTAGGCTTCTATACAAAGTATAACAAGAAGCCTTATTTATTATTTACATAATTTTTCACCGATATAGGAAATTTAAATACGTTGATACGTTGATCTGTTTTTTCAATGCAGACCAAATCGTCTGATTATACTGGTAAAACCAAGTAACTGCAAAATTTTCGAAAATGACCCAGTCGACGCAGAGTTATCACTGTGACATGGATTTGTGACGCAGTGATATCACCCTAGCATCACCAGTATGGATTAATGTCAGCCTCACCGATATCACAGTGATATCACAGTGTAGTATCACAGTGATTTCACTGTTATATCACTGTGATATCACTGTTAAATCACAGTGATATCCTTGCGACACATATTTGTGATGTCGCCGTAGCATCACCAGTATGCATCAATGTCCGCCTTAGCGATATCACTGTGACACGCATTCACACGCCTCAGTGATATTGAGATGCTTTAGTGACGCTATTGTGATACGCATGTGAGACTCGGGTGATATTCGGGCGACTTTTTGTGACGGTCATGTGATAGCAATACAACGCTTTTGTGACTTTTTGTGATTGTTCATGTGATACGCATGTGACTCTCTGGTGATATTCGGGCGACTTTTTGTGACGGTCGTGTGATAGCAATTCAACGTGTTTGTGATACTATTGCGACTTTTTTAATCATAACAAAAGTGGCTGAAGTATCGCAAACACGTTGTATTGCTATCACACGACCGACATATTATTTCAAGGATTACACTGATTTTGGGCAATAATTAGGACAAAGGTTAAATTTATGACAAGTATTTTATGATTAATCTAATAAATCTTTATTAACTGCAAAAATTTATAAATGTTGCACATTTTGTACTTCATCGGTATTTTTATTTTTGACACTTCGAGATTCAGCTCTGATTCCTTTGAAGCGCGTACCGAAACCATTTAGCTGTTTCTTTTTCCAGCTCATCGTCAGTAATTGGAAATCTGCTTTTCACGGAATCTGTAATAAAATAAAATTTTAATTATTCCACTTGTTGCCTCACTAGTCACTAATAATCATAGTTTATAAATATTACTCACCAAAAAAATTTTGTTTATGTGCTTTCTCCGTGGCTTGGTATCGTTCTAAACGTGCAGTTGCTCTTGCACTGACGTTACTTGTAATTTAATGTCCGCAAGCGCTTTATAAATTAATTTTAAATGTTCTAAAATATTAACAGGTTAAAAATGTCAAATTTCTTTTAATTCACAAATATAATATTACCTTCCATAGATATTCCCTGCACTGGGGATGTGATTTGGCCTTCGGTTTGTTCTACCACGATGGCAAGATTTCTGCAGGTTTCTGCAAAAAATAATGTTGAATATTATCAATGTAAAACTTTTTAAAACACTTACAGCCTTATGCATAGTCGTACTTTAGTGGCTACTAGTTAGTAGCCACTAATAATATGTAGGTATCCATGGTTTTTTTAAATTAAAAAGTTAGTACTGTCATTTTAGTAAATTATACTAATTCTGACGTTTACTATTATTTATTTGGTAATTTAATTATTCATTTGGATATAAAACTAAATGATCCAATCGAAAGAGATTTTTCTTCCGCATCGAAAGATACCTAAAGCTCAATATTTTGCTCTTTAATTATAATGTAAAATGCAAAAATAAAATCAACAATTTTAAAAAAAATATTATGTGCCTTGGAATAGGTACATACCTACTCTTAAAATGTCTAATTAGTAGCTACTAAAAGTTAGTGGCCACTAGTATACGACTATGCATAAGGCTGTTTATATTTACCATTGATGCAACTATTTTCAGCATTGCTGCATTCAGCATTCTTGCTATTGTGACTCACACTCGGCAGAGTACTATAAATGACTGCACTGTACAAAATAACGTGTTTAGTTATATTTTGTAACTAAACACGTGTTTAGTTATATATTGTAACTAAACACGTTATTTTAGTTACACAATATTACTAATTTTGAAATAATTAAATAATGCGTAAAAGTTTTGCTTTTGTTGAAACCAATATTCAATGTAAAATGTAATAATAAATTTTAATTTAAGTATTCATAATTATTTTATTTAGGGCCGCGATTATAAAGGACAAATATTTGTCCTAAAAGTTGTAAGATTCCTCAAAAATTGCTTTACAACACGGTTTTGCTATAGTAAATATAAATTTTTAAACAACAAAATACGTGTTTGCAGGGTCGGGCCGGCCCGTTTTTATTTAAAAACGAAAGCTTATGGCCTCTACAAGAAAATTTTGACGTTTGATTTTATAATTGCACTCGTGTTTATGAAACCTATTTTATTTAAAATAAAAGTATACGCTAGTTGCGTATCTCCCAAAAGCGTACGAAGCGCCGTCTCGTGGATAAATTTTGCCTAAACTGGGATGCCCAAATGTTCATGTTTATATGGTAATATTAGCAAAAATATTAATAATTTTTGTTAATTTAAAATATTTTATTATTTATTTTATTATATTCGAACCTAGGACCTACAGGTATTGAGTGTAACGCTGTAAGGGGACGTCCATAAATCACGTGAGGTAAAATGGGGGAGGTGGGGTGCGGCAAAATCTCACCAAGGGGGAGGGGCTGGGCTTAAAGAAAATCTCACGTCAACTTTTTAATTCAGCGAGTATATTAGTAGCCTCATTTTTCTCCGCTTATTTCACAGAAAAAATGTAGTACATAGAAGATATCAGTATTAACGCTTAGGTAGTTATTAGTGGTATATAATTATAAGGAAAATCTCACGTGAGATTTAGATAGGGGGGGGAGTCCTACGACATCTCACCAAATCTCACCAAGGGGGAGGGGGGTCAAAATTTAAAAAAAACACCTCACGTGATTTATGGACATCCCCTAACATCTGTGCTATCTAGGGCTATTGACTACTGTCATTTTAAATAGTCATAAGAATCCTATTTTACAATCCGAATTTTAAATTATAAAACATAATACAGGGCATCCTACGACGACCCCTAATTAATGTAAGATTAAGAGAGAGTGCACATAAAAAGTAAACAAATGTAAAGAGAAAGTTTCTTGTAGGGCAAGAATTTTATTTTCAAAATTTATTTAATGCGCCCCTCCTGTTAAAATATCACGAGCCGCTACTGCATAAAGTAAACAACATGTGTGTTCTAAAAGCACATGTTTGTTCCAACATTGGATTATTAAATCTTTCCAAGAACGGTAACGCTTATTGCACAAAAGTGTATCTTATTATTGTTTCTTATTATTTCTTTTCAAATAACTTCTTTATTTCAAAAGTAAGGTTATACAGGTTACAAAAACACGTGCAGAAATAACGTTCTAACAATTTGTTTATTAATTTATCTCATTTTGTGGATTAGGGGAATAATAACATGATCTGAACTTTCAAATTCATTATTAGCCGACATCGACACAGGGAATTTAATACATTTACAGATAATCTGTAATGCGGGAATGATTTCAATATCGGACAAATTTGAGTCATTAACTAGCGATACACTAAATATTTGAGAATCACAAGGTTCCTTAAAATAGGACTCTTTTTTAATGTACAGTCGTGCTTTGAAATATAATATTTTTTCTTCAGAAAATATATCATTTATGATAATTACGTTGTTGCCTTTAATAGTGCAGCAATTATTGGGTTTTTTCTTAGATATGCAAAAACCATTGTATTCTACAGTTTTAACAAATCTTGTAGAAGTCTCAGATAATGATGATGATCGATCAAAATTAATTATCGGGTATTTTACTCTTTCAAATTTTATATTATTAGCCCGTGTTTCCATTATACGATTATATACTTGTTCAAGGGGTCGGTTACTTTGCTTTAACTGTTTTTTAATTTTTTGCATGTAGTTTTCATATTTAAAACCACTAAAATGGTATCACGTGGATATCACATTGTGATATCACACCTCTGACACAAATGAGGTATCACAGGGTATCACGCAGATATCACATAGTGATATTACACCTCTGACACAACTGAGGTATCACAGCGATATCACTTAGGTGATAAATCAGCAACAATCACAAATAAGTCACAAAATATCACATGGGTATCACGCGGATATCATATTGTGATATCACACCTCTGACACAAATAAGATATCACAACGATATCACTTAGGTGATAAATCAGCAACAATCACAGATAAGTCACAAAATATCACATGGATATCACGTGGATATCACAGTGTGATATCACATCTCTGACACAAATCAGATATCACAGCGATATCACTTTGGTGATAAATCAACAAGAATCACAAGTAAGTCACTGAATATCACATGTGTATCACATGGGTATCACGTGGATATCACTTTGTGATATCACACCTGTGACATAAATGAGGTATCACAGCGATATAACTGTGATACCTGCGTCTACTGGGATAAGTTAGGCGAAAATTTTATTTTGTTCGTTAGGGTGGGGCAAGGCATTAAAAAGTCGGTTATTGCAATATTACGACTCAAAGAGCGATCTCTTCTCATCGGCACACAAATTAATAAATATTTACTTTCTAAATTTCGCGAATTTTGTATTTAATGTATTTATAGATGTTTAGCACCAGTTAATCGTATTTCCCATCTAATTAAAAATAAATAGAGATGTTTTATTCAGAATAAACACAATAATAAAAAAGCAAAAGTTGGTCCAGTATCCGGAGTGTTTATCATATAATTGAAATTAGAAGGTAAATTAAAAATGTAAACAATTTTAATCATCCTCTCAGTGATATTTAAAATACAAAACTTACAATAAGACATTAATCATATTATAATAAGAATAAGTATTATAATCAATTAAATCGAAAACACTAAAAGTACATTATAATCATTCATGTACTACTTCACCATATAAATTTTTAAAAAGTGCTATTCTGAAACGATCTCTCGCAGCATCATTCCACCTTTCAATTTTTCTTTGATGGAATTATACCTGTAATCAGTTTTCTACTACGCTTTCTTCCTTTATTTTTTATTATCTCATTACGTGCAGTATACTTGAGTATATCTTATTTATTATTATTTTTCACATCTTTTTCATTCAAAATATTTAGTCAAATGCAAATTTCGTTTAGCAATCAATAAATCAACTTTTTAAAAAAACATTAATTTATTTCAAAAACACGGAGTCGCAATTACACAAGTTACAGGATTGAAATTATGCAATGAACTGACTGACTTATTCTATTTTAAGATTATAAAGTTACTTGTGTTCTTCGTCAAATTGGTGATTACAAAGGCGTAAGTGCTCCGATAATCCGGTTTTATCTAACCCTTTCATTCCATCCAGCCTGTGCTGCCTTATTCGTTTTGTTAGTAGTTGTTTGGATTGACCCACGTAAGTTTTTTTGCAATCGCAGGTGATTTCGTACACCACATTACTTTGGTATTTTAAAGGTACCTTGTCTTTAGTTTTTGAGTAGACCAAGTTTGCCAATTTGTGGTCGTTGTAGAAGGCCAAGCACAACTGCTTGTTTTGGATGTAATCTCGAAGTAGTACCCTCATCTTCGCTGCCAATTCTAGATGGAACGACAACTTAAAATATCGTGGCAAGGACTCTGGAATCGAAAGGGTAACCTCTGGAGGCTGTTTTCTTCTTCCTCGATCGAATAAAGCACACTGCAGTAGGTGTTCAGGGTAATTATTTTTAATCAATTGACTTTTCAATTCCAACAACCGTTTTCCTCTCAGATCCGGCGTGACACACCTAATTATTCTGGTCTTTAACGTGTTGACCACACTCATTTTGTGGTTGAAGGGGTGTGAAGAATTGTAGTTAAGGAGACGTTCACTAGAGGACGGCTTCCTGTACAGGTCAGTGTGCATAGACCCATCTTGTCCAACACACACCAGTAGATCTAAAAAGGGAATACATCTATCGACCTCCAACTCGTGGGTGAATCTCAACCGGTTGTCAAACCCATTCAAAATATCTAAGCAGTTGTTAATTTCGTTAGTAGGCACCGCTGTGAGCATGTCGTTGACGTACAGCATGAAAAAAGGAACCTTAAAATTGATGGATCCCATAAAATTCATAAGGAGGTCGTGTAAGACAAATCTGGAGAAAATGGGACTGCTCGGATCTCCCATCGCACTACCTACTTTTTGTGAGTAGAATTCCCCTCTGTATTGGAAGTAGCTTTTATCAAAAATTAAGGAAACCATCTCCATAAAACTCCCCCTTTGAATATCCCCTGTTTTCTTTTCACGTCTACGTGGACCCCCGTGCGGTCTCCTATGGACCCCTGGGGGTCCACCTGGACCACTTTGGGAACCACTGCTCTAAAAGGTTAATGAATCCTTCGGATGGCAAATTGCAATTTTCTTTATATCTTCGAATAATATTATAATAAGTAATAAGCGAATTAATACCAAAATTAATTGGTTACAATAAATGGTTATAAAATGATAAAAATATTTAGTTAATAATAATAAGTTGAAATAATTGTTAATATAATTGATATATATTGTCGTATTTTGCTGGCCTCTTAAAAATTTCATATAAGTGAAAAGCTTCACTCTTCGTTCTTTGGTCTCTAAAGGGGTTTCTCTCTCATGCGATAGAATTTGCATTCTATGCAAGCAAGCGTTTTGTTTTTGGGTGGCTGAGCTCAGTAATTCAACATCACCATGTTAACATGATTTAATGGCAGGATGCGGGGATTCCAGTAGGAATAACTTAACTATGGTCAATTTCACTTTCCCACGATTAGTGCTAGGAAACCGAATAAAGCTGTGGAACTCTGAAAAATGTATTTTAGGCTCACTACTTGATCTCATGAAGGAATCTGTCATATCAGATTCAAAGGAAACAATGTTGTTGCAATGAAAATTAAAATTTTGTAAGAAGGTTTTATTATCTTTAACCTAAAATTGTATGGGTTCTAAAAAGGTGAATGATTCTAAAAATAACAAACTTTGTATGTTGTGAGATATTGTATTCTTTCTGAAATTTTTCACAGAGTCATTTTAATGTATTAAGAGTCTTGGTTTGTGTAATCTGGTGATAAAGACCATAATTCGGTGTATTAAGTTATCAACATGGAAGTGACTCGGGTCTCGACAGAATACTTCAACAAAACCAGTGAATTCTGAAACATAAAACATTTTAAAGTAATTTAAAAACTCTAAAATTAAACAAAAACTTACCTTCGGACGTTTGATAAATTTAATAACGTGAAATTTGGAAAATTTGGATACAATTAAGATTTAGAAGTGGTACATTAGACACAAAATTTCGCCAATTGAGCCTGCGTGACTTTGAAGTTTAGTTTGCCTTGGGCGCTCGACCGATGAAGTTCAGTAATGATAAAACTTTAACCAATATTGATTTTGGATCCTTATGTTTGGAAGTTATGAAACTTTTAACCGCACTTAATATTATGAAACTTCGTGGATGGAATGCAAAGGCAACACTCACGTTTGAGATACCTTGCCACTTTCATTAATATCCTTTTTTGAATGCATTGTTTTGGTGAAGTAGATGGAATTAGCATCTTTAAAGACAAGTCGCTAGTATGCGAGTAGTCTTGTTTACCGTATTACCGTTTACCTTGCAAATTTTTTTGTTTGTTCGAGTTATCAAAGAAAAATTTAAAAATGAGTAAACAAATTGCTCTAAAGTCTTTATTAGAGTATACTAATAGCAGCGCAACGTCGAGAAATTTTTGTGAAGGTGAAGAAGTGCTAAATGCCAAGCATGTTATTCTTTGTGGCGTAATACCCTGTGTCAAGTTTGTTTATGCGATTTCTGCCCTCGTACTACAAGACTTCCGCATTATTATCGGCTCCTCATTTAATAACGGGGTCTATTTGTAAAAATACTTTGGCAATAAGTGATTTTAAATGCACATGTCCAGCTGGTGCATCCGAATGCTGTAAACACATTGTAGCTGTAATATTGTATTGCAATAGGTGAGTTATTATTCATGAGTTACGTAGGAATATAGTAGCTAGATTTGAAAGAGTTTTATGTTACAGAAATGATATCGATAAGTTTGAGAATCTAAGTTCAACTGACAAAAAATGCCAATGGTCTAGTTTAAAAGCAAGTGCTACTAGCGATTATAGCAAAGCTCAAAATATTAGAACATTCTGTTGCTTCAAACCTCCAGAATTTAGGACAATCAGTCGAGAATCTGATGCAGATGAAAGGGCACAAAGGGTTATGGCTATATTGCCAAATTGTAGTGCTGCATTACATTTCAATGCGAAAGAAACAACAAAGAACGAAGACAACAAAAACGATTTTAAAGAGGAGCCAGTAGATGAGGTATTAAAACGAATCTCCCAGCATCCCGAAGAACGTATTATGGAGGCCCTTAGTAATTGTGTTGTCCCAACGCCCTTGGATTGTTGTCGGAACTTCTATTTCAAACAGGTTGTAGTCATCAACAAATTAGAGATCCTCAAAAAAACAAATAGAAGGGAATGGTTGGAGGCCAGGAAATATAGAATTACCGGTAAGGCATAATTAATCACTTTGTATTTAAATGAAAAGTAATACACTTACTTTTATTGATCAACAGGAACAACATGCTACAGTCTCCACACTTACGGGAAAGCCGATTGGAAGAAGAAGGCTCAAACTTTGTTTGTGCCCAAACGATTTTCAAACAAATACGTTGAGTATGGTTTGAAGTTCGAGCCAGAAGCCCGGAAGTTATACGAGTATGCAGAGTTATGCGATGTTGTTGTTTTACAACGTGGCTTAGTTGTCAGTGAATTAAACCCCTGGTTGGGCTTTTCACCTGATGGCATTATAATGGATAACCATAAGCCTATAAAACTGATCGAGATTAAATCTCCCTATGACGGGCAACATTTAAGTATAGATGAGCTTTTACCAACCCTTAATTATCTAAAGTGTGATGAATTGAAAGGTTATGCGCTTAAAAAAAACATCCATATTATGGACAAATTAACCTGGGGATTGCCATTCTAAATGTCAGTGTATGTGATTTTATCATATACTGCAGTAAAGATGGTACAATGTACGTAAATACCATACAATTAGACGAAGCTTTTGTTAGTGAATGTTGGCGAGCATTAAACAAAAATATTTTTGTAATCTCTTGCACGAAATTTGTAGTTTATAAGTTTGTTGAAAAAATCAGGACTGCTGATTTTGAGTTGAAATATTGTTGGCCATTGGCAAGACTCGGCCAATATTTAATTTTGTTGAAAGTCTTTTAAACATGATTTATTAAAAGCGCATTAGAAACATATAATATAAAGCATATATAGGATTCAAAATTTAATGTTTTGCTGTCTACACATACTAATCTAAGGAAAAAACAAGAAGAAAATTTATATAAAAAATGTCCACACAAATTAAGAAGCATCAAAGTAGGGCTTTCTTTGCTTCAATACATTCATGATAGCATGCTATAATAATATGCTCCATGCACAACCAACATTTACAAAATTTACAGAAATATCTGGTTTTTCTTCGTTTACAATATTCGCAATATCCTCGTTTAGTGCTGTGAGCTGGTGTAAATTTTTCACATAAAATTCAATTTTTGTATTTCAACAGAAAGTTACTCGGACACAGGTGGGGTCATAGGACATTTTTTTGCGAAAAAATGATAATTTTTACATTTTGTACAATTTGATTATATTATGTCGTTGAACATTTTTGAAAGGTATACAGAAGTTCGAAAACGTAAACTTCTTTTTTTCAAAGTTACAGAGATGTTTTTGTATTGCGTGGACTCACAGGCCTCACCCGTGCTGGAGGGTTAACTGATAGGAGACAAAATTTAACCTTGGATAATATGTATAGAAAAACACATGGTAGTAAATTATTACAATAATTGTATATTTTTGCAAACAATAATGTATTAGTTTCTAACGTATTTTGTAGCCATAGTTTTTAAGAATAGTATATTATTTTCTCGTGTCGTTTAAAAATGTTATTTCTTGTTAACCTAGTATGTCAATTTTTCAATAAAACTAACATCGACTATTAATGTTGTTAATTAAATAATAAGTTAATTAAGAAATTTATCTTCGCTTAAAATGGGTGGAGATGCGTTTATTAAAGCACAAAAACCATAAATGCTTCATTTGCTAAATTGAGTAAAGAAAATTCGTATCTCTGACTAAAAAACTTAAACTGTTTAATGCGTTGATTTAATCGCACTACGTATACATAGTTCAGTCAAATTAGATTAAAATATAGTGAATAGAAAAAATAACTGGTAAAAAGCTATAAATTGGTGGATGCCTTTACCTTGGCATACTATTGAACATTATAAAAGTCCTGATGTCTATATGCACGGCTCGATCCGCCATCTTGGAAAAAAGGTGCTCCAAGTCAGGTTATTTCTTATATCTCGGTAATCGTTGATCCTATCGCATTTAAGGTTATAATAAAAAATAAAGCTCATTAAATTCTCTATAAAAGTAGTTCAATACATTTTTTTCATATGTTTAATAGTTTCTTTGTAATACATCAGTGAATACGTAAATAATTTTTATGTCTGGGCTGTACTCTGAAATCTATGATTGTACACAAAAAATGTTAAAAGAATTTCTGGGCAACGCAAAAAATAAGACTCGACTGATATCAATGTTATCGAAAAAATTTGAGGCCGAAGGTTTTATCGTTAAACAGGCTAAAGACGATGCTGATACTCTTATCGTCACAACAGCGATAGAAGTAACTTCTTTCGAAGAGGCTGTGATTGTCGGTGAGGATATAGACCTTCTCGTTTTACTAACTGCTCTAGCTCCACAGAAACGGAATATTTATTTCCTAAAACCAGGAAGAGGAAAGTCCGAACGTAAAATATACTCAAAGAAAAGGATATCGGGCTATTGGAGTAAATAAAACACTTAATGCTTTTCTAAGTCGACGTTTCGGCTACTTTATGCCGCCATTTTCAAGACTAAAATAGAGAGAACAATGTATTAATCCCAAAAGGGCAAAAAAATCAACACCATTCACTCACCATGAAAAGCAGGATGGTAAAAGGTCTATATACAATAATACTGTGACGCAACATGGAATTTTTTTTTAAAGTTTGTTGACTTTGTTGAGTGTGATCAAATTGGTGATTTTGACCTTTCCATGTTGCGTCACAGTATTATTGTATATAGACCTTTTACCATCCTGCTTTTCATGGTGAGTGAATGGTGTTGATTTTTTTGCCCTTTTGGGATTAATACATTGTTCTCTCTATTTTAGTCTTGAAAATGGCGACATAAAGTAGCCGAAACGTCGACTTAGAAAAGCATTAAGTGTTTTATTTACTCCAATAGCCCGATATCCTTTTCTTTGGTTAAATCAGTTGGAAGAGATTTTTGTCTTATCGTAAAATATACTGTTCTCGTACTTTACAATCACATGGAGGATTTCGAGATAGAATACTATTTGCACACGCTTTTAGTGGTTGTGATACAACATCGTGTCTCTTCCAAAAGGGCAAACTAAAATGCTTTCAACTATTGAGGCAACGAGAAGATTTACGTGACATCATAACAACATTTAATGACAACAACGCTTCTCATGATGATATTACTCTAGCTGGAGAACGTTTTTTTATGGCTATATACGGTGCACCTGCAATTGAGACATCTTTAAATCGACATCGGTATAATGTTTTTACGAAATCAGCGTACAAGAGTAAACCGAATTTAGCTTCGTTGCCTCCTACAGCTGCAGCAGCTCAACAACACTCGTTTCGCGTGTATTACCAGGTACAAAAGTGGCGCGGTAATGAGAAATGCCCTGAGCTGTGGGGTTGAAAAAATATCAATGAGTGTCTAAAACCTGTACTGACACTCAAGGCACCAGCTCCGGATTCATTGCTTACATTAATCTCGTGCAATTGTAAAAAAGGCTGCACTTCTTCCTGTGGGTGTAGAAAAGCAGGACTGAACTGCGCAGCTATATGTGGCTACTGTCATGGTACGTCATGTCTAAATTCAAATTCTGCTCTTGACGAAGATAAGGAGAGTTCCATTGAGCGGGAGTTTGACGAAAATGATTCCGATGCTGAAGATCGAGATGATAGCCCTGTTAGGAAGAATTATATAGATGACGCCACCCCCAGTACTAGTAGTGTACTACAACTTTAAACAGTAAGAGTTGCCAAATTTTCATAGGTATTATGTCTTTTTATATTTTTTTGCAGATTTTACACTGGAAGTGATTTTTATATGTTCAACTGTGTATTACAGAGAAACTAATAAAGATATAAAAAAAATTTATTGAACCTTTTTTATAGACAATTTAATGAGCTTTATTTTTTATAATATTTTTTTATAATTTTATAATAGGTGAGCGAATGGCTGAAATGCTAGCGTGTTCGCTTTCAAGCCTAGATTCATGGGTTCAAATCCTGTGAGGTGCTATCTATAGAAGAAATTTTCGCTCACCAAATGTCTATCTGCTGGCCCCAGATAACATTATTTATGGCTAAAAAACTTCCCTGATCGGAGTAGGCGGTGTAAAAATCGTCTATTCCCGTGGTTCGGAATCCACGTTAAGCTGTAGGTCCTCTGTGCTCGTCACACATTTTCAACACACAACGAGCAGAGACAGGGAGGTATCGGGAAAACGTCGCAAGACGTTCATAACCGAATATACATACATTTTTTATAATAACTTTAAATGCGATAGGACCAACTATTATCGAGATATGAAGAAAAAACCTGATTTGGAGCACTTCTTTCCAAGATGGCGGATCGAGCCCTGTATGTAGACGTCAGGACTTTCAGTATGTTCAATACTATGCCAAGGTGAAAGCCTCCACCAATTTATAGCTTTTTACCGATTATTTTTTCTATTTTTGCTAATTTGACTGAACTAACACGAGCACAAGCAATTTCTTTACTCAATATTGCCTCGGCCTTAGTAAACTGAGCCTTACTTCTCAAAAAAGGGGGTCGAATTATGGTAACACCTTTTTCAAAACATATTGCAATGAGCCGATCCTCTTTCTCCACGACGGGTCTCATTCACTTTAAAAATAAATCTTTAATTCTTATAAATGAAAATTTGTGCTAGCTCTTTTCGGAAAATCAAAATTAATTCGCATGAAAACACTCTTACCACAGTAGCAGATTCTTCGAGGTTGTATCTAAGCTTACATCTGAAATTTTAAAAAGTGCGGGAGATTCCTTCCCAAAGACACGCCACTGAAGCTTGGTAGAAATAAACAATTTATTTATAAGCATCAAACATAAATTTATAAACGCAATTTTAAAATAACCCCAGAACTTAAACTAAAAAACAATTTAACAAATGACAAAATGAAAAATTTTATAACTAATGCAAAAATTGACTTCTTTAATTGGTTTTTTTTTTATTATCACGTAGCGTTTTCAACTCTTGTTTAATTTTACGCGCGAACACGGCACTGCTAAGTTAAATTTAAATGTTTTCTTTTTGCTTACCACCAAAAGATGTCGCCTTGCCTTCTTTTACTTCTTCAGTCAAGCTACTCTTGTCGGATGAATCATCAATTTTGTTAATTGTTACTTCGCTGCTCATTAACCAATATTTCTGGTTCCAAATATTTACCACTTTCCAGGGAAAACTTAAGGTACGTAATTTTGTTTCTAACACTGAATTAATTTTCACTTAATTCAAATACTATTTTTCTCAATTTATCTTAACCTTTCTTTTTCTTTCAGGTTGAATTCACTTTTTCTTATTGGAATTTTCCAATTAACACTAATTATTGGACGTGAGGACTTTTTAACACCTCCGTCTCTTACGCCTTGCGTATCAACAACTCTTTTATTTAACTAAGGAGCACTTCAATAACGTGCCTCCCTTTCGCAGTGGATATAAACAACTTTTCTCAGGAGCACCTTTAATACGTGCCTTCCTCTTTCTCGGTGAGTATTCAACTAACTAACTTTATTTATTTTTCGTTTCCCCGGTTTTTGGGTCCTTTTGGATATTTTATCAGACTTGATTTTATTTCCAAAAAGTAAGTAGCTTACTATCTTGATTACTTTCGTTTTATTATGAAATGTCATTAAATTAAATTCACTCTTTATTTCCAGGGTTGCCGCTAACAACAAATCGTCTGATCCGGCTACTCATAAACTCGTTGCCTCGGATAACGCAATAGTTACATTTGTCTTTCCGTTCACCCCCGTTTCGAGCACAACTACGTAATATTGTTTATTTATATTTCACTTCTTAAAATTAACCTACTCTTTTATAATTCTAAATTAAATTATTTCTGAAACAAAATTTTTTTTATATGTGAAAAACAAATTAATCTGTAGTATCCTTCTTCAGTACGTATCTTTAGTAAAGGAACTTCCTTTGGTCACATAATCTTTATTAAAAACTTGACTATTAGGAATTTTAACTACCTTCGGAACCCCCTACTGCTATAAGAGTTCATGTAATTTTTACCTTTACGAGTGTTTTAGAGGGTTGCTGTTTAACTTTCTGGCCTAGGGAACACTAAGCGTTGCTAGGTGCAATTTGACATTTGCATTGTAAAGTTTGACATGTTGTAGCATAAACGTACTCAGAACGTTTTGACGTACGGCCATCATTTCTGTTGTTTATAGTGACTTGAAAAAATCAATTTGGCAAAAAAATGGAATTAACTCGTGAACATTTTCGTGCAATCATTTTTCACAACTTTCGACGTGGATTATCACGACAAGAGTGCATCGATGAACTTAAATCTTTGTATGGCGATGAAGCACCATCCTATAGCACTGTGAAAAACTGGTTTAATGAATTCAATCGTGGCCGACGCTCGCTCGAAGATGAAGGTCGTGAAGGTCGTCCAAAAACAGTCGTTGTGCCAGAGAACATTGATGCCGTCCGTGAACTGATAAAGCAAGATCGTCATGTGACATACCGTGAGATAGAGGCATCCTTGGGCATTTCTTCCACCAGCATACATTCGATATTGCATGGACACCTGGCCGTAAAAAAGGTTTGTTCTCGTTGGATCCCGCATAATTTGACAGTGGCTCAAAAAAAGTGTCGTGTGGATTGGTGCAAAGAAAATTTTAAAAAATACAATCGCGGTGTTTCAAAAGACGTTTATAAGATCGTCACAGGTGACGAATCATGGATCTATGCTTATGAGCCCGAAACAAAACAGCAATCGACCGTGTGGGTCTTCGAAGACGAGCCAAATCCAACGAAAGTTGTTCGTGCAAGAAGCACTTCGAAGCAAATGGTAGCCTGTTTCTTTGGTAAAACTGGTCATGTGGCGACTGTTCCGCTTGAGCAACGTAGGACGGTCAATTCTGAGTGGTACACCACAATTTGTTTGCCTGAAGTCTTCGGAGAAATTCGAAAAACGAACAAGAGAATACGGATCATTGTGCACCATGACAATGCGAGCTCTCACACATCAGCTCAAACCAGCGCCTTTTTGACCGCCCAAAACGTCGAATTGATGGGTCATCCGCCGTACAGCCCTGACTTGGCACCCAATGACTTCTTTTTATTCCCGAACATCAAGAGAAAAATGCGTGGTCAACGATTTTCGTCGCCAGAAGATGCTGTTGAAGCGTTCAAAAACCATGTTTTTGAGGTGTCTCAATCGGAGTGGAAAAAGTGCTTCGACAATTGGTTTGAGCGCATGCAAAAGTGTATAAATCTTGCTGGAGAATACTTTGAAAAACAATAAAATCATTTTTGATGATAAATATTCGCATTTTCATTATTAGGCCAGAAAGTTAAACAGCAACCGTATTTGAGCTTCAAATTCATAATTAATTACTGGTATTTTGGTCCATAGCAATATGTATTGTGTCAATAAGGAATCCTTTATCGACCATAACAGCATCCTCTTTTTCAAGAAGATCAATTAGTCCACTTTGTTCGAATATTAGTTTGTCGGAAGCTTTTCCTCCATAAGCTTCACTTACGAAGCTTATGAGGCCACCTGGAGTTACTCCAGTCATCCATTTTAATGTAAGCCCAGACTTGTAGTGAGAATAATTCTGACATTTTTAAAATGTTCAAAACATCGAGGCATTCTGTTTCGAATTTCAGTTCTCGGAGGCCAACGAATCATACCTTTTAAAGTTTCAGCCAAAGCAATTACAGTTTCAACAAATATATACTTAGATGTTGTTATTGAAGCAACTAAAAAGAATTTTTAAAACACTTAAAAAGATAAACTCTGTTTTAATTTAACTAAAGTCATCAAAACTCTCTCCTTCATGCTAAGTTTGTGCTTCCTCTTGTCCTTTAAAACTACACTTACTTCATTACTTAAAAAATCTAAAAACTGAAACGATGAAATGCCAGCAAACGTGTTTAACGATTTCTCATCACTTAAACAACTCATAAACGACACATATACAGGGTGTCCCCGTGACCGTGGAGAACCTTTGAGGTGGAGATAAAGGACACTTTTCTAAGACAAAGTTTCAAATAAAATTTTTGCCCAAGTCCAAACCCTTGGGGGGTACCTGCCTTTAAAGCAATTTTTTGAATTTCTGATTTCAAACGGCCATAGCTCCGATATTATTGATTTTTGAAGGTTAATGGATTAGAACTTTTTAAAGATCATTCGCTTGTCTACAAATTAGGTTATAACCCCTTATCGTCTAGAATCAACGGATTTCGAGTTATAAATTAAATAAGGGAAAAAATGTTTAAAACATTCAGGTTTTTTTTTAAATTTTCTTGCGAACCCCGTATCTCTTAAACGAAACGTCTAAGAGAAAAACGGGCTACAACTTTCGTCAAATAAATTTTTTTGGGCAACCAACCGTTTTCACAGAAACTCTGAAAATAATGGACAAGGTGTAGGTAAACAATATAAATTCACATAATTACTACAAATCTCAATTTGTTTTATAGCATTTGTTTTAATGTTAAAACATTGTTAAAACGTATTGTAGCGTTTGACGTTTGAGCGACATTGTTATAAAGCGCATTAGTATATTGTTTATTTATTATTGTTTAGTTTATTTATTATTGTTAATAATATTGTTTTATTAACTTTAAGCGTAATTTCTTTTCGTGTTTTATTATCAATATTATGTTATATTCACACCTGGAATATGTTGATATGCATTTTTTATACGGCTATTGCAATGGAAATGCATTGGCAGCTAAAAGAGAATACCAAAGAAGGCTTCCAGATGCAAAAGTCTTTTCTAGGATACACGGGTTTGTATAAAAATTATTATTAAACTCATCAAGATGCATTGAAAAATAAATTATGTAAAAATAAATCCATGTAGATACTTATCGGAATTTGGAAGATTCCCAAATACGTATAAAGAAAGAAGTCAGAATGCTGTCGATGAAGATAACTTACCAAACAGCCAAGACGTTTTGGATATAGTAGAAAACAACCCGGCAACTAGCATCAGAAAATTGGAAGCTGAACTACAAATATCTAAACACAAAGTTAGTCAAATAATCAAATAGTATTATTTTTAATGAATTTTTTTTTTAATTATGGAAGATTAATTTGACCTTTTACAATTAGATATGGAAAATTTTACATAAATACCAGTACTATCCATATCATTTATATCCGGTGCATGTATTGGAGAATGGAGATTATGGATCAAGATTAATTTTTTCCAACTACTTACGAGGGCAAGCGAATCCACAAAGATTTTGTTTACCGACGAGGCGCAGTTTACAAGAGATGGTGTAAACAATTGTAGAAATGAACATCGATGGGCAGTAGAAAATCCCAGGGAAAAACTTGAGAGAGGACATCAGAGACGTTTCAGTGTGAACTGTTGGTGTGGAATACTGGGAAGCCAAATTATAGGTCCTTATTTTTTTCCACAAAACATAAGGCTTACAACTGCCGGATACCTAAATTTTTTAGAAGAAAATCTTCCATTATTGCTAGATGATATTCCACTGGCATCAAGACAAGGAATGTGGTTTCAGCATGATGGTGCGCCGGTACATTTTGGACGACAAGTACAAAATTTTTTAAATACTGCGTATCCAGAAAAATGGATAGGAAGAGGAGGATTTATCAATTGGCCAGCCCGATCACCCGATTTAACACCACTCGATTATTTTTTATGGGGTGCCCTTAAAGCTATAGTTTACAGCGATAGAAGAAAGCCCGAAACCAGAGAGTAATTCATGGAAAGAATACAGATCCCAAGCAACATTTTTAACCTGGTAGGCCCCTGGCAAATCCCTACCAGTCAAATCTCACAGGTCCCTGTCCCTGTCTAAAACCCTAGTTGGGATTGTGGTAGGGGCTTGCGCCAGGGGCAAATGGACCACCTATTAGGGGCCTCTACTAGAGATCTACTAAGTACCTTTCACAGGGGCCCTGGTAAGTCCCTACCGCAGGGATCTACCAGGGAGTTGTTATAGGGATCTACCAGGGAGTTATTATATGCGATTAACAGGGTGCAAAAAAATTTTGATAATAATTAAATTTCTTGTATATTTAATTAATTTTTGCTACATTTTTAATTTTAACAATTTTAACTCTACAACATATAATTTTTTATTTTACCCATTTCTCATTATTTATTCTCATTAGTAAGAACTTGTTGGTGGTGGTGATATATCTCATGATGTTGTCGTCTTCTTTGTTTCTTGGAGTCTGAAATTAAATTTTGAAAATTAGAAATAAAAATCTTACCTTGTGCGAGGCTCGAACCCGTAACCTTCCCTTCATTGTCCGACAGCGTTAACCTCTTTGCCACCGAGCTGTTGTTATTTTAGTTGTAAAATTGCTTTATGACTACAAAAATTTAATGTGAGTTTTTCAAACACGTGGGTTCAAATCATAAAATACGTCAAAAAAATTAGTAATTTTGATGCAAAAAAAAAAATCGTTGTACAGTATTGTTTGAAATGTAATTGTACAGGTATTCGTAAAATAAAAAAGTGAAAAAAAGAGAAAAAAATGTTGTCGGAATTTTCATCGCAACTTGTTATAATTGCCTGAAAACATCGCTCGTGGGTGTAATTTTGATGCAAAAAAAAATCGTTCTACAGTAACGTTTGGAATGTAATTCTACAGTGTTTTGTGAAATAAAAAATGGAAAAAAGCGAAAAAAATGTTTTTCAAACACGTGGGTTCAAATCATAAAATACGTCAAAAAAATTAGTAATTTTGATGCAAAAAAAAAATCGTTGTACAGTATTGTTTGAAATGTAATTGTACAGGTATTTGTAAAATAAAAAAGTGAAAAAAAGAGAAAAAAAGAGAAAAAAATGTTGTCGGAATTTTCATCGCAACTTGTTATAATTGCCTGAAAACATCGCTCGTGGGTACTTGTTTGCATTTCAAAGTGTAACGCATGTTGCTCGGAGCATAAATACGTAAAAAAAATGATACCTCCGACATTTCGTTACAACCTACTAGAATTACATTCCAAACGATACTGTAGAACGATTTTTTTTTACATCAAAATTACTATTTTTTTGCGATATTTTCAAAGTTTTTGCGATGAATTTCTTACTTTGACGTCGATGTCGACTTTGATTGGTCTACTAATCAAAGGTTTTCTATTATTGGTTGTTCAACTTGCCACAGGCATTTTACAGAGAGCCCTACAAATAACCTGTAAATGAGTACCTGGCAAATCCCTACCGAAAGCATTTCACAGGGCCCTACAAAGAACCTGTATATGACTCCCTGGCAAATCCCTACCGCAAGTATTTCACAGGGCCCTACAAGGAACCTGTATATGACTCCCTGGCAAATCCCTACCGCAAGCATTTCACAGGGCCCTACAAGGAACCTGTATTTGGCTACCTGGCAAATCCCTAGCGCAAGCATTTAATAGGGCCCTACAAAGGACATGCTAACAGGTACCTGACAAATCCCTATAGACAGGCAAAGCCGTAAACCCTGTTTTAGTTACCTACCAGGTATTTGCCAGGGACCTACCAGAGAAATTTTAATTTCACAGGGAAAAATGTTACTTGGGATAGGTGTGACAGAACTTAGCGAAAGAAGCGCCATTATAAATAATACCGTGCAACACCTTTTGAAAAGAGCACGCCTGTGTGCTGAAATTGAGGGAGGCCATTTTGAGCATTTATTAAATTAACTTTGTGAATTTATTTTTTTTACCTACACCTTGTTCATTATTTTCAGAGTTTCTGTGAAAACGGTTGGTTTCCCAAAAAAAATTATTTAACGAAAGTTGTAGCCCGTTAAATTCCCTGTCCGGCATGGGCCGTTAGTTTTTCTCTTAGACGTTTCGTTTAAGAGATACGGGGTTCGCAAGAAAATTTAAAAAAAAACCTGAATGTTTTAAACATTTTTTCCCTTAATTTAATTTATAACTCGAAATCCGTTGATTCTAGACGATAAGGGGTTATAACCTAATTTGTAGACAAGCGAATTATCTTTAAAAAAGTTATAATCCATTAACCTTAAGAAATCAATAATATCGGAGCTATGGCCGTTTGATATCAGAAATTCAAAAAATTTCTTTAAAGGGAGGTACCCCCCAAGGGTTTGGACTTGGGCAAAAATTTTATTTGAAAATTTGTCTTAGAAAACAGTCGTTTATCACCACCTCAAAGGTTCCCCACGGTCACGGGGACACCCTGTATGTAGGATTTGTTAAATTAAAATTTTGTAATAAAAATGAATTTACCATTATAAATGTACAGAAGTTGAATAGTAAGTCAAAAATTATTTTATTATTAATTTCGATATTTACACAATTATGAATATTTCAGTAAATACTCAAAACTAAAAATCTAATAATGAAATATGGAAATAAGACTAAATTCTATTTATATTATAAAAAAATTAATAAAAGTTTCAATGACAGTTGCTTGACTGCTTCCTAACAAACTACTTTAACTTAATTAATATAACTAAAATTGTATTTAAAATCTTCAAATATTTAAATTAATAAAATATAATAGTTTGCTAGGAAGCAAACTTAAGATACAAATTTTTAAATTTGTTTGTAAATATTTAATTAATTTTATTTTATTTACTATAAACATGAATTTGCAAATTCTATGTGGATTGTAATGTAAAACCTAAAAGAAATATTTACAACATTTTCATAGAAAATTATTAATTTAACTTGTAAAAAGTGCGACATTAATTTCTTTAACCATTTTAACACGATGCAACATTTTTTCTAATGCATTTCTTGGTAAAGGCATAGTCGAGTACCACACAGGACTGTCTGGGACACACGATCGTTCCGGTAGGAGATAAAACACATTATTTCTTTTCTTGACACTTTCCGGACTAGAACAATAAATTAGTACTTTGTAAATATATAAACAATTTATTTACTCACCATTTTGAAAGATAAAACTCGTACAATTTAACTGGACAACGTAGTGGGTTCTCTTCATTTACTTGTTGTTCATACACTTTCTTTTTTCGAGTAGCAGCATCCAAACTGAGGTTAGTTTGAGCTAAATCAAAAATATACAAATTAAACTTACTATCATATAAGGAAAATAAAGCACTTACTGGCCGTTTGTGGTGGATAAAATCGGAGAAGTACATTTCTTGAACCCCCAACTTTATTTGTGCCACTAGGCTGGTATGGATTTCTCTTCCAATGTTTCAATATGCGAGAGAAAGATAACTGCATATGTTCATCAACGCTCTGAAAATTCGTAAATTAAAGTTTGCAAAAGCTGTTTTACTTTCCCCATACGCATAAACGTATGTGTTGATCTAAAATCGAAATTTTGGTATTAAATGATTTGTTGTGATACCCTGATGTCCTTTTCGGATGGTGGTTCGGCGGTGACGGAGCAAGCCTTCTCCGCGTGGCAACGCGAGTACTTCCGAACCGTGCGACGGATTTCGACGCAAGCAGTCCTGATCGACAACCAAATGTCCAAATTTGTATGAAAAAACAAAAACAAAAACAAAGAATTGTAATACATACTGTATATAATTTTTGCGAAAAAATCTTCAAATTCACACTTCTTCGCAAATTTAAACTTTCGTCCAAAAGCTATTGATTTGAAATTATGACGACGATGTTATTTTTCAAATGGTGGCGTTATTTGTCGTTTTTCGTCAAAACTTTAAATAACTTTTTAAGAAAATTGTAAAAAATTGCAATATTCTGGCGAAAAAAAGGTTGAGGGCTGAAGGAAAATTTAAAATATCTAATGTATACTCCTCAGGAATTGACGAGCGTTTTTCTTAAAAATCCATCTGTAACGTAATAGTCCTTCCAAAGAGTTCAAATCCAAAGTATGTTAAGCATTTTTAACTAATTTTCAAATGTTTTATTCTTTTAATCTATTGGATTGGCGTATTAAAAAGTGAAATGTAGAATAACATTTTTTTAAAAAACGTCTTCGCTTGCCTGCAAAATTCATACCTAGATTTTGCCCAAAAAACCCCACGATTTTTCGGCACCAAATTACCTTGTAATTATTAAGTTGAAACGGCACTGTTAATACAATATTAGGTTAATTAATATAAACCAATAATTGCTGCAGGCCCGCATTCCGAATAATTATTATGATCCAAACAATTAGTCCAGGCAACGAAGCCGAAAAATTGGCTTCAGCTTGCAAAAAATCCGGGCAAGCTGAATTTTGGTAGAGATGTACATTGGAGTATTCTAATGACCTAATAAAAGTCTCATAAAATCCCACGCCGGCGTCCCCCGCAATCGGGGGTTTTAGCTCCTCCAACGCGATTTCTTGCCGATAACTCGCTTATTTCCGTTTGTATGAAAAATTATTATCAGACCATAATTGAAGAGCATAAAATTCTTTATGAAATGGATTTTTTTCAAATTTTTCCATAGCTCACTAATATTGAAATAATTGACCCAAAACACGACTCACCTTTAAAATGGCATAATATTGATTCCTTGCAAGGAGAGAAATGTTTTCAGGTACGGGAAGTGATTTTAAAGTAAATTAATTAAAATTTGAGCAAAGATAGGAAAATGAAGAGAAAAATGGATTTTTTCAAAATTTTCCCAAGTTATAGTATCTTCCAAGTACCGAAGCCGAAATTTTGGTTTGAGCTTACCGAAAGTCCGGGCAAGCTGAAAATTGGCAAAGATGTATATTGAAGTGTTCTAATAAACCCCCAAAATGACTCATAAAAATCCCAAGCGGGCGTTCCCTCAAATGAGGATTTTAGCCCCCTAGTGCGGTGTTTCGCCTATAGCTCACGTATTTTTACTTTTACGAAAAATTACCATTCACAAAGTTGAAGAACATAAAATTTCTATAACTTATGACGCTGCAGTAGGTAGTACTACAATACATACTTTAATATGCAAATTAAACCTTGTTTAATGGTAATTTTTCGTAAAAGTAAAAATACGTGAGCTATAGGCGAAACACCGCACTTAGGGGGCTAAAATCCTTATTTGAGGGAACGCCGGCTTGGAATTTGTATGAGCCATTTTGGGAGTTTATTAAAACACTTCAATGTACATCTTTGCCAATTTTCAGCTTGCCCGGACCTTCGGTAAGCTCAAACCAAAATTTCGGCTTCGGTACTTGGAAGATACTAGAGATGGGCGCGTGAGTCACTTTTCACTCACGGTCACGCACACTCACGAATTTTTCTTGCTGCTCACGCACAATCACGAACGATCATGCAAAGGCTAGATCACGCTCACGCACACTCACGATGCTTTTCATGTTACTCACGCACGTTCACGCACACCCACGCACGATCACGATTTTTTTCCATACACTCACGAACACCAGAACAGAGCCGTAGCAAGGGTGAGGCGACTGAGGCATTTGCCTCAGGCGTCATCGCATTGGGGGCGCTAAAACTTGACAAAACCCAATAATTAATAGTTTAAAATTTTCAAAAAGATAAGAATCTTTTTTTGGGGTATATATTGCTATGTAGGTCTCTGCCTACCGGAGCTAAACGTTCTTAATATTAATGTTTGTACGAGTGTACGTAAATGTACCTCGTCAATAAAAATGATTGTAAAATTATTTGATAAATTGCAATAAAATAAAATTTCACCTCGGCTTTGACTATTTCGGAGAGCACTGACTTACCTAATCTCAAGTTGGGCTCTTTCCTTGACCAAGTCGTGATACTGAAATACAAATTACTGGTCGTCGGAAAATAAGGTTGCAAAAACAAATTATGCTCCGTTTTCAAAGGAATATTAATTTTATTATAAATTGTGCAAAGAAAATAGAAAAATGAATAGAAATTCTTAAATTTACTGACAAAATCTTAATATTATAACTTTAAACGAGCTAACGCACGCGTATTTCAGTTGCCAAAAATTTTCACTAATTTTTATTAAAATAACTTTTAATGTGAAATTACCTTAATCAATGTAGGGAATTTCTTGTCACTAGTTTCTAACAGCATACAATAGGATAGTTTTGCTTGGTTGATGACCTTCGGTTACTGATAATAATGCAGATAAGTTTTCTTGTGCAGTGTCGAGCCACGTTTTATGCGGAACCAAATTTTTCAAAAATAAACACAATCACTTGATAAATTCGACGAAATTGACTTTTTAGATACGTAAGTATATTTGCTTTTATGATATTTTCACTTTTCATACGATTTTAAAACAATTTTCTCACTATTTATTTAATTTTTAGGAGAGGCTAAATTTTCACCACCATTAAATTCAAGAATCAACTTATTATTTTTTTAACCAATTGTTTCACCAACGTTACTTGTGTTTTCCAAGGCAATTGTGATTTTCCACTAATCGATGTAAAATCAATTCATTTGACGTTAAAGTTTGCAGGTTCGTACTTAGCCCAAAATAATTGTAAAATTTTTTAATAAAATTTTTATGTTTCAGATTAAATTGAATTAAAATTCTTGTATCTTTGCCGATCTTCCAGTAACTTTTGAAGAAGATGTTGTTTCCGTTTGTGGTACATTGAGTTACGAAGCACTTTGACACATGTAAAATTTTGTTATTTTAAAAGTTCTACGTTTCAACACATTTTTATAACTAATACTTTGAACAATTATTTTTGATTTCAAATTACATTTCTTATAACTACTTAAATTAATTTACAATTCTAACAAACCTTTATTTTATAAACAGAATTAAAACGTTGCATTTGAATTTATTTTGTCATCTCGTTCCGTGACCTTGTCTTTACATAAATTTATGACGTTAAAGCAGATTTTTGGTGTCAGATGAAACCTTTACTTTCGAACAAATAAGTCATGTGCTATCTTTATTGATAAATTAAAACTTTGAATCAAAACGTGATCATTTCTATTGACGTGGTAGTGGTACATTGCAATATATTGAAATGTGTTTTCAAAATGCACAAATTTAAATATTTAATATGAAATAAAATCAAAATTTGAACAATGAAAAATAAAATGTAGATCATAATTTAAAAATCAAATATAATTTTTTCTTTTTATGTTGGTAATTATATCCAGGTATAATGGAAATACCATATATTGAAATATATAGTACTTAAAAATCATTAAACATAGTGGCATAATAGTGTGAATTTTAGAAAATTGCATCAAACTTTGGCGATCTTTACGAACGGTTTTTCATCTATGTAAATAAAGATTTAATTTAAATTTTTGTATTTATTATTATCTATATAATATTATATTATTATTCATATTTTATAAATATAATGGGAGGAGAGGGGAGTCAAAATTAATTTTCTTTTAAATAATCCTTACGTAAGATGTGGGGGGAGGGGGTTGCCACAATAATCTTACGTACCCTTACATGGCGGGGGGAGGGGGTCCAAAATTACAAAAATCATCCTTACGTAATTAATGGACGGCCCCTTACATCATACTAAGTATTTATGAAATAAAGAAAAAATAAAGAGAAAATCCAGAGAAAACAATTAAAAAGGGTTTTGAATAATTCTTATTCTGGATAAAAATTTCGTACATTAGAACTTCACCATCGATGGTGAACAAAACAAAACGTGGTTTCAGGATTTACTAGATAGGGGGGTATTTCGTTACGTTACCATGGAAACGGTGATTCTTACATACGATGCGGATTTTATATAAGATCTTCAGAAGTTCCCAACGATAAAAATCGATATTGCATGACCGAGGGGTCTGGGGGTTACGGAATACCCCCCAGGTACACTTGCCTATTCAGAACCATCAAAATTTATTATTTTTCGTTTAATCTTTTGCAATTTTTGTTTGTAATCCGGGAGGGAGGGGGTAGCAGATGATATTTTTCATAACTATCCCAGTGCCATTCTTCTTAATACCGAGGGACATAAAAGTGAAAGTTTTCCTTTCGCAATAAATTAAGTGTACTTGGGGGGAGGGGTATTCCATACCCCCCAAACCCCCTGTTTCCCAGCAGCCTAAATGATTTCCTGATAAGCATCCATTTGTTTTCATTACTCTAAGCCAACGCCGTAGCAAGGGTGATCGCAATGGGGGCGCTAAACCTCGAAAAACCCAATAAAGCATAGTTTAAAATAATTCTAAAAATGATTAGAATCTTCTGGGAGGGGGGGCGCATATATTCAAATTTGCTTCAGACGCCAGAAGAGCTTGCTAGTACACGTCTAAAATCACGTTACGCGCCCATTTTTAGTAGTAGTAAAGGCTAATATTTTTACACATGCACACTTTTTTATTTACTTAAAAGCATGAACTTGAACTTCTTAAAAGATAACAAATTTTATTATTGAAAAGCAATATTGAAAATTTTTTGTATAAAACTTTAGAAATTGCAAAAATGTACAACTGCTCTCAACCACTCACGGCTGCGCACGACCACTCACGGCTGCGCACGACCACTCACGGCTGCTCACGACCACTTACGACGACTCGCGGTTATTCACGTATAGTCACGGCATTTAGCGGCTCACGCACGATCACGTTTGTTTAATTTCACTCACGCACAATTACGGGTTTTATCGTGATTCTCTATTTTAAACATTCACGTGACACGTGAAAAGACCGTGACACATCGTGACACGACAAAAATCACGTCACGCGCCCATCTCTAGAAGATACTATAACTTGGGCAAATTTTGAAAAAATTTATTTTTCTCTTCATTATCCAACCTTGGCCACAATTTCAATTAATTTATTATTAAAAGCATTTCCCGTGCCCGAAAACATTTCTCTCCCTGCAACGAATCAATGTTGTGCCATTTTAAGGGTGGGTCGTGTTTTCGCTCAATAATTTAAGTATTATTGTGCCATGGAAAAATATGAAAAAACACTATTTTATAGAGAATTTTATGCTCTTCAATTATGGTCTGATGATAATTTTTCATACAAGCATAAATAAGAGAGTTATCGGCAAAAAATCGCGTTGGGGGAGCTAAAACCCCCGATTGTGAAGGACGCCGGACTGGGGGGTTCATTAGAACACTCCAATGTACATCTCTGCCAAAATTCAGCTTGCCCGGATTTTTTGCAAGCTAAAAACCTTCCTTGCCTGGACTATAAGTAAATAATTAAAATAAAAGTGCCACGCGCAGTCCAAAATTTTTGCCTAAATACATTTGAAGAAACGAAAAGAAAATTAAAAGAATGAATTAAAGTTTTTGATACCGTTTTATATGGTTTCCATATGGTTATGCAATATTCACGTAGCCAATTTTTTAAACTTACCGTTAAATTAAAATTAAATAAAAATTAAAATGGTATTGAACAACATCAGCGTGGTCAATAAAACGTGAGGAGAATGAGCACCCAATTGTTTACTTTCCCATAAATGCTCTTCTTCCACCCTCGTGACGATGATATCTAAAAACAAAATGTTACTGCTGCGTGAAACGTTTCCTAAGCAAACTTACCAGAATCATTGTAAAGCACAGAAAATTTTCGAGCGACCTCATCTAAGCAATCTGTGAACTTCTCATAGTATGTGTCACAAAATATGTTGTCAATGCGACCATTTTCAAACAGATATTGCTGAATTCCTATTAAAAAATATAAAAATTAAAATCTATAAAATTAGCATTTAGTGTTGGTTTGGAATTCGCGTTAAACAGTAGCATAAATAAATATAAAATGGTTTATATTAGTAGATAATTTTATAAAATGTGATTAAATTTAAAGATGGATGAAATATATACCGTCATAATCCAAAATATTCTAGTTAGTTAAAATCAGGTTTCAGTATTTTGCAACAGAGATCTAGGAGGTCTGAGCAGCTAAGCTAGGAATAAAAGGGATAAAAATAAAGATGGAGATCAGGAGATACTTATCATCTCAAAAACTTACCTAAACACAAATAGTAAATCGTATCTGGTGCATATTCTTCTCCATTAGGTTTTCGTACTTCTTTGACAAACAAACACAAAGAATAATTCAATTCGTCAGCTGTAAGTTGAAAAATTTCAGGTTTAAAAAGCTTAACTCTTCTGGTAGACTTTCCCAATTCTGCATTCTTTGTCGTAACCCACTGCTTCCAAGCATTAACGCCATATGTGTACTGCAAGACATTAAATTAATACTACAAATATTTCTACAAAAAAGAAAAAAAGTTACTTTTAAGCGCATGTTTGCATCATGCTTTTCCACAGGTTCTGAAGGTTGCGGTGCTTGAGGAGATGCCATCAATGATATATCCATCTGACTTGAAGAACGGCGGCCGCGTTTACTGACAGGTCCTCTATACTTAGGTGGACGACCAGGACGTTTTCGACCTCTAGTAGCAGGTTGAAGTTCCATTAAATGATGCATGGGTTGCGGGTCATCAACAGCTTCTTCGGTGTTTCCAGTTTCCCCAGTTTGTGATGCAGTGATTGTATTAGCGGTTAAAGCTCCTTCTAAAGCAACTGCCGGTTCTTCCAATTCTGTGGCCATTTTTAACGCCATTTGAAGCATATCCTCCCCAAATGTGTTACTCGGTTCAATTGGTTCTAGGTTATATGGAACCTCTTCAGGTGGAGCTAAAAGAAAACCAAATTAAATGTTAACTAATTCCGAGAATTTTTGAAACTCAGTTTCAAACTGTAAACTTACCGAGAGTATCTCTTTCCTCACTTTCGGAATCTGTATTGTCTTCCTTCTTATCTTCAGCTACCATTTCAGCCATCATTAGTAATTCAGCTTCACAGGGATCCGTTGGTATTTTATCTTGAATTTTTTTAATTTCTTTCATTATACCAGTTGCAGAGTTTCTCGTGGTGGGAATAAATATTGGAACTGGAATTGGTAATGCAAATGGAAATGGTATTGGAAATGGAAGAGAATACATGTAAGATGGTGTTGGAACGTAAATTGGTACTGGAATTGGGATTATTGCAGTTTTGTCTTTAACATCGTCGGTTTGTATTTCTTTATCTTCCATTACAGGTTTTGCATTAATGCCTTTGCTTGATTGACGAACTTTACACATGGTTCCCATATTTTTCTGAGTCGGCATGGGTGCAGACTTGATTATAATCTGTTGTTTTATTTGAGTTTTCATTGAGTTCATAGAAGAATCTTTATTTTTTGCTCCTCTAGTAATTCTGTTTGAAGTTGGACCATTTGTCATAGCTAGAGAATGAACACTACTTATGACAGGCATCGTTGGCATGTCGGAATTGGGTGAGGGCTCATTTTGAGAAGTTCGTTTTGATTTTCTTGGTTTTCCTACGGGTACTGGAATTGTTGGATCTTCTGAGCTAAGTGACTTTGGGAAATGATTTTGGAAGGTAACCGCACAACTGTGTGAACAAAAATTTCGAATAGTCGCGTCCGACATGGTTAGATGATACGTCAGTTCTGCATTTTTGCAACACTTATCGCAACTTATTCTAGGAAAAAAAATCTGATGTGGCCATCGCATCACTTTCCGAACAGATGCAAATTTTTACATTATATTTTTAAATAAAATGGTTACATAATTTCAACAGTAAATCGATGAAAAATTTCATATTTTGCCAAAATAGGAAGAAAAAAACTTTTAAATGCATATATCTTACAAACGAAGCATTTTTGGACCCATGTTATTAGAAACTTTTCATCTTATTTTCGTTAGTAGAATGCGGTTTACTATTTTATTTACAAATACAAAAAATTTTTACAAATACAAAACTTTTTGAAACGCCCTGTATATTTTAGAGAAAAACTTGTAGGACAAAAAATGTAGAAAATTCCATAGCGCTAATTTTTTGTTATTAATACTTTTACATATTTAATTTCGTTTCGAAGTTATGACGCATAATGTCATAATAGCTCCAGGTAAACCCCCCTTTCCCGTTGCACGATTTAAATTATTTTCATCTGGCTTCGTCCTACGACAGGAAAAAGCTTATATGCAAAATTTGGAATGATTTGCTTGCTTCGTTTAGACGCTATCGTGTTCACAGACGTACATACACACACACACACACACATATACACGTCTCATAATATTTGTGACATATCATGAATAACCCTCAATTGTGGCATTATCGTTAAAATTAGAACTGGGAATGCGCCATCTCTTAGTAAATGCATACATTCGGAAAATTTCAAGATACCTTCCATAGGAAGAAATCTGCAATATACTTTTAATGTGGCTACTCCGCCACACATATGTGGTTACATGATCTGTGTATTGAAGTAGCCACAAATATTTGTACACCAGAATCGTGTTAAAATGGGACGCCAGAAATATTACCATACATATTCGTGTATAACTGCTATGTTGCCACGTTTATTAAACTAAATTATTGAAATAATATAATCTGAAATATTAACTTTACTAATTTTTTAATTTATCTATCGAGTAATTTCTATTGATTATCTTTTTAAATAAATTCAATTTCGTAAATAATCGAAGATTTAATGTTAAGTAACTTAAGTTGCTATCGTCGCCGTCGGTCTAATACCTCAAAGCCCCAAAAACTATTTTTTTCAAGAAGAGGGAAAGACGTTTACCTACATATCATTATTATAAATATTTACTATTGATTTAAACCAATATTAGGGTCCCCCAAGACTTTACTCATTATTTTGTAGAATATAGTTTTTCTTTTTCTTATGAACTAAAATTCCTTTCCTCAAAAGTCTCAAATGTAGAAGACAGTTTATAGTATCAATCTATAATAATTTAAACTTTTAAATTATAATAATTTTTCTTGTGATACTTACTCGTATATGTTTTTTTACTAAGAATAAATTTTGTACATATTACATACATTATTTTTTTATAATTCGCCATCCTTAGACAACCGACCCCCCCCCTCCCCCAATAATATGCTACATGGGGCCCCTGAAATGTAATTAGCATCAGACCTCAAAAAGTCACCATCCGCCACTAGAGTAAAATTCAAGTAAAGTTGGACCAGGAATTTTCGGTTTTCGCTGCATAGTTCTTTTTCTGTTCATCTGACGCGAAAATAGTCTATAGATAAGTGAAACTAGACTCAATTATCTGTAATTCCATTCATAAAACAACTTGGTAGCTATATTAGGGCCCCAGCTGTAAGCTTTCGAACTTAATTGACAGTTCCATCTTTACTTGAATTTTACTCTAGTACCAAGTTGTCGACTTTGTACGTGATTGGTATTCATCCTTCTTCTTCTTCTATGTGCCATGCTTCCATTCCTATGCTTGTGATGTGCGTTTTTAAAATTTATCACAAACATAGGGGACCTACTGGTTAACGTGGGCTTCGAACCACGGGAAGTGTAATACACTTCATTTCAAGAAGGCTTTTCTTGGCAGATACACCTCGGTGGTTTGCCATTGTCTTCCGAGGGGAGACGGTCAGACTAAAGTTTTTACTATGCCAGAATCGAACTGTGGCTTTCCGCTTAGCAGTCAAACGCACTACTGCTAGGCATACGACCGTCTCATTCATCCTATTGAACCTAAATCAATTCAGTTTCTAGCGAAATATAGTTATGGGCAGCACTCTAGAAAGAAGAATGCTGTCAATAGTTCTTTCATGTGTTTCTACGATTCATACAATGCAAGGTAGTACTGTCGATTATGCTGTTGTCTATTTGGGACCAAAATTATGTTAGTTTATTAACTCGTGATAATTATTAAATAATATTGTTTTAAAATATTTCGAGTTATAATTAATTCATTTTTTAATTATTTTCTGAAGAACGGAATATAGTTCGAAAGCTTAATAAAATATTAAAAAATGAATTAGGTAATTATAATTCAAAATTATTTAGGTACCCAAGGACAAGTGTATGTCGCACCAAGTCGAGTTCGATCATTAGATGGCATTCAAATTGAAGAACTCGATTGCACAAAATTAACAGGCAAAAACAACCATGCCATCAAGACTTTAAAAGAAATGAATCACTTAAAAAATTTGTTTTAAAGTTATGAATAGGCAGTACAGTGAAACTTCCCCTAGCAGATACGACGGGGAATGATATTTTGTCCGTTAGAGAAAAGTGTCCACTAAAGGCAGAAAACAGATTTTTGAGAAAAAAAAGTACAACATTATAATTACAAAGTTTAATAATAAGTTTTTATAAGTTTAGTATAATTATTATTTATTACCTAATTAAAAAGTACAAAAAATCAAAAATCTTGAAAATTCAAATTGAAATTCTTGGAAAACAAGCGTAATAAAAAAGGAAGTAAAAAGTAAACATTTCAACATATTAAGTGCAAAAAGCCATTTATTTCTTAAGCGTTTTTTTAATTTTGTCAATTTGGTTTTTCACACAAAATTTAACATCAGTCCAACTTCTGTTATTCAGTGAAGAATATTTTTGTATGCAGTTAGTACAATCTGCCTTTCCTGGTACAATGCCTTTTGTAATTTTCCCTTTGAAAAATTTAAAAACGGCATCTTTTTCTTCACTTGACCATGGCCGTTTAACTCCTTTTTTTGATAATTTTTTTCCTGTAATAAATTTGATTATTTTTATATAATTCAAAAATACTATAAGTACCTATGATTTTATACTTACTTTTTGTCACAACTGCTGGCGATGTCAATACCCGATCTTCATCAGCATGTTTGTTATCGTCATGTGAATCTTCATTGTCATATGCATCTTCATCCTCCTCTTTATCATTTTCTACTTCATCCACATCTGGCATATCTGTAAATAACACAAGAAATAAGTATAAAAAAAGTAATATTGTTATATAAAATTACCGTTCAAATTTATTTCCTCGAGTTTCTTCCCAGCAAATTTGTTTGCCTGACCTTCGTCTACCACCATCAATAATCGACTTACTTTGGTCAATTCAACCGCACTTTCGTGGAGGCGATAGTAATCTCTATGCACTCTAATATTTATGCTTATTTTAATGTGATGCCAAATATGCTTCTTCAACATAAACCCTAAACAATTAGGACAAGGGCCATAATCACTAAATTTGTTAAATTTTAATTCGTCTTCGGTAGGACGTCTAACAAGAATAAGTTCGCCCTGTTTGGTAGATAATACGTTTACATTGTGGTAGAAATCTCCCGATCTTATGAGGGTTGCAAAGCCATTTCTTCTAGATTTAGATTTTTTTGGCATTGCCAACAATTTTGCAACGCTATTTTCTGATCCATGCATTACCTCCAAATGCCTTGCCGAATTTAAAATTATTTTTTGGCAAAAATAACATGAATGCCCCTTATTTCTAATACGCTTTCTATTTGCTTTTCTTGCTGCGGAAATGTTAACTTTATTAGGTTGCATAGAAGAAGTACACACTTGTTCATTTTGTATTACTTTACTTGCTTCGGAAATGTTAACTATATTAGGTTCCATGGAAGAAGTACCCACTTGTTCATTTTGTATTAATTTATTGTGGTTGGGGGCATATGACAGTTCATTGAGGTTTATATCTGCAGGTGGAGGGTTGGAGGTATGTTCATTAGAGAGTTTCAAACTTTCTTCAAATTTCAGCGACTTATGAGATTCTTCGTCACTTTCATTTTGATATATTATGCTGCAATCCGACGGAAGATACTCACTTCCACTACTTTTGTCTTCAGACCAATCATCTAAATCTAAAATTTAAGAGAATTCCGTGAGGTTTAAAGAATTGTTGTCATCATGCTTACACAGAGAAAATTTTTTGGTGTTTTGAAGTAATTTTTATTTCAAATTGAACCCCAAATCAATCTCACACCAATTTGAAGTAAAATTTATTTTAAATTTACTAAAAATTTTTTAAAATTATTTAATTAAAATTTATTTACTTCAAATTGGTGCGAGTAAAAATTTTTCTCAGCGTAGTTTTACCATTTGCTGAAGAATTTTCATAATGCGAAGTACTCGTTATTTCTTCCAACTGGCAGTTAGTATCCGATTTCGAAACATCCTCCAAGGAATATGGTTGGCTTTTTTTGATAATAACTTGCGAAAGAATCTTTATTTGATTAGGGGCATCTGAAATTCAACACATATTTAACATTAGTACTTCTGAAAGCTGTATTATTAGACGCTCACAATTTTTTTTTAATTTTAAAAATTTGGAACGCTGTGGATTGAAATAAAATCCAAGTATTTCTTCATGCTGCACAATCTTTAAATTTTGAAATTGCATTTAGCAACAAAGTAAATAATAGTTTGGTTTAAATATGTTAATTATTTTTGTCATAAATGTTATATTTATCTACATATTATTATTTAAATGAAATCAATTTATGACAAAAATAATTAATATTAAAGTTTAACAAAAATATGTATTAGTTTCCTGCATTACTAAACACAAAATTAAATTCCAAGATATCAGGATAGTTGCAAAAATACTTTTGTTTTATTTCAATCCATAAGGGTTGTGCAGTAGCATAACCAGAATGTCATTGGGTGGGCATAATTCTTACGATGAAAAAGAATGCCACAAGAGAATTTTTTTTAGAATTTAATATTTTCCTATATTATTTTTTGATATGCTTGGCCCTCATAGCCCTCTCTGATTATGCCACTGATGATGTTCACCTAATGTAAAAAAATGGTGTAAACAGTGATCTGAAATATCAATTTTCCCCCAATTTTAAAATATTTTTATAAAATATCCCCCCCCCCAAATTCTGACAACCAGAACATTAATATACTGAAAAACTTACTTTTAACGTTTCCTAGAGGCTGCCTGCTAGATCCTTCATTAATCCTTGCGGGCGCAATTCCATTACTGGATAACATACGCATTATCTTTGAGGATCTGGTGTTCATGGTGGATAAAACTGAAAATTTATAAATACTTTACTTTAACAGGAATCTATAGCAACACAATCTTATAAACCGAGATCCCAGCTTCCCATGACACAAGTAATTTAGGCAAAGCTGAAATATTGTGAATCAATAGTTTAATATGCAATTAAGAAGGTATGCGTATTTGCTAGTTTGAAACCGGCAGCCTATTATGGGTAGAAGGGACTAAAGGTACATAAAAACCTTACCCACTTAAGTTAAAGTAGAAAAGCTGGTTTTTACATATGTTTTACAGAATATTGTCAAAAACCTACATTCATTATTGCCAGACGCTTTCCGAGCGTCATAACTTCCGACAGACGCTTTAAAGATCGTTCCGAAAAAAGTTCCGCTTTCACGCTCGCACTCACAGCGGAACTTTTTTCGGAACGATCTTTAAAGTGTCTGTCGGAAGTTAAGACGCTCGGAAAGCGTCTGGCAATAATGAATGTAGGTTTTTGACAATATTCTGTAAAACATATGTAAAAACCAGCTTTTCTACTTTAACTTAAGTGGGTAAGGTTTTTATGTACCTTTAGTCCCTGCTACCCATAATAGGACCTCCATCAAGTTAGCCCCCCCTTTAATCGAATTTTTAACTTTTTCTTATGCCAAACGTTTGGCAATCGTTAGGTAAGATTTGGTAGTTCGATTAAAAGTTTTGGTAGTTCTTTGTTTTTTCGTAATTAACCAATCAAATTTTTTTGTCAAGTTAGCCCCCCTTCAATCGATTTTGTAACATTTTTTTAGCTCATTTGATCGATTATAATACGCAGAGGTTTGGTACCCCAATAAAAAGTTTTGGTAGTTTCTAATTTGGTGGTAAATAATTAATTAAGTTGGAAGTTTACTTATACGCACGCGCTAAACTTCACGTGTATACAACAATAATTGTTTATTGCCAATTTGGTCTAATTTAAACCTTTTTTTAATGCCAAGCGATAGTTCATCGTCATGGAAGGTTTATTACTTCGATTAAAAGTTTTGGTAGTTCTTTGTTTTTTCGTAATTAGTTAACTAATTAAATTTTTTTGTCAAGTTAGCCCCTTTCAATCGATTTTTCAACTTTGGTTTAGCTCGTTTGATAGATTATAATAATATGTAGAAGTATAGTAGCCCTATAAAAAGTTTTCGTAGTCACTAATTTGGTCAAATGATTAATTAATTTTTAAGATGAATCATTTTATTTATACAACAAACATGAAAAATGTAACTATGCATTATACAAAAAGTTTGCGCTGCATTCTAATAAGATGATTTAATAAGATTATAACGACACTTGATATGAATAACATTGTAACTTTATTTTGCTTATTTTACATGAGGGCATTTTAAAGATTTTTTGCTACATATAATTTGCAATAAGAATGATGTTATTTTGTTAAATTAACAGTATTTTTAATTGAGATAGGACGACGATTCATAAACCAAAATTATAGTTTGTTCTTTGGGGAAGCCGTTTACAGCATAGTTGGATAACATTGTAACTTGAGTTATGCTCAAGTTACTGAATTATTTAATCAATTAATTAATTATTTGACCAAATTAGTGACTACGAAAACTTTTTATAGGGCTACCATACTTCTTTCTACATATTATAATCTATCAAATGAGCTAAACAAAAGTTGAAAAATCGATTGAAGGGGGCTAACTTGACAAAAAAATTTGATTAGTTAACTAATTACGAAAAAACAATGAACTACCAAAACTTTTAATCGAACTAATAAACCTTTCATGACGATGACCTATCGCTTGGCATTAAAAAAAAGTTAAAAAATGTTTTAAATTAGGCCAAATTGGCAATAAACAATTATTGTTGTATATACTACGTGAAGTTTAGCGCGTGCGTATAAGTAAACTTCCAACTTAATTAATTATTTACCACCAAATTAGAAACTATCAAAACTTTTTATTGGGGTACCAAACCTCTGCGTATTATAATCGATCAAATGAGCTAAAAAAAAGTTAAAAAATCGATTGAAGGGGGGCTAACTTGACAAAAAAAATTGATTGGTTTATTACGAAAACACAAAGAACTACCAAAACTTTTAATCGAACTACCAAATCTTACCTAACGATTACCAAACGTTTGGCATAAGAAAAAGTTAAAAATTCGATTGAAGGGGGGCTAACTTGATGGAGGTCATAATAGGCTGCCGGTTTCAAACTAGCAAATACGCATACCTTCTTAATTGCATATTAAACTATTGATTCACAATATTTCAGCTTTGCCTAAATTACTTGTGTCATGGGAAGCTGGGATCTCGGTCTATTAGCACCAATTAAATTTTAAAATTCAAAAAATGAAGGCCAACTTCAAGGACGTCAGTCGAATAGCGGGAAAACATTTCAATTTTGTAACATCTAATATCTATGTTTTTAAGTAAATAATGTTTTAATTTACAGTAGAATTCGCTTATAATGACATTGAAGGGAGATTAAAATTGATGTCATAGTAAACGGACAAGCTATACAGCTCCACCAAGCTTATTTTTGAATGTACATTTTCATTTTTTGATAATCGTTAATCGTCGAATGACTAACGCCAAGTTCTTTTGCAAGAGACGAGTTTGATTCCATTTTCCAGTCTGCATAATATTGCACCTTTTTCTGCAATGGTAAATGCTTTACGACGTTATCACGCCGTCGAGGTATTTTTCGGGTCAAAACGCTAAACTATGTACTTCACAGAAAGAACCGACGCGACGGTTCTTTCCCGCCTAGATATTTCTTGGCATATGAAACAATCGCAATAGGTATTACGCAATCGTTATTATGACCGGATCAATTTTCATGAAAGCATGCAAAAATGGGCAAATTTAAGCGATATGTAAGTTCCTATATATGAATACCAAACTTTACTCCAGCTGCGACATACATAATAATAAACGGTAGGTTATTTTAAGCGGATTCTACTGTATATAAACGAAAACCTTCAACCAACACTATCTCCTAATATGAATTTACATAAAATAAAACTTAAAGAATTTTTATGATAACTTAAAAACTTAAAATTACACTTACCTTATACTTGTCTTATGAGAGCGATGTACAAAACTATATAAATTCACTAAAATGTAGCTTCAATTAACAACAAAACTACTGATGTCACTCGTTCACTAGTTAACAACGTATGAAGTTAGAAGTATCACCGTGTATCACGAAGAAAAAGTTGCTTTCTGTGCAAAATCACCCGATCCACGCCTACGCGACGGCGACGCCACGGCCGGTTCAAGACGGTGTGATATTTAATTTCAGATAAACTTGATTATACTATTAATATAATCGTATAATGCAAAGCTACGAAAAATAAATTATTATTTTACAAAAATTAATATTCTGCGCTAGAGAAAACCTCAAAAAATTGAACCAAAACGAAGCAATTATTTTTACGTCCGTTGGTAATTTTTATTCTTATTACGTAGCGTAAAAAACGTTGGTTGATGATTAACAGCTGATGTGATAACATATGCTATTTTTAGAACAATAACGAATATGCCTGTGTCTAGTCCTGACCGCTACATGCTCGGAGCTCATCTATTATTGCAATTCTTGGACACTACTTTCTATTTTGCAATTAGAATTCATTTTATACCTAATCAAAAATTCATCATCTATTTATGCTTAACTAATTTATTGTTCTATGTCAGGGATGGCGAACCAATGGCACGCGTGCCACAAGTGGCACGTTTGAAAATTTTGATGGCACGCACAAAAACAAAATTTTTTTTTTTATAAGTTATCTTTTTTGATAGAAATGAATTAAAAATTATTAATCTACACTTAATTTATAATTTATGATATAAATTTGTAGTACTGAATACCTAGTATGTATCTTAGTATGTTAACTAGAACCGTGAATTAAATATAAAACTACAAGGTGTTAATAAAACAGTCATTATAATGTTTGACTTAATCAAAGCGTTCGAAGTCAAATTACAGATTTTTAATCGTGATATTCTTTCAAATTCATATAGTAAATATTTTAATATTCTGCGCTAGAGAAAACCTCAAAAAATTGAACCAAAACGAAGCAATTATTTTTACGTCCGTTATTACGCATTATATCATGCCTAAGAGACGAAAGAGTTACAAAATGTGAGTAACCGGTGAGGTGAGAATTAGTAAAATCAGGGAGTCAAATGTGATGTCTGCATAAAATCTGATTTTCAAATAGCCATAAAAATTATAGGATAATGAACAATTTTCTGTATTTTTACAAAAGACATCAGGTTTGATTAAAGATATATGAAACAGGCGCGGATACAGGATTTCGTTAAGGGGGGGGGGATTCCGGATTTCGTAAATATTCCATAACGTCAGATCGGTACCAGCTAATTTTCAAGAAATGTTATTCTAATTTTTATTAACTACAAACCTAATGGCGAAATTACGTCAGACGACGGCGATTAGATTATTTATTGCCGTGTTTTAAACCTACAGCAATATTATTTTTAATAGTTTTCTCACGCCTTATTTTAATGCACAAGTAAAGTAAACTCAAAATTTAATCATAACACTTAAACGTGCTTAAACTTACCACTTACTTACCAGAAATACAAAATTAAAATTACTAGCAATAATTATTCTTTTTTTTTCGTAAAAATATGCAAGCATAACTTTATCGCGTTCGTTTACCACGTTACTCTGCTTATATTATACTTGTAAACATTTTCGTACTGATTTTGATTTTCTGCTACCATCGCAACTTGTTCCATAACTGCGAGGTTTTGTTATAAATTCTCCATTTTTGCCAAAATCGTTCACATGACTGCTATAAATGCAAAATGAACCGACTTGATCTGGCTTACAGCTTATACGCTTAGTAGAGCTCGTGTCAAGTAAAGTTGGATCAGGAATTTTCGGTTTTCGCTGCATAATTCTTTTTCTGCTCATCTGGCGCAAAAATAGTTTACCATATAGATAAGTGAAACTAGACTCAATTATCTGCAATTCTATGCATAAAACAATTTTGTAGCTATATTAGGGGCCAAGCTGTAAACTTTCCAACTTCATTGACGGTTCCAACTTTACTTCACACGAGCTCTATAGTACAGGTGCAAATTAGATATAAGATATAATATACCAATCTTCTCAACAGTCATTTACCAACTAAAAAGTACCACAAATTTTTTTTATAAAATTGAGTTACCCATATACAACCCAGCAAAATTCCCGAAAGCAAGTTGCTCGGAGCAGAATAAATTACAACAAACTGAACATAATCCTTACGGAAACTAAAATCATTTGCAGTTTAATTATATCGGACAGTAATTAAATTACTTACGGTATATTAAGTTTTATTAAAAAGACCAACGAATTAAGAATGCTTTCACGGGACAAACACTTCTTTGTCCCGTTAAATAATTCTAAAAGCAAGGAGCTATGATTTTTTGAATAATTAATTATTAAATAATAAGAAGCAAATTAAACATTGCCATGTACTTAATAAAATTTCAATTCTCGGTAATGTAATATAATATATACTAGTACGCAACTAATATGGTAATTATGTAGCAACGTCGATTTTAGGATCATTAGTCATTACTCATTACATTTTCGTTTCCATTATGGTCAAACGGCCCTTATTTTTGGTTCTTTTCGATAATTCAATCCGGATCGGCTCTGATCGCAATTGATCCGGATTATCGACGTTCTACTGTAATAAAAGTTATTGCTAATCATTATAATCTTATTAGTTCAGTCAAATTAGATTAAAATATAGCGAATAGAAAAAATAACTGGTAAAAAGCTATAAATTGGTGGATGCCTTTACCTTGGCATACTATTGAACATACTAAAAGTCCTGATGTCTATATGCACGGCTCGATCCGCCATCTTGGAAAAAGGGTGCTCCAAGTCAGGTTATTTCTTATATCTCGGTAATCGTTGATCCTATCGCATTTAAGGTTATAATAAAAAATAAAGCTCATTAAATTCTCTATAAAAATAGTTCAAAACATTTTTTTCATATGTTTAATAGTTTCTTTGTAATACATCAGTGAATACGTAAATAATTTTTATGTCTGGGCTGTACTCTGAAATCTATGATTGTACACGTTAGAAATATCAATAAAAAATGTTAAAAGAATTTCTGGGCAACGCAAAAAATAAGACTCGACTGATATCAATGTTATCGAAAAAATTTGAGGCCAAAGGTTTTATCGTTAAACAGGCTAAAGACGATGCTGATACTCTTATCGTCACAACAGCGATAGAAGTATTTTCTTTCGAAAAGGCTGTGATTGTCGGTGAGGATATGGACCTTCTCGTTTTACTAACTGCTCTAGCTCCACTGAAACGGAATATTTATTTCCTAAAACCAGGAAGAGGAAAGTCCGAACGTAAAATATACTGTTCTCGTACTTTACAATCACATGGAGGACTTCGAGATAGAATACTATTTGCACACGCTTTTAGTGGTTGTGATACAACATCGTGTCTCTTCCAAAAGGGCAAACTAAAATGCTTTCAACTATTGAGGCAACGAGAAGATTTACGTGATATCATAACAACATTTAATGACAACAACGCTTCTCATGATGATATTACTCTAGCTGGAGAACGTTTTTTTATGGCTATATACGGTGCACCTGCAATTGAGACATCTTTAAATCGACATCGGTATAATGTTTTTACGAAATCAGCGTACAAGAGTAAACCGAATTTAGCTTCGTTGCCTCCTACAGCTGCAGCAGCTCAACAACACTCGTTTCGCGTGTATTACCAGGTAGAGTAGATGCGAAAGGTCAAAAGTTATACTGTCATCGGCGCATTAACGAAAACACGTTCAAACACTAAAAAGCCCAACTAGAAAACATTCGTTGCATGTTTACTTTCGTTTACTTTCAAAATAAAATAAATAACAATAACTTTTTTATTAAATTACATGCCTACTGATATTTTTTTCATATTAATTTTCAAGAACGAGTAATTAGGTAATTACGTCTTTTTTTATTCACATTTTTTAAATTTTCGCTCCAAGCTAATGTTTTCACGTAACATTTATATGTATGTATTTCGCCCTTCGCGCATTGTATAACTTTTGAGCTTTTGCACGCAGTCTACAAAAGTGGCGCGGTAATGAGAAATGCCCTGAGCTGTGGGGTTGGAAAAATATCAATTAGTGTCTAAAACCTGTACCGACACTCAAGGCACCAGCTCCGGATTCATTGCTTACATTGATCTCGTGCAATTGTAAAAAAGGCTGCACTTCTTCCTGTGGGTGTAGAAAAGCAGGACTGAACTGCGCGGCTATAATTATGTGGCTACTGTCATGGTACATCATGCCTAAATTCAAATTCTGCTCTTGACGAAGATAAGGAGAGTTCCATTGAGCGGGAGTTTGACGAAAATGATTCCGATGCTGAAGATCGAGATGATAGCCCTGTTAGGAAGAATTTTATAGATGACGCCACCCCCAGTACTAGTAGTGTACTACAACTTTAAACAGTAAGAGTTGCCAAATTTTCATAGGTATTATGTCTTTTTATATTTTTTTTGCAGATTTTACACTGGAAGTGATTTTTATATGTTCAACTGTGTATTACAGAGAAACTAATAAAGATATAAAAAAAATTTATTGAACCTTCTTTATAGACAATTTAATGAGCTTTATTTTTTATAATAACTTTAAATGCGATAGGACCCACTATTATCGAGATATGAAGAAAAAACCTGACTTGGAGCACTTCTTTCCAAGATGGCGGATCGAGCCCTGCATGTAGACGTCAGGACTTTCAGTATGTTCAATACTATGCCAAGGTGAAGGCCTCCACAAATTTATAGCTTTTTACCGATTATTTTTTCTATTTTTGCTAATTTGACTGAACTATATGCACTTTGTATAATTATTTACTTCAGTCTGCCACTCTATCCCAGGAATGAGTTGACGTACGTCATAATATAATTAACTGCACGCAGTTTGGCTTGTAGCGTATAATCCTATGGTAATTTTTATTCTTATTACGTAGCGTAAAAAACGTTGGTTGATGATTAACAGCTGATGTGATAACATATGCTATTTTTAGAACAATAACGAATATGCCTGTGTCTAGTCCTGACCGCTACATGCTCGGAGCTCATCTATTATTGCAATTCTTGGACACTACTTTCTATTTTGCAATTAGAATTCATTTTATACCTAATCAAAAATTCATCATCTATTTATGCTTAACTAATTTATTGTTCTATGATTCTATGTAAATTGTATAACGCATGTACATAATAAATTGATGTCACTTTCCGCCAAACTAGTGCAAATTTGAAGAAATATGTTCCCTGATAGTATTGTGTAAGCATAACGCTAATTATTTATTAAAATTTTTAATTTATTTTATTTAATTTAAAATTATTAATTTATTAAAATATAGTATTCAACGCTTATAGTAATCTTTAATTATAATCAATCACACAAATACTATTGGAAACATTCTTACGCCTCCGTTTCAATTTTATTTTTTTTTGACTACGTATATGTACATGCATAATAGATCTTCTCTTTCTTATGATGAGACCGGAATAGCATTTATACATAATATTATTATGTATATTGTTGCTGATTATTTTGAACACAATACAAAACAAAACAAAAAACAAAATACTATGTTTAAAGCTTATAATCCGGTCTCGACTTAATATTTCAATATTTATTTGGTAATTTTTAGTATTACAAAACATGCACACGGAATTAAAAATTTTCAACCGAAAAGGCCAAATTACGTTAGTTAGTAGCAAGTACTTCTAAGTAATTAAATTTATTATTTGAAATAATTTTTTTTTGTTCAAAAAAAAATTCAAAAACGATTTTAATTTGTATTTGAAATAATTAAAAAATTTATTTCAACGATTCAACATGACAGTTCATCAGTCAAACCGAAAATTTTAATAATATGCTTATTGAAACTTATGATTTTAAAATTTTTTATTTTTTAATAGCACATAATGCATAATTATTTACATCAATAGTTTTCCCGCGTTTTTTTATTATGATATTAATTTATGCGTAGGTGTGGAGGGTCTAAAAATAACTTATGAGTTGTTCCGTACTTTGCTCTAACGGCACTGCTTACCTTTCAAAGGGGGTTACCGTTCAAAACAGGTTTAGTCATAGTCCCCCTTTTACCAGCCCATAAAATTAAAATTTGGCGTTCCGTATTGTAGTGTAGATAGGGGCGGTTTTAGTTCGGTTGCGGAGGATGGGGATTGGTGTTGCTTCTTCGCTAAATAAAACGATTTACCAACTCAACTACTTCCACGAGTTTATAGTATTATAAACAATGTACAAGATGAATGAATTAAAACAATAAATCATGGACAAGCCGTTCAATGTACTAGTACCTTAGTACATCATAAGAACATAAGATTTAAAATATGCAAACAGTAATTTTTGTAACATTTTACAGTCAAAAATTAAAATTGTTAATATAAAACTGCGCACAAGACTGCCGTCCTTAAATACTCGTAAGAACCAAAAATGAAAATTTTACTAAATCTTAAATTAAAATATCAAAATGTTTAACCGCCATGGTATGAGAACCGCAAACGTATAAAATGTTAAATATTTTGAAAATGCTTACGCCGCGGATTCTTTCCTATTCAGAATACCTCAACCGACCGACCTCTGAAGCAGCTAATCTGTTGATAACAACGTAAATGATGACATGCTGCCACTGTTTTTTCTAAAATAAGCTCAATTGGTTGTTTTTCAAAATTTTTCTATAAGTAAATGAATGCTTTTTATTGTATTTAATAGTTATTATTATTATTAATTATATAAAGGGATTATAACAAGTTAATTCCCGAATGTAATTATTCAATGCTTTATCAACGACTATAGCCAAAACCGCAGGTGAAAAGTTCTGGTTTTGAGAAACGTCAGATTTAGACAAATTTATTTTGACCGCAAATATTTATTTTGAGCTAAAAACTAGAAAGTTTTTGAATCGTTTCTATGACATGCGTTCGTTTATTTGTAAACAAGAGTGAAAAAATTTGCAAAATAGAAAATGCTATTCTAATCCACTAGTGTATTAAAAAGCCGCCAATCCACGGAAAATATCAGACGTATTAAACCTTCCTAATAATATGGTAAGACACGATCGTAGATGGATTCGTGCTGGGTTCGAATCCCTGCCAAGTACACCGAAATTTTCCGATCGTGTCTTCTTCCCAACCCGCACTTGGTCAGCGTGGGAAGATTAAGATTATGGCCTGCACCTTCAAGTTATGAACAAAAGTAACTTGAAGAGGCCTACGACGTTCAGGAGTGCACAGAATGGCTGAAGAAGAAGAAGAATAATATTATAGTGGTCATGGATAAATTAAATAATAATGCACTAATAACCTGGACTTTAACGGTTTTTCATGAAGTTTGAGCTTCGCCCGGATTTCATAATCAAAAAGGTGAATGGAAGAAATTCTATTATGACCAATTAAAAAAACTGCTGTGAGCGTTGTAATCGATATTTATGCTTAGAGCGCACATATAAGTTATCTGTTTTGAATGCTATCACCTTGAAATTGTTAAATGAGCTTAGCTCAAAAATTGAAAAATTTTTAATTTAAATTAGGTCTATTTTTATATTAAGCTTTTAATTTTGCTTAAATTTCTTATCAATATAGTTTTTTAGAAGAGCATTAATTTATAGATATTTTGTTGCTTTTGGTACGAGTCATTGGGTACGAGTCAGATTATATTTTTCCAAAGAAATGAAGCTAATTTTTTTTTATTTCTCAAATAAAGCACTTTATTTAAAAATGTGGTATGGAACCGCCGCGTGTTATGGTGTATTAAAATTTGGCGCGTGTTCTGAAAGGTTAAAAAAATAGGCGCCGATTTTATTAAAGCGCCTAAATTTAAACATTAAAATTAAAAAGATTAAATGAGGGCACCTAATTTTCATTTCCTTGTTGGCTAGACTATGATAAAATAACCTTTTAATATAAAACAACCCATTATATTTAGCAAAATTGTGATGAAATTAAATTTTTTTAAGTTAATACCTATGTATTTGTTGTAGGTACATAGAATAGGCAACCCATTTGATTTAGCAAAACTGTGATAAAATTAAATTTTTTTAAAGTTAATATTTGTTGTACATAGAATAGGCAACCCATTTGATTTAGCAAAACTGTGATGATACAGAGTGTTAAATATTAAAGTAGATTTGGCAACAGCGCAATACTTTGCAGAGGGCGCCACGCGAAAGGCAAACTTGAAGTTGTCATATATATCAAAAAGCATGTAGTTGCAATGTCCCATATTGTGGCACCTCCAACACAAAATAGAATATCTTTTTTAATTTTTCATCTACGTTAAAACAAATAAACCTATATAATACGTAAATAACAAACAGTATAGGTAGTCCCCAATTGTGGCGTCTTATATAAATTAATTACGAGATATTCTACTTTAAAATTGTGGCAACGCGTGTAAGTTGCCACAATTTTTGGATTTGCCACAGTTCAGGCGTATTCACACACAAGTTGCCATAAATATAGTGAAACCTACACACACACACACACACACACATACATACAGACATCCTTCCAAAAATGATAAAAATGGATTCAGGGGACCTCAAAACGTGAACATCTGTCAAAAAATTGGGGGGTCAAATTTTGACTGATAACAATACTTTCCTTACCTAGGGGTTCGGAAAGTAAAAATTAATGAAATTCAAAAGTTAAAACTAGCAAAAAAACTTACCTTGCATTAACTGAAACATGGTGAAGATTATAGCAATTCAGAGAACATAAAAGGACACCTGTGGGACCTTGTAATTTTTTGATCATGTCAAAATTGTATTTTTTAACTTTGCACCAACTACATGGTACAATTTTTCGTTGGGCAATAATATAAATATTTTGGCAAGTTTTGGAGCAAAAACTATGCTGTGCATTGTCATAAAATATAGAATTTTCCTCTAAAACTTTATTGTCGAAGTATTTCCGACACATGTCACATTTCCCTGGTAGAATATTGTTGACAAATTTGAATGCAACAAAACAAGGTTCACCACAAAAAAAGTTTATCTTATTATTTAATTCAAATTCGATACTAACTGGATTTTTCTTGTTGCAAACTGAACAATTTTCAGCGGATCTATTGGCGATGGGAGTCCTATTATTACTTGTACGATCATATCGTTCCATACAAATTTTAGTACAGAAGTCCTTAAATTGTCCCTTATCACCAACTGGTGCTAAAAATCCATCTCCGCCTCCAGACATATCCTTTTGACAATATGAACAAGCCTTCAGACCCTTTTTGTACTCTTCCAAACAAATACTCCTACAGAATTGACGAATATCATAACCAAATCGTACAGAATATTTGCCAAGACAATTAGTTTTAACTTCACCGTTACAATTAGCGCAGTTTGAACCAATCTTTTTTTGGTACCTCGATAAACAAGTTTTGTTACAAAATTCCATTATTTCCCATGACAAATGCATCCCATCGTTCATTACTTTTTTGCAACAGTTAGCACATTGACGAACATATTTAATTTGAGCGGTCATGTTACCGCTATTCGTGCCTAAATTTTTCACTCGTACTTCACTTTCCCCAACGTAGTGGAGTTTCTCAGAATACAACTCTTTAACAGTTTTAAAACAACTTTCATCGCAAACGTAACGAGAGTTTCCGCCATTATTCCCGGCTATGGAATATTTACATTTCCGCAACTAAAAATAATTTAATTAATTTTTTTCAAATAATAATAGATTAATTCTTACCAAACTACACTGCATACAAGTGAAATCGCTTTCGTCGGTATTTAAAGTAGCCACATATTTTGTAACCAAAGAATCACTGACTTTTTCAGTTGCAGCAGATGCCTCGGGCGAAGGTTGTTTCGAACTGCCCTCACTGTTTTCTGTCGGTTCCGACCTCAAGGGCATAATAGAAGCAGCATCCTTTTCTTCTTGCGAGATTACGCGTTCGGTATCAGGAATTATACACAACTCTTCACTGGCCCTTTGTTCTTCATCACCAACTGGATCGTTATCGCCATTTGCGTCTTCCATAGCAATATTTTCAAAATCGTCAGATCCAATAGGATCTTCTTGAGGTTGATTGTTGTCAGTACTTGTGGTTTTATTTTCATCCCTTTCACTACGTTCGTTAACTTGCACAAAAATATGATTTTCAGTTTCCATAGCTTCGTCAGAACTGGATGGTTTTTCACTCGCGTCATCTTTAATTTGTTCTTGATTTTCTTCAACTTCATCAGAAGTGTTTTGGTCGACCGATTGAACTACCGAACTTGAAGGTAAATTTTTTGAGATGGAGTCCTTAAGCGTTTCTTTGCCAAGCTCCGAACGTGTGTATTCTTCTTGTCCTCCTTTTATTTTCTCCTCATCGACTACGCTTTCACTTTCCTTTGGTTTTTCCTTCACATGAGAACTTTTGCTCAAATCTTCTTTTTCTCCATCGACTTCCATGGCAATTTCGTCTGATATTTCTTTGGATACAGGAGATTTTAACAAATTTTTATTCATTTTTGTTGCATCTTGCATGGATTCTTGATTTTGAGAATTCTCTAAATCTGTCACGGAATTTTGTTGAGGACTACACACCGTACTATCTGCATGAGAAAATTCTTCTAAATTGCTGGAATTCTCCAATATGGAATTTAAATCAATATCTGGATTTAGCAAAACTTCTGAAGAATTAGTCATATTTATTTCCGTTTGTGATCCAGAAGTTGTGCTACTTAGCATATCTGTCAATCCAAACAGATCCGGATCTGATTGAGAACTCTTTGAGCTCTCAATAACGGATTTACTCTCAGTTTCCATCATTTGAGTTTCAAGTATTTTTAAAGACTCCATGTTAATTAATTATCGCGTTAATTTGTTTTGTATGTGTATTTTCAACTTGTTTAAGTTTATTTCATAAGACCTAAAAAAAAATAAAATTTTTTAATTTGGGTGGATCTACAAAGTTAAAAATAAATAAAGAAATAATGCTCAGTTAAGCTCTGGTTATGCAAGGTACCCAGCCAACTTGAGCTTTAAAATTCCCTGACTTTTCCAGGATCTTATAAGAAAAATTCCAGTCATTATAAAAAAAAATAACCCACTCCCGCTCATCATTATTTATTCCTACATATTTTCATATATCAATAATATTTAATTATAAAACATACATAAATACAGTGGGGCCGGGGTGAACGGCCCAACTGACAAGGAATATCCAAAAAAAAATCCCTTGATATTTAGGTCAAAAAGGGATTAGTTACAATGTAAAACCAGGATATTTGAGGATTTTTAAGAATTAATACCGAAATTTGAGTAAAACCCTATGCGGTGGCCGGGATAGGTTGTCGGCCTCTTTTTTGCGTGGTTTCAAGAACTACGGACACGCCCCTAACATGTAATTTAGCAAAATTTTGGGTAATTAACGGCCTTTTTGGCTATGTTTTGATCCGAATGTATAACTGTTGTCGTCGCGGAGGTGATCATAAAAAAAAATCCGAAAAAGTGTGAAAATAACAAAGTTGCATTTGTACGGGGCCACTGATGCACCACGAGTCGATGTGACATCGTTCGCCCGTGGTCCCTTGATATCGAGTGAAATTTTTTCACTCCGATTTGAATTTTTCTTTGAAATTCGGATAGGTGAGGGTGTGATTAGTAGATATTAGTAATAAAAATTCGCAAAAAAGTGGAAAATAACCCGTGTATTGCCGAAAAAGTGAAAAAATAAAAAAAATTTTGTCTTCCATTTTTGGGGTGTGCATTCGATAGGGAGGGTAATCCATCGTCAAAACCTACTCTTCCGGGGCGCCGTTCCGCTCCACTCCGCGTTGCACCCCTACAGAGCGGTTTTGACTCTGGTTACTGGGCTAAACATACGAGAAGGGCCTCCAATCAAGAAAACCGGGATATAAAAAGACCGGGATGTTAGAGACCCTTGAAAAAGCATTAAAAAGTATAGTCGCGGTATGCGGCAGTTATCTTCTATGTTTAACCCCTAAAAAAGCGCGTAAAACAAAAAATAATCGATGTTACATGTAGGAGAGACGAGCTGCATCTGCCGGTCCGTAAACGGCTAAGTCTAAGACTAGTTCATCTCGCACGGACCGTCAACAAAATGAGTGAGATTCCACCTAAATCCCGCCCCGCGCGTCACTGAATCGTGAAATTTTGCAAACATCAAAGTGGATTTTCTCTATCAAAAGTTGGTTTATCCTGCTATATGAGTGTTACCATTGACTTTTAAAAACATTAAACTATCCGAAAATCGATAGCTAAAATTGAAATTCGATGTTGGATAATACGTACTCTTCCCCCCCGAAAATCGCACACCGCGTGGGATTCCCCGATATCCAAAGCGTAACGCGGAAGAGTAGTATGCCGATCGCCGCTGATAAGAGTGCATCGTACATTTACATATAACCCAATAATTATTAATTATTTAATATTTGATGCCTTATCCACTTATCGACAACTTCTTACACAGCACAAACGAAAAACGCAAATGACATTAGACACATTTTTGATAAAAAGACAGAAAATTGGAAATGCGGAAGAATCTGAATGATCTCAAACGTAAATGATGACTTAGAATCTCTTTGATTTTTTCTATTTTTCGCATTGAGTGTTTGTTACTTGACGCACTTTTAAAGGTTGGTTTAAAATTAATAATACCGGGTGTATGTTTATTTATGTTTCTATATTTGTTGTATTGTTATAAAAAAAACATATTTACTAAACTTAATTGAAAAAATACATATTATTCATTATTAAAAATTTTCCCCTAACCCCAGAATTTACATGGTGACACAACCTCGTTTAACGCTTTTTCCTATAACGCTCTACTTTGCCGGAACGTATCCCCCGCGTTAAACGGGATATTACTGTATTTTTAATTTCTTTTTATTACCCATTGGCATTATTCTGATTTTTTAAATTCTTGAGAAAAATATCAAATTAAAACTTACCGACTTTTATTTCAATATCACACTTTACAATAAAACAAATCACGCTGGAAGTGGTTGGTATATATACCTTTTTTTGCCACCACAATAATACCAACAAAAAAAATTTTACATAAAAATTTTAAAAAATAAATTTTTTTTTTGATTGAAAATATTTTTCTTACTTTTAATAAATTAAGTTATAAAGTCTGTTGCATATTTTTCCAGACATATATTCAAAATTCCCTGATAATTCGAGATTTTTCCCGTTTTCCCGGACTCAAAATAATTACCTGACTTTTTCAGATTTTCCAGGTCGCTGGGTACCCTGTTATGTCAATTGATGATATGATAACTAATCAAAGATACTAGTTTATACAGGGTGTTAGGTAAACATGCGGCAAAAATTCAAGGAGTTATTCCTCGGCATATTCTAAGAATATTTTGTCCTATGATGATTTCTGAAAAACCCCTTTGTTTCGAAGATACAGGGTGACAAAATTTGCGACAACAATAAGGAATTTTCATAACAACCATGTGTGGGCAGATGAAAATCCGCATGAGATATGTGAAGATCGATTTCAACATCAGTTCTCCTTGAATGTTTGGGTAGGAATTGTTGATGACCATCTAATTGGACCGGTATTTCTACCAGCAAGACTTACCGGCGAGATGTATCGTAACTTTTTGGAAGAAACACTGCCCGAGTTTCTGCAGGATGTACCATTGGCGACAAGAATTGCAATGTGGTTTATGCACGATGGTGCACCACCACATTTCAGTTTGGTTGCTCGTGATTTTTTAACAGCAACATACGGAGATCGCTGAATTGGTCGAGGTGAGCCACACGCATGGCCTGCTCGATCCCCAGACTTAAACCCCCTGGATTATTTCTTATGGGGGTCTCTGAAGTCATTAGTTTACGCTACTCCAGTGGAGAATTTGGACGAATTGCGAAATCGGATAATTGCTGGGTGTAACTCAATTAGAAACAACCCTGGTGTGTTTGAAAGAGTTCGGCACTCAATGACGAGAAGATTGAATGCTTGTATCCAGGCTGGAGGAAGTCATTTCGAACATTTATTGTAGATTGAGCAAATTTACACGTACTTTTAGGCTTCTATACAAAGTACGATATAACAAGAAGCCTTATTTAGGCTTCTATATAAGGTATAGAAAGAAGCCTACGTTAATTTAAAGTATTATGACATTGCTAAAACTATAATCCTTCTTAGAAATAAATTACAACACAATACATATTGCTATGTGCCGACCTCTTATGGTGGGTCACATACATTTTTAATTGAAAATTTTTATAACCTGGTATTGAATTTTACCTCGTGCTAGCTCTAACTTATTTTTGGTTCTTTTATTGAGCATGAAAACTTTTCTCAGGAGTAGATTCCTCGACGTCTTACCTTTTTGGTGCACTTTTATTCTACTGAATAAACTTATTGAAGTCGTCGAATTCAAAGAATAATGATACCAGATACAACGTAATAGATGAATAAATAAATTTTATTTTTAACAGCAATATTAAATTATGAATTATGAACATCAAATGTATTTATTCTAAAAATCATTAATAACAAACTTAAAGTTACCCCAATGTTTTCGTTTAGTCTCGCGAATATTGTTTCTATTTGAACTCGTAGTATACGCGGCACGTTTAGTTAAATATTTATAAAGCAGGGTGAGCTCACCTAATCTTCTTCGATACGCCTACTATTGTAACTGCTGACAAATTCTTTTGTAGCTGCTCCAAGTTAACCTCCAAGCTGCTCTTGCATAATCGTGTTGTTTTTGATTACCAAATCCAATTATTGATCATCGGTCGGTACGATAATCGTGAATACGTTCTTCATAAACCGTAGTTTCTGATATTCCAAAAGGTAAGTCAAAATTTATTGTTATCTCCAAATTATTAATTCCTTTTTTTCCTCACGCACGTGGTTTGATCTCACTTATAACGTTTATTTATTTTTAGTTACTTCCGGATTTAATTAGCTTGGCTAATTCTACCATTACACGGCACACGAAATTCAAAAACCCGTTTACCGTTTTTACTTTTCCTGGAAGAACCCCGTTATTATTCCGTTACCTGGGATATCTACCCACATCCCGACTTTTACATTCCTGATTTTTAATTTTTAATTGGATCCATTTTCCCATTGGTAAGCTTTATCCGCCGTGTTGATAATTTTTTAATCCTTTATCTGTGTTTCAAAATTGACTAACGCACTTTTGATTTGTTTATTTCTAGTTGCGCTACGATACACACCTGTCCGATCAGTGACGTACCACTTGCCTCATCGGTGAACTATTTGTTTGGTCCCATCGCGGGCCTCGGATATCGTACCGCTGCACTATGTCATTCCGATTTTAACATTACGTAAAATATCCTTTTATTTAACCTTTATTCGGCACTTCTTAAGTTAACAAATTTATTTAATATTACAAAAATTCTTACAACTAACATTCTTATTTATAAATTATGAACATGTTTTTTTTAAAGAAAATAATTTGTTTTCATCTGGTATCTTTTTCTTTTATTATTCTTTGACCTGTTTATTTGTACATACAAATTTATATGGCATTATTTTTATAAGTTCCCGTGACTTCGAGAAATCTTTCCTTTTTAAAAGAACTTTCATTTTTTTTATACTAGCCGAAGAGTAATTTCTTCCTTGTCCATTTGGATCATAGCAATATTAATACTGCTTAGTTATTAAACGTCAAACTTTCAAACGCTATTATCTCAAAACTATGGTTATGTCAGTTACCTGGTTTTACCAGTAAGCAGACGAAATATAAGTTATATTTTATTTACATAATTTTTCACCTATATAGGAAATTTAAATACGTTGATCCGTTGATACGTTGATCCGATGATACGTTGATCCGATGATACGTTGATACGATGATACGTTCATCCGATGATACGTTGATCCGATGATACGTTGATCCGATGATACTTTGATCCGATGATACGTTAATACGTTGATCCAATGATTCGATGATAAGTTGATACGATGATACGTTGATCATGTTATACAAAGTATAACAAGAAGCCTTATGATCTGGCTCCGTGTCCGTCTGTCCGTCCGCATAATTCAAAATCATACAGAGCGTTTCAAATCGTGTTGGAAATACTCTGTGTGTATAGAAGTCTAAGAACTGGGTAGCCAGTGCGCTACTTTTAGGCTTCTATACAAGGTATAGAAAGAAGCCTTATGGTCTGGCTTCGTGTCCGTCCGCATGTTTCAGAGCCAATCATAACGTTGATCAACTGATACGTTGTTATATTTTAAATACTTCGTCTATATAGTATTGCGTTAATCTGTTAATCCGTTGCTTCGATTCGCTAATGCAATTTATAAATACGCAAATGTTCGAAAGAAATTTACTAAGTTAAAGATATTTTCGAAGAGGTCACCCTATATAAACTACATGTTTTACTTTGATGTGAAAAAATAATTTTTTATTGATGTGGTTAGTGAAGTTAAGTTATAAATAAAAGAGAAAGGTCCACCTCAAAAAAAGGACCATACATTACAGAGAAGTAAAATTTCTAATAGAATGGAAAAGTTTGATTGTTATTACTTATATAGTAAATGATAATTACCAATCGCAAAAAATTTAATTGGTGCATATTATCTGATTATGTGATGTTACATTATATGGCGATAAAAATAACCAGATAATAACAACTTTTTTAAGTTTGTAACTCTCGGTTCCGAATTATCGGATTATAATAACAACAAATTTTCACACCAGAAAAGTAGTTGTATATATAGAAGCCTAGGAACCGCTGCTGAAGCACGTTCCAACTTGTTATTATATAGCTTTCATTTTATTCCAAAATCAAGGCAAACTCAAATTTGGTAGATACATATGTGAATTTGAGATTTTTATCCCTTTCAATTTCGGTCAATAAGATCATTAATTTTCCCTAAAATTGAAAATAAGCGCGTAATAACTAGGCAAACAACCAAGTTGTAGACACTAAAATTCCCAATTGGGGGAGAAGCCCAGATGGGATTTTTGGGGGTTCGTTTTTGGACACATATCTACTAAATATCATGTTTGCTCAGATCTTTTCTAAGCTGAAAATATTTTGTGCCTGGTCTACTATCCTGTAAAATACTTTTACCGGAAATCGTCATCGAAACAACACTTCCCTGCGTATTTACGCGCAGGGAAATTGAATCTTACTGACTAGTCCGGTAATATTTAGTAACGCAGGTAACAATGACAATTTTCGGAATAACTATTGTTTGTAACTATGTAGTCAACAAATTGACAAACTTGATTTTAGCTCATTTTAAAAATGTTGTTCAATTAGTGTTTTAAAATTTCGATTTTTTACGATTTTCGGTAAAATTTAATACAAAATACGTCAGGAAAATGTCTCACTTTACTCGGAGCTCTAAAATACTCGGCACGAAGTGCCTCGTATTTCAACATTGCTCCTCGTCAGTAATACATCATTTTCCTGACTTTCATGTAAATAACTATTAACTAAATTTTTTTGAAATTTTTGTTAATAAAATTTTGTCTTAAAAGTAATAATTTTGTAACTATTATTTTACCAAACTGATAAAGGTAAAAATGATAATTTATAAGTATCAACTAAATTATTATAATTTTTAAATTTTATGACTGAATTTTAACCCTGCAAAGTTGAAGTTAACGCGTGTTGCTCGGGGTTGTCGAAAATTGTGTCGAAAATACAATTCAATTAATGGTTATAGAGCTCTATCGATTACATTATATTTCGCAAAAATTCAAAGTAAAATAGAAACACATGTCTCTAACCCCCTCCTTCCCCCTCCTTCACCCCACAGATTTCGTGAATAACTTTGCGGTGGTTGAGGTTCAAAGAAAAGGATTGGAAGATCATTTATGAGGCTCATACGACGTTCTAAGGTTTGATACAAATTTCACCCAAAAATTCGGGATCACATCTACATTCTCCCCCCCCCCGATGTTTGCTATGAACTCTGCGACCTTTGAAGTTCAAACGACAAAAATTGAAGCTCATTGAGGCCCAAGCGATGCTCCAACGATTGTCATCAATTCTATTTAAAAAATCAATAGGGAGGGGGCATTGACATGCATCTTTGGACTTGTTATCACTTTATCTAGATATCAAACAGTTTCATTAAAGTAAGTTTATGCCATTATAGGAATTATTATTAATGGAATGGAATAACTTTACAAATTGGAAATCTCGTTAATCCAATTTGCGCGTCAACATGTTTTTACTAATAAATATCTCAAAAACTATATGGGTGCAAACGAAAATAAAAGTAATACGCGCAAAATAAGTACAAACGATTGAGATTATTTTGAATCCGAAGTTAAAAATTTCCCTAGCCCCCTATAAACGTTTTTGAAATATCTCTAAATCGAAAGAGATTTAAATGAAAATAAAAGAGGTATAAACAGGTGCAAACGAGGCACGAACGATTGAAATTATTTTGGATTAAAAATTCAAAACAAGGTTGGCATTTCGCCAGCCCCCAACCAAATTTTGAAACATCTCAAATAAGAAAAAGGTACAAACGAAACTAAAAGAGGTACAAACGATTTCGCCTATTTTGGATCCGAAATTCGAAATAATTTTGATTTATTATTAACTGGTTAATTTTTTAAGTTAAAAAATCACGTATTTTAATTTTTTAAGCTTAATTCATGGCGAATGTGCCAATTTCTTTGATTCTAACTATATTAAAATAATTAAATTTTAAATATATAGTACAAGTAATGCATAGATTTTTGAACCAAAATCAAAAATTTTAATAAAATTCAGAACAGTAAAATATTATTAATAAGAAATGTAATGAGTGGTTAAAAATTAAATTAAAATGTTTCGGTATCATCAGGCGGATTAGTGAAAGAATGAATTAATAATTAAAAATAAAAGCAGAAAACAATTTTTTTAATAAAAATCAAATATTCATTGAAAGAAATGGAAAATTTAAAGTGGAAATCTTAAATAAAGGTTTTAATAAATTTTTCAGGCCGCTCTTTTTAATGTGATTATTTGATTAACTCCACCTATTCCACCACCATGACCTCCTCCTAATCCATTTCCAACTCCACCTATTCCACCACCATAACCTCCTCCAAATCCAGCTCCAACTCCACCTATTCCACCAGCATAACCTCCTCCAAATCCAGTTCCAACTCCACCTATTCCACCACCATAACCTCCTCCAAATCCAGTTCCAGCTCCACCTTCTGGTCCACCACCATAACCTCCTCCAAATCCAGCTCCAACTCCACCTATTCCACCACCATAACCTCCTCCAAATCCAGCTCCAACTCCACCTATTCCACCACCATAACCTCCTCCAAATCCAGTTCCAGCTGCACCTATTCCACCACCATAACCTCCTCCAAATCCAGTTCCAGCTCCACCTTCTGGTCCACCACCATAACCTCCTCCAAATCCAGTTCCAACTCCACCTTCTGGTCCACCACCATAACCTCCTCCAAATCCAGTTCCAACTCCACCTTCTGGTCCACCACCATAACCTCCTCCAAATCCAGTTCCAACTCCACCTATTCCACCACCATAACCTCCTCCAAATCCAGTTCCAACTCCACCTTCTTGTCCACCACCATAACCTCCTCCAAATTCAGTTCCAACTCCACCTATTCCACCACCATAACCTCCTCCAAATCCAGCTCCAACTCCACCTTCTGGTCCACCACCATAACCTCCTCCAAATCCAGTTCCAACTCCACCTATTCCACCACCATAACCTCCTCCAAATCCAGTTCCAGCTCCACCTTCTGGTCCACCACCATAACCTCCTCCAAATCCAGTTCCAACTCCACCTATTCCACCACCATAACCTCCTCCAAATCCAGTTCCAACTCCACCTTCTGGTCCACCACCATAACCTGTTCCAAATCCAGCCCCGTATCCACTTCCAGGTCTACCCCCGCAACCTTCTCCAGCTCCACCACCAAACCCAAATCCAGAACCAACTCCTATACCACCTCCAAATCCCCTACGTTTCTTTCTTAAATTTATACTCATATCATTTTCGAATAATAATTTCCTATTTCTTTTCTCAGGAACCCTGACATCTTCTTGACTTCCATTGTAACGATTTAAGGTTTTACTGATACTATAAAGTACATTATCATGGACATTAATATGATAATTTTTGCAATTCCAATGACAAAGTGATCCGCAGCTCCAACCCCTTGCTCCTTCGCCTTAATAAATATTATCTCAAAGTTAATGGAAGGTAAAAGAATTATTTTATACTATACTTACCACACTTAATCATCGCGTAACGTATTGGAATTTTTTCCTCAACATTTGTTGAACTTCGAGTTTCGACGCTATCATCGCCAGAAATGGAAACTATTAGTAAAAAATTTGAAAGTAATAGTACCAGAATTCCCATTTTGATGCCTAAGCTTAAGTTGCACTGAAATTAACAACAAGGGTACTTGCTTTTAAATACAGTCGATGTAAATAAAATTTTGAAATAAAAGTATGCACAACAATAGCTTTTGAAAATGTTATAATAAAACTTCTTTTATTATTTCAATTAATTTTTTTAATAAAGTTTATGATAATTTAATGCTCTTTTTCATCATAATCAATACTTAGGATTAATTTTGAAGTAATTGGTCGTAATTAATTTACGAAGCAATTTAGAAATAATTTTCCTTTTGTTTTCAGCAAATTGTTAATTAAAAACTACAACTAATACACGCAAGGAAATTTTATAATCAATTATTTTTATTATGTCCACTGCAATCACAGAAATAAATTACGTTATATTAATACTTTAATGAATGGTTTTGGAATGGCCGCTCTTAGGTTAAAATTTATGAAGTTTTGATTTCAATGTTGAAACGGGGATTTTTCTCTCATCTTGCGATCATAATGATCAAAATATTTTCTGTCTTAACCAAATTTGTTCCAAACTTTCATAATTTATTGGTTGGGTACCCTGATAATTTTAAAAATTTGTTTTTGAATTTCTTCTTCTACTTTATTTTCTTATAGGTCTACGACCTGTTCTTTACCTTAACCAATGACCTTATCTAATTTATTTAATAAGTTCTATAAGCATTTGTTTTTTACATCTTAGGTAGGTTGGTTTTTAATGTGCCTGTACTATGTTTTTATTTTTCTGATGGCAAATCGTTAACACCAGGAGGATCGACGGCTTTACGTGCCCTCCGAAACACGGAAAACAGTCACGAAATTTTAGACTGTACCCGGAGTCGAAGCGGTGAACCTTACATTCGCAGTTGATTTTGATAACATTTAGGCCATGACCGTCGTCATGAATTTTTTAATTATTGCAATATAATATAATATTAATTTAAAGAAATGTGGGGAGGGAGGGGTTCTAATTTACCCAACACCTCTATGTATTCTTTCCATCTTTTTGCTATGTGATAACACTTAAATGATCTGAGAAGAGAAGATCTGATATTACATTTAAAGAAGGTTCATTCTTAGGCAGTGTTAATTCTTTCGTCGGGAGATCACACCGGATCTCTTTGCAATTTTTATATAAAACCGTATCTCACATTTTTTGACCTTCGTTGCTGTTTTGTAAGTGTTCTTCAAGGGGAGGGGGTTTTAGTGAGTAAGAATCTCACACTACCATCTCAGATTGGTATAACATCTTGTTTAAGAGGTATGATGTAATGTGGTAGCATGTTTTGTTTTTTGCAGATTGTATTGTGCTGTATGTCTTTACAATAAAATGTCTCTTTTCTAGTCCTGAAGATGGCTAAGTTTTAGCCGAAACTGTTGACAATTTAAACGTTTTTGTTTCTCTGTGCTACTCCACTATCCCGAAAACCTTTTTCCATACGAATCTCTGGAGTAAGAATAATTTCTACTTAAAAAAAAAACTTTTTTTTGTGCGGATAATTAAAAAATTTTTTTTTCGTATTATTCATTTAGATGATTAGGGGGAATCAGATATCAATTTTGGTGATGATCGATGAAGTTCCAAAAAAAAAAAAATTAAATTTCCAAAAAATTCCAAAAGGAATCAGAAATAAATTTTTTTAAATTTCTGAGTGTCTTTAGTCCAAAATTTTGTGGACGAGGGGGAAAAATTTATTTTTATAAAATTGTTTTGTTACCTATTGATATACCAAATATGAAGAATTTATTCTAGACTTTAGTAAAAACTCTTTAAGTGGGGGTAAATGTCAAAAAAAAATTCCACTTTTAAAAAGGGCGTGTCTAAAGACCACCAATATGTGAATTTTATTAGAAACAAAGAAGAATTTGATTTGTACTTTGTCGTAGGGGTATAGAACAATTGGCTTTCCCTGACGTTGTATTGTAATTGGGTCACATAATCTTTAAAGACGACATGTCGTTTGGCGAGCAGTTTTAAGATTTTTCGATGTAAAAAGTTTCCAAAAATTATTCTTCCTTTGTGGAAAAATTTAAGGAAACGTAGACCACCTTTTCAAAAACTTGACAAAAATACAAACTCGAGGGCTTAAAATTAACTCGGGATGCGATGTAAAATTTTAAAAAATTATCACAATATTTTGTCGCGAGTATGAAGTATGCCCGTTAAAAATTGAACGTTAATCTAACACTTTCTTCGGCAAATTATGTGGGGACGTTTAAAAAATTTTTTGTAAATTTTGGAAAATTAAAATTTTTTTTTCACCTACCGGCTATATTCCCCAAACCAAACGGAAAGTGTTCTATAACATTTTTCGATAAACCATCTCGTTTTGCTTAAAATGGACTGCAAATATTTATATGCAAAATTGGCCCGTTTTGAAATGGAACTTTTTGAAATTTCACGTTTCTGTCATTTGCCACCTTAATTGATGTCGCACCAAAAAAAATATAACTATCGAAAAATTGGCGCTCGTAAAATGCCACCCGAAACTGTTTCTAAAAATAAAAATTTTTTCATAATCGTGGAGCCACGACGGCATTTACGTCAAAATTTAGAAAATTTTTCAAGCGGCTCTGCCGTCCTTATTTACCGATCGATTTTTAATTTTTCTTCGGCATCTAAAGCAATTCCCGATACCCCACAATATTGCATCTATAACTTTTTTTCCTATCGCGCACCGAAAAGCTGTAAAACGAAGAAGTAAATTTTCAAATAATTTTCCAATGGCCTTGAAATCCCAAATTGAATTTTTGTTTTCGAAAATTGAATGTTTAAAGACGACATGTCGTTTGGCGAGCAGTTTTAAGAATTTTCGATGTAAAAAGTTTCCAAAAATTATTCTTCCTTTGTGGAAAAATTTAAGGAAACGTATACCAATTTTTTTTGTGAGGATAATTTAAAATTTTTTTTTCGTATTTAGCATTTAGATGCTTAGGGGGAATGAGATATCAATTTTGGTGATGATCGATGAAGGTCCAAAAGAAACTTTTTTTGTGCGGGTAATTTTAAAATTTTTTTTTCGTATTATTCTTTTAGACGATTAGTGGGAATCAGATATATATTTTTTTAAATTTCTGAGTGTCTTTAGTCCAAAATTTTGTGGATGGGGAGAAAATTATATTTTTATAAAATTGTTTTATGTTACCTATTGATATACCAAATATGAGGAATTTATTGCAGACTTTAATAAAAACTCTTGTAGTGGGGGTAAATGTGAAAAAAAAATTCCACTTTTAAAGAGGGAGTGTCTAAAGACCACCGATAAGGCGTATTAAACAATTGACTTTCCCTGACGTTATTGTGTCTTAATTATTGGGTAACATAATCTTAGGTGTTAAATTTATTTCGGGTAGTATACTGTTGTAGTATGTGTATTATTTTTCTACTTTACTTTATTAGTATCACTCGTATGTTTTTCACTTCACTTTCCGTCACTTTGACACTATCTTTTAATAATGTCGAAGGAAAGGAGTGCCTTGCTAAAACGCGCACTATTTATGGTTTACCCTTTACATGATTTACGTCAATGTCAGAATTTTAGAATTAAACTTTTAGAGTGCCTTGCTAAAACGCGCACTATTTATGGTTCGCCCTTTACATCATTTATGTCAATGTCATTTAATTAAACTTTTAGTGTCAAAATCGCATCGTAACTATGACAACGACGTTGACCTGAAGCGTTTAACTGCAGATGACCGTCTTATGGTGGCGAATTACTAAAATCAAAGACGACGAAAAGTTTACTCTTGATCCTCGCCAGATCTCGTGAAAGTTTCAAAGCCCACAGTTACGGGATTTAGGCGTCTATGCGGAACACACACACACACATACATACATACAGCATTTTTATATATAAGATTTATAATACCTTCTGTGATATATAATGATTGTATCAAATAATTATAAAATTAAATGGAATGATAAACAGCGTTATAACATCTAATATAGAGTAATTTTTCTCTCGAAAACCAATTTGTTAGTTAGGACGTTTTAACTAAAGATGGAAGTATTAAGCTCTTAACTTCGTTGATTTAAAGCTATTTTACCGCTATTGCTGCATTATCATCGAGTTGAAATGTTCATATCTTTTTCAATGTAACTTATTTACATCATTCAAGTTCAAGTGTTAATTATATTTATAATATAAGATTTCAGCCGCCATGACTTTCTAGTTTAAATAATACATTTTCCAACACATTAAAAAAAATATTTGTATGGTACTGCCATAAATAACTAAATGGATATAATAATTCTTATTTTTTGGAACGCTCTCATAAAAATTGACATTCAAAAAATTTAATTTAACAATTATATAAATTCTATACCGCTCCTTGATGGATACTCTGGAATTGAATTAAATGAGTTTACTATACCTAGTACTGACTGTATTATTTACGCAACCCTCTCCGACATGCTTAATTATACGCCAGAATTTCCTCATAATCAGATACCATCTGGTCTGGTTAGAGCAATAAGAACATAAGAGCAATGAAAGAGAAAAGCATCTCATCAAATTTTGTGGACAGTATAAACTTCAATAAGTTGTTGGACATTGATAGCGACCATAACCTGCACTGAAAAAAAATTCATACTAACATCAATTAATCCGGGTTCATTGGTTAAAACTCGTTGATTTTATTAAGATTTCATAAATACAATGTTCAAATTTCTAAATATGATGAATTTTTTTATTAATGTTATGAAATTTTTATAAATAATGAAGTTCTAATTTCTCCACCGAATATTATAGAAGCCTTTTTTTTCAGTGCAAGGGAGGGGGGAACCAGCATAGGCACTACCCCAATCTGAGATGGTAGTGTGAGATTCTTACTCACTAAAACCCCCTCCCCTTGAAGAACACTTACAAAACAGCAAAGAAGGTCAAAAAATGTGAGATACGGTTTTATATAAAAATTGCAAAGAGATCCGGTGTGATCTCCCGACGAAAGAATTAACACTGCCTAAGAATGAACCTTCTTTAAATGTAATATCAGATCTTCTCTTCTCAGATCATTTAAGTGTTATCACATAGCAAAAAGATGGAAAGAATACATAGAGGTGCTGGGTAAATTAGAACCCCTCCCTCCCCACATTTCTTTAAATTAATATTATATTATATTGCAATAATTAAAAAATTCAAGACGACGGTCATGGCCTAAATGTTATCAAAATCAACTGCGAATGTAAGGTTCACCGCTTCGACTCCGGGTACAGTCTAAAATTTCGTGACTGTTTTCCGTGTTTCGGAGGGCACGTAAAGCCGTCGATCCTCCTGGTGTTAACGATTTGCCATCAGAAAAATAAAAACATAGTACAGGCACATTAAAAACCAACCTACCTAAGATGTAAAAAACAAATGCTTATAGAACTTATTGAATAAATTAGCTAAGGTCATTGGTTAAGGTAAAGAACAGGTCGTAGACCTATAAGAAAATAAAGTAGAAGAAGAAATTCAAAAACAAATTTTTAAAAATATCAGGGTCGGTTTAAAATAAATAAAAATATTACCTCTAAATTGCAAAGTGATTTCTTAAAGGGGAACAATAATGATCAAAAAGTCACCCGTTATACCCAACCAATAAATTATGAAATTTTGGAACAAATTTGGTTAAGACAGAAAATATTTTGATCATTATGATCGCAAGATGAGAGAAAAATCCCCGTTTCAACATTGAAATCAAAACTTCATAAATTTTAACCTAAGAGCGGCCATTCCAAAACCATTCATTAAAGTATTAATATAACGTAATTTATTTCTGTGATTGCAGTGGACATAATAAAAATAATTGATTATAAAATTTCCTTACGTGTATTAGTTGTAGTTTTTAATTAACAATTTGCTGAAAACAAAAGGAAAATTAATTCTAAATTGCTTCGTAAATTAATTACGACCAATTACTTCAAAATTAATCCTAAGTATTGATTATGATGAAAAAGAGCATTAAATTATCATAAACTTTATTAAAAAAATTAATTGAAATAATAAAAGAAGTTTTATTATAACATTTTCAAAAGCTATTGTTGTGCATACTTTTATTTCAAAATTTTATTTACATCGACTGTATTTAAAAGCAAGTACCCTTGTTGTTAATTTCAGTGCAACTTAAGCTTAGGCATCAAAATGGGAATTCTGGTACTATTACTTTCAAATTTTTTACTAATAGTTTCCATTTCTGGCGATGATAGCGTCGAAACTCGAAGTTCAACAAATGTTGAGGAAAAAATTCCAATACGTTACGCGATGATTAAGTGTGGTAAGTATAGTATAAAATAATTCTTTTACTTTCCATTAACTTTGAGATACTATTTATTAAGGCGAAGGAGCAATGGGTTGGAGTTGCGGATCACTTTGTCTTTGGAATTGCAAAAATTATTATATTAATGGACATTATAGTATCAGTAAAACCTTAAATCGTTACAATGGAAGTCAAGAAGATGTCAGGGTTCCTGAGAAAAGAAATAGGAAATTATTATTCGAAAATGATATGAGTATAAATTTAAGAAAGAAACGTAGGGGATTTGGAGGTGGTATAGGAGTTGGTTATGGATTTGGGTTTGGAGGTGGAGCTGGAGAAGGTTGCGGGGGTAGACCTGGTAGTGGATACGGGGCTGGATTTGGAACAGGTTATGGTGGTGGACCAGAAGGTGGAGTTGGAACTGGATTTGGAGGAGGTTGTGGTGGTGGACCAGAAGGTGGAGTTGGAACTGGATTTGGAGGAGGTTATGGTGGTGGACCAGAAGGTGGAGCTGGAACTGGATTTGGAGGAGGTTATGGTGGTGGAATAGGTGGAGTTGGAACTGGATTTGGAGGAGGTTATGGTGGTGGAATAGGTGGAATTGGAGCTGGATTTGGAGGAGGTTATGGTGGTGGAATAGGCGGAGTTGGAACTGGATTTGGAGGAGGTTATGGTGGTGGACCAGAAGGTGGAGTTGGAACTGGATTTGGAGGAGGTTATGGTGGTGGACCAGAAGGTGGAGTTGGAACTGGATTTGGAGGAGGTTATGGTGGTGGACCAGAAGGTGGAGCTGGAACTGGATTTGGAGGAGGTTATGGTGGTGGAATAGGTGGAGTTGGAACTGGATTTGGAGGAGGTTATGCTGGTGGAATAGGTGGAGTTGGAGCTGGATTTGGAGGAGGTTATGGTGGTGGAATAGGTGGAGTTGGAAATGGATTAGGAGGAGGTCATGGTGGTGGAATAGGTGGAGTTAATCAAATAATCACATTAAAAAAAGCGGCCTGAAAAATTTATTAAAACCTTTATTTAAGATTTCCACTTTAAATTTTCCATTTCTTTCAATGAATATTTGATTTTTATTAAAAAAATTGTTTTCTGCTTTTATTTTTAATTATCATTCATTCTTTCACTAATCCGCCTGATGATACCGAAACATTTTAATTTAATTTTTAACCACTCATTACATTTCTTATTAATAATATTTTACTGTTCTGAATTTTATTAAAATTTTTGATTTTGGTTCAAAAATCTATGCATTACTTGTACTATATATTTAAAATTTAATTATTTTAATATAGTTAGAATCAAAGAAATTGGCACATGCGCCATGAATTAAGCTTAAAAAATTAAAATACGTGATTTTTTAACTTAAAAAATTAACCAGTTAATAATAAATCAAAATTATTTCGAATTTCGGATCCAAAATAGGCGAAATCGTTTGTACCTCTTTTAGTTTCGTTTGTACCTTTTTCTTATTTGAGATGTTTCAAAATTTGGTTGGGGGCTGGCGAAATGCCAACCTTGTTTTGAATTTTGAATCCAAAATAATTTCAATCGTTCGTGCCTCGTTTGCACCTGTTTATACCTCTTTTATATTCATTTAAATCTCTTTCGATTTAGAGATATTTCAAAAACGTTTATAGGGGGCTAGGGAAATTTTTAACTTCGGATTCAAAATAATCTCAATCGTTTGTACTTATTTTGCGCGTATTACTTTTATTTTCGTTTGCACCCATATAGTTTTTGAGATATTTATTAGTAAAAACATGTTGACGCGCAAATTGGATTAACGAGATTTCCAATTTGTAAAGTTATTCCATTCCATTAATAATAATTCCTATAATGGCATAAACTTACTTTAATGAAACTGTTTGATATCTAGATAAAGTGATAACAAGTCCAAAGATGCATGTCAATGCCCCCCTCCCTATTGATTTTTTAAATAGAATTGATGACAATCGTTGGAGCATCGCTTGGGCCTCAATGAGCTTCAATTTTTGTCGTTTGAACTTCAAAGGTCGCAGAGTTCATAGCAAACATCGGGGGGGGGGGAGAATGTAGATGTGATCCCGAATTTTTGGGTGAAATTTGTATCAAACCTTAGAACGTCGTATGAGCCTCATAAATGATCTTCCAATCCTTTTCTTTGAACCTCAACCACCGCAAAGTTATTCACGAAATCTGTGGGGTGAAGGAGGGGGAAGGAGGGGGTTAGAGACATGTGTTTCTATTTTACTTTGAATTTTTGCGAAATATAATGTAATCGATAGAGCTCTATAACCATTAATTGAATTGTATTTTCGACACAATTTTCGACAACCCCGAGCAACACGCGTTAACTTCAACTTTGCAGGGTTAAAATTCAGTCATAAAATTTAAAAATTATAATAATTTAGTTGATACTTATAAATTATCATTTTTACCTTTATCAGTTTGGTAATAGTTATTTACATAAAAGTCAGGAAAATGACATATTACTGACGAGGGGCAATGTTGAAATACGAGGCACTTCGTGCCGAGTATTTTAGAGCTCCGAGTCAAGTGAGACATTTTAGTGACATGTTTTGTATTAAATTTTTCCGAAAATCGTAAAAAATCGAAATTTAAAATCGAAATTTTAAAACACTAATTGAACGACATTTTTTGACATTGACATTTGTCTATTTTATTTTGTTATTATTAACCATTACTGACGAGGGGCAATGTTGAAATACGAGGCACTTCGTGCCGAGTATTTTAGAGCTCCGAGTCAAGTGAGACATTTTACTGACATGTTTTGTATTAAATTTTTCCGAAAATCGTAAAAAATCGAAATTTAAAATCGAAATTTTAAAACACTAATTGAACGACATTTTTTGACATTGACATTTGTCTATTTTATTTTGTTATTATTAACCTTACTAATTATTACCGGACTAGTCAGTAAAGTTCAATTTCCCTGCGCGTGCATAAGCAGGGAAATGTTGTTTCAATGACGATTTCCGGAAATAGTATATAACATTACTATCAAGGTAAGAGGGTTTTTACTGGCGAATGGAGGATATAACTGACGAGCCGCAGGCGAGTCAGTTACCTCCTTGAGCCAGTAAAACCCGTTACCTTGCGTGCATTGTTTTATATTTTATTTGTTTCTCATTTGTAAAAAGGTTAGATAAATTCCAAAAAAATCTCAATAATTTGTCGCAAATGTCGTAAGCTATGGAAGCGTTGCCATGAACATGTCTGTTTATTTTTCTTTACATTTGTTTTGGCGAAAGCGAAAATGAATGTACCAAAAGAAATTATTGAGGCAGCCAGCAGCGTAGCTTCAAGTTTATTACCTGCAAAATCAGCTTCAAGGTACGAGCGAGAATACGACGACTTCAAAAAGTGGCAAAACAAAAATAGTGTGATTGGGGTAACTGAAGATGTTTTGTTGGTATACTTGAATCAACTATCAGCTAGATTCAGCCCTAATACTTTATGGGCAAAATGGTCTATGCTGAAAAGCTGCTTGGAAATGAAAGAAAATGCCCCTGTTCGCAGGTTTGTTTTCCTTAAAAAATTTATTGAAAAATATGACGTTTAGTTGTCATTTGCAGATTTCAAAAGGTAATAGCGTTTCTGAAACGAAAAAATGAGCGTTATGCGCCAAAAAAGGCCAAGGTATTAAGTAAAGAAGAGGTTGAACAATTTCTTTTACATGCTCCTGATGACCAGTGGTTGCTGGCGAAAATTGTAACAATATTTGGGATTTTTGGATGTTGTCGATGTGACGAAATTCTCTCCTTAAACATGAATGATGTAGAAGATATGGGAAAATACGTTATTGTGACATTGCGGCAAACAAAAAATTAACAACAAGAAGATTCACCATAACCGATGATGGCTGCAGCTTCAAGCCCTGCATGTTATACAGAAAATATGTAAATCTTCGGCCTCCTGGAACAGAAAGCCTAAGATTTTTTTTGACATACCGACATGGAAAGTGCATTTCCCTTAATGCTGGCCAGCACACTATTGGTGGTGTCCCAAAGCAAATAGCGAAATATTTAGGTTTAAAAAACCCAGAGTTATACACCGGCCACTCTTTTCGCAGAACTGGAGCCACTATGGTTGCGGATTCGGGTGGAGATATTTTAGCACTAAAGCGTGCAGGAGGGTGGAAGAGCACCGAAATTGCGATGAGTTATGTCGATGATTCGGTCAACAAAAAAATCGAAATGTCTAGCAAATTATTTGGTAGTAAGGAGAGTACAAATGTTCTGCAGTCCTCGAGTTCAGCAGTTTCTGAGTCAACAGATGGTTCATCATCATCAGTATCAACTCTTTCATCATCAAAAATCTGTGTTACTGGAAATAACAATTGTACCATGATTTTCAACATATATGACGATAAAACAAAATTTCCTAATGTAAATAATACTACTAACTTGTAAAAATTTTGCAAGTTAACTGTCAGTTTTACAAGTTAGTGACTTGATAAAATAAACTTTCTTGATTAATATTGTGTTTTTGGAAACTGACGTTTACAAATGAGAAACAAATAAAAGTATTTTATTTCATTTTGTTATCATAACCTTGTTTTTTAGCACGGAAATGGGGGCGTAATTTGGCTTTTATAGCCCTAGGGCCTATAAAGTTGCTAAGCAATAACAACAATATCTAAACAAAAGAGTTAGTCCAGACTCGGTTTTTTTTGCGCGATCGATCTGAAATTTTGCATATGCCTTCCTACCGACAATTCACGAGGAGGGTAGCTTGCGAGGGGGGGAGAATTTTTTGCTCAGATTTTCGATATCTAGTGCCGTTTTCGAGTTATTGCTAAATAAAAAAATTAATTCTCGCCCCTCCAAGTTTCTCGCCAAAGTTACGCCTACAGAGCTGATTTTTGGTATACACATAATAGAGCATCCCATCATATTGTTATCTACCATTTTAACTTCCACCCACTACGCCACCCTTACTTTTGCTTAAATGAAAATTGTTAATAAATATAATAATTATTAAGCGCTTGAACATTTCCTTACCATTTCAAATAAATACAAAATATCAAAACAAAATAGTGGAAATCTTCAATTTTATTAATTAAATTTTAAGGTTACAAGGGTTACAAATTATTTATTAAAATTAAAAACGCAATTGCTTGGATTTGATATGGTAAGAGAACCACCTCCAAAGCTAAAATGTCCTTCATTTTCTTGAGGTATACTTATCGATGCTTGAGACACGTTTATCGAAGCTCCATTGGAGATGCTTTGAGCGATTTTGATTTTGTTTTGTAATGAATTTTCTACGTAAGACTCGGCTACCTTATCCGATCGCCATCCACCCAACTGTTTTAACATTCTTGTGTCACCACCACTCTCAGCCAATATAGTTGCAGCACTTCTACGGAAACAATGTCCAGTGAACTTATTTGCATCCGGTAATTTTAAGAATTCCGCAATCATCCTAGGTATTTTTCCTAAAGTGTTCTTCCCCACTGGCTGCAAATTGCATATTCCACATCGATAGGATAAAAACAAACTGTTGATTTTGGAATTTTTAGGACGCAAAGAAATATATTTGTTGTACAAAGCAAGGTAATCTACGGGACCATCGTTCGGAACAATCGTAAATTGTCTAGGCGTGTAAGTTTTAGTTTGACGGATCTTCACCAGCAAGACAGTTCCCTCAAGCGTTACATCCTGAACACGTAAATCATGAAGCTCCTCTCGTCGACAAGCTCCATACATACCGAAAACTGTAACAACCTACAAACAGCGATGTACATTATGAAAAACTAAACAATTAGATAGAACTGTCATACCTTAAACAGCAAATACGTAATATCTGGTGCATTTAACATGAATTGCTGAATATGATCTCGTTGCAGGACCAATGATTTTTTAGCTTCATCACCCACAGAGTTATTTTTCATGAACTCCGTAAGTAAAAGAAACTTCGATATATCAACACTTTCCTTAACTTTCACCATCTTCTTAATCTTTGAATAGATACACCAAAGAGATGAAGGTTTATAAAGCTTTGACTAAGGAAAACGAAAATTGTTAATAAATACAATTATTAAGCGGTTGAACATTTTCTTACCATTTCAAATAAATACACCATAACGAGTTTTTCATCGCAACTGTTGACATTTTTTGCATACCGCCACTCACAAAACTTCTCATACTCCTTCTCGTACAAATCCTTTGATTTTATGGGAATTAATCTACTCTGAGCGACCTCAAATTTGTCCAAAATTTCTTTGGAATAATCTTGTTCGGTTTTATCCATTTTCAAATAAAAAGTTAATTTGTTTACAATAAAACAATCGAGCATTATAGCAACATCAACAATTTACATAGGAACCATGGCACACCAAAAATTCATAGCACAAACGAAATGACATGATATTTTTTCCCAAAATACTTCATTCTTCAATTTTGATTATTCAAGTACCAAAATGAAATAAAACGTTGTATGCACCACGGGCACAATCAGATTATAGCCCTCGGGCAATTTAAAGCCCTCCGCTAACGCGTCGGGCTTAAAATTACCCTCGGTGCTATAATCAATTGATTGTGCCCTTGATACATAAATAACTATTACAGGATAGTAGACCAGGCACAAAATATTTTCAGCTTAGAAAAGATCTGAGCAAACATGATATTTAGTAGATATGTGTCCAAAAACGAACCCCCAAAAATCCCATCTGGGCTTCTCCCCCAATTGGGAATTTTAGTGTCTACAACTTGGTTGTTTGCCTAGTTATTACGCGCTTATTTTCAATTTTACGGAAAATTAATGATCTTATTGACCGAAATTGAAAGGGATAAAAATCTCAAATTCACATACGTATCTACCAAATTTGAGTTTGCCTTGATTTTGGAATAAAATGAAAGCTATATAATAACAAGTTGGAACGTGCTTCAGCAGCGGTTCCTAGGCTTCTATACATACAACTACTTTTCTGGTGTGAAAATTTGTTGTTATTATAATCCGATAATTCGGAACCGAGAGTTACAAACTTAAAAAAGTTGTTATTATCTGGTTATTTTTGATCGCCATATAATGTAACATCACATAATCAGATAATCTGCACCAATTAAATTTTTTGCGATTGGTAATTATCATTTACTATATAAGTAATAACAATCAAACTTTTCCATTCTATTAGAAATTTTACTTCTCTGTAATGTATGGTCCTTTTTTTGAGGTGGACCTTTCTCTTTTATTTATAACTTAACTTCACTAACCACATCAATAAAAAATTATTTTTTCACATCAAAGTAAAACATGTAGTTTATATAGGGTGACCTCTTCGAAAATATCTTTAACTTAGTAAATTTCTTTCGAACATTTGCGTATTTATAAATTGCATTAGCGAATCGAAGCAACGGATTAACAGATTAACGCAATACTATATAGACGAAGTATTTAAAATATAACAACGTATCAGTTGATCAACGTTATGATTGGCTCTGAAACATGCGGACGGACACGAAGCCAGACCATAAGGCTTCTAATCATAAGGCAATTAATCCGGGTTCATTGGTTAAAACTCGTTGATTTTATTAAGATTTCATAAATACAATGTTCAAATTTCTAAATATGATGAATTTTTTTATTAATGTTATGAAATTTTTATAAATAATGAAGTTCTAATTTCTCCACCGAATATTATAGAAGCCTTTTTTTTCAGTGCAAGGGAGGGGGGAACCAGCATAGGCACTACCCCAATCTGAGATGGTAGTGTGAGATTCTTACTCACTAAAACCCCCTCCCATTGAAGAACACTTACAAAACAGCAAAGAAGGTCAAAAAATGTGAGATACGGTTTTATATAAAAATTGCAAAGAGATCCGGTGTGATCTCCCGACGAAAGAATTAACACTGCCTAAGAATGAACCTTCTTTAAATGTAATATCAGATCTTCTCTTCTCAGATCATTTAAGTGTTATCACATAGCAAAAAGATGGAAAGAATACATAGAGGTGTTGGGTAAATTAGAACCCCTCCCTCCCCACATTTCTTTAAATTAATATTATATTATATTGCAATAATTAAAAAATTCATGACGACGGTCATGGCCTAAATGTTATCAAAATCAACTACGAATGTAAGGTTCACCGCTTCGACTCCGGGTACAGTCTAAAATTTCGTGACTGTTTTCCGTGTTTCGGAGGGCACGTAAAGCCGTCGATCCTCCTGGTGTTAACGATTTGCCATCAGAAAAATAAAAACATAGTACAGGCACATTAAAAACCAACCTACCTAAGATGTAAAAAACAAATGCTTATAGAACTTATTGAATAAATTAGCTAAGGTCATTGGTTAAGGTAAAGAACAGGTCGTAGACCTATAAGAAAATAAAGTAGAAGAAGAAATTCAAAAACAAATTTTTAAAAATATCAGGGTCGTTTTAAAATAAATAAAAATATTACCTCTAAATTGCAAAGTGATTTCTTAAAGGGGAACAATAATGATCAAAAAGTCACCCGTTATACCCAACCAATAAATTATGAAATTTTGGAACAAATTTGGTTAAGACAGAAAATATTTTGATCATTATGATCGCAAGATGAGAGAAAAATCCCCGTTTCAACATTGAAATCAAAACTTCATAAATTTTAACCTAAGAGCGGCCATTCCAAAACCATTCATTAAAGTATTAATATAACGTAATTTATTTCTGTGATTGCAGTGGACATAATAAAAATAATTGATTATAAAATTTCCTTACGTGTATTAGTTGTAGTTTTTAATTAACAATTTGCTGAAAACAAAAGGAAAATTAATTCTAAATTGCTTCGTAAATTAATTACGACCAATTACTTCAAAATTAATCCTAAGTATTGATTATGATGAAAAAGAGCATTAAATTATCATAAACTTTATTAAAAAAATTAATTGAAATAATAAAAGAAGTTTTATTATAACATTTTCAAAAGCTATTGTTGTGCATACTTTTATTTCAAAATTTTATTTACATCGACTGTATTTAAAAGCAAGTACCCTTGTTGTTAATTTCAGTGCAACTTAAGCTTAGGCATCAAAATGGGAATTCTGGTACTATTACTTTCAAATTTTTTACTAATAGTTTCCATTTCTGGCGATGATAGCGTCGAAACTCGAAGTTCAACAAATGTTGAGGAAAAAATTCCAATACGTTACGCGATGATTAAGTGTGGTAAGTATAGTATAAAATAATTCTTTTACTTTCCATTAACTTTGAGATACTATTTATTAAGGCGAAGGAGCAATGGGTTGGAGTTGCGGATCACTTTGTCTTTGGAATTGCAAAAATTATTATATTAATGGACATTATAGTATCAGTAAAACCTTAAATCGTTACAATGGAAGTCAAGAAGATGTCAGGGTTCCTGAGAAAAGAAATAGGAAATTATTATTCGAAAATGATATGAGTATAAATTTAAGAAAGAAACGTAGGGGATTTGGAGGTGGTATAGGAGTTGGTTATGGATTTGGGTTTGGAGGTGGAGCTGTAGAAGGTTGCGGGGGTAGACCTGGTAGTGGATACGGGGCTGGATTTGGAACAGGATATGGTGGTGGACCAGAAGGTGGAGTTGGAACTGGATTTGGAGGAGGTTATGGTGGTGGACCAGAAGGTGGAGTTGGAACTGGATTTGGAGGAGGTTATGGTGGTGGACCAGAAGGTGGAGTTGGAACTGGATTTGGAGGAGGTTATGGTGGTGGACCAGAAGGTGGAGCTGGAACTGGATTTGGAGGAGGTTATGGTGGTGGAATAGGTGGAGTTGGAACTGGATTTGGAGGAGGTTATGGTGGTGGACCAGAAGGTGGAGTTGGAGCTGGATTTGGAGGAGGTTATGGTGGTGGAATAGGTGGAGTTGGAACTGGATTTGGAGGAGGTTATGGTGGTGGACCAGAAGGTGGAGTTGGAACTGGATTTGGAGGAGGTTGTGGTGGTGGACCAGAAGGTGGAGTTGGAACTGGATTTGGAGGAGGTTATGGTGGTGGACCAGAAGGTGGAGCTGGAACTGGATTTGGAGGAGGTTATGGTGGTGGAATAGGTGGAGTTGGAACTGGATTTGGAGGAGGTTATGGTGGTGGAATAGGTGGAATTGGAGCTGGATTTGGAGGAGGTTATGGTGGTGGAATAGGCGGAGTTGGAACTGGATTTGGAGGAGGTTATGGTGGTGGACCAGAAGGTGGAGTTGGAACTGGATTTGGAGGAGGTTATGGTGGTGGACCAGAAGGTGGAGTTGGAACTGGATTTGGAGGAGGTTATGGTGGTGGACCTGAAGGTGGAGTTGGAACTGGATTTGGAGGAGGTTATGGTGGTGGACCAGAAGGTGGAGCTGGAACTGGATTTGGAGGAGGTTATGGTGGTGGAATAGGTGGAGTTGGAACTGGATTTGGAGGAGGTTATGCTGGTGGAATAGGTGGAGTTGGAGCTGGATTTGGAGGAGGTTATGGTGGTGGAATAGGTGGAGTTGGAAATGGATTAGGAGGAGGTCATGATGGTGGAATAGGTGGAGTTAATCAAATAATCACATTAAAAAAAGCGGCCTGAAAAATTTATTAAAACCTTTATTTAAGATTTCCACTTTAAATTTTCCATTTCTTTCAATGAATATTTGATTTTTATTAAAAAAATTGTTTTCTGCTTTTATTTTTAATTATCATTCATTCTTTCACTAATCCGCCTGATGATACCGAAACATTTTAATTTAATTTTTAACCACTCATTACATTTCTTATTAATAATATTTTACTGTTCTGAATTTTATTAAAATTTTTGATTTTGGTTCAAAAATCTATGCATTACTTGTACTATATATTTAAAATTTAATTATTTTAATATAGTTAGAATCAAAGAAATTGGCACATGCGCCATGAATTAAGCTTAAAAAATTAAAATACGTGATTTTTTAACTTAAAAAATTAACCAGTTAATAATAAATCAAAATTATTTCGAATTTCGGATCCAAAATAGGCGAAATCGTTTGTACCTCTTTTAGTTTCGTTTGTACCTTTTTCTTATTTGAGATGTTTCAAAATTTGGTTGGGGGCTGGCGAAATGCCAACCTTGTTTTGAATTTTGAATCCAAAATAATTTCAATCGTTCGTGCCTCGTTTGCACCTGTTTATACCTCTTTTATATTCATTTAAATCTCTTTCGATTTAGAGATATTTCAAAAACGTTTATAGGGGGCTAGGGAAATTTTTAACTTCGGATTCAAAATAATCTCAATCGTTTGTACTTATTTTGCGCGTATTACTTTTATTTTCGTTTGCACCCATATAGTTTTTGAGATATTTATTAGTAAAAACATGTTGACGCGCAAATTGGATTAACGAGATTTCCAATTTGTAAAGTTATTCCATTCCATTAATAATAATTCCTATAATGGCATAAACTTACTTTAATGAAACTGTTTGATATCTAGATAAAGTGATAACAAGTCCAAAGATGCATGTCAATGCCCCCCTCCCTATTGATTTTTTAAATAGAATTGATGACAATCGTTGGAGCATCGCTTGGGCCTCAATGAGCTTCAATTTTTGTCGTTTGAACTTCAAAGGTCGCAGAGTTCAAAGCAAACATCGGGGGGGGGGGAGAATGTAGATGTGATCCCGAATTTTTGGGTGAAATTTGTATCAAACCTTAGAACGTCGTATGAGCCTCATAAATGATCTTCCAATCCTTTTCTTTGAACCTCAACCACCGCAAAGTTATTCACGAAATCTGTGGGGTGAAGGAGGGGGAAGGAGGGGGTTAGAGACATGTGTTTCTATTTTACTTTGAATTTTTGCGAAATATAATGTAATCGATAGAGCTCTATAACCATTAATTGAATTGTATTTTCGACACAATTTTCGACAACCCCGAGCAACACGCGTTAACTTCAACTTTGCAGGGTTAAAATTCAGTCATAAAATTTAAAAATTATAATAATTTAGTTGATACTTATAAATTATCATTTTTACCTTTATCAGTTTGGTAATAGTTATTTACATAAAAGTCAGGAAAATGACATATTACTGACGAGGGGCAATGTTGAAATACGAGGCACTTCGTGCCGAGTATTTTAGAGCTCCGAGTCAAGTGAGACATTTTAGTGACATGTTTTGTATTAAATTTTTCCGAAAATCGTAAAAAATCGAAATTTAAAATCGAAATTTTAAAACACTAATTGAACGACATTTTTTGACATTGACATTTGTCTATTTTATTTTGTTATTATTAACCTTACTATTTATTACCGGACTAGTCAGTAAAGTTCAATTTCCCTGCGCGTGCATAAGCAGGGAAATGTTGTTTCAATGACGATTTCCGGAAAAATAATAGTTACAAAATTATTACTTTTAAGACAAAATTTTATTAACAAAAATTTCAAAAAAATTAAGTTAATAGTTATTTACATAAAAGTCAGGAAAATGACATATTACTGACGAGGGGCAATGTTGAAATACGAGGCACTTCGTGCCGAGTATTTTAGAGCTCCGAGTCAAGTGAGACATTTTACTGACATGTTTTGTATTAAATTTTTCCGAAAATCGTAAAAAATCGAAATTTAAAATCGAAATTTTAAAACACTAATTGAACGACATTTTTTGACATTGACATTTGTCTATTTTATTTTGTTATCATTAACCTTACTAATTATTACCGGACTAGTCAGTAAAGTTCAATTTCCCTGCGCGTGCATAAGCAGGGAAATGTTGTTTCAATGACGATTTCCGGAAAAAGTATTTTGCAGGATAGTAGACCAGGCACAAAATATTTTCAGCTTAGAAAAGATCTGAGCAAACATGATATTTAGTAGATATGTGTCCAAAAACGAACCCCCAAAAATCCCATCTGGGCTTCTCCCCCAATTGGGAATTTTAGTGTCTACATCTTGGTTGTTTGCCTAGTTATTACGCGCTTATTTTCAATTTTAGGGAAAATTAATGATCTTATTGACCGAAATTGAAAGGGATAAAAATCTCAAATTCACATACGTATCTACCAAATTTGAGTTTGCCTTGATTTTGGAATAAAATGAAAGCTATATAATAACAAGTTGGAACGTGCTTCAGCAGCGGTTCCTAGGCTTCTATACATACAACTACTTTTCTGGTGTGAAAATTTGTTGTTATTATAATCCGATAATTCGGAACCGAGAGTTACAAACTTAAAAAAGTTGTTATTATCTGGTTATTTTTGATCGCCATATAATGTAACATCACATAATCAGATAATCTGCACCAATTAAATTTTTTGCGATTGGTAATTATCATTTACTATATAAGTAATAACAATCAAACTTTTCCATTCTATTAGAAATTTTACTTCTCTGTAATGTATGGTCCTTTTTTTTGAGGTGGACCTTTCTCTTTTATTTATAACTTAACTTCACTAACCACATCAATAAAAAATTATTTTTTCACATCAAAGTAAAACATGTAGTTTATATAGGGTGACCTCTTCGAAAATATCTTTAACTTAGTAAATTTCTTTCGAACATTTGCGTATTTATAAATTGCATTAGCGAATCGAAGCAACGGATTAACAGATTAACGCAATACTATATAGACGAAGTATTTAAAATATAACAACGTATCAGTTGATCAACGTTATGATTGGCTCTGAAACATGCGGACGGACACGAAGCCAGACCATAAGGCTTCTTTCTATACCTTGTATAGAAGCCTAAAAGTAGCGCACTGGCTACCCAGTTCTTAGACCTCTATACACACAGAGTATTTCCAACACGATTTGAAACGCTCTGTATGATTTTGAATTATGCGGACGGACAGACGGACACGGAGCCAGATCATAAGGCTTCTTGTTATACTTTGTATAACATGATCAACGTATCATCGTATCAACTTATCATCGAATCATTGGATCAACGTATTAACGTATCATCGGATCAAAGTATCATCGGATCAACGTATCATCGGATCAACGTATCATCGGATGAACGTATCATCGTATCAACGTATCATCGGATCAACGTATCATCGGATCAACGTATCAACGGATCAACGTATTTAAATTTCCTATATAGGTGAAAAATTATGTAAATAAAATATAACTTATATTTCGTCTGCTTACTGGTAAAACCAGGTAACTGACATAACCATAGTTTTGAGATAATAGCGTTTGAAAGTTTGACGTTTAATAACTAAGCAGTATTAATATGTATTGTGTTGTAATTTATTTCTAAGAAGGATTATAGTTTTAGCAATGTCATAATACTTTAAATTAACGTGTAAGCCCCCTTGCCCCCTTGCGGGGATCAAGGGGGCGGAACCCCTTTGCGAGGCGCGGAGCGCGGATTTTTTCATACGGCATAACTTTCGAACGGGGGGATGTTTCAATTAACTTGTTTTACCAGTAGAAAGAGCGCAAAAAACTTAACATGCCGATATATTTAACTCATTTTCGAAAATTTTGCAGTTACTTGGTTTTACCAGTAAGCAGACGATTTGGTCTGCATTGAAAAAACAGATCAACGTATTTAAATTTCCTATATCGGTGAAAAATTATGTAAATAATAAATAAGGCTTCTTGTTATACTTTGTATAGAAGCCTAAAAGTAGCGCACTGGCTACCCAGTTCTTAGACCTCTATACACACAGAGTATTTCCAACACGATTTGAAACGCTCTGTATGATTTTGAATTATGTGGACAGACGGACGGACAGACAGACGGACGGACAGACACGGAGCTAGATCATAAAGCTTCTTGTTATACTTTGTATAGAAGCCTAAAAAGTGAATAAAAGCTCGTAAAGGGTCAAACGATGATTAAAGATCTGACACCAATTTCAGTCAAAATTTTGACTGGAGTAAACCCTAAAGATAACAAAATTTTTACGGGTGCGTCGTGGTACGTTTTTTCTTTCCTTCCTGTTTATACAAACCGATGTTAATCGATAGAGCTTTGTTTAAGCTTTTGAGTTTGTGTAATAATCATTAGAATTTCAATTTTTTCCTAGTTATGTATATCGAGGGTGAAAACACAGGACCTCGTAACTTACATTTTGAGTAAAATTAACTTTTTGCCGCCATATAATGTGCATTAATGAGCTCCATCTATGTTCGAAAGAGAAATATTCTAAAAAAATTATTAACGGTCAGAATTAAGGAAAACAGTAACTCGTAACTTATTTTCGACGGTTTCGTAAAACATTACCTCGTAATTACGAAAGTGTTCGTTTCGACGCCATCTAAGTAAACAACTTATATGATTTAAGGTAAGTACATTCAAATATAGCTTGTAAAATTATGAAATAACAAATTTGTAAAGCTGAATTGACAAATAATTTCATGGTTAATGAGCGTATGAAATGGAAAACAGTAGAACGAGTAGAATTTTGGAGTTGGCCAAAATAGCATACAGTACCGATACATCTGAGAAAAATGCGAAGTTTTCTCTTCAGAAAATTAATTTATCACACAATTTTCTTCAAGATGAAGTTTTATCTCCGGAAGAAATTGCCAATATTATCAGGGAAGCCGAGGATGTGCTTGAAATTGACTTAAATCTTAATGAAACAAGTATTTTTAGTGAAATAACAAACGTAGTTCATACACGAGAAGAAAATGACGTTCATGATGAAGACTATATTCCAGAAAATAATACAGATAGTGAAGAAAGTATGGAAGATGTGATTGAAGATGGAACACTGCAACAGGTAACTGAGATTGTGAAACGTGGAAATGCACTACTGATGAAACGGTGGAAGTCAAAATTAGTGCTTCCAGTTCCAATTGCCTCTTTTATGCTCGTCGATGTGATTAACGAAGCGGCTTAGCTTTGTATGTTTTATACCAAGTACTTGAGAGCTGGGTAGCGACGAATCGCTTTCGTGGATTCTTGTATGAGTTCCTCTTTGCGTAGTAATATTCTCCGGAAGGGCGCCAGAATCGAATAAGGACGTTCAAAAATCGTAGTAATCCTTATCGAGACAAAAATTAACTCAAAATAGAAAATAAAACTTACTCGTTTTGAACACACATTTTTAATATAAATAGATATGAAATCAATCGTAATCAACATAAGAGAATTCTTGCTTACACAGATTATATGAATAGTAAATGTTAACCTTAAAATATAAAAATTGATAGTTGATTACAAATAATTTTGAACACAAATACATATACTTGATACGCAGAGCGGATCGATAGATGTCGCTTGGTTGGAGTTGAAATGTCGAACGGAGAGAACCTTCGCACTTGGGTTGTGGAGTCTACGAACTTAATTGCCTTACAAAATGCTTGCGACAAAAAAAATCGCACTAAAACTACCAAAAAGCAGGGAGTACTAGTTACGTCTACTGAGGGTAGATTATGCAAGCGGGTTGACAAAATGTTAGCTACAAGCTTGGTGTTTTTTGTTAAACAATAATCATATAGCAAATGGTGTTTATAACTACTTACGATTTCTCCTGAAATTATTACTGGATAATGTACAATCAGATCTGATGGTCGCTTATCACTCCTGGTCAAAATCGTCAGGATTTTGAATGGCAATTTTTGATCTAAAATATAGTCAAAACACAGTATACGATATTGTAAAACCACAATTTTAAAGCTTAGCGATATATTTGAATTATTTGAATAAGCAATTAGATTCGTTTTGTTATCACCAATTATGCGTTTAGCTCCTCCAGTTGTATTCGAAATAGGATTTGGTGTCACACCCATGAAAGTTTTTTGGGAAGTTTGAACAGATGTTGGGCACCAGTACGAATGTTTTTGAAATTCCAAAATGGACAGGTAACGTTCGTTGGCGAATAAAATGAGCCGATTGGCTTGCGGATTTTCAACCTCTTCTCAATAGGAATTATAATAAATTCTCCAGTTTGCCCATTTACATCAAGGGTAGATTGGATAATAAAATTAATCACCTCAATATTATGGTCGCTGTGTTTGGCGGTTATTCTGGATTTTAAGAATGGCGTCGCATTAACTTTACACATGCGTTGGTCGATAATATTAATTATCGAAATAAAAATTAATTATTGATCTTGTTAAATCTAAAAATAACACTACACTCGGTCGTGAAACTTTACTAGTCATAAACTTGATAACTGGGTCGATAAAACTTAATCGAATATTTATAAAATTAATAATTTTGCGGAGCTGAATTTTTGCGTGTAGCTGTTACTAGATCGGTTTTGCGAGAGAGATTTGCTAATCTAGTTTGCCCGATGCAAAATCGAAGCAACCTTGAAGGTTAGCGGTTAGCGACCTACTTTACCGACCTTTTATCGAAACATCATTGATTATGAGTGCGGAAGATTTGCTTTAATCAATGGTTTGTTAAGTATCGAGAAAGTGCTATTTTTCATAAAAATAATAATTTGTAGTGGTAAATCACATTAATAAAAATAAAGTCAGCTTTGTTTAACACAAAGCTGGTCAAAAAAATCATACATAGACAGAAATTTATAACATAATTATTTATCGAAAAATTTATAAACCCTAAAATAAAGAATAAAGTTTCATATGGACCAAAATAACAGTAGCCTGTTACAATTGTTATGGAAGATGGAAATGAGAATGAAGATACAACAGTGGAAAAAGTTAAAGGTCAAAATAAGAAGGTACTTACCAAGCAATTAAGAATGAAAGGACAGCAGTATTTAGGATTTCGAAAGCCGCGGGAGCAAAGCAATACATTTCATGATACACAGAGAAAAGAAAGAAAGTTAGGTGCGCGCTGCAGCTGTAAGCAAAAAGCCAAAAACCCAACGAAAAAATGTTACAAGGTTACAGAAGCAATGCGCGGAAATATTTTTGAAAATTTTTGGTCTAGCATGACTTGGGATCAACGAAAAGTGTATGTCAGTAATACCGCTAAAATAACTGAAAAGGCCAGACCAAAATCAGCTGAAAATTCCCGACGAAATATAACAATCAAATATTTTCTAATTTGTGGAAATGATGAAATACCTGTGTGTAAAATCATGTATTCACAAACCCTTTCTTTAGGAGAATGGTCTATAAGATCATGGGCAACAAGAAGCGAAAATAGGATGAATAAAAGCACTGAAAAAGAACTAAGTCGACGCGATCAAAGATTAGATCTGTTTAGAGAGGATAGAAATTTTTTAACGGAATTTTTGACTAATTTAAACAAACTTCCTTCTCACTATTGCAGAAAAGACACTAATAAGCTTTATTTCAATCAATAAAGCAGGTAATTCCAAAAGACTGCTGGAGTTTCTACGACTTCCTACCACACAAGTAGGTCTTTTTGTATTTTATTTCATATTTTTTGTTAAACTTAGAACTATGTATGTATAATGAATTTATTTATTTTGAAAAATTATTATTTAGTTTATGAATAATATTTTATTTAATGTTCTTACCTATGTTTATTTTTAATAAAGATGTTATTATTTTGAATTCTTTAATTTTTTTACCATAATTACATTTCATAAACACGTAACTGACATATTAAGATAAGACAGTAACTCGTAAGTAAAGGGAACATTTGAAAATATTAATTCAAGTTCTTTTAATTTAATTGCAATTATTTGTTTGATAATTCTGAAGTCAATAAATATTGCAAGTTTAAAAATTGGTGGCAATTTACAATTTAAAACAGTTTTTTGTTCTTCCTGAACATTTTACGTTTTGTGAGATACGAGGTCCTGCGTTTTCGCCCTCGATATTTAAAAGTTTCGACAACTCCGAGCAACCCACATTAACATTGATTTTGCCATATAAAAATTTAGCAAATAACTTTGAGACAGTTGAAGCTCAAAGAAATAGAATAGAATCATTAAAGATCCAATGATGCTGTAACGTTTGACACTAATTTCACTCAAAAATTCAACTTGATGCTCCTACACCTTGTTTTTTCTAATAACACCAATTTGGGGGGGGGGGATTTTCGAGTGAATTTGATGTTAACTTTTGTTTTCGGAATTTAAAATTACTCTACATGAAATTATTCTACATATTGCTGTGTAGCCTCGGAGCTTTGTTAGGCTTGCACTCTGAACTGTTAATGACTTGTACGAGTGTACGTAAAAGTACCTCGTCAATAGAAATATGAGCAAATTATTCTCGACAAATATAAATAAAGTAAATTGATACCTCGGCTTGACTATTTCGGATAGCACAGACTTACCTTTTCCCAGGCTGAGTTCCTTCCTTAGCCAAATCTTAAATCTGAAATGCAATCTAGTGGCTTTTGGAATGATAATACATAAATGATGCTCCGTCTTATAGCAAATCGTTTTTTATTATTATTATTAATTTCCAAATGTAAATATTTAAAGTTAATAAAATTCTTATTTCTAATTACAAAATCTTAATTCTATAATAAAACTAACGTTTTCCCGCACGTGTAAAGTTAATCGTTAATTTGCACAAAATTTATGTTTTTAATAATTTTTAATGTAACGGTACCTTTATTTGGTGTAATTCTTTTCGTTGGGTTCATATACCATGAAGTTATACGGTGGTATTCGTTCGATGGCCTTCAAGGGTGCGTGATCTAACTGGATTGAATTCCCTCGTGGTAGTTTTTTGTATCGTGACCAAAGTTTTCGTTCGAAATAATAGCGAATCTTCTCAATTTTGCACAGATTTTCACTTTTTGAAATACGTAAGTATAGTATTCTCTCAATTACTAACTTTTTAATCACTTTCTTAATCAAATTTTATTATATTTTTCACCTTTTAGCTGGACACAAAAATTTGCCACACATTTACTTTTATTAAGCAATCAACCTCCATTAATCAACAATCCATTGTTTTTACCCTAGTTACCTGTATTTTCAAGGCACTTCTGATTTTTCATTTATCGAAAATAAAATCGATTTATTTTGACGTAAAATTTCCAGGTCCGTACTTAGCTCAAAATGATTTGTAAAATTTTAATGAAATTTTTATGTTTCAGATTTATTTTGAAGTAGTAACATCTCCTGTGGTCTTCCAGTAAACCTTTTGAAGAATATGTTTTTCGCATTCGTGGTACATTGAGTTTACGGCGCACTTTGACACGTAAATTTTGTTATTTTAAAAGTTCTACGTTTCAACACATTTTTATAACTAATACTTTTAACAAATTGTTTTTGATTTCAAATTACATTTTTTATATATCACTACTTAAATTAATATACAATTTTAACAAACCTTTAATTTTAAAAACTGAATTAAACGTTGCATTTGGATTTACATTGTTTTCTCATTCCGTGACCTTATCTTCATTAAATTTATGACGTTAAAACAATTCTTTGGTGTCGGATAAAACCCTTTCTTTTGAACAAACAAGTCTCGTGCTACCTTTGTTAATAAATTAAAAACTTTGACTCAAAACGTGATCATTTCTATTGACGTGGTTTTGGTACACCGCAATATATAGCAGGTAAATAATATATTTGAGTGTTCATTAATGTGGTTTTCGCTTGCAGGTCGTTTAATTTCAGCTTTACAAAAAGATTCACTTCAGATCAAGATTAGACACCATAATATTCTCAAAATAAAATTCTTCTACATCATATATTTATTATCCTGTAAATAAAAATCAATTTCAAAATTTCAAAATTGGAATCAATTTTAAAAAAATTTTCTTAAATTCCATCTTTAACATCTGACCTAACGCTGAAACATTTATTTTGTGGAGATTTTTATTCAGAATCCAGAAACCATTCAGAAACAAGATGGAACTCGCTTTAGCGGCAGTTCTTAGGCTTCTATACAGCTACATTTTTGGTGTGAAAAGTTGTTATTATCTGGTTATTTTTGGTCGCCATATAATGTAACATCACATAATCAGATAATCTGCACTAATTAAATTTTTGCGGTTGGTAATTAATCAATTACTACATAAGTAATAATAATCAAACTTTTCCATTCCATTCGTAACTTTACTTTTCTGTAATGTCCGCTCCATTTTTTGAGGTGGATCCATCCTCTTCCTTCTCTTTTATTTATAACTTAACTTCAATATCTACATCAAGCCACTGCTGTGGTTAAAATAAAATAATAAATAATTAGTGCAGATTATCTGATTATGTGATGTTACATTATATGGCGACCAAAAATAACCAGATAATAACAACTTTCCACACCAGAAAGGTAGCTGTATAGAAGCCTAAGAACTGCCGCTAAAGCGAGTTCCACCTTGTTTTGTATATTATTAGGGTCTCATATATTCTATAATCTACTAAATTCATCATCTACTAACTGCTTTCAATCAAGAAACTGTCCAATATTTCCATCACCCACAATTTAATAAATTAATGTATTAACATATCAATGGATCAACGTATCATTGGATCAACGGAAATATCTATATAGGTTGGAACATTAATGAAATGATCATCAAATATTTTCGCTACAATTTTATCATTTCATACAATTTTCAATTATACCATCGTAATGTCAACCTTCTTAAGAGTAAAACGTCGTTTAGAAGAGGAATTGGTAGACTCTTTTCTGGTGAACACCAAGAGAAGAAAAATCGACTGCGCAGAATCCAATATCTCCACTTCACCAGCAATTTTCAATTTCTTCGAAAGTGGAAACACTTTTGACCAAGTGTTCAAGCACATCAGAAAGACGCCGATACGTAATATCAAAAGAACATCTTTCGATGCAAGGGAAAAGGTGAAAAACGAATGGCGTGACAACTGTAAACACGGAGCCAGATCGTAAGGCTTCTTGCTATAAAATATGACAATAAATTTTATTCGTTACTTTGATATAACTTAATCCGTTGATACCTTGATCCGTTGATACCTTGAACCGTTGATACCTTGATCCGTTGATACCTTGATCGGTCAGATCATCGGATCAAGTATACTATAAGGTTAAAAATTACAACATTTTTGCACAACCCAATTTGAAATGTATATAAAAATTACAATCTTAAAGCACAGAATATTTTTGTAACCTATCTTAATACGAGTATATAAATTAGATTTGAATTATGCGGACGGACAGACGGACGGACGGACAGACACGGAGCCAGATCATAAGGCTTCTTGCTATACTTTGTATAGAAGCCTAAAAGGACGTCTGATAACAACATTGGAGGGGTTAAAAATTAAGAAGGCTTAATTTATAATTAAGGTTTATCAATAAAAGCGTCGATTATGTGATGTAATGATTTTATTGTTACTATAAAGACACATTTTTCAAAATAATTCTTTTTCCATTTGTTCTTTCTTTGTAGTATCTACACTAACAGACCATAACAGCATTTCCCTGTTAGGGATTTAAAATGGAATTTTCGTCTCTTAGGAGTATCAAATCCCATCCCCATACCTCTACTAAATCTAGCTCTAAAACCTGCTCCCAGCAGGGAAAATCCTAACCCCATTCCAAATTTGCTACTGCGATCTTTTCCTAGTCTATCTCTAGTAAAAGATTTATATCTATTGTTATCATAATTATCTTCTTCAAATATATCATTGCGTTTTATTATTTCCCTCAATTTTATCGCACAGTTTTCCAGATGAACTTCACAATTTGTCCTTCTCAATGTATCACTTAAATCTTGTGATATTTTTATTTCATTTTCTACTTCGGCATTACTTTTTCCTATTTTGTCTCCTACACATTTTCTTTCTTCGTTCTTGCCTAATAATTTATTGTTATATTATTCTAATAATAAATTATTTTTTATTACAATAATAAATTGTTGTTCTTACCCGATGCGTCAAATAATCTTTCGCCTAAAACAATATAATAGTTTTGGCAATTCCAATGGCAAAGAGATCCACAACTCCAACCATGTACACCTTGACCTTGAAAAAAATATTTAAAACTGCAGAAAAGTTATCTTTAAACCACGGTGTATAATAGATTAGGTGAGCTGACGGCGTATGTTTTCATCAGATATTTTCATGCCGCGAATGTAGTCTGTGTGCGAGAGAGACGTTATCGACAGAGATGGGCAAAGCGCCTTGCGAAAATACACAATGCATTAGTTCTGCATGCATTACAGTGCATTTTAATTAGTATTAGTTTTTGGCAATGTCTCGATGGTGTTGTTTTGCGCCTAATTGTACTAGTGGATACAATAGCAATAACGATAAAGTTTCGTTGTTTAAAGCTTCGTTGTTTCGATCATTAAATCACTTTAAAGAAAAATATAATCAAAACAAAACAACATGAAAATGTTGTACTTACATTACTTTAGGATGTTAATTATTATTAAGACTAATTATTTTTATTTTTTTCTTTCTGGTTTCCTTTTTTTTGTTAAAAAGTTTTTGTTCACTTTTCAGTTTTTTATAGTAAGTAATACGCTTAAGTAGGACTTTAAGATAACTCACACAATAGTGATAATTGATAAACGTTTCGCATGTAATACCTAATATTGTTTGGAATTGTGCCTAAACTAAAATTGAATAAATATTTTGTACTTAAGTTGTTCATTTATTTCTTGAAGGTATGATGGTACTATAATTATGACAACATTTCAACTACTGCATAAATCTAGAATTAAAATAATATATAAATATATTTTGGGTTATTAACATGTGAAATTATAAATTAAATTACTTTAAAATGTAATAGTATTACATTTTAAAGTAATTCAACTTACTGTATAAATCAACTACCAATTTTTGAGGTTTTTTGCGATTTAAGAAAAAACAAAGCATCCTATATAAAAAAGTTAAATGAGGCAGTTGTAGATAATGTAAAAACCTATCGAATGCAACCGGAGAGATAAATATTTGTTATTGATATTCTGAGAAAACCGAAAAATAGCGTCAAAAATCGCTCATTTACTGCATAAATCAAGCACCACTAGCGGCAGGTTGTCTGTCCTTGTCTAACATAGCCGGCCAGTTTCGCGGCATGTGCAAGCAGTGCTTGTAACCTCACCTAATCTATTATACACCGTGCTTTAAACTTACCACACGCAATAGTTGTGTATATAGAAAATATATCTTGGGTTTCGCCTTTAAAGCCATTAAGTTCTTGAAATGTATTGCTCTGTTTTCCTTGAGCAAATGCCATGAGAAAATTATACGCAAAAAATATTATAAATACCTCCATGTTATCGCGACTAGTAATACGTAATTGAAAAATAAGTATAGCGAAATTTAAACCCTTTATAGGCTGCATTAAAACAACATAAAAAATAATAGATGAAAAATAATAAAAAATTTATTTTAAAATAATAGTTTTTTTATTTGCAATTATGAAATGGAAATTTTAATTAATTATTAGGTAGGTATATAATTGGTAATAAGGAAATATTGTTTTTAAAAAATTTATATTTGATTGGATAATAAACTTTTTTAATTTTATAGCTGCGAGTTTTATCCATAAATCCACGTGGAAAAAAATATTATACCTAATATAAAATAATACAATATAAATCCGTCCTGCTTATAGCTGGTTAAATAACCTATTTAAACTGTTAAACTTTATAATTTAGAATTCCAAATAATAAATGAATTTTTGCTATTATTTGCCTCTTTGACAAAAGCGTCGTGACCCTTCTCTTTCTATGCCTGTGATGTGCGTTCGAATCATTTTTTTGACATGGGTACAGAGGACTAACTTGTTTGACGTGGACTCCGAACCACGGGAAGAGTAATACACTTCAGTTCGAGATGGGGGTTCTCATGGCAGATCGAATTAGCAACTTGTTTTGTGGTTAAAAATTTTTTGGGCATAATAAGATTTTGTTTCATGTTTTTGATTCATCAGTTGCATTCGTGTGCATATTATCTGTACAGAATTTTCCTAAAAAACTTACTTGTAATTATTGCATAGTTATGTATTAACAGTCCGGCCCTGAACGATGTTGTTGTGTGGAGTGTGTAATAGAGCTGTTACGCGATACGAGGATTGCATCCAATGCAAACAAAAATGTGGATCGCATTATCACATAAGGTGTATCGAGATGCCACTGGATTCATTAAACGAACTTAATATTAACGGAAAAATTAATCAATGGAACTGTTTTAGGTGCGAAGGAGGAGACATAACCTCAAACACTCCCACCGATAACGCTGTTAACAATAATTTTGGAAACCCTGATGGTGACAATGTTGGACAGCTTCTTGAATTAAATCTCAATACCGATTCTCAATATCAGCAACCAGTCAATTTTTTTTTCTGTTTTCTCTCAAGAGAGAGAGAGTATATTCATGCAATTCGATACAATCTTAACAATAAAAAAAAAACTTAACAATAATTGATTGAACTAAAATGGTGGTGATGAATATTGGTGAAATTAATGTTGATGAATTAAATATGATAATTAATAACTGGATAAATATTAAATTATAACTAGAAAGACAAACGAGCATTACAACGGCAGCGGGTAAAAGACAAAAATTAAAATTTAAGATAAATTTGAAGTTGTTTGAATTTTAATCTAAATTTAAATTTGAACTGGGTTTGGTTAGTTTAACAGTTTTTTTTATTTATGTAACATCAGTGGGGCATAAATCCATTTTAGACAGACTAAGGGGGGGTGTTAAATTGTTTTAGAGTGTTGATAATTGATTTACAGAAAGTTATAAAAATTTGGGTGATGAATTTATTTGATATGATTTCAGAAATTGTAAAAGGTGAAATATTTAAAAAGGAACAATGTGAAGTGTAGGTATGGCGTTGTTGGACGTATTTCGGGCAGGAAGACAATAAATGATGCAGAGTCTGCCTACTTTTTGAATCGCAGGGGCACACGTCAACAGGACTGATCTTGAATCTGTATAGATACTCGCGCGCAAACGAGTGACCCGTCAATACCTGCGTCATTTCAAAGGAGGTATCAACGGCACTTCGGAACAAGCGAACATCATGTAGCGTAGGTAAATGCTGCCGGGTGGTCGAACCTTGGACGGCATTTCTGTACTCGGTATCCCAAGTACATGCCGCCTCAAGACGAATCACCCTTCTTGCATAGCTAAGAGGGAACTGGTTGTATGCCATGCGACTGTGTGAAACAGCCGCGTCTTTGGCACATTGGTCTGCAACCTCGTTCCCTTCAATGCCGCAATGAGCCTTTACCCACGCAAACCTGATGATCGTTTGGTCCTTCAGTTTGAGCAGTGAACGATGGATGGAACCAGTCAATTACTTAGAATCATTGAGTCACGAACCACTTCCACAGGAGTGGGAAACATACCATAATAGAAAACGATCAAGAGGCAGTCCGGGGGAACATATTAAAGCTAAACGGCAAACCTTTGTGAGTGATTACTGGCTAAGCCAGCCGGTAAGTACTTCTAATCGATTTGACCCACTAGAACGGGATCAAGTTGAACCCGGAAACGGCGAGACAAGCAATGCCCCCAAAAAAGTTGAAAAAGTACCACCAATATTTGTAAGTGGAGTCGAAAACATAAGTCCATTGTACAAATTGCTAGATGAAATGGCAAAAGACAATTATATCCTAAAAATATTACACAATAATCAAGTTAAAATTCAACTGGGCACAGCGGAGGCGTACTCGCCGGTTGTCGAGGCTCTAAAGAAAAAACACACAGAATTCCATACGTATAAAAAACAGGACAGAAGCTTTAAGGTGGTTTTACGCGGCATCCATTCTAAGATCGACATACAAAATCTAAAACAGGAAATAGAAACCTACAATCACATTGTATTAAGAATCACAAATATGCAGAACTCAGCCAAAGCCCCACTACCCCTATTTTTAGTAGAGCTACAATCCAAAGAAAACAACAAAGACATTTACAAAATAAGAAATCTTCAGCATTCGATAATAACTTTTGAGCAGCCACATACTAAAAGAGACATACCACAATGTGCAAGATGTCAGGCGTATGGACATACCAAAACTTATTGCAATAAAACTCCTAACTGTATGAAGTGCTTACAAAAACACTTCTCTACGGACTGCCCAAGAAAGGAAAGAGGACCAGAGGTCAAGTGTTGTAACTGCGGTGGGGAGCACCCTGCCAACTACAAAGGTTGTATCATACGAAAGCAGCTGATACAAAAAATGTACCCTCCATTAAGAAACAAACAGTTAATAAATAGTCAACAGAGTAACATGTCAAACATTATAATAGGAAGATCTTATGCGCAACAAGCAAGAGGCAATCGCCAACTTGGAAACTCTCAACAACAACAACCTAATAACGCCCAACAACGGGATAGAAATATTTACCCACAACAAATACCAACATCACAAACACATCAAACTAACAATACCCTTGAAGCGATGCTGACACAACTAATGACTAAAATGGATACCATGATACGTAGAAAAAGCCATAACCCGGCAAATGGTTATAAAAAGCATAAGCTTTCGGCTTCACCTGCCGCTTTTCCCGCTTCAACCGCCGCTTGTCATGTCTTGTAGGTGGAAGGTACAAGACAGCTAGCCCATAGGAATTACCCAGTGTCGGAGCTCGCTGGGTCGCTCGAAAGCGTTCGTGGGTTCGTATAAAAATAATTGATCTGCTTTGCGAAAATAACTGTGCCCGGGCGCCAAGCGAAGAAATAACAGATTTCAGAAATCTCTTAGTCCATTAAATCAACACTAAAAGAAAATAATAAGTGAACGAAAACTAATTGGGCACACACAGTTGCGAAATAGACTCTACTACAGCTCGTGGTAGCTAAGCGGAATGCTTCTTACAAAAAAAGAACAAATTCCAAAAATTTAGTTAAACAATTAACTAACAAAAAATCGCTACCCCGGCTAAAGCAGAGCCATTGTCTGTTGTAAAGATGGAATAACTAGTACCTGGATGTTGTGGTACTTAGTTATAAAAAAATAAAATGATAAAATGGTTTATGATGTTATGAAACCAGTAGGTAAACGAACCTTAGCAGATTCTCCTGATTCATGATGTTATCCAACCAGTAAGCAGACAAACATTACCCAACCAACCTCCCATTTCAAACGCTTAGAAATTTCAAAGTCATTGCAGTTGACCAACGCCGGTTGATGTTGTCTAGTGAAATTTAAATGCACAAATAAAACTCAATTAAGCACACATATTCACATAATATAATTAATTAAAATAATTATCAAAAAGTAAGGTTTAGCATTGGCATTAAAATTCACGTATTCGAACGTGTGATAAGATACAATATCTCATCGGGCAGAAATGCGAAACCTGCGGCGTATCATTCATCTCGGTCAAACATTCAAATAAAAGTGCAAGACAATGAAAACCAAAATATTAAAACAATAAAAAACAATAATTAGCACAATTTATTAAAATAAACATAAATTCGGCAATCAGATGGTCGTTGCCTTAACGTGGTGGAAATTTGCAGTGTTTGCAGACCAAAACCCGTACGGAGGCCTGGATGCTATCGCCGAAAACTACTCCCTAAAAATCAATCAGCCGGAAGTTCAAGTGGTAATATAAATCCCGCCAAGCGGAACCACTATCGAACTCCAGGGCCGAACAAGCGATAGCGTCGACGACAAAAATCAAACATCTCGTACGTTGGTTTATGACGCTACTTATTTTCAAAAAAAACTCATAAATAAAAATAAACACATAAAAAAATGTCGAAAGTAAAAATTTCAAGTACGAGACTTGAACGTACGACGATCAGTTTGGACTTCCAATGCCAATTTCATTCAACCAGCGCCGTTCGATACTACTTATCGAAAATAATGCTCTGTTCAAATTCAAACAAAATAATTATTAATTTAAAACTCAAAATTCATTAATAATTTTAAAATATAAAGATTTGAACACATCGCATTTTTATTATCGACGCCTTGCGAACGTAAAAGTTTAATCAGCCTGTAATCACGTCGAACAAAAGTGCTTATCTACAAACAGACGATTACTTTGGCCAAAAAACGTTCACAGCCAAAGTGCGTGGCAAAGCAACCCAAGATGTTGGACAAATAAAAAATAATAAGGCATAAGCAAAAAGCAAAAAAAGCAATAAAACATTAAAGCAAAAATTATAAAGCGTAAAATGATACGAAATACCTGTGATCATCTGGCTAGGTCGTTAAAGTAGAAATGCGGTCAGGATTTTCCCAATGTGGTAGCATGATATCGGTCCGGAAGCGTCAAAAACAGATGCACTTATGCTTCCGCACTTAAAATTAAATTTTACCATCTTAAAACATCGCAAAACTGCAAAAACCATGGAGAGCCAAAATTCGCACGTCTTGCTTGTAGCACAGAATTTTATCGACCTTGTTTATCTTTTCAAAACTGTCTTAACGGCCTCTTTGATTTTTATTTTGAAAAACTCTGACCGTCATTTTGGTTGCCTAATCCGCAGGCATAGAAATATATAAATTCTCAATTAAATTCGGTCGACTCTAAGGTGTTGAAAATAAATCGACCTACGATGGTATTAAAATTTAGGATTGAAAAATAATCTATTTCGCTGGGCGAAATATTGTAACAATTGGAATGTTACAACCATACTAAATTTACTCACAGCCCTTATCACAAAAATGCCATAATGATCCCCACACTAAAAATGGCAGTCTGGAACGCCAACGGTCTGGCTCAAAGAGTACCAGAACTTAAATCATTTTTAACTAATTTGAACATTGACATAATGATGATCTCTGAGACGCATTTCACTAAAAAGAGTCATCTAAAAATACCAGGATACAAAATATACAACACCCAGCGCCCGGACGGAGCGGCATATGGGGGCACTGCAGTAATAAATCATCAATTAAACACAGCGAACAAGAACAATTCAAAGAAGTATACTTGCAGGCAACCAGCGTCAGCGTAGAAGACTGCATTGGTCCAATCACACTCACAGCTATCTACTGTCCACCAAAATACACCATTAAACAAGAGCAATTTACACAATTCTTCAAAACGCTTGGAAATAGATTTATTGCGGGAGGAGACTTTAACGCTAAACACCCGTGGTGGGGCTCTAGATCACAAAATCCAACACCGAAGGGTAGGCAGCTTTACCTAGCCCTGAAAAAAGACAACCTACAAACGGTGTCAACTGGAGAGCCCACCTATTGGCCTGCAGATCGAAGAAAGATCCCTGATTTGATAGATTTTTGCGTAACTAAAGGAATAAATGCAAACAACATCAAAGCCGACTCCTGCTTGGACCTATCTTCAGATCATTCGCCAATAATAGTTACAGCCAGTTCACTGTTAACAGGAAAACAAACATACCCATCATTTTATAATAAAAAAACGGACTGGAATGAATTTAGAAATATCCTAAACGAGAAAATCAACACTAATATACTATTAAAAACTGAAGAAGAACTTGAAACAGCAGTGGAAAAATTTAACATAAAATTGCAGGAAGCCGCATGGGAGGTCACTCCGAAGTACGAAGCGACTAGAAAAACACTAACTTGTTCTACATCTATTAAAGCTAAAATACTTGAAAAACGTCAATTGCGAAAAAACTGGCAAACAACAAGATCTCCACACGACAAAGCAAAGTTCAATAAAGCCATTAAAGAACTTAAAAATCTAATAAATGAAGAAAAAAATGCTGCTATTCAACGACACCTGGAAAATTTAACCTCAACGGAGGCCACCGAGTATTCTTTGTGGAGGGCGACTAGAAGAATAAAACAACCACAGACTCGCATCCCACCAATCAGGTCAGAAGATGGAAAATGGACTAGAACTGATGAGGAAAAGGCAAAAGTGTTCGCAAAGCATCTAGAAAAAGTTTTTCAACCCTTCCCATCTGAAATAAGCAATGAAGAGGAAAGAAAAATAACCGAATTTTTAGAAGTGCCCCACCAAATGGATTTTCCTATAAAAAAATTCAAAATAAAATAAGTAAAGAACATTATATTGAAAGAAATTAACCACAAAAAATCACCAGGCTACGACTTAATAACTGGTAGAATTTTGCAAGAACTACCAATGAAAGAAATTAAATTCATCACTATATTATTTAATTCTTCGTTAAGATTGAGCTTCTTCCCTCTTCAATGGAAAGTAGCAGAAATAATAATGATCCCAAAACCAGGTAAAAATCCAGAGGAGGTGATGTCTTATAGACCTATAAGTCTGCTCCCAGTTATATCGAAGGTGTTTGAAAAACTACTGTCAAAACGTTTGAAGAAAATCCTTCAAACAAAACAACTCATACCCGATCACCAATTCGGGTTCAGAGAGAAACACTCAACCATAGAGCAAGTCCATAGACTAGTCGAAAAAATCAATACGGATCTAGAAGAGAGAAAATATTGCTCGGCGGTGTTCATGGATGTGTCACAGGCATTCGACAAGGTCTGGCACCAAGGATTGCTATATAAACTAAAAAAGATGCTCCCCTACGCTTTATATCAACTAATTAAATCTTATATCAGCAATAGACACTTTCTTGTCAGATATCAAGAAGTATACACAGAAATTTATCCAGTTGAGGCTGGAGTACCGCAGGGAAGCGTCCTGGGGCCGACCTTATACCTACTCTACACCTCAGACTTACCAACAATGGCACAAAACACTACGGCTACGTTTGCGGATGATACGGGCATCATGACATCACACATCAACCCCATATTTGCATCTGAGCTAACACAAATAAACCTACACAAAATAGAAAAATGGTTCAAGACTTGGAGAATAAAAGCAAACGAGACGAAGTCCGCACACGTTACGTTTACACTGCGGAAGGAGACTTGTCCTCCAGTGACTTTGAACGGAAAACAGATCCCACAGACAGAAACTGTAAAGTACCTGGGCATGCACCTGAACCGGCGCCTAACCTGGAAAACACATATATGGACGAAAAGAAAACAACTAAATATACATTTTATAAAATGTATTGGATGATAGGTAGAGACTCCAAACTTTCCCTGGAAAACAAGTTATTAATATACAAAGCAATAATCAAACCTACCTGGACGTACGGCATACAGCTGTGGGGCACTGCATCCAACTCCAATATAGAAATACTCGAACGATTTCAATCAAAGATGCTCAGAAACCTGGTCGACGCCCCATGGTTCGTTACAAACGAGATCATAAGGAAAGATCTGGCTATACCTACGGTGAAGGAGGAAATTGTCTCCTTCAGCGATAAATATAAAAACAGACTTAGTGCACATCCAAACAAACTAGCAATGGGCTTGATGGAAGACCAACACAGGGAAGGCAAGCGCAGACTGAGAAGACTCAAACCTCAAGACTTAAGAAGCAGGCTTAAACATTGAAGATACTCGATGGTATAACTTAGATTACCCTGTACAAAACTGAATTCATGTGAATTAATACCATAAGGGTGGAAACCACTGGGATTTCACTTAAATATGTCTCCTTAGGAAATCGTCAATACATTTACTTATTGTTAAAGACAGATTGTAAATATTCTGGGTAAATAAAAAAAAATGTATTAACGGTATTTAGGGAAACCATAGACAAAACGACTTCGGACAACGCTGTTTTGGGTTAGGTGGCCATTATAAGTTAGGCGAAAATTTTATTTTGTTCGTTAGGGTGGGGCAAGGCATTAAAAAGTCGGTTATTGCAATATTACGACTCAAAGAGCGATCTCTTCTCATCGGCACACAAATTAATAAATATTTACTTTCTAAATTTCGCGAATTTTGTATTTAATGTATTTATAGATGTTTAGCACCAGTTAATCGTATTTCCCATCTAATTAAAAATAAATAGAGATGTTTTATTCAGAATAAACACAATAATAAAAAAGCAAAAGTTGGTCCAGTATCCGGAGTGTTTATCATATAATTGAAATTAGAAGGTAAATTAAAAATGTAAACAATTTTAATCATCCTCTCAGTGATATTTAAAATACAAAACTTACAATAAGACATTAATCATATTATAATAAGAATAAGTATTATAATCAATTAAATCGAAAACACTAAAAGTACATTATAATCATTCATGTACTACTTCACCATATAAATTTTTAAAAAGTGCTATTCTGAAACGATCTCTCGCAGCATCATTCCACCTTTCAATTTTTCTTTGATGGAATTATACCTGTAATCAGTTTTCTACTACGCTTTCTTCCTTTATTTTTTATTATCTCATTACGTGCAGTATACTTGAGTATATCTTATTTATTATTATTTTTCACATCTTTTTCATTCAAAATATTTAGTCAAATGCAAATTTCGTTTAGCAATCAATAAATCAACTTTTTAAAAAAACATTAATTTATTTCAAAAACACGGAGTCGCAATTACACAAGTTACAGGATTGAAATTATGCAATGAACTGAATGACTTATTCTATTTTAAGATTATAAAGTTACTTGTGTTCTTCGTCAAATTGGTGATTACAAAGGCGTAAGTGCTCCGATAATCCGGTTTTATCTAACCCTTTCATTCCATCCAGCCTGTGCTGCCTTATTCGTTTTGTTAGTAGTTGTTTGGATTGACCCACGTAAGTTTTTTTGCAATCGCAGGTGATTTCGTACACCACATTACTTTGGTATTTTAAAGGTACCTTGTCTTTAGTTTTTGAGTAGACCAAGTTTGCCAATTTGTGGTCATTGTAGAAGGCCAAGCACAACTGCTTGTTTTGGATGTAATCTCGAAGTAGTACCCTCATCTTCGCTGCCAATTCTAGATGGAACGACAACTTAAAATATCGTGGCAAGGACTCTGGAATCGAAAGGGTAACCTCTGGAGGCTGTTTTCTTCTTCCTCGATCGAATAAAGCACACTGGAGTAGGTGTTCAGGGTAATTATTTTTAATCAATTGACTTTTCAATTCCAACAACCGTTTTCCTCTCAGATCCGGCGTGACACACCTAATTATTCTGGTCTTTAACGTGTTGACCACACTCATTTTGTGGTTGAAGGGGTGTGAAGAATTGTAGTTAAGGAGACGTTCACTAGAGGACGGCTTCCTGTACAGGTCAGTGTGCATAGACCCATCTTGTCCAACACACACCAGTAGATCTAAAAAGGGAATACATCTATCGACCTCCAACTCGTGGGTGAATCTCAACCGGTTGTAAAACCCATTCAAAATATCTAAGCAGTTGTTAATTTCGTTAGAAGGCACCGCTGTGAGCATGTCGTTGACGTACAGCATGAAAAAAGGAACCTTAAAATTGATGGATCCCATAAAATTCATAAGGAGGTCGTGTAAGACAAATCTGGAGAAAATGGGACTGCTCGGATCTCCCATCGCACTACCTACTTTTTGTGAGTAGAATTCCCCTCTGTATTGGAAGTAGCTTTTATCAAAAATTAAGGAAACCATCTCCATAAAACTCCCCCTTTGAATATCCCCTGTTTTCTTTTCACGTCTACGTGGACCCCCGTGTGGTCTCCTATGGACCCCTGGGGGTCCACCTGGACCACTTTGGGAACCACTGCTCTAAAAGGTTAATGAATCCTACGGATGGCAAATTGCAATTTTCTTTATATCTTCGAATAATATTATAATAAGTAATAAGCGAATTAATACCAAAATTAATTGGTTACAATAAATGGTTATAAAATGATAAAAATATTTAGTTAATAATAATAAGTTGAAATAATTGTTAATATAATTGATTAGCATAATATTGGTTACAATAAATGGTTATAAAATGATAAAAATATTTAATTAATAATAATAAGTTGAAATAATTGTTAATATAATTGATATATATTGTCGTATTTTGCTGGCCTCTTAAAAATTTCATATAAGTTTGCATTCTATGCAAGCAAGCGTTTTGTTTTTGGGTGGCTGAGCTCAGTAATTCAACATCACCATGTTAACATGATTTAATGGCAGGATGCGGGGATTCCAGTAGGAATAACTTAACTATGGTCAATTTCACTTTCCCACGATTAGTGCTAGGAAACCGAATAAAGCTGTGGAACTCTGAAAAATGTATTTTAGGCTCACTACTTGATCTCATGAAGGAATCTGTCATATCAGATTCAAAGGAAACAATGTTGTTGCAATGAAAATTAAAATTTTGTAAGAAGGTTTTATTATCTTTAACCTAAAATTGTATGGGTTCTAAAAAGGTGAATGATTCTAAAAATAACAAACTTTGTATGTTGTGAGATATTGTATTCTTTCTGAAATTTTTCACAGAGTCATTTTAATGTATTAAGAGTCTTGGTTTGTGTAATCTGGTGATAAAGACCATAATTCGGTGTATTAAGTTATCAACATGGAAGTGACTCGGGTCTCGACAGAATACTTCAACAAAACCAGTGAATTCTGAAACATAAAACATTTTAAAGTAATTTAAAAACTCTAAAATTAAACAAAAACTTACCTTCGGACGTTTGATAAATTTAATAACGTGAAATTTGGAAAATTTGGATACAATTAAGATTTAGAAGTGGTACATTAGACACAAAATTTCGCCAATTGAGCCTGCGTGACTTGGAAGTTTAGTTTGCCTTGGGCGCTCGACCGATGAAGTTCAGTAATGATAAAACTTTAACCAATATTGATTTTGGATCCTTATGTTTGGATGTTATGAAACTTTTAACCGCACTTTATATTATGAAACTTCGTGGATGGAATGCAAAGGCAACACTCACGTTTGAGATACCTTGCCACTTTCATTAATATCCTTTTTTGAATGCATTGTTTTGGTGAAGTAGATGGAATTAGCATCTTTAAAGACAAGTAGCTAGTAATTTTATCAGTTGTCTATTTTAAATAGTAGCACTTCGTTTAATTGGAGGTGATAACACCGAGGAATGTTGAGAATTTTGGTCGATGTGAGAAATTAAAGTGTACACGACTCGAGACACTGAAGAAAGAAACTTTGAATGGATTGTCAATCCTTGATCTTGCGCAGATGCTGAGCATGAGTTATTCGCTATTAAAATTAACAATAGGTGGCGCTGTTAAATTTTCAAAATGGCCGTCATATGCGAGTAGTCTTGTTTACCGTATTACCGTTTACCTTGCAAATTTTTTTGTTTGTTCGAGTTATCAAAGAAAAATTTAAAAATGAGTAAACAAATTGCTCTAAAGTCTTTATTAGAGTATACTAATAGCAGCGCAACGTCGAGAAATTTTTGTGAAGGTGAAGAAGTGCTAAATGCCAAGCATGTTATTCTTTGTGGCGTAATACCCTGTGTCAAGTTTGTTTATGCGATTTCTGCCCTCGTACTACAAGACTTCCGCATTATTATCGGCTCCTCATTTAATAACGGGGTCTATTTGTAAAAATACTTTGGCAATAAGTGATTTTAAATGCACATGTCCAGCTGGTGCATCCGAATGCTGTAAACACATTGTAGCTGTAATATTGTATTGCAATAGGTGAGTTATTATTCATGAGTTACGTAGGAATATAGTAGCTAGATTTGAAAGAGTTTTATGTTACAGAAATGATATCGATAAGTTTGAGAATCTAACTTCAACTGACAAAAAATGCCAATGGTCTAGTTTAAAAGCAAGTGCTACTAGCGATTATAGCAAAGCTCAAAATATTAGAACATTCTGTTGCTTCAAACCTCCAGAATTTAGGACAATCAGTCGAGAATCTGATGCAGATGAAAGGGCACAAAGGATTATGGCTATATTGCCAAATTGTAGTGCTGCATTACATTTCAATGCGAAAGAAACAACAAAGAACGAAGACAACAAAAACGATTTTAAAGAGGAGCCAGTAGATGAGGTATTAAAACGGATCTCCCAGCATCCCGAAGAACGTATTATGGAGGCCCTTAGTAATTTTGTTGTCCCAACGCCCTTGGATTGTTGTCGGAACTTCTATTTCAAACAGGTTGTAGTCATCAACAAATTAGAGATCCTCAAAAAAACAAATAGAAGGGAATGGTTGGAGGCCAGGAAATATAGAATTACCGGTAAGGCATAATTAATCACTTTGTATTTAAATGAAAAGTAATACACTTACTTTTATTGATCAACAGGAACAACATGCTACAGTCTCCACACTTACGGGAAAGCCGATTGGAAGAAGAAGGCTCAAACTTTGTTTATGCCCAAACGATTTTCAAACAAATACGTTGAGTATGGTTTAAAGTTCGAGCCAGAAGCCCGGAAGTTATACGAGTATGCAGAGTTATGCGATGTTGTTGTTTTACAACGTGGCTTAGTTGTCAGTGAATTAAACCCCTGGTTGGGCTTTTCACCTGATGGCATTATAATGGATAACCATAAGCCTATAAAACTGATCGAGATTAAATCTCCCTATGACGGGCAACATTTAAGTATAGATGAGCTTTTACCAACCCTTAATTATCTAAAGTGTGATGAATTGAAAGGTTATGCGCTTAAAAAAAACATCCATATTATGGACAAATTAACCTGGGGATTGCCATTCTAAATGTCAGTGTATGTGATTTTATCATATACTGCAGTAAAGATGGTACAATGTACGTAAATACCATACAATTAGACGAAGCTTTTGTTAGTGAATGTTGGCGAGCCCAAGTAACATTTTTCCCTGTGAAATTAAAATTTCTCTGGTAGCTCCCTGGCAAATACCTGGTAGGTAACTAAAACAGGGTTTACGGCTTTGCCTGTCTATAGGGATTTGTCAGGTACATGTTAGCATGTCCTTTGTAGGGCCCTATTAAATGCTTGCGCTAGGGATTTGCCAGGTAGCCATATACAGGTTCCTTGTAGGGCCCTGTGAAATGCTTGCGGTAGGGATTTGCCAGGGAGTCATATACAGGTAATAATATCAAGAGGCATTCTGTTTCGAATTTCAGTTCTCGGAGGCCAACGAATCATACCTTTTAAAGTTTCAGCCAAAGCAATTACAGTTTCAACAAATATATACTTAGATGTTGTTATTGAAACAACTAAAAAGAATTTTTAAAACACTTAAAAAGATAAATTCTGTTTTAATTTAACTAAAGTCATCAAAACTCTCTCCTTCATGCTAAGTTTGTGCTTCCTCTTGTCCTTTAAAGCTACACTTACTTCATTTCTTAAAAAATCTAAAAACTGAAACGATGAAATGCCAGCAAACGTGTTTAACGATTTCTCATCACTTAAACAACTCATAAACGACACATATACAGGGTGTCCCCGTGACCGTGGAGAACCTTTGAGGTGGTGATAAAGGACACTTTTCTAAGACAAAGTTTCAAATAAAATTTTTGCCCAAGTCCAAACCCTTGGGGGGTACCTGCCTTTAAAGCAATTTTTTGAATTTCTGATTTCAAACGGCCATAGCTCCGATATTATTGATTTTTTAAGGTTAATGGATTAGAACTTTTTTAAAGATCATTCGCTTGTCTACAAATTAGGTTATAAACCCCTTATCGTCTAGAATCAACGGATTTCGAGTTATAAATTAAATAAGGGGAAAAATGTTTAAAACATTCAGGTTTTTTTTTAAATTTTCTTGCGAACCCCGTATCTCTTAAACGAAACGTCTAAGAGAAAAACGGGCTTTCGTCAAATAAATTTTTTTGGGCAACCAACCGTTTTCACAGAAACTCTGAAAATAATGAACAAGGTGTAGGTAAACAATATAAATTCACATAATTACTAAAAATCTCAATTTGATTTATAGCATTTGTTTTAATGTTAAAACATTGTTAAAACGTATTGTAGCGTTTGACGTTTGAGCGACATTGTTATAAAGCGCATTAGTATATTGTTTATTTATTATTGTTTAGTTTATTTATTATTGTTAATAATATTGTTTTATTAACTTTAAGCGTAATTTCTTTTCGTGTTTTATTATCAATAATATGTTATATTCACACCCGGAATATGTTGATATGCATTTTTTATACGGCTATTGCAATGGAAATGCATTGGCAGCTAAAAGAGAATACCAAAGAAGGCTTCCAGATGCAAAAGTCTTTTCTAGGATACACGGGTTTGTATAAAAATTATTATTAAACTCATCAAGATGCATTGAAAAATAAATTATGTAAAAATAAATCCATGTAGATACTTAACGGAATTTGGAAGATTCCCAAATAGGTATAAAGAAAGAAGTCAGAATGCTGTCGATGAAGATAACTTACCAAACAGCCAAGACGTTTTGGATATAGTAGAAAACAACCCGGCAACTAGCATCAGAAAATTGGAAGCTGAACTACAAATATCTAAACACAAAGTTAGTCAAATAATCAAATAGTATTATTTTTAATGAATTTTTTTTTTAATTATGGAAGATTAATTTGACCTTTTACAATTAGATATGGAAAATTTTACATAAATACCAGTACTATCCATATCATTTATATCCGGTGCATGTATTGGAGAATGGAGATTATGGATCAAGATTAATTTTTTCCAACTACTTACGAGGGCAAGCGAATCCACAAAGATTTTGTTTACCGACGAGGCGCAGTTTACAAGAGATGGTGTAAACAATTGTAGAAATGAACATCGATGGGCAGTAGAAAATCCCAGGGAAAAACTTGAGAGAGGACATCAGAGACGTTTCAGTGTGAACTGTTGGTGTGGAATACTGGGAAGCCAAATTATAGGTCCTTATTTTTTTCCACAAAACATAAAGGTGCGAATCCACAATGAGAATATCTCATGAAATTTCTGTCTCATGAAATAAAAATATCATGAATAATGTAATTTCATTGTGGAAACAGACCTGAGATACGTGATATACTAGAGATACTCTCGTGAAACAATGACTCACGAGAGTTTAATTTCTTGATCAAGTCTCAAGGTGGAAACATGACATATTGCCAATCTCGCATGTGACATTTGTCTCACTTGCTGCACGTGAGTTACGGTGCCTTATCGTGAGATAAAACTGTTATTAACATTTAATTTTTTTAAAAATTAAAGAAAATGAGTGAAAAAAGAGGTTTAAAAAGAAAAGAGTGTCACTTTAACTGGACGAGAACTATGACATTCCAGTTAATTGAATTATATGAATCCCATTCTAATTTGTGGGACTGCTCTTCCGAAAATTATAAAAACAGGAATCTTAGAAAATCAGCTATGGATGAAATTTCCAACAAGTTAGGAATTCCGGTTCAAGAAGTTAAGGATAAAATTCATAACCTTCGTTGTCAGTTCCAAAGCATCAACAGAAAATGCAAAAACACCAAAAGCGGACAGGCAACGGAAGACAATTTTGAAGTTAAGTGGGAATTTTATGATGCCTTAAAATTCATAACCGGACCAACAAGTAGTAATGAAGCAACAGTTGATTCTTTAGTAAGTTTAATCATACATTTTTTATATATATTTATATTGCCATGGAACTTCTCCTTCCTGGTGGAAATATTGTGTAAATTCCCGTTGTACATCTTTTGCTTCTAAATTTCCTCGAAGGTTAGAATTAACTTGTATATTCACTAAGCCCGGATTGTCTTGTCTCCATTCTCCTGGTTGTATAGTGCCAGTTTCATGATCTTCCACATCGAAACTACCGCAGGGAGCGTAAAGTCTTTTAGACCGTGTCATTAAAAAATTATGTAACACACATATTGCAGATACAATAAGAATCACTTTTTCTGGTTCTAATTCAATTGGTCTTCTTAGTAAACGAAATCTAGCTGAAGCTAAACCAAAAGCATTCTCAATTATGCGGCGTGCCCGTGATAGCCGGTAATTAAATATTCTTTGTTCCCCATGCAGATTTCTAAATGCATATGGTTTCATAATGTATGGCTTCATGGCAAAAGCGTCATCTGCTACGATAACGAAGGGAACTGGTTTAGTTCGTGCTGGTAGTGCTTTAGGTTTTGGAATACTTAAACTATTATTAGCCAGTTTATTTGATAAAGAGCATGCATTAAAAACACCCCCATCAGAAATTCGTCCAAGACTTCCAACATTAATATATCTAAATTTATATTCTGCGTCAGCCAATGCCATTAATACAACACTGTGCGTGCCTTTGTAATTATAATACAGACTTCCACTATGTTTAGGAGCCTTAATGACAACATGTTTGCCGTCCAGTGCGCCTATGCAATGTGGGAAATTCCACTTTTCTTCAAACTCCTGTGAAATCTCTAGCCATTCTTGCTCGGTGCTTGGCATCTGTAACAACAAAATTAATGTGTATTTCATTATTTATTGACTATGGTTAATTATGCAAACTAGCTTTGATACTATTTGCTTTTAGAGTAACGAATTATACGCCCTAACGGAAAACCTAGACGAAAGTTCAGAGAGTCACGAATGCCAAGTACAAAATGATGTGATTCTAGAAAACATTTCGCAAATTTCGAACACATCATCACGTTCTAACACACCGCTTGCAACATTTTGTGATGTCACGCCAAGTTCATCCAGATCTTCATCTGTAAAATTAACGTCAAAGAAGAAAAAAGAGCAAGAGCAACAAGCTGTACTTGAACAATGCCTTGGTGTTATGTCAAAGCCAGCAGACTCTTTTGAAATCTTTGGAGATTATATTGCAGACGAACTGCGAAATATGAGCTCAAAAGCTCCAAACCTGCAGTTCTGGGCGAAGCGAGAAATACAGCGCATTATATTAAAAATGAATGACGACTATGAGCTCCATCAATTACAGCAAAGTACAATTCCGTCACCACAGCAGCCCATAAACACAGAAGAAACCCTGTATCAGTATGAAACTGAGTGTACACCTAATTACTTGCAAATGTAAAATAATTGTTTAATAAATATGTTTCATGAACTTACTTGTAGATATTCTTCTTTTAGAACACTGTAAATTGCAGAACACACTTCAGGTACAATTCGTGTAATAGTACATACAGGTATGCGAAATAAATACATTAGCGAATGGTAGCTGTCTCCTAAAAAATGTTTATTACTTCTTCAAACTGGAGGCTAAAAAATTACAATGTACTTACCTGTAGCCAAAAAACGAAGAGTAATGGCTAACCGCTCAGCTGCTGGAATCGCATTTCGCATATGTGTGTTTTGTTTTTCTTATGAAAACTTTATTTTGTCCAGCAAATACTGAAAATCAGCTACGGACATTCGAAGAAAGTTCTTATAAGATTCCTGATCTTCCCGTTCTAGTTCCGCTAATAATGTTTCGACTACATTCTTATTTTCTCTTTCTTTAATCCAATCTCTCACCCAATATCTGTGAGACCTTTTTTTTCCGTACGGGACTTAACGGCAAGGTAATAGTAACAAGCTGCAGCTTTTCTTCTATCCTTTTTTGTTGACATCTTTAAAATCACACCACTCCACCATATAAAATATAATATATGCTTAACAACCCACAATAATTTATAATAATTTTTTGACGTATGTGGAAACAGGGCAATCAGAGACACCTTCTCTCATGTGAGAGTAAAATATCGTAGTCGCATAACTCAAGTATTTCAGAGAAATATTTCATGTTCTGTGGAAACACATCTGAGATAAATTTCTCATGAGACAAAAATCACATGAGATTTTAGTCTCCTTGTGGACACCTATCTTTAGGCTTACAACTGCCGGATACCTAAATTTTTTAGAAGAAAATCTTCCATTATTGCTAGATGATATTCCACTGGCATCAAGACAAGGAATGTGGTTTCAGCATGATGGTGCGCCGGTACATTTTGGACGACAAGTACAAAATTTTTTAAATACTGCGTATCCAGAAAAATGGATAGGTAGAGGAGGATTTATCAATTGGCCGGCACGATCACCCGATTTAACACCACTCGATTATTTTTTATGGGGTGCCCTTAAAGCTATAGTTTACAGCGATAGAAGAAAGCCCGAAACCAGAGAGTAATTCATGGAAAGAATACAGATAGGTGTGACAGAACTTAGCGAAAGAAGCGCCATTATAAATAGTACCGTGCAACACCTTTTGAAAAGAGCACGCCTGTGTGCTGAAAATGAGGGAGGCCATTTTGAGCATTTATTAAATTAACTTTGTGAATTTATTTTTTTTACCTACACCTTGTTCATTATTTTCAGAGTTTCTGTGAAAAAGGTTGGTTGCCCAAAACAATTTATTTGACGAAAGTTGTAGCCCGTTAAATTCCCTATCCGTTATGCTCCATTAGTTTTTCTCTTAGACGTTTCGTTTAAGAGATACGGGGTTCGCAAGAAAATAAATAAAAAACCTGAATTCTTTAAACATTTTTTATCTTAATTTAATTTATAACTCGAAATCCGTTGATTCTAGACGATAAGGGGTTATAACCTAATTTGCATACAAGCGAATGATCTTTAAAAAAGTCTAATCCATTAACCTTAAGAAATCAATAATATCGGAGCTATGGCCGTTTGAAATCAGAAATTCAAAAAATTTCTTTAAAGGGAGGTACCCCCCAAGGGTTTGGACTTGGGCAAAAATTTTATTTGAAAATTTGTCTTAGAAAATAGTCGTTTATCACCACCTCAAAGGTTCTCCACGGTCACGGGGACACCCTGTATGTAGGATTTGTTAAATTAAAATTTTGTAATAAAAATGAATTTAGTCCGGTCAATTTAAACATTCGAGGTTGCAATAATTCGCAGCCAGCTGAAAATTGGTAGGATTGTTCAAAACACCATCATAAATGAAATCTAAAAATCTGATGTGGCCAGCACATGACTTCCCTATAAGGAATCATTCCTTTATCGTTCATCTAAAGATTCGCAGAAATATTATTTAAATTTTATTTTATTATTTAATTAAATTATTAAATTTCGTCCTTCAAGTAAAGTGCTACTTCCGGTTTAGGGATTTCCTCCAAAATCACATGGTGCTTTAGTATACTGATTAAAGTGTTAAATATGAAATTTGGTTACTAGATAACAATTCGTTCCTGAGATATTTAAGAAAAACCATTTCGTCCTTCAAGTGAAGTGCTACTTCCGGTTTAAGGATTTCCTCCAAAATCAAACGGTGCCTTTGTAAACCGATTATAGTGTTAAATATGAAATTTGGTTACTATATAAAAATTAGTTCCTGAGATATTGAAGAAAAACCATTTCGTCCTTCAAGTAAAGTGCTACTTCCGGTTTAGCGATTTCCTCCAAAATCACATGGTGCTTTAGTATACTGATTAAAGTGTTAAATATGAAATTTGGTTACTAGATAACAATTCGTTCCTGAGATATTTAAGAAAAACCATTTCGTCCTTCAAGTGAAGTGCTACTTCCGGTTTAAGGATTTCCTCCAAAATCAAATGGTGCCTTTGTATACCGATTAAAGTGTTAAATATGAAATTTGGTTACTATATAAAAATTCGTTCCTGCGATATTGAAGAAAAACCATTTCGTCCTTCAAGTAAAGTGCTACTTCCGGTTTAGCGATTTCCTCCAAAATCACATGGTGCTTTAGTATACTGATTAAAGTGTTAAATATGAAATTTGGTTACTAGATAACAATTCGTTCCTGAGATATTTAAGAAAAACCATTTCGTCCTTCAAGTGAAGTGCTACTTCCGGTTTAAGGATTTCCTCCAAAATCAAATGGTGCCTTTGTATACCGATTAAAGTGTTAAATATGAAATTTGGTTACTATATAACAATTCGTTCCAGAGATACAGAACTTACAGACATTTTGCGTTACATACATCCATACATACAGACATACATACATACATACATACATACATACAGACATCATTGCGAAAGTAGTCAAAACGGATTCAGAAATGCTCAAAACGGATATTTCCGTTAAAATATCGACATCGAATTTTTTCATGATTACAATACTTCCTTATAGGGAAGTAAAAAGTCCTCATCGATCCGACACCTGGAAAAGAATTTTTCGGAGTCAAAGGTTACTAAAACAGGTTTTTCGCGATTTTCAGCAAAACGGTAAGTTTTATCATAAAATTATCCCATTCAAAAATTGTAGATCAGATAATTATCTATAAAAAATGTCTAAATACTTTTTTTCCTAAGAGTCACCGTTTTTGAGATATAACGATTCGAAAAGTTGAAAGAGTTGTAATCGTCATAATATGGGGTCCGTTACTTCGTAAATTAAAGTTTGCAAAAGTTGTTTTACTTTCCACATACGCATAAACGTATGTGTTGATCTAAAATCGAAATTTTGGTATTAAATGATTTGTTGTGATACCCTGATGTCCTTTTCGGATGGTGGTTAAGCATTTTTAACTAATTTTCAAATGTTTTATTCTTTTAATCTATTGGATTGGCGTATTAAAAAGTGAAATGTAGAATAACATTTTTTTCAAAAACGTCTTCGCTTGCCTGCAAAATTATTTTTTGTAATTATTACCTGGTAATTATTAAGTTGAAACGGCACTGTTAATACAATATTAGGTTAATTAATATAAACCAATAATTGCTGCAGGACCGCATTCCGAATAATTATTATGATCCAAACAATTAGTCCAGGCAACGAAGCCGAAAAATTGGCTTCAGCTTGCAAAAAATCCGGGAAAGCTGAATTTTGGTAGAGATGTACATTGGAGTGTTCTAATGAACCCCCTAAAAGTCCCATAAAATCCCACGCCGGCGTCCCCCGCAATCGGGGGTTTTAGCTCCTCCAACGCGATTTCTTGCCGATAACTCGCTTATTTACGTTTGTATGAAAAATTATTATCAGACCATAATTCAAGAGCATAAAATTCTTTATGAAATGGATTTTTTCAAATTTTTCCATAGCTCACTAATATTGAAATAATTGACCCAAAACACGACTCGCCTTTAAAATGGCATAATATTGATTCCTTGCAAGGAGAGAAATGTTTTCAGGTACGGGAAGTGATTTTAAAGTAAATTAATAAAATTTGAGCAAAGATAGGAAAATGAAGAGAAAAATGGATTTTTTCAAAATTTGCCCAAGTTATAGTATCTTCCAAGTACCGAAGCCGAAATTTTGGTTTGAGCTTACCGAAAGTCCGGGCAAGCTGAAAATTGGCAAAGATGTATATTGAAGTGTTCTAATAAACCCCCAAAATGACTCATAAAACTCCCAAGCGGGCGTTCCCTCAAATGAGGATTTTAGCCCCCTAGTGCGGTGTTTCGACTATAGCTCACGTATTTTTACTTTTACGAAAAATTACCATTCACAAAGTTGAAGAACATAAAATTTCTATAACTTATGACGCTGCAGTAGGTAGTACTACAATACATACTTTAATATGCAAATTAAACCTTGTTTAATGGTAATTTTTCGTAAAAGTAAAAATACGTGAGCTATAGGCGAAACACCGCACTTAGGGGGCTAAAATCCTTATTTGAGGGAACGCCGGCTTGGAATTTGTATGAGCCATTTTGGGAGTTTATTAAAACACTTCAATGTACATCTTTGCCAATTTTCAGCTTGCCCGGACCTTCGGTAAGCTAAAACCAAAATTTCGGCTTCGGTACTTGGAAGATACTAGAGATGGGCGCGTGAGTCACTTTTCACTCACGGTCACGCACACTCACGATGCTTTTCATATTACTCACGCACGTTCACGCACACCCACGCACGATCACGATTTTTTTCCATGCACTCACGAACACCAGAACAGAGCCGTAGCAAGGGTGAGGCGACTGAGGCATTTGCCTCAGGCGTCATCGCAATGGGGGCGCTAAAACTTGACAAAACCCAATAATTAATAGTTTAAAATTTTCAAAAAGATAAGAATCTTTTTTTGGGGGAATATATATTTAAATTTGACTGAATTCGAAAATTTGACCACGATTTTATTTCACCTAAAATTCCCTGTCGGCCTTTTCCGCAAGTGGTGATTTTAATCCTCTACAGTTATTTTTCGTCTATAACTCGCTTATTTTTATTTTTAGTGAAAATTATTATCATCAAATCAAAATTGAAGAATACAAAATTTGTTTAGGGGTCATCCATTAATTACGTAAGGGTTTTTTTGGGGGTATTGGATATCTTACGGACCCTTACGTAGGGGGGTCCGACGTATTCCTTACGTAAGTTTCTTAAAATTTTTTTTTAAATTTAATTTAAAAATCAAATATAATTTTTTTTTATGTTGGTAATTATATCCAGGTATAATGGAAATACCATATATTGAAATATATTACTATGTATCGCGCCTCTTATAGACGGGACACATGTAAATTTTAATAAAGTTTGAAATGGAAAATCGTAATCTTTTATTACGATTTTCTTTTGCTAGCTCAGTTATCAATGTTTTCTTAATTAGCATGAAATTTACTCCTATCTCAGTAGTAAGTTCTCCGAGGGTGACTCTTTACTTAATCCTGAAATTTTTAAGGTGGACGGGAAATTTCTTCCCAATGATACGCTACTGGACTTCAGAAAATATGAACAATTTATTTTTATCATCAATATAACAAAATGAGAACCCCAAACTTAAACTAATTTTATAATTAAACATGTAACAAATTGAAATTCTTAATACTACGCAAGTTAGTGTTTGATTATCGTTTTTACGTATGGTTGTTGTTGATTTTAATTCGCAACCCGGCACTGTTACGCGTTAAAGTTAAATAATTGTTTCTTACCACTATAGAGGTCGCCGTACTTTCTTTTTTTCTTATCAAAATCACGTTACCAGCAATTGTTGATCTTGTTGCATGAATCATCAACTCGTGTTTTTCAATTTGTGCGTCTCTTCTCATTTACCAAAATCTTGGTTCCAAATATTAGTGATCACTTTCCAAATTTATCTTAAGGTAAGCACTTTTTTATTTATCATTAAATTTTTATCTCACGAAATCGAATATCAATTCTTATGGTCTAATATCAACCTTTTTATTTTTAGGTTAACACACTTTTCGTTGGATTTTATCCAAATTAACACTTTTTGGGGACGAGAAGACCTGAACACCTCCGCCCTATTACGCATAAGCGCATTCACTCCGTTTATTTATATTTTTTTTCGTTTCCTTGGTTTTTCTGTGATTTTTGAATTTCGTCACTCTTGGATGGTTTAATTTCAAACGTAAGTATCTTGCTACCTTGATAATGTTTATTTTTAATCAAATGTCATTAAATTAATTTGTATCTTTCATTTTAGAGTTGTCATAACAACATCTCATCTGGTCACACGTAAATCGTTCGCCTCGGATGGATTTATCGTTGCACTTGCCGTCACCTCCGTTTCAACAACAACTACGTAATCTCACTGTTTATTTACCTCAAATTTCTTAAAATTAACCTATTCTTTACAATTCTAAAATTATTACTAACATTATTTTTTTTATTAAACAAATTTTTATGAAGATAAATTGATTTGTGATATCCAATTTTATAGTCCGTATCATTTGTGAATAATTTCTTTTGTCACCTATTTTTGAATAACCTGACCTCATTAGAATCTTTCAACTGCCTGTCGGAACTTCCTACTGCTGTTAAAAGGTTCATGCAATTAACAATTTAACGAGTGCTCATTTCAATTTTATATTTATTATTATTGAAATTTATTTCATAGCAATATAGTACTTAAAAATCATTAAACATAGTGGCATAATAGTGTGAATTTTAGAAAATGGCATCAAACTTTGGCGATCTTTACGAACGGTTTTTCATGTATGTAAATAAAGATTTAATTAAAATTTTTGTATTTATTATTATCTATATAATATTATATTATTATTCATATTCTATAAATATAATGGGAGGAGAGGGGAGTCAAAATTATTTTCTTTTAAATAATCCTTACGTAAGATGTGGGGGGGGGTTGCCACAATCTTACGTACCCTTACATGGCGGGGGGAGGGGGTCCAAAATTACAAAAATCATCCTTACGTAATTAATGGACGGCCCCTTACATCATACTAAGTATTTATGAAATAAAGAAAAAATAAAGAGAAAATCCAGAGAAAACAATTAAAAAGGGTTTTGAATAATTCTTATTCTGAATAAAAATTTCGTACATTAAAACTTCACCATCGATGGTGAACAAAACAAAACGTGGTTTCAGGATTTACTAGATAGGGGGGTATTTCGTTACGTTACCATGGAAACGGTGATTCTTACATACGATGCGGATTTTATATAAGATCTTCAGAAGTTCCCAACGATAAAAATCGATATTGCATGACCGAGGGGTCTGGGGGTTACGGAATACCCCCCAGGTACACTTGCCTATTCAGAACCATCAAAATTTATTATTTTTCGTTTAATCTTTTGCAATTTTTGTTTGTAATCCGGGAGGGAGGGGGTAGCAGATGATATTTTTCATAACTATCCCAGTGCCATTCTTCTTAATACCGAGGGACATAAAAGTGAAAGTTTTCCTTTCGCAATAAATTAAGTGTACTTGGGGGGAGGGGTATTCCATACCCCCCAAACCCCCTGTTTCCCAGCAGCCTAAATGATTTCCTGATAAGCATCCATTTGTTTTCATTACTCTGAGCCAACGCCGTAGCAAGGGTGATCGCAATGGAGGCGCTAAACCTCGAAAAAACCCAATAAATCATAGTTTAAAATAATTCTAAAAATGATTTGAATCTTCTGGGAGGGGGGGCGCATATATTCAAATTTGCTTCAGACGCCAGAAGAGCTTGCTAGTACACGTCTAAAATCACGTTACGCGCCCATTTTTAGTAGTAGTAAAGGCTAATATTTTTACACATGCACACTTTTTTATTTACTTAAAAGCATGAACTTGAACTTCTTAAAAGATAACATTCAACACTAATTTTATTATTGAAAAGCAATATTGAAAATTTTTTGTATAAAACTTTAGAAATTGCAAAAATGTACAACTGCTCACAACCACTCACGGCTGCGCACGACCACTCACGGCTGCGCACGACCACTCACGGCTGCTCACGACCACTTACGACGGCTCGCGGTTATTCACGTATTGTCACGGCATTTAGCGGCTCACGCACGATCACGTTTGTTTAATTTCACTCACGCACAATTACGGTTTTTATCGTGATTCTCTATTTTAAACATTCACGTGACACGTGAAAAGACCGTGACACATCGTGACACGACAAAAATCACGTCACGCGCCCATCTCTAGAAGATACTATAACTTGGGCAAATTTTGAAAAAATTTATTTTTCTCTTCATTTTCCAACCTTGGCCACAATTTCAATTAATTTATTATTAAAAGCATTTCCCGTGCCCGAAAACATTTCTCTCCCTGCAACGAATCAATGTTGTGCCATTTTAAGGGTGGGTCGTGTTTTCGGTCAATAATTTAAGTATTATTGTGCCAAAAACACTATTTTATAGAGAATTTTATGCTCTTCAATTATGGTCTGATCATAATTTTTCATCCAAGCATAAATAAGCGAGTTATCGGTAAAAAATCGCGTTGGGGGAGCTAAAACCCCCGATTGTGAAGGACGCCGGACTGAGGGGTTCATTAGAACACTCCAATGTACATCTCTGCCAAAATTCAGCTTGCCCGGCTTTTTTTGCAAGCTAAAAACCTTCCTTGCCTGGACTATAAGTAAATAATTAAAATAAAAGTGCCACGCGCAGTCCAAAATTTTTGCCTAAATACATTTGAAAAAACGAAAAGAAAATTAAAAAAATGAATTAAAGTTTTTGATACCGTTTTATATGGTTTCCATATGGTTATGCAATATTCACGTAGCCAATTTTTTTAACTTACCGTTAAATTAAAATATTTGGTATTGAACAACATCAGCGTGGTCAATAAAACGTGAGGAGAATGAGCACCCAATTGTTTACTTTCCCATAAATGCTCTTCTTCCACCCTCGTGACGATGATATCTAAAAACAAAATGTTACTGCTGCGTGAAACGTTTCCTAAGCAAACTTACCAGAATCATTGTAAAGTACAGAAAATTTTCGAGCGAACTCATCTAAGCAATCTGTGAACTTCTCATAGTATGTGTCACAAAATATGTTGTCAATGCGACCATTTTCAAACAGATATTGCTGAATTCCTATTAAAAAATATAAAAATTAAAATCTATAAAATTAGCATTTAGTATTGGTTTGGAATTCACGTTAAACAGTAGCATAAATAAATATAAAATGGTTTATATTATTATTATTACAAAGCATTAATTCATTATGAATATAGCTATCCCTATTGGGATTTACAAAATCCGTTTGTCGGGGAGGATTAGACCCCATATGTACATTATGTTTAGACATTTTAGTTATATTAACACTCACTATCTATAACCCGGAATGACTCGCCGCCTCACTCACTATCACTCTCCATCCCGTCCTATCACCCGACTTCACCCTCCAGTCCTTTATACCCATCCTCTCCAGGTCGTCGGTCACCTGGTCCCACCATCTCACTCGTGGTCTACCTCTTGCTCTGTCCTCTGTGGGTCTCCAAAGTGTTATTCTCTTGACTGCATCCTCATCACTTCGCATTACATGGCCTAACCATCTTATTCGCTGCGACTTTATGAACTTTACTATGTCCCTTCCATCGCACTCCTGCAAAATCTCTTTATTTCTCCTCCTTCTCTTTTCACCCCCCTCCACTGTTGGTCCCAGGATTGTTCTCAAAATTTTTCTTTCAAGTCTTCTAAGTATTTCCGCATCGTGCTGTGACAAACATAGTGTTTCTGCCGCGTAAGTGATTATTGGTCTTATCGTCGTTTCGTATATTCTCATTTTTGTCGTCTTCGTTAGTTTTTTATCTTTTAACATTATCTTGTTAGCATAATACGCCCTGTTACCCAGTTGCACTCTTCTTTTTAGCTCTTCATCTCTGTTACTATCTCTTTTGATTTGAACTCCCAGGTAAATAAAGTCACTTACTTCTTCGTATGTTTGATTTTCTATTATTATGTCATTTCTACACCATGATTTTCTTCTGTCGCATTTCATGTATTTTGTCTTATTCTTGTTAACAAGGAGCCCCATTTCCTTCGCTGCATTAACCATCCTCTTAAACATTGTCATCATTTTAGTACGCGATCTTGCCACAATCAGCACATCGTCCGCATATGCTATTATTTGACCTTCTCTCGTTGTTATTGATCCATGTTCACCTATTGTTCTTATTATTTTTTCTAGCACTATGTTGAACAACGTCGCCGACAACGCATCGCCCTGTCTCACACCACAATTTACTTCAAAAAAGTCTGTTTCATCTTGTTTTATTCTAACGCATGCTGTGGTATCTTCCAATGTCATCTTTATTAATCTTATTAGTTTAGCTGGTATTTTCATCTCTTTCAATGCCCTGTACAATTATTTCCTGTTCACTCTGTCGAAGGCCTGTTGGAAGTCCACAAACATCATATGCAAATCTATGTCAAATTCACGTGCCTTTTCCATAGTTCGTTTCACCACATGTATTGCCCCCGTCGTTGATCTTCCTTCTATGAAGCCATATTGGTAGTCGCCTATCAAAACCTTAGCGTATTCCTTCAGTCGGATATGTATCATTGATGATATCACCTTGTATGTTGAATTGAGAAGGGTTATTCCTCGGTAGTTTCTGCATTCATCCGCGTTACCCTTCTTTTTTATTGGAACTATAACCGCTTCCTTCCATCTTTCAGGCATTTTTTCCTCTCTCCAGACTTGCTTCACTAGATCGCACACTCTTGCTACCCCTTCCTCTCCACAGCATCTTACGAACTCCGCGTTTAATTCGTCCCTCCCCGGTGCTTTTCCATTTTTCATTCTACTGATAACCTCTGCTATTTCTTCGCTTGTTGGCAATAACACTTCTTGTTCGTCGTTTTCTATTACATCTTGCGTATCTTTACATTCTTGATTTCCGTTCAGTAGTTTCTGGTAGTGCCCCATCCATATTTGCTTTATTTTCTCTTTTCCGCCCTCCATCTTTCCCGTTTCATCCTTCATGCCTCTTAGCGTGACTCTGTTACTTGTTTTTTGCTTCCTTATCAACTGGTAAAATAATTTCGCATTGTTGTACTTGTTACTTGTTTCTATTTCCTTCATTTTGTCCATCATCCATGCATTCTTCTTGATCTTGTATAACTTATCTGCGCTCTTTGACAATCTTTTATATTTTTCTTTCTCTTCCCTTTGTCCAGTTCTTAACCACTCCAACCTACTCTCTGCTTTTTTCCTGCAGCTCTCCATGCATTCCTCGTCAAACCATGCTTTGCTATTCTTGTATTTTCTGTAGCCAATAATTTCCTTTGCGCTTGTATGCAGGATCGATGTGATGTTGTTCAACTCCTCATTTACATTACTGTCTCTAATTTTTTCCGTCATTTTCTGCGTTACATGTTCTTCGTATTCTTTTTGTAACTTTTTACTGTTAAGTTTTTCTGTTGCCAACTTTCTATTACAGTTTTCTTTTTTAACATATTTTGTCTTCTCTTGTTTTACCTTCGCTACAACCAGATAGTGATCCGAGTCCGCGTTGGCCCCCCCTGTAAGTTCTTACGTCCATTACAGCTCTTTCATTTTTCTTGGAGATCAGTACATGGTCTATCTGGTTTCCCTCTTCTGTGCTTCCTCCCGGCCACACCCATGTTATTTTATGCAACTTCCTATGTTTAAACTTAGTACTGCAGATTACTGTTTCCGTTGCTTCCGCCATGTTGCATAGTCTTTCTCCATTATCGTTTGTTGTTTCGTGTATTGTATAAATTCCTGCAACTGACCTGATATAACTTTCCTTGCCTATTTTGGCGTTAAAGTCACCCAGCACCATCAGTATATCTTGTCTTGGTATAGTTTCGCATAATGTCTCTAACTCGCTATAAAATTCTTCCTTTTCCGTTTCACAGCTATCCTCTGTTGGCGCGTATACATTTATAATTGACATTCTTGTTTTGGCCTCTAATCTTAAATAGGATATTCTTCCGCTTATTGCTCTGAAAGTTAACACTCTTCGTTCCAAATTTTTTGCAACTATAAAACCCGTTCCGTTTCTTCCCCGCATGCTTTCCCCAGAATAAAACATCGTATAATTCGTATTTTTTATTTCTCCCTGACCTCCCCACCTTATTTCCTGTAATGCTGTCACGTCTATTCCATATTTCACCAGTTCATGCGCCACCTCCGATATCTTCCCCGGTCTCAGCAATGTTCTAACGTTCCAGGTGCCTATCTTAATCAAATTTTGTTTCCGTTTTCGTTTTCTGGGCATTAGCATCTTATAACTCATCTCCATTTTCCTGTTGCATTGCGAAGTTGTCTTTTTTGTCTCAGGTATTGCATATGGAGCTTCAGGTTGAGACGTTCCATCCACTCCGTATCTCTCTATCAGTTTTTTGCCAAGTCTTTAGTATCTGTGGCTGGTTTTAGTTTACCTTCTTTATCGCACCATATAAACATCCTGCCATCCACATACAACTTTCTGTACCCCACTCCAGTCCTCCTACCGTTTTTAGTTTCTTCCTTAGCATACTTTATAATTTGATCCTGGACGCCTTTCTCTTTCTGTGTAAGATCGCTTTCAATATACAACTTAGTACCTTTTAGCTTTTTTTTATTTTCCAGTACGGACATTTTCTGTTCAAAGTTCTTCATTTTCGCAACCACTATCTCTCGTCCCGGTACTCTACCCAGTTTATATGCTTCAGACACCTCCACCTGGATTGCAAGTTCCTTATGGATAAATCCTTCTACCTTTTCTCTTGTTATTTTATCGTTAGTGATCATTCCCTTAATTACAATATTACATTTTCTCTTCTCTTTTTCGTATCCCTCCACTTGTTTTTCAAGTTCTCTTATGCAGTTTCCTTGGTCCGATGCCATGCTCTGGAGTTCTTCAATTTCCCTTCTGTATTCTTGTCTCTCTAAATTCCACTGTTCTTCCACTCTATCGATCTTTGCCTTTAATTCTCCAATCTCTTCTCTATTCTCCTTAAATCCAGCATTAACGTAAAATCCAGGTTTATATTAGTAGATAATTTTATAAAATGTGATTAAATTTAAAGATGGATGAAATATATACCGTCATAATCCAAAATATTCTAGTTAGTTAAAATCAGGTTTCAGTATTTTGCAACAGAGATCTAGGAGGTCTAAGCTGCTAAGCTAGGAATAAAAGGGATAAAAATAAAAATGGAGATCAGGAGATACTTATCATCTCAAAAACTTACCTAAACACAAATAGTAAATCGTATCTGGTGCATATTCTTCTCCATTAGGTTTTCGTACTTCTTTGACAAACAAACACAAAGAATAATTCAATTCGTCAGCTGTAAGTTGCAAAATTTCAGGTTTAAAAAGCTTAACTCTTCTGGTAGACTTTCCCAATTCTGCATTCTTTGTCGTGACCCACTGCTTCCAAGCATTAACGCCATATGTGTACTGCAAGACATTAAATTCATACTACAAATATTTCTACAAAAAAGAAAAAAAAAGTTACTTTTAAGCGCATGTTTGCATCATGCTTTTCCACAGGTTCTGAAGGTTGCGGTGCTTGAGGAGGTGCCATCAATGATATATCCATCTGACTTGAAGAACGGCGGCCGCGTTTACTGACAGGTCCTCCATACTTAGGTGGACGACCAGGACGTTTTCGACCTCTAGTAGCAGGTTGAAGTTCCATTAAATGATGCATTGGTTGCGGGTCATCAACAGCTTCTTCGGTGTTTCCAGTTTCCCCATCAGTTTGTGATGCAGTGATTGTATTAGCGGTTAAAGCTCCTTCTAAATCAACTGCCGGTTCTTCCAATTCTGTGGCCATTTTTAACGCCATTTGAAGCATATCCTCCCCAAATGTGTTACTCGGTTCAATTGGTTCTGGGTTATATGGAACCTCTTCAGGTGGAGCTAAAAGGAAACCAAATTAAATGTTAACTAATTCCGAGAATTTTTGAAACTCAGTTTCAAACTGTAAACTTACCGGGAGTATCTCTTTCCTCACTTTCGGAATCTGTATTGTCTTCCTTCTTATCTTCAGCTACCATTTCAGCCATCATTAGTAATTCAGCTTCACAGGGATCCGTTGGTATTTTATCTTGAATTTTTTAAATTTCTTTCATTATACCAGTTGCAGAGTTTCTCGTGGTGGGAATAAATATTGGAACTGGAATTGGTAATGCAAATGGAAATGGTATTGGAAATGGAAGAGAATACATGTAAGATGGTGTTGGAACGTAAATTGGTACTGGAATTGGGATTATTGCAGTTTTGTCTTTAACATCGTCGGTTTGTATTTCTTTATCTTCCATTACTTCTTCTTCTTTCGGCTTTACATTCCCAGGGGGAATTTCGCCACATTTTCCAATGTTTTCAGATCCTGTTTGTTGGGGTGGATCAGTCCCCATATTCTCTTTTTTTACATCAATTTATCTTTTTATATTCTTTCATCGGTCCTTGCATCTTCCACTACCCTTTTCCATGCTTTTCTGTCCATCAATTTACTCATCCAGTCCCTCAGGTCCATTCGCTTCAGATCCTCAATCGCATCCTCTCTCCATCTTTTCCTCGGTCGCCCTCTCGGTCTGTTCACGTCGGGCTTCCACCTCATTGCTTTTGCAGTTGCTCTCTCCTCTTGTGCTCTCTCCACGTGTCCCAGCCATCCCAATCTTAGGGCTTTCACGTGTCTGACTATATCAGTTTCTCGTATTTCTCTTGTTAACTCTGCATTGGTTCTTCTTCTATATTGCTCTTCTCTCACTTTCACGGGTCCCATTATCCTTCTCAATATCCTTCTCTCAAACACTCTAAGACTTTCCTCCTCCGCCTCTGTCAGGCAGAGTAGTTCCAGTCCATACGTCGCTACAGGTCTAATCAATGTTCTATAAATCTTGATCTTTGTGTTTCGTCCTATGTTCTTGTCCTTCAATAGGTTTTGGTTGCTGTAATAAGTTCTATTGCCTGCTTTTATTCTCTGTCTTTTATTATTTCTCCTCTTTCACTTTTGTCACTTATCTGTATGCCGAGGTATTTAAATTTTTTGACTTCTTCAAACTCGTAGTCCATGATTCTTGTCATTTTTATATCTTCCCTTCTCTTTCTGCTGCATCGCATGATTTTTGTCTTGCCCTCATTGACCATCAATCCCGCTTTGCGGGCTTCTCTTTCCATATTTTTGAAAGCTTCTACTAGTGCGTTGTGTGTTCTAGCCATGATGATCACGTCATCGGCATACGCCACTATCTGTATTTCGTTTCTCATTATTTCTCCGTTACATTTTGCTCTTCTCATCACTCCTTCCAGTAATATGTTAAACAGGGTGGACGACAGCGCATCTCCCTGTCTCACTCCACTGTTAAATTCAAATTCTTCCGTGTTGCCTACTCTTGTTTTCACTATTGCTGTTGTTCTGTTTATAGTCATCTGTACTAGACGTATTAGTTTTTTTGGGATTCTCCATATTTCCATTTCTTTCTTGAGTTTGTCTCTATTTACTCGATCGAAGGCCTGTTTGAAATCAATGAATAAAGCTTCAATGTTTATATCATACTCGTGTGCCTTTTCCATAATTTGCGTTACTATGAATAGAGCATCGGTCGTTGATCTTCCGGGTCTGAAACCTTGTTGGTAGTCTCCTATTTCTTTTTCCGTGTATTTTTGCAATCTTACATGTATCAATCTTGTTAATATTTTATATGCATTATTAAGCAGCGATATTCCTCTGTAATTTTGACAATCTCTATTGTCTCCTTTCTTATAGATCGGGATCAGACCCGCTTCTCTCCATTGGTCTGGCATCTTCTCCTCTCTCCATACTTTTACTATCAATTCGTATATCTTTCTCATTATAACTTCGCCTCCTTTCTTTATCAGTTCCGTGTTTATGTTATCGGTTCCTGGGGCTTTGTTGTTTTTCATTTTCATTACTGTTTCATAGTATTCTTGGTAGTCTGGTTCATTTTCCATTTCCAATTCCTCTCGTTCTTCCGTTATCTCATCTTCAATTTCTCTTTCTTCTGAATTTGAGTTGATATTCAGTAATTCTTTGAAGTGTTCCATCCATCTATTTTTTATTTCGTGTTCTTCGTATTTTACTTCCCCATTCTTGTTTCTTAATCCTCTTACTTCACTTTGTATTTTTATTCTTTGGTTTTTTATTTTTCTGTATAGTTCTCGCGGATTTCTGTGGTTCTCCTCAATCTCTTTCATCTCGTTCTCTAACCATTGTCTCTTCTTTTTTTTGCATAGTTTTACTGTGTTTCTTATTATTTCTCTGTATTTTTCCTTATCTACTTCGCTTTGCGTTCGCATCCATTTGATCTTTGCCTTTCTTTTCCTTTCTATTTCCTCACTGCATTCTTCATCAAACCATTCCTGTTTCCTTTCTGTTCTCTTCGTTCCTATCGCTATCTCTGCTGCTTTTGTGATGCTTTCTCTTATGTTTGTCCATTCTTCATTTATTTCTTCCTTTTTCTCTTTGTTGTCCAGTTATTTTTGCAATTCTTGTATATATTTTCTTTGGCATTGATCGTCTTTTAGTTTTTCGATCGCCGCTCTTTCATTTCTTTTTTCTTTCTTTGTCCATATTTTTCTCTTTTTGGTATTGTTTATTTCCATTACCACCAAGTTGTGATCTGTGTCGGTGCTTGTACCTCTGTACGATCTTGCGTCGCATACTTTAAAAGTTCTTCTCTTGGACACCATTATATGGTCTATCTGGTTTCTTTTATTTGTGCCTGGTATTATCCAGGTCTCTTTATCCCTTATTATCTTCCATTACAGGTTTTGCATTAATGCCTTTGCTTGATTGACGAACTTTACACATGGTTCCCATATTTTTCTGAGTCGGTATGGGTGCAGACTTGATTATAATCTGTTGTTTTATTTGAGTTTTCATTGAGTTCATAGAAGAATCTTTATTTTTTGCTCCTCTAGTAATTCTGTTTGAAGTTGGACCATTTGTCATAGCTAGAGAATGAACACTGCTTATGACAGGCATCGTTGGCATGTCGGAATTGAGTGAGGGCTCATTTTGAGAAGTTCGTTTTGATTTTCTTGGTTTTCCTACGGGTACTGGAATTGTTGGATCTTCTGAGCTAAGTGACTTTGGGAAATTATTTTGGAAGGTAACCGCACAACTATGTGAACAAAAATTTCGAATAGTCGCGTCCGACATGGTTAGATGATACGTCAGTTCTGCATTTTTGCAACACTTATCGCAACTTATTCTAGGAAAAAAAATTAATGAAAATCAAAAGTTAAAACTAGCAAAAAAACTTACCTTGCATTAACTGAAACTTGGTGAAGATTATAGCAATTCAGAGAACATAAAAGGACACCTGTGGGACCTTGTAATTTTTTGATCATGTCAAAATTGTATTTTTTAACTTTGCACCAACTACATGGTACAATTTTTCGTTGGGCAATAATATAAATATTTTGGCAAGTTTTGGAGCAAAAACTATGCTGTGCATTGTCATAAAATATAGAATTTTCCTCTAAAACTTTATTGTCGAAGTATTTCCGACACATGTCAAATTTTCCTGGTACAATATTGTTAACAAATTTGAATGCAACAAAACAAGGTTCACCACAAAAAAAGTTTATCTTATTATTTAATTCAAATTCGATACTAACTGGATTTTTCTTGTTGCAAACTGAACAATTTTCAACGGATCTATTGGCGATGGGAGTCCTATTATTACTTGTACGATCATATTGTTCCATACAAATTTTAGTACAGAAGTCCTTAAATTGTCCCTTATCACCAACTGGTGCTAAAAATCCATCTCCGCCTCCAGACATATCCTTTTGACAATATGAACAAGCCTTCAGACCCTTTTTGTACTCTTCCAAACAAATACTCCTACAGAATTGACGAATATCATAACCAAATCGTACAGAATATTTGCCAAGACAATTAGTTTTAACTTCACCGTTGCAATTAGCGCAGTTTGAACCAGTCTTCTTTTGGTACCTCGATAAACAAGTTTTGTTACAAAATTCCATTATTTCCCATGACAAATTCATCCCATCGTTCATTACTTTTTTGCAACAGTTAGCACATTGACGAACATATTTAATTTGAGCGGTCATGTTACCGCTATTCGTGCCTAAATTTTTCACTCGTACTTCACTTTCCCCAACGTAGTGGAGTTTCTCAGAATACAACTCTTTAACAGTTTTAAAACAACTTTCATCGCAAACGTAACGAGAGTTTCCGCCATTATTCCCGGCTATGGAATATTTACATTTCCGCAACTAAAAATAATTTAATTAATTTTTTTCAAATAATAATAGATTAATTCTTACCAAACTACACTGCATACAAGTGAAATCGCTTTCGTCGGTATTTAAAGTAGCCATATATTTTGTAACCAAAGAATCACTGACTTTTTCAGTTGCAGCAGATGCCTCGGGCGAAGGTTGTTTCGAACTGCCCTCACTGTTTTCTGTCGGTTCCGACCTCAAGGGCATAATAGAAGCAGCATCCTTTTCTTCTTGCGAGATTACGCGTTCGGTATCAGGAATTATACACAACTCTTCACTGGCCCTTTGTTCTTCATCACCAACTGGATCGTTATCGTCATTTTCGTCTTCCATTGCAATATTTTCAAAATCGTCAGATCCAATAGGATCTTCTTGAAGTTGATTGTTGTCAGTACTTGTGGTTTTATTTTCATCCCTTTCACTACGTTCGTTAACTTGCACAAAAATATGATTTTCAGTTTCCATAGCTTCGTCAGAACTGGATAGTTTTTCACTCGCGTCATCTTTAATTTGTTCTTGATTTTCTTCAACTTCATCAGAAGTGTTTTGGTCGACCGATTGAACTACCGAACTTGAAGGTAAATTTTTTGAGATGGAGTCCTTAAGCGTTTCTTTGCCAAGCTCTGAACGTGTGTTTTCTTCTTGTCCTCCTTTTATTTTCTCCTCATCGACTACGCTTTCACTTTCCTTTGGTTTTTCCTTCACATGAGAACTTTTGCTCAAATCTTCTTTTTCTCCATCGACTTACATGGCAATTTCGTCTGATATTTCTTTGGATACAGGAGATTTTAACAAATTTTTATTCATTTTTGTTGCATCTTGCATGGATTCTTGATTTTGAGAATTCTCTAAATCTGTCACGGAATTTTGTTGAGGACTACACACCGTACTATCTGCATGAGAAAATTCTTCTAAATTGCTGGAATTCTCCAATATGGAATTTAAATCAATATCTGGATTTAGCAAAACTTCTGAAGAATTAGTCATATTTATTTCCGTTTGTGATCCAGAAGTTGTGCTACTTAGCATATCTGTCAATCCAAACAGATCCGGATCTGATTGAGAACTCTTTGAGCTCTCAATAACGGATTTACTCTCAGTTTCCATCATTTGAGTTTCAAGTATTTTTAAAGACTCCATGTTAATTAATTATCGCGTTAATTTGTTTTGTGTGTGTATTTTCAACTTGTTTAAGTTTATTTCATAAGACCTAAAAAAAATAAAATTTTTTAATTTGGGTGGATCTACAAAGTTAAAAATAAATAAAGAAATAATGCTCAGTTAAGCTCTGGTTATGCAAGGTACCCAGCCAACTTGAGCTTTAAAATTCCCTGACTTTTCCAGGATCTTATAAGAAAAATTCCAGTCATTATAAAAAAAAATAACCCACTCCCGCTCATCATTATTTATTCCTACATATTTTCATATATCAATAATATTTAATTATAAAACATACATAAATACAGTGGGGCCGGGGTGAACGGCCCAACTGACGAGGAATATCCAAAAAAAAATCCCTTGATATTTAGGTCAAAAAGGGATTAGTTACAATGTAAAACCAGGATATTTGAGGATTTTTAAGAATTAATACCGAAATTTGAGTAAAACCCTATGCGGTGGCCGGGATAGGTTGTCGGCCTCTTTTTTGCGTGGTTTCAAGAACTACGGACACGCCCCTAACATGTAATTTAGCAAAATTTTGGGTAATTAACGGCCTTTTTGGCTATGTTTTGATCCGAATGTATAACTGTTGTCGTCGCGGAGGTGATCATAAAAAAAAATCCGAAAAAGTGTGAAAATAACAAAGTTGCATTTGTACGGGGCCACTGATGCACCACGAGTCGATGTGACATCGTTCGCCCGTGGTCCCTTGAAATCGAGTGAAATTTTTTCGCTCCGATTTGAATTTTTCTTTGAAATTCGGATAGGTGGGGGTGTGATTAGTAGATATTAGTAATAAAAATTCGCAAAAAAGTGGAAAATAACCCGTGTATTGCCGAAAAAGTGAAAAAATAAAAATTTTTTTGTCTTCCATTTTTGGGGTGTGCATTCGATAGGGAGGGTAATCCATCGTCAAAACCTACTCTTCCGGGGCGCCGTTCCGCTCCACTCCGCGTTGCACCCCTACAGAGCGGTTTTGACTCTGGTTACTGGGCTAAACATACGAGAAGGGCCTCCAATCAAGAAAACCGGGATATAAAAAGACCGGGATGTTAGAGACCCTTGAGCATTAAAAAGTATAGTCGCGGTATGCGGCAGTTATCTTCTATGTTTAACCCCTAAAAAAGCGCGTAAAACAAAAAATAATCGATGTTACATTGTAACGTGGAAATGCACTACTGATGAAACGGTGCTTCCAGTCACAGCTGCCTCTTTTATGCTCGTCGATGTGATTAACGAAGCGGCTTAGCTTTGTACGTTTAGTACTAAGTACTCGAGAGCTGGGTAGCGACGAGATCGCTTTCGTGGATTCTTTATTGGGTTCCTCTTTGCGTAGTAATATTCTCCGGTAGGGCGCCAGCGTCGAATTGCGGACGTTCAGGAATCTTAGTTATCCTTATCGACACAAAATAAACCAAAGTAAAAAATAAAAAGACTGACTCGTTTTGAACACACACTTTTAATATAAATTAATTTGAAATTAATCGTAAATAACATATGAGAATTCTTGTTTACACAGATAATATGAGTAGTGAATGTTTGTATTAAAAAATAAAAATTGATAATGATTTACAAATAAAGTTGAACACAAATACATATACTTAAATACGCAGAGCGGATCAATAGATGTCGCTTGGTTGTAGTTGAAATGTCGAACGGAGAGAACCTTCGCACTTGGTTTGTCGTGTCTACGAACTTAATTGCCTTATCAAATGCTTGCGACACAAAATCGCACTAAAACTACCAAAAAAGCAGGAAGTACTAACTACGTCTACTGAGGGTAGAATAATGCAAGCAGGTGATAAAATGTTAGCTACAAGCTTGGTGTTTTTTGTTAAACAATAATCATATAGTAAATAGTGTTTATAACTACTTACGGTTTCTCCTGAAATTATAATTGGATAATGTACGATCAGATCTGATGGTTCCTTTATCACTCCTGGTCAAAATCGTCAGGATTTTGAATGGCAAAGCTTGATCTAAAATATAGTTAAAACACGATATACGATATTGTAATAACATAAAAAGTGTAGCAATAAATTGAATATTTGAATTATTTAAATAAGCAATTAAATTCGTTTTTGTCACCAATTTTGTGTTTTGTTCCTCCTGTGGTATTTGAAATATCGATTGTCTTTACACACATGAAACTTAAGAAAGGTTGGCAGATGTTTAGCAAAGCGGCGATGCTCGCTGACCCAAAATGGTGGAGATTTGTTCGTGGTTGAAATGAAACGAACAGATGTGTTGGTGGGTTCTCGAGTTTTCTTCTTATTGGAAATTTTACACTTCTCCAGATTTGTCCAATGATATTAGGATCAATATTATAAAAGAATAGTTCACCTCGATAGATTGGCTGCGATGTTTTGCGATATTTTCCGGATTTAGAAGAATGGAGTCGCTCAATTTTGCACATGTGTTTGGACAAATTCCTCGATTGTCGGAATAAAAATCGGTTTTCGGGATCATATATTGATCTTAGCGAATCTAAAAAGTAACACTTCACTCGGCGTGACTTTACTAGTCATAAAGTGGATAATTATGTCGATAAAACTTAATCGAATAATATTAAAATTAATAATTTTATGGAGCTGAATTTTTGCGTGTTGGCGTTACTAAAATCGGTTTGCAAGAGAGTGATTTTTAATCGAATTTGCGCCGACTCAATCTCGATGCAACCTTGAATGTTAGCGGTTAGCGACCTACTCTACCGACATTTTATTAGGATACCATTGATTAGGTAGGTAAGAAAGATAAGTAAAACTCAATGGTTTATAACGAGTTATTAGAAAGTGTTACTAAATTAGGATAATAATAGTAGCAAATAATAGTAAACCATAATAATAAAAATAAAATTAGCTTTACTATGCAAAGCTGGTCGAAAAATCATACATAATTAGAAATTTGTAACATAATTATTTATTAAAAATTCATAAACCCTAAAATTAAAAATAAAGTTCTCACATTGAGACCAGGATAACAGAATTCTGTTACACCCCCGCCGCCAAGGCAATAGCTGCATTCAGCTATTGTATGAAAGCAGAAAAAGAAGGAAGAAAATCAAAAAAAAAATCCTGATAAGGAAAAGCTAGAGGAAACTCTTAGATAAATCTTCGAGCTATGCTCTGATGGTTGGCTAAAATTAGTTTTTTTCGGACCTAAATCTCAAATTTAAAACAGAAAACATGGAAAGAATCAAAGCTCAAACAGTAATTTAGTTTCACACATTTTCTGAACAAATTGTAGAAAGAAATGTAAGATTCTACGAATCTTTTTGTGTCCCCCCGGTACATCATGAAATTATATAACAAATACCTAGAAAGAAAATAAAAACATATATTGGAAATAGCTGGTTTAGTTGACACGGTCTGTTCTCTCGACTGAATTAGCCTGTGGGTGGTAGTTCGCCGTAGGCCAAACTTTCTGAACTTTGTATTGCGTCATCAGGTCTTTGAAAAGCTTACCAGTGAATTGGGGACCGTTATCGGTAGTGACAATTTGAGGCACTCCGAAGAGCAGGAAAGTCTCCTCTACAAACTTTACTATAGCCGATGCGGTGGCTTGTCTCAAGGGTTGAACCAACACAAACTTGGTAAACCAGTCGGAAATAACTAACAGAGAGGAATTACCTTTTTTGGTTCGTGGAAAAGGTCCCATCAAATCGATAGAAATGATTTGGAAAGGGTATTTGACCTTTTTCTCTTTTCCCATGAGGCCTGGTCTCAATCGATTCGACGCCTTACTGGCAGTACAAATATCACATTTTAAAACATATTTTGTGACGTCGGACTTCATTCGAGGCCAGTAATAGAGTTCGCTAACTTTATTGAGCGTTTTGAAAATGCCGAAATGTCCGCTGAGCGGGTTATCGTGACAGTCCATCATAATTTCTCGACGACGAGATTTTGGCACAAGGAGTTTCCATTCAACAAGATTAGAAATAATATTGTGCTTGTTGGCAACAAATTTAAAAATATACCCATCCTCGATTTTAAAACTAGGATAAAGGTTTGGATTTTCCTGAATCTTATTTATGACTTTCTGGTACCAAGGGTCTATATCGTCGGGTGCAACAGAAATTAAGTGGATGTTCACTGGTGCTCGAGATAGAGCGTCGGCCACTATATTGAATTTCCCCTTTCTATGTTCAATACCGAAATCATATTGGTTTAATCGTACACTCCAACGGGCGATTCTTCCCAGCGGAGATTTGACTGTACCCAGCCATTTCAACGCTTGATTATCGGTAATGACCGTAAATCGGGTTCCTTCAATATAGGGACGAAACTTTTCTACTCCAAAGAGAATAGCGCAACATTCCTTCTCCATAGCATGATAATTGAGTTCATTTTTGGTCAGGGTACGACTAGCGTAAGCTATTACTTTTTCGTTTTCCCCAGTGCCTTGAACTAAGATGGCTCCCAGTCCGGAATTACTTGCGTCCGTCTGTATAATAAAAGGGAGAGTAAAATCAGGGCTAGTCAATATCGGTGAAGTCGTTAATAAATTTTTCAGATTTAAAAAGGCTCGGTGAGCATCTTCGGACCAAGAGATCTTCTGGCCTTTGGCTTTACCTTTAACGAGGTGTAAAATAGGTGCAGCAACAGAGGAAAAATTCGGGATAAATCTCCTGTACCAACCCGCCATACCGAGAAATCTTTTTATTTCTGTTGACGTTTTAGGAATAGGGTAATTAACAATAGCATCAACTTTGCTGGGGTCGGTCCTAAAACCTTTCTCATCAATCACAAAACCTAGATATTTGAGAGAATCACGGCAAAATTCACACTTTTTCAAATTAATTGTTAGGCCAGCTTTATTTAAACGTTTATAGACTTGAGTCAGGGTATTCAAATGTTCTTCAAAATTATTCGACGCTATAACAATGTCATCTAAATAGACGAAGACATTTTCGAATTCTGGGCCAAAAATTGAGTCCATTAGACGTTGGAGTGTCTGTGCGCTGTTATTTAGACCGAAAGGAAGGACATTGAATTCAAAAAGACCACGCCTTGGAATGGTAAAAGCAGTTTTTTTCGCGTGAGTCACGAGATAGCGGAATTTGCCAAAAAGCTTTACGCAGATCTATTGATGTCAGATACCTGGCATCGCGTAAGCGGTCTAGGATGTCATTAATATATGGAAGCGGATAAGCGTCGGGTTTAGTGACCTCATTTAATTTCCTCCCATCAAAACAAAAACGCAAAGTGCCATCCTTCTTTTTAACCATTACAGTCGGCGAGTTCCAAGCGGAGAATGATTTTTTGATTATGCCTAGACGTATCATCTCGTCTGCCTCTGCGTTGACTTTAGCCAACATTGCCGGAGAAAGAGGGTAATGTCTCTGCTTTATAGGGGTTGCTGTCCCTGTATTTATAACATGTTCAACCAGAGTTGTTCGTCCTAATTTATTAGGAGCAAGCTTTTTGAATAATGAAATGACTTGGTCTAATTTCTGAACTTGATCATAACTCAAATCTGATCTAGAGTGAATAATTTTTTCTGTCGAAAGTGCAGTTAACGTAGACGGAATTGTGTAAGAATCAGTACCAAAATCGGTTTTAATTTTAAAAAGTTTACAAAATTCGTAACCCAGAATAAGCGGATATACTACTGTATCGGAGACAATTATATTTAAATTTTTGGTTATGCCGTCTAGCGTTATCGGTAGAGTACTGGTACCTAAAACATTTTGTAATGTGCCGTCAGCGGATTTTAAATCAATGTTACTATTATTTACATGTAGTTTCAAGTTTTTTAATATATACAGCCCATCACGGCCTAATACTGATTGGTTTGCGCCAGGGTCTAGAAAACCAAGAACTTCCATCCCCAAAATATTGATATTTAAATAAGCTCGGTTGTCGAAAGGACGATGAGCGAAAAGCGTCTCAACTTTAGAGGGTTTGCCTCTACAAAATGATTTGACGTTTGCCAACCAATACTGCCATTCAGGACAGGTAGCCTTCATAATAAAAGGGCTAGGAATGAGAGGACTACTGCTCATTCTTGCCTTTTTGCGTTTTTTGAGCACTTAGTGCAATTAGGATAGGTAACTTCGGGAGTTCCACAAATATAACAAAAAATGCGCCTTTCGGCTGGACAAGTATGATAATAATGTCCTGACTGCGCACAATTAAAACATTTTGCGTTGGCAGGCGTCGCTCTTTTTCCAAACGTTCGAGAACTGTAATTCTTGACGTTGGATTGCATGGTATGAACTTCATGCTTCTTGTGGGTACAAAGATCTGGGCGACGTACTTTTGGCATTGCCAATTCAGGTTCTAACGGATTTACAGTAGGTACGTGGAACTTTCGAGTGTTTTCGTTTTCGAAAACCTCGGTAACTTGTTTACAAGCTTTTACTAAATCTAACACAGTAGTAATTTTCATGAATAATAAATGCTTTTGATAGATTGGTAACAAATTTGTTTTTATATAGTATAACTCTCTTGCTGGGTCCATAGGATTTGACAGTCTCGAAACGAGATTACTCATCGCGGCGATGTAGTCGCGCACTGGCTCAAATTCGCCTTGCTTACGGTTAATAATTTCCTGCCATAGAGATTCGTCATAATTCGACGGTAAATAAGTTTCTTTTAATAATTGAATTAATTCGCGCCAAGAACGAACGTGCTTTCTAGCGGATCGAAACCATGTTAAAGCTGTGCCCCCAAAAAGATCGAACGCACTATCGAATAATGCTTGTTCCGAAACACGTCTAGAAATTCTCAACTCGTCTATGCGTTCAAGAAACGCGTTCAATCCTAGTGACTTATCGTCACCGGAAAATTTTAAATTCCACCTACTGACGGTGTCGGGTTTAGTGTTGAAAACAGGCGTTTGTGAATAATAATCAAAATTTCTAGGAGGAATATTAACGTTTTGTGGCTGATAATTTAAGGTTTGAGGAATATTTAAAAATTGCGCTTCTTCCGATTGCGGAAGAGGATTTAGCGTTACTAAATTTTGAGCTTGCTCGGGCCTTGTCGGCGTCGAACCCACGGCTTCCTGAGATTCGGACGGGCGCGTGGTTACAATAGCTTGCAATTGCTCTTGACCAAGTACATTATTTAATTCGTCTATCGACAAATTACTTAGTGCCTCACTAATATCGTTTCGGCCTGTTTCTGGCGAATCTAATAAAATTTCAACCCTTTCAATCAATTGAATACATTATTCGTTATTCTTTATTTCGTTATTTTCGTTATTTAAAGTTTGAGCTTTTTGCTCATATGGGTCCGGTGGAGATAATTTTTCGAGATAAAATTCTAATCGAGAAGAAATATGATCTAACCTGGCAAGATGACCTTCGCACGCTCTCGTCTTAGGAGAATGTGTTAGTTCCCGAACTAGTGGTTCGATTTGGTTAAATTTGTCTTGACAAATTTTAATTTGTTCGACTAGATTTAATTGTTCTACCGGTAGGTCAATTTTCTTTACTTTTTGCCTAAGCGTTAATCTTAAAAGTGCTCGTTTTTCATCTACAGTTAAATCTGTAGTGTCTTTACCCCGTACTTCGAGTTCCCACGTTAGCTCATCAGCTAATAAACGGTTTATATGACGCATTTTGGTGGTATAAAAAATAAGAGTATGATGCTCAATGATTGATAATTAAGATAAAATATAACGATATGTAGTAGTAGGTCGTAACGCTTGATAATAATAGATAATAATATAAGGAGATAAAATATGTATTGTACTTTAGTTCAACGTAAGAATATCTGTGCTTATTAGCAAATTGTAATACAAGAATTCTACTTATGTGTGTGTTCATATAAAAAATTAGAAAAATTACTAGCAAAGGTAACGAAGAGATGGGAAAAATAATCGATGCCCCGTAGTTGGTTAATACTTATGTATATGCGTCTAGCTCTACGCATGGGTGTCACTTATGTGAAAATCTAGCACCACTGTTGTGCGCAACTTATGTAACTGCTCGTGTTCCACGCTTGGGCGCCACTTATGTAACGTGGAAATGCACTACTGATGAAACGGTGCTTCCAGTCACAGCTGCCTCTTTTACGTTCGTCGATGTGATTAACGAAGCGGCTTAGCTTTGTACGTTTAGTACTAAGTACTCGAGAGCTGGGTAGCGACGAGATCGCTTTCGTGGATTCTTTATTGGGTTCCTCTTTGCGTAGTAATATTCTCCGGTAGGGCGCCAGCGTCGAATTGCGGACGTTCAGGAATCTTAGTTATCCTTATCGACACAAAATAAACCAAAGTAAAAAATAAAAAGACTGACTCGTTTTGAACACACACTTTTAATATAAATTAATTTGAAATTAATCGTAAATAACATATGAGAATTCTTGTTTACACAGATAATATGAGTAGTGAATGTTTGTATTAAAAAATAAAAATTGATAATGATTTACAAATAAAGTTGAACACAAATACATATACTTAAATACGCAGAGCGGATCAATAGATGTCGCTTGGTTGTAGTTGAAATGTCGAACGGAGAGAACCTTCGCACTTGGTTTGTCGTGTCTACGAACTTAATTGCCTTATCAAATGCTTGCGACACAAAATCGCACTAAAACTACCAAAAAAGCAGGAAGTACTAACTACGTCTACTGAGGGTAGAATAATGCAAGCAGGTGATAAAATGTTAGCTACAAGCTTGGTGTTTTTTGTTAAACAATAATCATATAGTAAATAGTGTTTATAACTACTTACGGTTTCTCCTGAAATTATAATTGGATAAGGTACGATCAGATCTGATGGTTCCTTTATCACTCCTGGTCAAAATCGTCAGGATTTTGAATGGCAAAGCTTGATCTAAAATATAGTTAAAACACGATATACGATATTGTAATAACATAAAAAGTGTAGCAATAAATTGAATATTTGAATTATTTAAATAAGCAATTAAATTCGTTTTTGTCACCAATTTTGTGTTTTGTTCCTCCTGTGGTATTTGAAATATCGATTGTCTTTACACACATGAAACTTAAGAAAGGTTGGCAGATGTTTAGCAAAGCGGCGATGCTCGCTGACCCAAAATGGTGGAGATTTGTTCGTGGTTGAAATGAAACGAACAGATATGTTGGTGGGTTCTCGAGTTTTCTTCTTATTGGAAATTTTACACTTCTCCAGATTTGTCCAATGATATTAGGATCAATATTATAAAAGAATAGTTCACCTCGATAGATTGGCTGCGATGTTTTGCGATATTTTCCGGATTTAGAAGAATGGAGTCGCTCAATTTTGCACATGTGTTTGGACAAATTCCTCGATTGTTGGAATAAAAATCGGTTTTCGGGATCATATATTGATCTTAGCGAATCTAAATAGTAACACTTCACTCGGCGTGACTTTACTAGTCATAAACTGGATAATTATGTCGATAAAACTTAATCGAATAATATTAAAATTAATAATTTTATGGAGCTGAATTTTTGCGTGTTGGCGTTACTAAAATCGGTTTGCAAGAGAGTGATTTTTAATCGAATTTGCGCCGACTCAATCTCGATGCAACCTTGAATGTTAGCGGTTAGCGACCTACTCTACCGACATTTTATTAGGATACCATTGATTAGGTAGGTAAGAAAGATAAGTAAAACTCAATGGTTTATAACAAGTTATTAGAAAGTGTTACTAAATTAGGATAATAATAGTAGCAAATAATAGTAAACCATAATAATAAAAATAAAATTAGCTTTACTATGCAAAGCTGGTCGAAAAATCATACATAATTAGAAATTTGTAACATAATTATTTATTAAAAATTCATAAACCCTAAAATTAAAAATAAAGTTCTCACATTGAGACCAGGATAACAGAATTCTGTTACAACATGTAGAAGAGACGAGCTGCATCTGCCGGTCCGTAAACGGCTAAGTCTAAGACTAGTTCATCTCGCACGGACCGTCAACAAAATGAGTGAGATTCCACCTAAATCCCGCCCCGCGCGTCACTGAATCGTGAAATTTTGCAAACATCAAAGTGGATTTTCTCTATCAAAAGTTGGTTTATCCTGCTATAGGAGTGTTACCATTGACTTTTAAAAACATTAAACTATCCGAAAATCGATAGCTAAAATTGAAATTCGATGTTGGATAATACGTACTCTTCCCCCCCGAAAATCGCACACCGCGTGGGATTCCCCGATATCCAAAGCGTAACGCGGAAGAGTAGTATGCCGATCGCCGCTGATAAGAGTGCATCGTACATTTACATATAACCCAATAATTATTAATTATTTAATATTTGATGCCTTATCCACTTATCGACAATTTCTTACACAGCACAAACGAAAAACGCAAATGACATTAGACACATTTTTGATAAAAAGACAGAAAATTGGAAATGCGGAAGAATCTGAATGATCTCAAACGTAAATGATGACTTAGAATCTCTTTGATTTTTTCTATTTTTCGCATTCAGTGTTTGTTACTTGACGCACTTTTAAAGGTTGGTTTAAAATTAATAATACCGGGTGTATGTTTATTTATGTTTCTATATTTGTTGTATTGTTATAAAAAACAAGGTGGAACTCGCTTTAGCGGCAGTTCTTAGGCTTCTATACAGCTACCTTTCTGGTGTGGCAAGTTGTTATTATCTGGTTATTTTTGGTCGCCATATCATGTAACATCACATAATCAGATAATCTGCACTAATTATTTATTATTTTATTTTAACCACAGCAGTGGCTTGATGTAGATATTGAAGTTAAGTTGTAAATAAAAGAGAAGGAAGAGGATGGATCACCTCAAAAAAGTTGTTGTTGCTAGTTATTTTTGGTCGACATAATATTTATAATGTAACATCAGATAATTCGATAATCTGCACCAATTAAATTTTTCGAGTTAACTTCTTATTAGGGTATCAACGTCTTAATATATTAACGTCTTAACTGATCAAAGGATCAACGGATCAACGTATCAACAGATCAACGTATCAACAGATCAACAGATCAACGTATCAACGGATCAACGGATCAACGTATCAACGTATTTAAATTTCCTATATAGGTGAAAAATTATTAAAATAAAATATAACTTATATTAAATTTGGTGTGCATTGAAAATAGATAATCTGCACTAAATATATTTTTGCGGTTGGTATTGATCGTTTACTATATAATCAATAATAACCAAACTTTTCCATTCCATCCGGAACTTTACTTCTCTGTAATGTACGATCCATTTCTTAAGGTCGATCAATCGTAATCTTTCTCTTTTATTTACAACTTAACTTCACCAATCACATCAAGCCACTGCTGTGGTTACAATAAAAACGGATCAACGTATCAACAGATCAACGTATCAACGTATTTAAATTTCCTATATAGGTGAAAAATTATGTAAATAAAATATAACTTATATTTGGTCTGCATTAAAAAAACATGCGGACGGACACGAAGCCAGACCATAAGGCTTCTTTCTATACCTTGCATAGAAGCCTAAATAAGGCTTCTTGTTATACTTTGTATAGAAGCCTAAAAGTAGCGCACTGGCTACCCAGTTCTTAGACCTCTATACACACAGAGTATTTCCAACACGATTTGAAACGCTCTGTATGATTTTGAATTATGCGGACAGACGGACAGACAGACAGACGGACAGAAACGGAGCCAGATCATAAGGCTTCTTGTTATACTTTGTATAGAAGCCTAACGAAAATTGTGTGTGTGTGTGCACTAAAACTGTACACCCTAATGGGATCAAGGTTTAGAAAAGCGGTAGCATGTTTAAATAGACGGACGAACGGACGGACACGGGGCCAGATCATAAGGCGTCTTTCTATACTATGTATAGAAGCCTAAAATTGAATTATTAGCAACTTAATAGAAAATAATTTGAAACGTGCGGACAGACAGGCGGACGGACGGACAAATAACAAGCCATAGAGTGAATACCTCGAAAGAATGACAGAAGGGAGACTGCCATTAGCAGCAAAGCGATATAAACCACCGGGAAAAACAAGTATTGGAAGAGCGAGAAAAGGATGGGTACCGGAACAAGTAATAACGCCTACACCGCGAAGTGAAGAAGAAAGTTTTCCGTTGCCATCTTCATTCTATGCCGTTCGCCATATTGCTTGGTTCGTCCGCGTTTAGGAATGATTTCTCTATCCAAGGACAGGAAAGTGCCCTATATTTGCTTGTTCATGCATCCGAAGCTATTGGTAATAAAATTAATGCAGTTGCTTATACCGGCAACCACATTCGGTTATTGCCATATCTGGCTCCCCTCACTTAGTTTCGCCTGCGGATCAACGCAGTTCCCAGGGTGTGGCACGTGGAGCCATAAGTGAGAGTTGGGTATCCTGCAAGGACCAGTTACCAAGGACCATCTCTCGTTATCACGCTCGATGTGACCGTCCCGGTACTAGGTACTACCTCTACAGCATAACCCCCTACACCCCTTTACCTTATCCTCCCGGATAAGGTAATGAATAGAAATAAGTTTGAATAGAAATATTTACAATCAAAATATATATTTGATTAAAAGATAAATAGGTTAGGTCGAAAATTTGAATTTTCACTTGGAACCGACTTTGAACTTTGTTCGATAATTTGGCATCTTCATCGCTGAAAACAAACGTGATAGCTCTTCCCACAGAGTCAAAACGACTTGCACGAGCAACACTATGTAAATAACTATGTGCATCGGATGGCATATAGTAATTGATGACGGTGTTTATACCAACAACATCCATTCCACGTCCGAAGATGTCTGTCGCAAATTAGTTTATGTTAATTCTGGCCCAAAGCGGCTCATGGTAAGAGGAAATCGATGTGTAGATTCCTGTAGCTGACACTTCAAAGTTGGAAAAAATCGCATCAATTTGCGTGCCATTCCGCGTAGTGGGTATCGATGGCGACCGAATTTGGAGTCCTAGTTCTCTAAGTGCATGTTGTATGCCATTACTTTCTTCCTTGCTGAAATACTCATTGAAATCTCCAGTAACCAGAGTACGTGGTACTAAGTATAAGCGAGACATCTGCTTTTATATTAAAGAGATCATTGTGTTACAATTAAACCCTGGTGACTTGTAAACGACAATTATTCGGATGTTAGAGAAGACAATAGAAGAAACACTGCAGGAACCTCGTGAGTCGTATTCTATTTCGGAATTGGTGTCTATAATACATTCATGAACAGACGGACAACAATACACACGTACACCAATCGGTCGACGGACATCGTTACTATCTACTGATGCAGCAAGAAGATGATCTCCTAGCGGAAAATTGTCACTTGAGAGCGTCCATGTCTCCGCCATAAGGATGATATCCGAACTCTTATAGACCTCATCCGATGCATAGAGACTATAATGAGCAGGAAGTGACTGGACATTGTGAAAGATGACTTGTATTTGTTTGTTGCTATCATCCCTAATTCGCAAATGTTCAAATGAAGGAATTAGCTTCATCTCCTGGTGTCGTTTGAATTCAATAGATATGGGATCATTCTCTTGCGGCATTTTTGTCTTTTTAATGATTCCAATAAGAAATAATCCTGATGCTTTTGTTGCTCGTGAACATGCAACATACAGAAGAGCACGCTTGATTCCAGGAGTAAAATGGACAACAACTAGCTCGTATGTGGATCCTTGGGATTTATGTATAGTTTGAGCTTCCGCTGCATTAAGTGGGAATTGCGTCCTTGTTACCTTTGTGGCCGAATTCGATCGTGGCTGGATGATGACCGTACATGGTGAGATGGGAGTCCATTCCGAATCAATTTGAAGTTGCTGACTGAGGTTAATATTGCGCAAACGAAGCTTCTGTCCACTTCGGGAATTTTCAAACTTGACCCAGAGACGAAGAGCCTTTTGTCTAGATGCATCCAAAGTACTAATACCAAAGTCAATTCTTTTCAGAATGCATCCCACACCGTTAACCAAACCGTCACTTGTGTCTACATTCACTGTCATGATGTAACGCCCACCTTCTTTGAGGAAGAGGTTTGTGTGAAGTTCCTGTGTCTTAGATAGAGGTGCAGATGCTATCCAGTTGAGGAGTGCAACTTTGGATGCCTCGCTCGTGTGTGCAGAAAGGGAATCCTTGGCGGTTGAGATGGCTTGATTTCCTGGCAAACAGGATAACGCAAAACTATTGTGGGCATCAACTGCTTCATTCGTGTAAAAAAGATTAATAGGGCGTCGGCTTACTATTTCTTCAGGCGTAGTTGGAAACTCACGGGATTTGAACAGTTTCAAATCATCATCAGTCATCATCCCTGATGCCATATTGTTTAATGCAAGAGCAAAAGCTGCATCATCGCGTTGCCTCATAATTGTGGTCAGTTCATGAACAGTAAACATGTGCCATAAGGGTTTGTTGAAAAGCGACGAAATCGAATTCGACATTGTTCCAGCTAGAAGGGATGTTGCCATAACAGGTGGCAGCTGCCTGAAGTCGCCAACAGCTATGACCGATATACCACCGAAAGGTTTACATCCGTCACAGAGGTCTCTCAATCGTTTGTCGATCATTTCCAAAATATTATGTTGACCAACCATACTAATCTCGTCTATGATAAGAACCCGAAGTTCTGAATAGAGAGTGGCCATTGTATTAGAGACGCTGTCTGAGAGCTTGCTAGCTTCTTTTTGGTTCACGGGAAGTTGGAATGCGTTGTGAATTGTGAGTCCGAATATATTAAATGCCGCTAATCCGGTAGGAGCCGTCAGAAGGACAGAAGGTTTATCGGGATTCGAATTAACTTTAGCATTGAACACTCTGATTAATGCTTGGTATAGAGTTCTAATTACATGAGACTTTCCTACACCGGCACCTCCCTTCAAGTAGGTGTAGATGGGGATATCGGGAGACCTTTTGAAATGATCAAGTAGGTGAGTTACAAAATCCCGTTGTTGAGTATTCAGCGATGAGAATAATTCTTCAAACTCTTTATTGGGAATTCGATTAGGAAGCGTAAACTTTTCAGACATTGGGCGTATCACGTCACCACCAAAGTCAATGGCACCAGCAGCAACGGGGTCGATTAATTCGAATTTCTCCTGAATCTCTTCCGGTATGCTATCAGATTTGTCATCGTCAGATTGACGATCCTCACTCAATGCGCTATCCATAGCGACATCCAGAATATCTTCTTGAAAGGCATTAAATTCGCGACGATTGGCAGAAATTGCTTCTATATTATCAGTCGCTGTCTTCTCGCAATCTTGATTTATAATTTCGGTTTCCTCATCCCTCCAAGGAAGATAGAGCATCACTTGTTCGCGAAAAAAGTTGTGACGATCTTTATTCTTGTTGTAGCGGACGTGGCGAATAATCTTTGGAAATGTTCGCTTCCAAACGTATCCCGGTTTGCCATTCTTTAGCGGAAAATATTTATCGATACTTTGTACGTCTTCAGTTTCTACAATATCATCGTTTTCTTGGGCCATCTGTGTACTTCCTCGTTTTAATGAAAAATCATACCAAGCTGAAAATTGTGCAAGATTAAGGTTAGATAATGCATCTGGTCGTGAACTATATCGTTGTAAAAGTCCGTCTACAAAGACATCTTCAGAGTCCGGACTGAGATTTTCTAACTGAATATTAGTTTTAATCATTCTGGTTCGTTGATCGGCTGGACCTGTTGGTATAAAAATGCATGCCTCTGTGCATCGGCTCATTGGAATCTGAAGCACGTTGTAAGCAGCCTCTTGAGCAGAGAGTTCACTGTTCATGTGATGAGCCGCACCAAGAGCCTGAAGACGTTGAGCCAAAGACTTGTTTCCGCTTCTGACATCTTCAAGAACCTTACGCAAGAGGTCGCTAGTTCCACGATCACTCTTGTTAATGTAGTCAATGATGTAACAGCAACAAGCATAGGCGTCTAAAATAAACTGAATATCCATGTTAGATTTCTGGAGTCTCAGGATTTTCTCACTATATGGATTTATGTAAGTCTCACATGGCCGCCTCCGAATGATGATTTTAGGCTTTTTCAAGGAGCTTTGAATAGCAGAAATGTAACGATTTCGTGTCATGGATAATTCTTGTAGAAACCCCGCAAATGTCATATCTGCAGAAAGTGGCAGTTCATTCGTATCAAGATAGTCACGACTCGTTTTGTAATCGCGTTGGAAAATCTCAATTTCCTCCTGTTGCTCCTCGAATGGATGGAGAATAATGGTTTCGTCCATTGGGAAAAATGGAATTCCAAACCGGCATTTGACTCCTTTGTGGCTTTTCTTTCTACATGTGTGGGTGTGCCGATGAGTTTGAAAACACAAAAGCTGGTGAATGGGATCATATTCAGGCCAGTCCGTGGAACAAGTTATAATTTCGTCAACAAACCGGCAAACATCTTGAGTAGAAGATGAGTTGGAAGCATCAAAGTTTGGTGCGCCATCAATCCACAAGATCATATTATGAACGTGTGGACTTCCTCGATGTTGGAACTCAATGCGATGATAGGAATGCTTAATGGATCGGTTTCCAAATGGGCCTTGAGAGTTTTTCCAGGTCTTGAAAAGACCAGAAGTGCGATGTTCAAAATATCGAGCGCAAGTCACGGGATCGCGCTGAATAAGTAATTGTTTGTCATTCTTTGACATATTTTGTGCTTCTTCTTCAGAAATTGTAATTTTGTCAAGAATATGCTTGAGAATCACAATCAACTCGTTCCATTTTAGCTCAGCGGCACTAATTGTGATGAAGAGATGAGGCAAATTGAACTGACTGACCATCCTTCGGACTTTAAGGCCTTCTTGATGCCAGTGATGACATGAGTTTCGTACTCCTTGTAAAACCTTAAAAGCATTATCATCATTAACTAACCCATCCACAAAATTAGAATGACTAACTTGTTCCGCAGTGACTCGGATTAACTCTCCATTGCGTCTTCGTTTACGAAGGCACACCTTGCGATTATCAGAAATTCTCTGAATTTCGAGCGATTTGGCCAAAAACAGTAAGAAATCGACATGTTCAACGGCACGGCGATCACTGTTACGCGCCATTGATTTGACAAATTCGGAGCGGCTTAGTAATTTACTACTATCGGATGGCTTCATTCGGTGCCCAGCAAATATTTGAGGAAACGTAAGAAAATACGAGTCTGGATCATATAGAACAGAGATTGGTTGGTTTCCTTCCGCTGGAGCCATCCGGATTCCCTCATCACTAGTAATTAAAGTCTCTCCTCTGCCAGGATTTACGTCATCGACTTCCTCTTCCTCTTGAACATCCATCGCAATTTCTTCTGGGTTTTCGTGTAATGCCACATCAATTTGATGCTGACATATCTCGGTCCAATTGCTTGAAAGAGTGATTCCGTATTCACGGTAAAGCGGAGATCGGGTAAGAATTTTAGCGGCATCCATCACGCAAGCCGGACGAATGTTACCAGCTGTATAATTTCTCGGAACTTCAATTTGACGGGCGAGTCGGATGTGTAAAACATCGTCCTGATTCGGGAGTCTCGGAAGGGATTGAATGGTATTGTCTATGGAGACTGGGACGTTAATAATTCGTCCTTTTGTTCTCATCTGTCCATGCATTCCATATATAGCCCAAATGGACTGAAACACATGTCGAGCTGAGACCAAACGGGCTTCCAAACGTGTCAGATTCTTTACACATTGTGGAACATAGGGAAACTGCAGATCGTTGGAGAGACAGAGACGTGGAATCCGGTTTTGTTGGATAGATCTGTGACAAGTTGAGCAAAATTCAGCGAGGTCTGAAGTGGGTGGGACTATAATTACTGAGTCAATGAAGGATTGCTGCTTTCCAGCTAAAAGGAGTTCGGTCATGCTGTGAGTTTTAATGGAGTAGTGAAAAAAGAGTCCCCCACATGAATGACATACGTGAGTGCAGCCTTTGCGAATTTCAGCTTCAAATCGATTTATTTCATCTTGCCATGAGCCTTGCTCACGAATTCTACGGAGATTATGTTCGTGGATGCGCACGTCTTCATCAAGACGAGCCTGGCGATGGTTTTCGGTGTCGCGAACTTGTTCCTGTAAACGAAACAAAGGATCTTGACGAGCTTGACGATGGCTTTCTGTGTTGTGAACTTGTTCCTGTAAACGAAACGAAGGATCTTGGCGGGCTTGACGATGGCTTTCGGTGTTGTGAACTTGTTCCTGTAAACGAAACGAAGGATCTTGACGGGCTTGACGATGGTTTTCGGTGTCTCGAACTTGTTCCTGTAAACGAAACAAAGGATCTTGACGAGCTTGACGATGGCTTTCGGTGTTGTGTACTTGTTCCTGTAAACGAAACGAAAGATCTTGACGGGCTTGACGATGGTTTTCAGTGTCGCGAACTTGTTCCTGTAAACGAAACGAAGGATCTTGGCGGGCTTGACGATGTTGTGAACTTGTTCCTGTAAACGATACGAAGGATCTTGACGGGCTTGACGATGGTTTTCAGGGTCGCGAACTTGTTCCTGTAAACGAAACGAAGGATCTTGGCGGGCTTGAGGATGGCTTTCGGTGTTGTGAACTTGTTCCTGTAAACGAAACGAAGGATCTTGACGGGCTTGACGATGAATTTCGGTGTCGCGAACTTGTTCCTGTAAACGAAACGAAGGATCTTGACGAGCTTGACGATGGCTTTCGGTGTCGCGAACTTGTTCCTGTAAACGAAACGAAGGATCTTGTCTAATGGTATGTTTCCTAATAGCGTCCTTCTGGCGTCGACGGGCAGCTGCTGCTTTTCGCTCTTCAGGTGTCAACTGTTTTCTAGGCATTACGAAATTGTGTTGTTTTACCTACTTTATAATAAAAACAAAATAGCTGTAGCGAAATTATATCGATCAGCACACTTTTGTCCAAGCGGTCTATGCGGTATGACAGGTGAGCGTATAATGACGATTTCCTCGCAAACCTTGAGGACTATGGCGATTTTTACGGTTGGTAAATGTTTAGGTGCATTATGGGTAATGGCGCGAAAATTGGTTATATAAGTTACTACCTATATAAAGCTAATACCTACTTTTACCTACTTTATAATAAAAACAAAATAGCTGTAGCGAAATTATATGGATTAGCACACTTTTGTCCAAGCGGTATGACAGCTGAGCGTATAATGACGATTTCCTCGCAAATCTTGAGGACTATGACGATTTTTACGGTTGGTAAATGTTTAGGTGCATTATGGGTAATGGCGCGAAAATTGGTTATATTAGTTACTACCTATATAAACCTTATACCTACTTTTACCTACTTTATAATAAAAACAAAATAGCTGTAACGAAATTATATCGATTAGCACACTTTTGTCCAAGCGGTCTATGCGTTATGACAGCTGAGCGTACAATGACGATTTCCTCGCAAATCTTGAGGACTATGACGATTTTTACGGTTGGTAAATGTTTAGGTGCATTAAGGGTAATGGCGCAAAAATTGGTTATATAAGTTACTACCTATATAAACCTTATACGTTGATACTTTGATCCGTTGATATGTTGATCCGTTTTTTTTTGTGGTGTGTTATTTACTTTGTATTATATAAATAAAAGCTTGAAGATTTAATAATTATACCGTTTGTATTATCGACGTGCACCTAGTATATAACTTTTAATCCGTTGATCCGCTGATACGTTGATCCGCTGATACGCTGATACGTTGACACGGTGATACGTTGATAAGTTGATACGTTGATCCGCTGATATATTGATCCGCTGATTTCTTCATCCGCTGATCCCGTGATCTGCTGATCCGATGATACCATGATACGCTAATCCGATGATACGTTGATAAGATTCTATACTTAGATTCTATCGCTTTTACACACACCGAGAAAAAAATTAAGAAGGAATTTGTCTTGCAATAATTTGAAATAATTATTACATTAATTGTAGTCAAATTTACTTCACTTCTTGTAGAATTGATATCAAATTGATGCGAGACGAATTTGCACTACAATTTGAAGCAAAAAATACTTCAAATCAAAACCATTTTTTCTCTGTGCAGAGAAATTATTTCAAATTATTGCAAGACAAATTATTCCTACTTAATTTTTTTTCTCGGTGTATACTTTGTATAGAAGCCTAAATTAGCGGATTATCTGTATTTTTAAGTTGGTGACCATTGCCAACTAAAATACTATATAATAATAATGTAAATTGGAATTAAATTCTTTTTGCGAATATTTTTGACATCGATACGATCAAATTCCTAAACTTGGTGAATTATATGTTTGTAATAAGATCGATAATAATCGCACTTTTGATGAAATATGATCGCAAGTTAATTCGGCAAATTTTACTAAAAGTAACGTAACATCGTTTTAATTCTTTATGTCGGGGTTAATTCGAGTGGTTGGTTGTTTAATTTCTATTTGGTTATATCTCAGTTCAATAATGTTGTTCTGTTATATAGTATATTTGGTTTAGTTGGTACTCCTTAATCTCCTTGATAATCTCCTTAATAATCTCCTTAGTCAGGGCCGGCCTTAGTATCACTAATGTTCTCCTTCTTCTCACATGTTTAACCTCTAACCCCACTTCCCTTCGCCTGATTGGCGAATAAACAGATCTAAGGATCAATAGCTTACCGGATCAACGAATTAAAATGTCGGTGTCGGTTTTTTGCGTAACGCTATTAAAAAACTCAATGGATCAATAGATCAACGGATCAAATAAAGAGATCAACAATATATAGGTAAACCACTCAGTTATATTTCAGCAACCTTCTTCACATATCTACTCATTTTCAGAGTGTTTCCCAACACAATTTGGAGCGCTCTGTATGAATTTCAATTATGCGGACAGACGGACACGGAGCAAGATCGTAAGGCTTGTTCCTATACTTTGTATAGAAACCTAAAATTGAATCATTAGCAACTTAATAGAAAACATTAGCAACTTAATAGGAAAAGGTCGTAAGCATCTTGCGCTATTATTACTTGGTCGTCGTCAAAATTGAGATTGAATAAGCACTTATCTTCTATTGGTATACCCATGCCTGCGCAGCTTCTTCTCCACTGTCCCAAGACATACTCTAGGTAAATATTGAATATTTTTGGTGGTCGCCATATAATGTAATATCACATAATCAGATAATCTGCACCAATTAAATTTTTTGCGGTTGGTAATAATCATTTACTATATAAGTAATAATAATCAAACTTTTAAATTCCATTCGAAACTTTACTTCTCTGTAATGTGCGGTCCATTTCTTGAGGTGGACCAATCCTCTCCTTTCTCTTTTATTTACAACTTAACTTCACTAATCACATCAAGCCAATGCTATGTTTAAAATAAATAAAAAATTATTTTTTCACATAAAAACAAAAATAAAATTTAAAGATCAAACGAACTTACCTAAGTGAAGTTCGATCTTAATTATACGTAACGTTTTCTCCGAAGATGGTTAATTTGTAGTACTTCATTTCTCCGCTATTAAGTCACATTTTTTTAAAGCTAAAATTTTCTGTAATCTCGTGCTCCCTGCAATACCGGTTGGTATATGACGTCACTTCTTTTAAAGCTCTGTGTCGCAAGAGATGATCTGGGTTTATTATTATTATTATTTTTTTTTTTTTTTTTTTTTTTTTTTGGGATGGGTGGGGATCATCTTCGGAGAAAACGTTACGTATAATTAAGATCGAACTTCACTTAGGTAAGTTCGTTTGATCTTTAAATTATACTTCACGTTTTCTCCTTCAGATGGTTAATTTGTAGATGTTTAAAGTAATATTTGCGACACTTGACTGAAATAATATTATATTATAAGGTTTTGTTGAGAACAATTTTAAGTTAACATATAAATTAAAAAACTATATTATTTTTTAATTAAGCTTGTTATTATAATCAATTTTAACAAATTATTAGTCTTAAGTTAAATTGGCGATACTTTCCGCAAATGCATTTTTGTGGCAAAGAGGTCGATCATAAAAATTTGCAAAGGTCTTGGATTGTTCCGTCCAACCTGCAGTATTTCTGATCGTATCTAAACTTATCCCGTTCCTTCTGGCGGTTGAAGTAGATGCATGCCTTGTGCTGTGGGCTGAAAAGATGGAAGTATCTATGCCACTGTTGGCGAGCGTTGTTTTTATCCACCTGCTTATGGACTGAGAGGAAGCTTCGTGAATAGGCTTCTTGTAAGTTAACACAAGTTTCCTATTGTTCTCTGTCCTCAGGCAAGCAGTTCTCTTCAAATAACAGCACAAGGTATTCGCTGGACAGATTTCTGGTTTTTCTTTGAAAAAAGGTAAATATAAGATGGGTTGAAATCTGTTTTTTGCTGATGTTTTAATTTTGTCTGGAATTTTAATTTCAGCTCCATCTAATGATATGATGATATTTTCGACCATAATAAGCGAAAGTGTTTGCACTCTGTGTGCCGTTGTTAACGCTAGTAGAGTAACTAATTTCTTTGTTAATAATTCCATTGATATCTGTTCGTTAGGATAAAGGGTCCCCACAAATTGAAGGACAGTCGTCGGATCCCAAATGTTCTTGTATTTTGGTTGTGAGGGTCTTAAATTAGCCGCCCCTTTTAGGAAACGTTTAATTCTAAAGTCACTTGCTAATTTTGGAGACAATATTAGAGACAATGCCGATCTATGACAGTTTAATGTTCCATAGGAAGCTCCATTGTTGAATTCTTCCTCTAAAAACTTCAACACTGTTAAGGGTGAATATTTCAAGGGGTCTTTTGCTTTTGATGAGCAGTATTTCCACCATTTCTTTAAGCCCACATCATATTGCCTTAAGGTTGTTGAAGTTATTGATGCCATTATAATTTTTGTTGTTGAGTCGTCCACTCCTCTTTTTTTATAAGATTTCCGGATAAGACTCCTGCCACCAGAGTAAGTTGTGGCCATAGTGGGTGTGGGTTCCTATCATAGGAAAGTAATGAATTAATATCTGGGGGAAATATTAACAACTTAGATCGTAGTAATTTTTTAAATAATGGGTACCACACTTGAGTGGTCCAATTTGGTACGACAACAATACCTTCTGCTTTATCTGTTACAATTTTTTGTAACATTCGTAAAATTAAACTGAATGGTGGGAAAGCATAGAAAAAATTTTTTTGACCAGGTTAGGGTAAACGCGTCAACTGCAATTGCATCAGGATCTTTTTTCCAGGATACAAATTTTTTGCATTTTGTGTTTTGGCGAGTTGCAAAAAAGTCTATGTTTGGTTCTCCAAAGGATCTTAGTATCTTTTGGAAAAAACATGGATTTAAAGCCCATTCTGATTCAGGAGATGTTTTTCTTGATTCTGCATCTGCTTCGGTGTTATCCGAAGATCTTATATATGACGCGAAAATCCATATATTTCTCCTTTCACACCATTGCCATATTTCCCTTGCCAAATTATTTAGATTAGTGTATTTTACCCCTCCCATTCTATTTATGTAGGATATAGCTGTGGTATTGTCTATTCTTAACAGAATGTTGCAGTTTTGCCATTTTGTACCGAAACATTTTAATCCAAAAAAGGCTGCTTTTAATTCTAAAAAATTTATGTGTAGTTCCCTTTCCATGTCTGTCCATTTTCCCGAAATTTTTTCATTATTACAGACTATTCCCCAACCTGTTGAACTAGCGTCAGAGTATATAATATGGTCTTTGCACTCTTTTTGTAAACTATCCTTTGACTGTGATATGTTTTTTAACCACCAAGATATATCTTCTTGAAGATAACTAGGGACTAACATAATTTTATTATAATTTCCCTGATTCTTTTTTAGTGCCTTGTATTTTGCTCTTTCGAACCTCTTAAGATATACCCATCCATATCTAATAGCAATGCAAGCAGAGACTAGAGTTCCTAAAACTTGAGCAAAATATCTAATTCTACATTTATGTAAAAGGGTAAGTTTTTTAAGCATATTCAGTATCTTTTCCCTTTTTCCTATCGGGAGTGATATTGTCATTAATTTTGAATCAATTTGAAAACCTAGAAATCTACAATTATGCGATGGCTTGATGTTGCTTTTTTCCATATTAATTATAAAACCTAATTTATTTAGCAGAGATGTTGTTTGTTGTAAATTATTTAAACATTTTAAAAAGGTATCTCCCAGAATTAACCAGTCATCTAAATATAATACAGAAATATGCCCTCTTGATCTTAAAAAGGATAAGACCGGTTTCATTATTTTTGTAAAAATTAATGGGGCCGTGCTTAAGCCAAAAGGTAGTGCTGTAAATTTATATAATTTACTGTTAAAATAAAATCGAAGGTATTTTCTCGAATTTTTATGGATTTTTACCATCAAGTAAGCCTCCTTCATATCTAATGTTGCCATAAAATTGTTTTTAGAAATTATTCTACGTACTGTACTTATATTTTCCATTTTAAAGTGATTAGTACTAATAAAGTTATTTAACTTTTTTAAATTTAATATTAATCGAAATTTTCCATTAGGTTTTGGAACCAAAAATATTTTTGATATAAATTGATTTTTACAAGGAGCGCATTCTGAAATTGCTTCTATGTCGAGTAAATGTTTTATTTCCTTATCGATATTGAATTTTTCACTTATAGACCATGTTGGTTCTTCAGGGACGATTCTTTGATAAACCTTTTCTATGAAAGGAATACGGTAACCTTTTATCAAAGACAGGACTACTGGGTCATGGGTTATGCTGTACCAGTTTTTAAATTGGTCAGTTAGACCGCCAGCCTTAAAACTAACCTGATTTAACGATAAGTTCTCCTGTAATTCTTGTATTGTCTTCTTGCAGGTGTCGATGTCGGTTCGAATTGGTGTTCCTGACGTCGATGGGGTTTCAGGGGTTTGTATTGTTGTTGTTGTCCGCCCCCCCCTGGGAGTGTTGAATCGTTTGAGCGGACTGCGTAAGTTTAAATGTCCCCTTGTTAATGAGGTTTTTAAAGGTGTCTTCTTTATTTTTAACTCCTGCCCAGATCGTTCCATTGCCTTAGCAGATTTAATATTTTCTCCTAAATTTTCACCAAAGAGAAAAGTATCAAGATCCGCTTCTACCATGACATCCTTTAAATCCTTATTAAAATTGTGTAGTAGTAGGTTTCTTCGTACCATCGATTGTTGTTGGTGTAGATCCGTGAGAAGACGGCTGGCATCACTGATCAACCCGATGAGTTGGTGTCTTTTCTCATCGTCAAGATTTTCTTTTCCTAATAAGATTGTTAAAGCTTGTCCAAGAGCCGACAAGCTAGCCCCTAACTGAGTTTGTGATGCTTGTAGTTTTTCATCTCTTTTTAAAGAAACTTCAGTAGAAGCTACTTTGGCCTCTGGGTTGATTGCTGGTGGTTTCAGTTTTTGACAGTTGTTCTGGGGAGGGTATCGCTCTGCTATGGTAGATTTTACCTCGACTTCAAGGCCCTTTGTTAGAATTTTATTCCATACTTTTGCCACTTCTTGGTGGATATTGTTTTGTGTGGTTTTGTTTTGTGGTGAAGTTTGCCCTAACAGATTGCGGATTTCTTCACTTAAATCCATGTTTTCCGCCTGGTTAATTGGATTAGTGTGTTGGTTTTCAACTACAATAAAATGTTTTATTAATTTTTGTATATAAGAATAATTCATTATATAAAAAAAAATTTGTATATGATACAAAGGTTCATTGTCCCTGTATAATATATCTGTTTTATTTTTTAACAAAACTGAATTTTTTAGTTTATAAATTCCAATAATATGTAATACAATGGTTCATTGCCCCTGTAGTAATTTTTGTAGGTACATTGACCTATGCATATTATATAATTACAAGAGTTCATAGACTCTGTAATAATTTTTAGTAGGTACATTGACCTATTATGCATTATATAATTACAAGAGTTCATTGACTCTGTAATAATTTTTAGTAGGTACATTGACCCATATGCATTATATAATTACCAGAGTTCATTGACTCTGTAATAATTTTTAGTAGGTACATTGACCCATATGCATTATGTAATTACAAGAGTTCATTGACTCTTATAATTTTTAGTAGGTACATTGACCTATATGCATTATGTAATTACAAGAGTTCATTGACTCTGTAATAATTTTTAGTAGGTAAGGTACATTGACCTATAGGCATTATATAATTGCATACTTTTAGTTAGAAAGTTTTTCACTTACTATCGTAATCGCTTTCTTCGGTGGAAGAATGAATTACTTTTAACCTCTTCGATTTGTTCCGCTTGTTTGGCCCTGATTGATTTCGTAATTTTTTTCTTAATTTAAGAAATCTTTCTTTCCAATATATGTCTTCTTCGTCACTAGAAGATGAGTCTGATGAATATTTTCGTTTCTCCATTGCACGATATATATTTTTTAACTTAAATAAGAACACAAAGAAAAAACACGTGTAACTTAATTTGCACAAAAATAAAAAGTGACGTCATATACCAACCGGTATTGCAGGGAGCACGAGATTACAGAAAATTTTAGCTTTAAAAAAATGTGACTTAATAGCGGAGAAATGAAGTACTACAAATTAACCATCTGAAGGAGAAAACGTGAAGTATAATAGCATTTTAAGTTCCAATATAAATCCCAGAACATTTCATTTCTTAAATCACAAAAAAAATTTTTTACAGAACGTGGCTAGAAAGTCGATTTTAAATTTAAAACATATTTTATTTAATTATATATACATAGGTACACGATGTGTTTACAATCACAATTTCGAATGTTCTGATTAGATTTGAATTATGCGGACAGACAGACGGACAGACGCGGACCCAGATCATAAGGGTTCTTGCTATACTTTGTATAGAAGCCTAACAAGTAGTTTATATAGGGAGACCTCTTTGAAAATATCTTTAACTTAGTAAATTTCTTTCGAACATTTGCGTATTTATAAATTGCATTAGCGAATCGAAACAACGGATTAACAGAATATAACAATGTATCAGTTGATCAACGTTATGGTTGGCTCTGAAACATGCGGACGGACACGAAGCCAGACCATAAGGCTTCCCAAGTAACATTTTACCGTCATAAATGTACATATACCTTACAGAAATTTCCGTAACGGTAAAGCATTGATTTGCCCCTTTTGCAGTTACTATATTGATGTATCATTTATATACATATACGGTACAGGTATTTTCGCAACGGTTTAGCATTGATTTGCCCCTTTTGCAGTTACTGTATTGATGTATCATTTATGTACATATACATTACAGGTATTTTTGCAACGGTTCAGCATTGATTTGCCCCTTGTGCAGGTACTGTATTAGTGCATCGTTTTTATACCGATTATGTGTTGATTTTTTATGAACGAGATATTTATTTAATTGAAAAAATAATTTTTATAAAAGATAAAATTTTTGATTTTCAAATCTTTCCGTAATTATTTACATTTATTCAGATTCTAGATATGTTTTACATTACAGACGATCATTTAGTTTTATTCATATTCGATACATTAATATTTTAATCATAATTTACTGCTAAATTGTTTCCCTGTATGTATTTTTGTTTGTCTGCGCCAGAATCTGAAAATTGACACTATAAATTAATGTGATAATTTTTACTTACTTTTTTTCCCGAGGCCAGGTTTTGAACCCATGCTATACTGTACCAATACGTCTGAAAACCAACCGCTTAGCCAACTCGACTACCTGGGTATACGGTGTAAACTATGATATTTGTTATTAGATGGTCAATTTTATTTTCAATTCATAGATTAAAAATATTACCGAATTTTGAATTATAATAAATCAAATATTTTGCTTTGGTACTTTAAAATTTATTACATTATGAATTATTTTAAATAAAAGTTGTTATTTTGCACGTGTTTTGAAGAAAAATGCTACGACGCCACTTTAATTAGAATCGACAGCGGTGGTGGGATTAAATTTATTTAATTTAAATTTCTTAAATTTTAATTTCCTAACTACTAATTTCCAGAATTATTATTTCAAATTTGGAGATTTTCGAAGATTTTTGATTGTTATTATTTGCGCCGTAGTGATAAGACAAAAAAATATTCTAGAATGTAAGAAGTCTCGATGGCGTAATGGTAAATAGGCACGATGGTACCTTTGGCAATCCGTTGTACAGTGGTTCAACTCCCAAGCCGGCAAAGTTATTTTAAAAATAAATTTCCTAATTAATTAATCTTTTAATATTTTTATTAATATATATTATAAACACAATTATTTATCGGTCTTAAAACTTTAAAAGGGCCTTTAGTTATTTAGCTAGTAGAAAACATAAAATATTTAAAATACACGTTTTACATTAGCTAGTTAACTAAAGGGCTTTTTATATAATATACGTTGATAATACCGAGCGTAAGAGGTTTAAAATTTCCGCCCACAATTTAGAAATTTGACCGCCCTTCTTACTCCAATAAAATCTCATATAATAATTTATTATTGTAATATAAAATGCTTATAATAATTTGTAACCAATCAGAAACAAGAGTTTTTCTAACGGCGAAATTTTTTTTCGTTCTGATTGGTCTCAGAGATTAGTCTAACTGTTTTAAAAACGGAATTAAAATTCATTGATATTTAAATTATTTATTTTTATAATACATAATGTTACATATTTTTTACATTTCAATATTAATAAAAATTATAAAAAACGCGTCTCGAAATTTAATTTAATAAAAAGGGACTTTGGAGAATAAGACGGATTTTTACTTATAAAATTATTATATTATATATATTTCATAATATTTTATTATGTACTTAATAAAGCAGTCATGGACAAATATTATGTTAAACAATATCAAAACCGCGAAATAAATATCATGAAGTTTAACTAATAAATTCTTTACATATTATATACCGGAATTGTAAGCGACTAAAACTTTACTATTTAAACTGCACTTTCCGGTATCAAACCGGTGATGAAAATATCGTATCATCCATCTTATAAAATACCTGTATATGTTAGACATTGCTTTTATAGTAACAAAACGAAACTATTAAAACATTACCTAAACGGTACCGTATGTTCAACTATATTTTAGTTAATCAAATTTCAGTGCCGATCCGATACAGCAATTGCCTTCAGAATAACGGTGCGAAAATATGTACATTGAAACTATACCTAAACAGTACAGTATAAATATGAACTAAAATGTATGTGCCGCATAGGCACCATTTTGGTACTTAATTTTCAGGTAATAATTGTAATATAAAATGCGTATAATAATTTGTAACCAATGAGAAACAAGAGTTTTGCTAACGGTGAAATTTTTCTTCGTTCTGATTGGTTAAAACTGTTTTAAAACGTAATTAAAATTCATTGATCTTTAAATTATTTATTTTTATAATAAATATTTTAATGTTCCGTATTTCTCACATTTTAATTTAATAAAAATTATTATATTATATAATATATTTCATAATATTTTATTATGTAGGTACTTATTAAACCTGTCATGGACAAATATTATTATGTTAAACAATATCAAAACCGTGAGGTAAAAATCATAAAATTTAACTAATAAAGCATCTTTACATATTATATACCGGAATTGTAGCAACTAAAACATTACTATTTAAACTGGACTTTCAGGTATCAAACCGGTGATGAAAATATCGTACCATCCATCTTATAAAATACCTGTACATGTTAGATATTGCTTTTATAGTAACAAAACGAAACGATTAAAACATTACCTAAACGGTACCGTATGTTCAAATATATTTTAGCTAATAAAATTTCAGTGCCGATCCGATACAGCAATTGCCTTCAGAATAACGGTGCGAAAATATGTACATTGAAACTATACCTAAACAGTACAGTGTAAATATGAACTAAAATTTATGTGCCCCTTAGGTACCATTTTGGTACTTAATTTTTAGGTATGAAAATATATGTACATATTCGTTATACTTCAATGGTATACCGGTATAAAACCGACGTTGATGTTACTTGGGTTCTTTCTATACTTTGTATAGAAGCCTAAAAGTAGCGCACTGGCTACCCAGTTCTTAGACCTCTATACACACAGAGTATCTCCAACACGATTTGAAACGCTCTGTATGATTTTGAATTATGCGGACAGACAGACGGACAGACGGACGGACAGACACGGAGCCAGATCATAAGGCTTCTTGCTATACTTTGTATAGAAGCCTAAAACATATTTACTAAACTTAATTGACAAAATACATATTATTCATTATTAAAAATTTTCCCCTAACCCCAGAATTTACATGGTGACACAACCTCGTTTAACGCTTTTTCCTATAACGCTCTACTTTGCCGGAACGTATCCCCCGCGTTAAACGGGATATTACTGTATTTTTAATTTCTTTTTATTACCCATTGGCATTATTCTGATTTTTTAAATTCTTGAGAAAAATATCAAATTAAAACTTACCGACTTTTATTTCAATATCACACTTTACAATAAAACAAATCACGCTGGAAGTGGTTGGTATATAACTTTTGTTTGGGGTTTACCCAATTTATTTTATTTAAAAACACTTAAACTTTTTATTTCATTTATTATTAATACTTGTTACAAATTGGTTTTTATTATTGAATTCTAACACTAAACTACATGTTACTTAAACGGAGGTTCTTAATCTACTGCTTAACTTCTACTGACAATTCCTTTTCTAGTTGAACTTTACGTACGTCAAAGAATTTGCAAATGTTGCATTTCACACGGAAATGCAAGTTCGTTAGCACTTGACAAAGGAAGTATTTTTTATCTAATGTCAAACACTTCATAGAATATAACTTATATACCTTATTTTGCCACCACAATAATACCAACAAAAAAAATTTTACATAAAAATTTTAAAAAATAAATTTTTTTTTTTATTGAAAATATTTTTCTTACTTTTAATAAATTAAGTTATAAAGTCTGTTGCATATTTTTCCAGACATATATTCAAAATTCCCTGATAATTCGAGATTTTTCCCGTTTTCCCGGACTCAAAATAATTACCTGACTTTTTCAGATTTTCCAGGTCGCTGGGTACCCTGTTATGTCAATTGATGATATGATAACTAATCAAAGATACTAGTTTATACAGGGTGTTAGGTAAACATGCGGCAAAAATTCAAGGAGTTATTCCTCGGCATATTCTAAGAATATTTTGTCCTATGATGATTTCTGAAAAACCCCTTTGTTTCGAAGATACAGGGTGACAAAATTTGCGACAACAATAAGGAATTTTCATAACAACCATGTGTGGGCAGATGAAAATCCGCATGAGATATGTGAAGATCGATTTCAACATCAGTTCTCCTTGAATGTTTGGGTAGGAATTGTGGATGACCATCTAATTGGACCGGTATTTCTACCAGCAAGACTTACTGGCGAGATGTATCGTAACTTTTTGGAAGAAGCACTGCCCGAGTTTCTGCAGGATGTACCATTGGCGACAAGAATTGCAATGTGGTTTATGCACGATGGTGCACCACCACATTTCAGTTTGGTTGCTCGTGATTTTTTAACAGCAACATACGGACATCGCTGAATTGGTCGAGGTGAGCCACACGCATGGCCTGCTCGATCCCCAGACTTAAACCCCCTGGATTATTTCTTATGGGGGTCTCTGAAGTCATTAGTTTACGCTACTCCAGTGGAGAATTTGGACGAATTGCGAAATCGGATAATTGCTGGGTGTAACTCAATTAGAAACAACCCTGGTGTGTTTGAAAGAGTTCGGCACTCAATGACGAGAAGATTGAATGCTTGTATCCAGACTGGAGGAAGTCATTTCGAACATTTATTGTAGATTGAGCAAATTTACACGTACTTTTTGATAATAAAATGTTGTTACTGTCGCAAATTTTGTTCACCCTGTATCTTCGAAACAAAGGGTTTTTTTAGAAATCATCATAGGACAAAATATTCTTATAATAGGCCAAGGAATAACCCCTTGAATTTTTGCCGCATGTTTACCTAACACCTTGTATATCTCTTTGGAAAATAATGAATATTATACCTATAGGCCAGCCGACAACGCATTCAAAAAGGGCTATTGGGTCATTCCATCTCAAATCAACTGAAGAATTTAACTGACCCAAATTTGACGAAAATTGGTACACACCATCTTAGTAAGAAATAAATAGGCTTCTATACAAAGTATAACAACAAGCCTTATGATCTAGTTCCGTGTCTGTCCGTCCGTCTGTCTGTCCGTCCGTCTGTCCGCATAATTCAAAATCATACAGAGCGTTTCAAATCGTGTTGGAAATACTCTGTGTGTATAGAGGTCTAAGAACTGGGTAGCCAGTGCGCTACTTTTAGGCTTCTATACAAAGTATTACAAGAAGCCTTATTTATTATTTACATAATTTTTCACCGATATAGGAAATTTAAATACGTTGATACGTTGATCTGTTTTTTCAATGCAGACCAAATATAAGTTATATTTTATTTACATAATTTTTCACCTATATAGGAAATTTAAATACGTTGATCCGTTGATACGTTGATCCGATGATACGTTGATCCGATGATACGTTGATACGATGATACGTTCATCCGATGATACGTTGATCCGATGATACGTTGATCCGATGATACTTTGATCCGATGATACGTTAATACGTTGATCCAATGATTCGATGATAAGTTGATACGATGATACGTTGATCATGTTATACAAAGTATAACAAGAAGCCTTATGATCTGGCTCCGTGTCCGTCTGTCCGTCCGCATAATTCAAAATCATACAGAGCGTTTCAAATCGTGTTGGAAATACTCTGTGTGTATAGAGGTCTAAGAACTGGGTAGCCAGTGCGCTACTTTTAGGCTTCTATACAAGGTATAGAAAGAAGCCTTCCCAGTTAGCAATTTAAGGTTTCTATAAGATTATAACAACCTTATCTTAACAAGTGGAAAAGGTTGTCACAAGGTAGTCGTGAAAAGGCATACAAGCTTAGAGAAAGCTTGTAAAAAGGGCCTAGTTGACGGTCATAATCTTAAACAATGCTTATAACAACCTCAAAACAATTGTCCAACAATGTTGTCAAAAGATTATAACAACCTTGAGTTAACAAGTCGAAAAGGTTGTCACATCGTTGTCGTTAAAAGGCATACAAGCTTAGAGAAAGCTTGTAAAAAGGGTCTAGTTGACGGTCATAATCTTAAACAATGCTTATAACAACCTTAAAACAATTGTCCGACAATGTTGTCAAAAGATTATAACAACCTTGACTTAACAAGTCGAAAAGGTTGTCACATCGTTGTCGTTAAAAGGCATACAAGCTTAGAGAAAGCTTGTAAAAAGGGTCTAGTTGACGGTCATAATCTTAAACAATGCTTATAACAACCTAAAAACAATTGTCCAACAATGTTGTCAAAAGATTATAACAACCTTGAGTTAACAAGTCGAAAAGGTTGTCACATCGTTGTCGTTAAAAGGCATACAAGCTTAGAGAAAGCTTGTAAAAAGGGTCTAGTTGACGGTCGTAAGCTTTTATAAAGATTAATACAACCTTAAAACAATTATCCAACAATGTTGCTATAACCTTACAATAACCTTGTCGTGACAAGTGGAAAATGTTTGAAATAAAACAAAATTTTGATTAAGTAATTAAACTGTACTAATTTTTTTATTATATAATTATTATTTTCTTCTTATTTAATTTTTTATACAATCTTTAATTTAAATTAATTATAATGGAATATACTATTTTTTATACTTCTCGTCTTCGATGATCGCTCCCTCTCGCAATGTTATATTATAGTATTATGCAGTGGCGGCTCGTGAGGTTGTATAGTGGTGGTGCCAGATTTTTTTTTGATAAGTTTGTAAATTCAAGTTCGGGCCGAAAAAGATTTATTCCGAATCCAAAAGAACTGTATAATAGTGTATACATTATTTTATACATTTCCGGGACTTAATTTGCAATTTATAATTATTTCGTACTGTAATTCCAACATAATCGACATTGTCCCTGTACAATTTTGTTCAGTGCTCTCGTTAATTGAGAGGAAATTAAAAAAAAGAACAAATTCCAGATAAGTATGCAAAAAATATTCTAACCAATCGATTTATTGACGCTGCACCGTTCATGATCAGGTTAATTTGATGAACTTAACAATGAGCATACATAGTTGGCTAAAGAAAAATTATTCTTTCGGTTTTTTTGAATCTTTTGAATTGGTTTACCACCAAGAATGTAACGGAAAATGATAACAAGCTGAAATTCGTTAGATACGTCTGTGGTTTGCTGCTTTAGGTACTTCTTCATGATAAACGTTAAGCATACATGGTAACCAATTCATTCTGTGCTGTATTAGAGGTCTCTTTAAAGACTGACGATTTGATAATAGCTTTTTATGCAACACGAGGTAAAAGTGATACTTTTATAATCAGGCGTGAAAATTGTCCATCGACAATTTTTTTCATCACACCCGTAAATCCACTCATTTTTTAAATAAATACTACGATTGAATTATGTCGTTCTTACTTTAAGCTATTGACAAATATTGTAGTACTTAGGTTTTGAAATAATCAAATCAGGCAAGGGTCTACTCATTTTTTTAATTTCATTCTTTTCTTTCGCCGAACATGTGCAAAAAGATTTGCATAAAAAGTTATTTTTTTATTCTTTATTTAATTACTATTGACGAGTTTATTTACTTCACTATTAATAAATTATTAGAAGAATTCTTTTTTATACCACATAACGCAGTATGAATAATTACACTGCATGAAATCAGATTTATTGTGGAGGTAGGAGGTAGCCACATTACAATCTTAAACGCGGGCTTGGTTCGTAGGTAGAAGGCTATCACAAACCCGTGGTATCTCGCTGCAATTCCAGTTCTATTCGTTCTATTCAGGAGCCGGCATTGAAGTGACTCGCTGTTAATAATTTATCATATTGTAACATGATGTACATTTATGAAATAAAAATTACATATTTTGTATACTTTGTTTACTTTGTTTAAGCTTTAAAATGAGAAAAATATTTAAGATTAAACATTTTTTAAACAAAATTAAATATTTTTTGAAAATTAAAAAAAATAGTTAAGGCCGGTTTGTTATACTAGTGCCATGGCTCCTGGGCTCATTATAACGAGCCGCCACTGGTATTATGTAGACTTCTGATTTAAGGGAATCTGAAATATTATTATTATTATTTATAAATCTATATAATTGAAAGTGTAACCAACTATGCATAATATACTTACTTTTTTTTACCTGGCCGGGGTTCGAACTTAAGGATCCTGTTTTGGAAGCAAACATCTAACGCTCTGTGCCATGGAGACCTATTGGAATTTAAGTAATATGTTTTAAATATATTCTATATATTTATTATAATGCCCAATATAATTATAATATATTATAGAAATCATAAGCGTTACCAGTTTTTAATTTTTCAAAGGAAAAAAATTTATTACCCTCACCCGTTTCGAGGAATATTTGATTAAAATTATTATTAAAGTCTAATTTATTTATTGAATTCATGGTCGAAACCTTTTTACAACGAATACATTAAAGGATAAACCCTTTTTACAAATTATTATACAACATTGTATACACATTAAATCAAAGATTAAATACAACAATTCCAAATATTCATCGCGACCTCTATCCATGACGGAAATCGACTTGAACCATACAACGAGACATCTATCGTCGAAACAATATTCATCTTGTAATAATAGGTACTCACTCGCTAATGTACCAGCATTTCGTCTAAGTATGTAACAATGGAAAACAAACTTGTTTATTATTAAATGGGAGTAGAACCATCTTCCCAGTAATATATGTAAATCATTGCGTGTGTATGTTTACACGCAATGATTTGTCGGTAGGAATATGCCAACTAATTTGATAAAAATTTGAATGAACCAATGAACGATGAGTTATTTCTTAAGTACATAATGTTGTAAAAGTTACAAATCATTGCGTGTGTTTACACGCAATGATTTACATAAGTAAAACACTCGTAAAGTCATTGGCGAGAAGAAGATTCTTTCTTGTTGATATAGGGGGGGGGGGGGGCACATATATGTGCCGGTAAACACAATAATTGTGTACGATTTTCTAAATTTATAATTCAAAGTTCTTTCAGAAAAACTATATTTTATAATTTATAAATCTCCCTAATATTGTTCTAAATAATAATTAAGTTTTTTAACTAATAAGTCAGTTCCCCTCGCGAATTTTTACTCCAAAATAAATTTCAGTTCATATAATTAGTAAAATATTTTTATTAAATGTTTTACATATATAATGTGTTTAGTTATATTTTGTAACTAAACACGTTATTTTAGTTACACAATATAACTAATTTTGAAATAATTGAATCATGCGTAAAAGTTTTGTTTAGTTGTTGAAATCAACATTCAATGTAAAATGTAATAATAAATATTAATTTAAGTATTCATAATTATTTTATTTAGGGCCGCGATTATAAAGGACAAATATTTGTCCTAAAAGTTGTAAGATTCCTCAAAATTTGTTTTACTACAACACGGTTTTGCTAGAAATATAAATTTTTAAACAACAAAACACGTGTTTGCAGGGCCGGGCCGGCCAGCTGCTGATTTATTGAAAATAAAAACAAAGTAAAAAACAAGTTTTTCCATTTAAAAGCTTTAATTGAAAATCAGAGAGAAAATTGAGAATCATTTATTGCCCACGGGCGCCCTACTAAGTTTAATAATAGTTATTTATGTATCTAAACAGCTAACGCGTCTCGGGTTTGAGAAATTTGAATGAACCAATGAACGATGAGTTATTTCTTAAGTACATTCTGTTGTAAAAGTTACAAATCATTGCGTGTGTTTACACGCAATGATTTACATAAGCAAAACACTCGTAAAGTAGAAGATTCTTTCTTGTTGATATAGGGGGGGGGGCACATATATTTGCCGGTAAACACAATAATTGTGTACGATTTTCTAAATTTCCTCATGATAGAATAACTATAATCTACAGGTATGGTTGCGATCCCCCTGAGTGAGGCCGAAGGCCCAACAACTATCTCCCTAAAGCATTATATTTATTATATGCCTTTATTTTCGCCCCCCCCCCCCTATATCAACAAGAAAGAATCTTCTTCTCGCCAATGACTTTACGAATGTTTTACTTATGTAAATCATTGCGTGTGTTGTCAACGTCAACAAAATTAGTAATTTTGATGCAAAAAAAATCGTTGTACAGTATTGTTTGAAATGTAATAAATTGTACAGGGATTGGTAAAATAAAAAAGTGAAAAAAAGCGAAAAAAATGCTGTTCCAATTTTCATCGTAACTTGTAATAAAACTCGCGGAGGGCTGTACTCGGTGACAACGGTGAATCGAATGACATTTTTCTTAATTTTCGTGTGTTTTCAATGATTTTTTGTCTTCTTACTTCTTACTAAGCCAAGAATTACAAAAAAGAAGCCAAAAATATTTTTTTTTCGTAAATTTAAAAAATGTATCGCAAAAATATCGGAAATTATGGCAAAAAATGAGTAATTTTGATGCAAAAAAAAAATCGTTCTACAGTAACGTTTGGAATGTAATTCTACAGTTTTTGTGAAATAAAAAATGGAAAAAATCGAAAAAAATGTTTTTCAAACACGTGGGTTCGATATCATATAAAACACGTCAACAAAATTAGTAATCTTGATGCAAAAAAAAATCGTTGTACAGTATTGTTTGAAATGTAATTGTACAGGTATTCGTAAAATAAAAAAGTGAAAAAAAGAGGAAAAAAATGTTGTCGGAATTTTCATCGCAACGTGTTATAATTGCCTGAAAACATCGCTCGTGGGTACTTGTTTGCATTTCAAAGTGTAACGCATGTTGCTCGGAGCATAAATACGTAAAAAAAGACCTTATTCAACGTTTGTTGCAAGGTTTATAAGTAAACTTTGTCTTAGCCTCCGACACCGACAAACTTCTCTTTCGCTTTAAATGTTAATCTTGTCATTGGCTTGATAATTAAGTCACCAACAAGTCTTGATTTCGCTTAACATGCAAAGCTTTTCGCTTCAAACCTTATTCAACGCTTGTTGCAAGATTTATAAGTAAAGCTTGTATTAGACTTGTCATATCAAGTCACCGACAAACCTCTCTTTCGCTTTAAATGTTAATCTTGTCATTGGCTTGAAAATTAAGCCACCTACAAGCCTTGATTTCGCTTTACATGCAAAGCTTTTCGCTTAAAACCTTATTCAACGCTTGTTGCAAGGTTTATAAGTAAAGCTTGGATTAGACTTGTCATATCAAGACACCGACAAACCTCTCTTTCGCTTTAAATGTTAATCTTGTCATTGGCTTGATAATTAAGTCACCAACAAGTCTTGATGTCGCTTAACATGCAAAGCTTTTCGCTTAAAACCTTATTCAACGCTTGTTGCAAGGTTTATAAGTAAAGCTTGGATTAGACTTGTCATGTCAAGACACCGACAAACCTATCTTTTGCTTTAAATGTTAATCTTGTCACTGGCTTGAAAATTAAGCCACCAACAAGCCTTCATTTCGCTTTACTTGACAAGCTTTTCTCTTAAAACCTTATTCAAAGCTTGTTGCAAGGTTTATAAGTAAAGCTTGTATTAGACTTGTCATATCAAGACACCGACAAACCTCTCTTTCGCTTTAAATGTAAATCTTGTCATTGGCTTGAAAATTAAGCCACCAAAAAGCCTTCATTTCGCTTTACTTGACAAGCTTTTCTCTTAAAACCTTATTCAAAACTTGTTGCAAGGTTTATAAGTAAAGCTTGTATTAGACTTGTCATATCAAGACACCGACAAACCTCTCTTTCGCTTTAAATGTTAATCTTGTCATTGGCTTGAAAATTAAGCCACCAACAAGCCTTCATTTCGCTTTACTTGACAAGCTTTTCTCTTAAAACCTTATTCAAAGCTTGTTGCAAGGTTTATAAGTAAAGCTTGTCACTAAAAGCCTTTGCTCAAGCTGATTGCAAGGTTTACACCGTAAAGCTTGTCGTAGTAAGCCAAAAATAAGCAATCGACAAGCTTGTCACAACCTTACGTATTATTAATTGCTATCTGGGTTATGGTCTGGCTTCGTGTCCGTCCGCATGTTTCAGAGCCAATCATAACGTTGATCAGCTGATACGTTGTTATATTTTAAATACTTCGTCTATATAGCATTGCGTTAATCTGTTAATCCGTTGCTTCGATTCGCTAATGCAATTTATAAATACGCAAATGTTCGAAAGAAATTTACTAAGTTAAAGATATTTTCGAAGAGGTCACCCTATATAAACTACATGTTTTACTTTGATGTGAAAAAATAATTTTTTATTGATGTGGTTAGTGAAGTTAAGTTATAAATAAAAGAGAAAGGTCCACCTCAAAAAAAGGACCATACATTACAGAGAAGTAAAATTTCTAATAGAATGGAAAAGTTTGATTGTTATTACTTATATAGTAAATGATAATTACCAATCGCAAAAAATTTAATTGGTGCATATTATCTGATTATGTGATGTTACATTATATGGCGATCAAAAATAACCAGATAATAACAACTTTTTTAAGTTTGTAACTCTCGGTTCCGAATTATCGGATTATAATAACAACAAATTTTCACACCAGAAAAGTAGTTGTATGTATAGAAGCCTAGGAACCGCTGCTGAAGCACGTTCCAACTTGTTATTATATAGCTTTCATTTTATTCCAAAATCAAGGCAAACTCAAATTTGGTAGATACGTATGTGAATTTGAGATTTTTATCCCTTTCAATTTCGGTCAATAAGATCATTAATTTTCCCTAAAATTGAAAATAAGCGCGTAATAACTAGGCAAACAACCAAGTTGTAGACACTAAAATTCCCAATTGGGGGAGAAGCCCAGATGGGATTTTTGGGGGTTCGTTTTTGGACACATATCTACTAAATATCATGTTTGCTCAGATCTTTTCTAAGCTGAAAATATTTTGTGCCTGGTCTACTATCCTGTAAAATACTTTTACCGGAAATTGTCATCGAAACAACACTTCCCTGCGTATTTACGCGCAGGGAAATTGAATCTTACTGACTAGTCCGGTAATATTTAGTAACGCAGGTAACAATGACAATTTTCGGAATAACTATTGTTTGTAACTATGTAGTCAACAAATTGACAAACTTGATTTTAGCTCATTTTAAAAATGTTGTTCAATTAGTGTTTTAAAATTTCGATTTTTTACGATTTTCGGTAAAATTTAATACAAAATACGTCAGGAAAATGTCTCACTTTACTCGGAGCTCTCAAATACTCGGCACGAAGTGCCTCGTATTTCAACATTGCTCCTCGTCAGTAATACATCATTTTCCTGACTTTCATGTAAATAACTATTAACTTAATTTTTTTGAAATTTTTGTTAATAAAATTTTGTCTTAAAAGTAATAATTTTGTAACTATTATTTTACCAAACTGATAAAGGTAAAAATGATTATTTATAAGTATCAACTAAATTATTATAATTTTTAAATTTTATGACTGAATTTTAACCCTGCACAGTTGAAGTTAACGCGTGTTGCTCGGGGTTGTCGAAAATTGTGTCGAAAATACAATTCAATTAATGGTTATAGAGCTCTATCGATTACATTATTTTTCGCAAAAATTCAAAGTAAAATAGAAACACATGTCTCTAACCCCCTCCTTCCCCCTCCTTCACCCCACAGATTTCGTGAATAACTTTGCGGTGGTTGAGGTTCAAAGAAAAGGATTGGAAGATCATTGATGAGGCTCATACGACGTTCTAAGGTTTGATACAAATTTCACCCAAAAATTCGGGATTACATCTACATTCTCCCCCCCCCCCCCCGATGTTTGCTATGAACTCTGCGACCTTTGAAGTTCAAACGACAAAAATTGAAGCTCATTGAGGCCCAAGCGATGCTCCAACGATTGTCATCAATTCTATTTAAAAAATCAATAGGGAGGGGGGCATTGACATGCATCTTTTGACTTGTTATCACTTTATCTAGATATCAAACAGTTTCATTAAAGTAAGTTTATGCCATTATAGGAATTATTATTAATGGAATGGAATAACTTTACAAATTGGAAATCTCGTTAATCCAATTTGCGCGTCAACATGTTTTTACTAATAAATATCTCAAAAACTATATGGGGTGCAAAACGAAAATAAAAGTAATACGCGCAAAATAAGTACAAACGATTGAGATTATTTTGAATCCGAAGTTAAAAATTTCCCTAGCCCCCTATAAACGTTTTTGAAATATCTCTAAATCGAAAGAGATTTAAATGAAAATAAAAGAGGTATAAACAGGTGCAAACGAGGCACGAACGATTGAAATTATTTTGGATTCAAAATTCAAAACAAGGTTGGCATTTCGCCAGCCCCCAACCAAATTTTGAAACATCTCAAATAAGAAAAAGGTACAAACGAAACTAAAAGATGTACAAACGATTTCGCCTATTTTGGATCCGAAATTCGAAATAATTTTGATTTATTATTAACTGGTTAATTTTTAAAGTTAAAAAAATCACGTATTTTAATTTTTTAAGCTTAATTCATGGCGCATGTGCCAATTTCTTTGATTCTAACTATATTAAAATAATTAAATTTTAAATATATAGTACAAGTAATGCATAGATTTTTGAACCAAAATCAAAAATTTTAATAAAATTCAGAACAGTAAAATATTATTAATAAGAAATGTAATGAGTGGTTAAAAATTAAATTAAAATGTTTCGGTATCATCAGGCGGATTAGTGAAAGAATGAATGATAATTAAAAATAAAAGCAGAAAACAATTTTTTTAATAAAAATCAAATATTCATTGAAAGAAATGGAAAATTTAAAGTGGAAATCTAAAATAAAGGTTTTAATAAATTTTTCAGGCCGCTTTTTTTAATTTGATTATCTGATTAACTCCACCTATTCCACCACCATAACCTCCTCCTAATCCATTTCCAACTCCACCTATTCCACCACCATAACCTCCTCCAAATCCAGCTCCAACTCCACCTATTCCACCACCATAACCTCCTCCAAATCCAGTTCCAACTCCACCTATTCCACCACCATAACCTCCTCCAAATCCAGTTCCAGCTCCACCTTCTGGTCCACCACCATAACCTTCTCCAAATCCAGCTCCAACTCCACCTTCTGGTCCACCACCATAACCTCCTCCAAATCCAGTTCCAACTCCACCTTCTGGTCCACCACCATAACCTCCTCCAAATCCAGTTCCAACTCCACCTTCTGGTCCACCACCATAACCTCCTCCAAATCCAGTTCCAACTCCACCTATTCCACCACCATAACCTCCTCCAAATCCAGCTCCAACTCCACCTATTCCACCACCATAACCTCCTCCAAATCCAGTTCCAACTCCACCTATTCCACCACCATAACCTCCTCCAAATCCAGTTCCAGCTCCACCTTCTGGTCCACCACCATAACCTCCTCCAAATCCAGTTCCAACTCCACCTTCTGGTCCACCACCACAACCTCCTCCAAATCCAGTTCCAACTCCACCTTCTGGTCCACCACCATAACCTCCTCCAAATCCAGTTCCAATTCCACCTTCTGGTCCACCACCATAACCTCCTCCAAATCCAGTTCCAACTCCACCTATTCCACCACCAAAACCTCCTCCAAATCCAGCTCCAATTCCACCTATTCCACCACCATAACCTCCTCCAAATCCAGTTCCAACTCCACCTTCTGGTCCACCACCATAACCTCCTCCAAATCCAGTTCCAACTCCACCTATTCCACCACCATAACCTCCTCCAAATCCAGTTGCAACTCCACCTTCTTGTCCACCACCATAACCTACTCCAAATCCAGTTCCAGCTCCACCTTCTGGTCCACCACCATAACCTCCTCCAAATCCAGCTCCAACTCCACCTTCTGGTCCACCACCATAACCTCCTCCAAATCCAGTTCCAACTCCACCTATTCCACCACCATAACCTCCTCCAAATCCAGTTCCAGCTCCACCTTCTGGTCCACCACCATAACCTCCTCCAAATCCAGTTCCAACTCCACCTTCTGGTCCACGACCATAACCTGTTCCAAATCCAGCCCCGTATCCACTTCCAGGTCTACCCCCGCAACCTTCTCCAGCTCCACCTCCAAACCCAAATCCAGAACCAACTCCTATACCACCTCCAAATCCCCTACGTTTCTTTCTTTTTATACTCATATCATTTTCGAATAATAATTTCCTATTTCTTTTCTCAGGAACCCTGACATCTTCTTGACTTCCATTGTAACGATTTAAGGTTTTACTGATACTATAAAGTTCATTATCATGGACATTAATATGATAATTTTTGCAATTCCAATGACAAAGTGATCCGCAACTCCAACCCCTTGCTCCTTCGCCTTAATAAATATTATCTCAAAGTTAATGGAAAGTAAAAGAATTATTTTATACTATACTTACCACACTTAATCATCGCGTAACGTATTGGAATTTTTTCCTCAACATTTGTTGAACTTCGAGTTTCGACGCTATCATCGCCAGAAATGGAAACTATTAGTAAAAAATTTGAAAGTAATAGTACCAGAATTCCCATTTTGATGCCTAAGCTTAAGTTGCACTGAAATTAACAACAAGGGTACTTGCTTTTAAATACAGTCGATGTAAATAAAATTTTGAAATAAAAGTATGCACAACAATAGCTTTTGAAAATGTTATAATAAAACTTCTTTTATTATTTCAATTAATTTTTTTAATAAAGTTTATGATAATTTAATGCTCTTTTTCATCATAATCAATACTTAGGATTAATTTTGAAGTAATTGGTCGTAATTAATTTACGAAGCAATTTAGAAATAATTTTCCTTTTGTTTTCAGCAAATTGTTAATTAAAAACTACAACTAATACACGCAAGGAAATTTTATAATCAATTATTTTTATTATGTCCACTGCAATCACAGAAATAAATTACGTTATATTAATACTTTAATGAATGGTTTTGGAATGGCCGCTCTTAGGTTAAAATTTATGAAGTTTTGATTTCAATGTTGAAACGGGGATTTTTCTCTCATCTTGCGATCATAATGATCAAAATATTTTCTGTCTTAACCAAATTTGTTCCAAAATTTCATAATTTATTGGTTGGGTATAACGGGTGACTTTTTGATCATTATTGTTCCCCTTTAAGAAATCACTTTGCAATTTAGAGGTAATATTTTTATTTATTTTAAAACGACCCTGATATTTTTAAAAATTTGTTTTTGAATTTCTTCTTCAACTTTATTTTCTTATAGGTCTACGACCTGTTCTTTACCTTAACCAATGACCTTAGCTAATTTATTCAATAAGTTCTATAAGCATTTGTTTTTTACATCTTAGGTAGGTTGGTTTTTAATGTGCCTGTACTATGTTTTTATTTTTCTGATGGCAAATCGTTAACACCAGGAGGATCGACGGCTTTACGTGCCCTCGGAAACACGGAAAACAGTCACGAAATTTTAGACTGTACCCGGAGTCGAAGCGGTGAACCTTACATTCGCAGTTGATTTTGATAACATTTAGGCCATGACCGTCATCATGAATTTTTTAATTATTGCAATATAATATAATATTAATTTAAAGAAATGTGGGGAGGAAGGGGTTCTAATTTACCCAACACCTCTATGTATTCTTTCCATCTTTTTGCTATGTGATAACACTTAAATGATCTGAGAAGAGAAGATCTGATATTACATTTAAAGAAGGTTCATTCTTAGGCAGTGTTAATTCTTTCGTCGGGAGATCACACCGGATCTCTTTGCAATTTTTATATAAAACCGTATCTCACATTTTTTGACCTTCTTTGCTGTTTTGTAAGTGTTCTTCAAGGGGAGGGGGTTTTAGTGAGTAAGAATCTCACACTACCATCTCAGATTGGGGTAGTGCCTATGCTGGTTCCCCCCTCCCTTGCACTGAAAAAAAAGGCTTCTATAATATACGGTGGGGAAATTAGAACTTCATTATTTATAAAAATTTCATAACATTAATAAAAAAATTCATCATATTTAGAAATTTGAACATTGTATTTATGAAATCTTTATAAAATCAACGAGTTTTAACCAATGAACCCGGATTAATTGATGTTAGTATGAATTTTTTTTCAGTGCAGGTTATGGTCGCTATCAATGTCCAACAACTTATTGAAGTTTATACTGTCCACAAAATTTGATGAGATGCTTTTCTCTTTCATTGCTCTTATGTTCTTATTGCTCTAACCAGACCAGATGGTATCTGATTATGAGGAAATTCTGGCGTATAATTAAGCATATCGGAGAGGGTTGCGTAAATAATACAGTCTGTACTAGGTATAGTAAACTCATTTAATTCAATTCCAGAGTATCCATCAAGGAGCGGTATAGAATTTATATAATTGTTAAATTAAACTTTTTGAATGTCAATTTTTATGAGAGCGTTCCAAAAAATAAGAATTATATCCATTTAGTTATTTATGGCAGTACCATACAAATATTTTTTTTAAATGTGTTGGAAAATGTATTATTTAAACTAGAAAGTCATGGCGGCTGAAATCTTATATTATAAATATAATTAACACTTGAACTTGAATGATGTAAATAAGTTACATTGAAAAAGATATGAACATTTCAACTCGATGATAATGCAGCAATAGCGGTAAAATAGCTTTAAATCAACGAAGTTAAGAGCTTAATACTTCCATCTTTAGTTAAAACGTCCTAACTAACAAATTGGTTTTCGAGAGAAAAATTACTCTATATTAGATGTTATAACGCTGTTTATCATTCCATTTAATATTATAATTATTTGATACAATCATTATATATCACAGAAGGTATTATAAATCTTATATATAAAAATGCTTGTATGTATGTATTATGTGTGTGTGTGTGTGTTCCGCATAGACGCCTAAATCCCGTAACTGTGGGCTTTGAAACTTTCACGAGATCTGGCGAGGATCAAGAGTAAACTTTTCGTCGTCTTTGATTTTAGTAATTCGCCACCATAAGACGGTCATCTGCAGTTAAACGCTTCAGGTCAACGTCGTTGTCATAGTTACGATGCGATTTTGACACTAAAAGTTTAATTAAATGACATTGACATAAATGATGTAAAGGGCGAACCATAAATAGTGCGCGTTTTAGCAAGGCACTCTAAAAGTTTAATTCTAAAATTCTGACATTGACGTAAATCATGTAAAGGGTAAACCATAAATAGTGCACGTTTTAGCAAGGCACTCCTTTCCTTCGACATTTTTAAAAGATAGTGTCAAAAAAGTGACGGAAAGTGAAGTGAAAAACATACGAGTGATACTAATAAAGTAAAGTAGAAAAATAATACACATACTACAACAGTATACTACCCGAAATAAATTTAACACCTAAGATTATGTTACCCAATAATTAAGACACAATAACGTCAGGGAAAGTCAATTGTTTAATACCCCTACTCCAAAGTCCAAATATCAAATTCTTCTTTGTTTCTAATGAAATTCACATATCGGTGGTCTTTAGAAACTCCCTCTTTAAAAGTGGAATTTTTTTTTCACATTTACCCCCACTACTAGAGTTTTTATTAAAGTCTGCAATAAATTCCTCATATTTGGTATATCAATAGGTAACATAAAACAATTTTATAAAGATATAATTTTCTCCCCATCCACAAAATTTTGGACTAAAGACACTCAGAAATTTAAAAAAATATATATCTGATTCCCACTAATCGTCTAAAAGAATAATACGAAAAAAAAATTTTAAAATTACCCGCACAAAAAAAGTTTCTTTTGGACCTTCATCGATCATCACCAAAATTGATATCTCATTCCCCCTAAGCATCTAAATGCTAAATACGAAAAAAAAATTTTTAATTATCCGCACAAAAAAAATTGGTATACGTTTCCTTAAATTTTTCCACAAAGGAAGAATAATTTTTTGAAACTTTTTACATCGAAAATTCTTAAAACTGCTCGCCAAACGACATGTCGTCTTTAAACATTCAATTTTCGAAAAAAAAATTCAATTTGGGATTTCAAGGCCATTGGAAAATTATTTGAAAATTTACTTCTTCGTTTTACAGCTTTTCGGTGCGCGATAGGAAAAAAAGTTATAGATGCAATATTGTGGGGTATCGGGAATTGCTTTAGATGCCGAAGAAAAATTAAAAATCGATCGGTAAATAAGGACGGCAGAGCCGCTTGAAAAATTTTCTAAATTCTGACGTAAATGCCGTCGTGGCGCCACGATTATGAAAAAATTTTTATTTTTAGAAACAGTTTCGGGTGGCATTTTACGAGCGCCAATTTTTCGATAGTTATATTTTTTTTGGTGCGACATCAATTAAGGTGGCAAATGACAGAAACGTAAAATTTCAAAAAGTTCCATTTCAAAACGGGCCAATTTTGCATATAAATACAGTGAAATCTGTATATGCCGGAATCTGCAAAAGCCGGAATCGTGTGCATCACGGAAATTGTCTGTGGTCCCGAATTATTGGTTGACAATACTAAGTAAAATGAATTTCATAAGCCGGAATCTGTCTAACGCGAACACGGAAAGCTTATTTTAAGCATAAGCCGGAAACGAAATTCAGAAATTAATTTTACTATTTATAAAAATTGCGATGTAAGACGCACATTTTTATCCAATGTTTAGATTACTCTTAGTATGTAATAATTTCTTTTGCGGTAGGTATATTATTTTACATTGCATACATTGCGACACTTGATATGAATAACATTGTAACTCTATTTTGCTTATTTTACAGGAGAGCATTTTAAAAATTTTTTGCTACATATAATTTGCAGTAACAATGATGTTATTTTGTTAAATTAACAGTATTTTTAATTGAGTTAGGACGACGATTCATAAACCAAAATTATAGTTTGTTCTTTGGGGAAGCCGTTTACAGCATAGTTGGATAACATTGTAACTTGAGTTACAATGTTATTCATATCAGGTGTCGAATTGCATACCTACCAAATAATATTGTGTTACAAGCAGCATGCAAATGAATCATTTTTTCATTTGCTGCCTGCTTTCTGCATATCTTGTATTTTTTGTGTAGTGTATAAGTATGCAAATTATATTATGTATGTATACGCATTATTATGTATTAATACAATTTATTATTATTAAATTGTTTAATATAAATCTATAAAAAAAAATTCCGTCTTATGCAGATTTTTTTCCGTTTTAGGCAGAGGAACTCTGCTAAAAACGGAACTTGCTTAACACGGAACGATTTTTCGTTCCCGAGCGGTTCCGGCTTATACAGATTTCACTGTATTTGCAGTCCATTTTAAGCAAAACGAGATGGTTTTTCGAAAAATGTTATAGAGCACTTTCCGTTTGGTTTGGGGAATATAGCCGGTAGGTGAAAAAAAAATTTTAATTTACCAAAATTTACAAAAAAAATTTTAAACGTCCCCACATAATGTGCCGAAGAAAGTGTTAGATTAACGTTCAATTTTTAACGGGCATACTTCATACTCGCGACAAAATATTGTGATAAATTTTTAAAATTTTACATCGCATCCCGAGTTAATTTTAAGCCCTCGAGTTTGTATTTTTGTCAAGTTTTTGAAAAGGTGGTCTACGTTTCCTTAAATTTTTCCACAAAGGAAGAATAATTTTTGGAAACTTTTTACATCGAAAAATCTTAAAACTGCTCGCCAAACGACATGTCGTCTTTAAAGATTATGTGACCCAATTACAATACAACGTCAGGGAAAGCCAATTGTTCTATACCCCTACGCCAAGGTCCAAGTCAAATTCTTCTTTGTTTCTAATAAAATTCACATATTGGTGGTCTTTAGACACGCCCTTTTTAAAAGTGGAAATTTTTTTTGACATTTACCCCCACTTAAAGAGTTTTTACTAAAGTCTAGAATAAATTCTTCATATTTGGTATATCAATAGGTAACATAAAACAATTTTATAAAAATAAATTTTTCCCCCTCCACCACAAAATTTTGGACTAAAGACACTCAGAAATTTAAAAAAATTTATTTCTGATTCCCCCTAATCATCTAAATGAATAATACGAAAAAAAAATTTTTAAATTATCCGCACAAAAAAAAGTTTTTTTTTTAAGTAGAAATTATTCTTACTCCAGAGATTCGTATGGAAAAAGGTTTTCGGGATAGTGGAGTACCACAGAGAAACAAAAACGTTTAAATTGTCAACAGTTTCGGCTAAAACTTAGCCATCTTCAGGACTAGAAAAGAGACATTTTATTGTAAAGACATACAGCACAATACAATCTGCAAAAAACAAAACATGCTACCACATTACATCATACCTCTTAAACAAGCTGTAAAAAGTTCTCTCACTTTTATGATTAAAATCAAAAATTGCAAAGAGATCCGGTGTGATCTCCCGACGAAAGAATTAACACTGCCTAAGAATGAACCTTCTTTAAATGTAATATCAGATCTTCTCTTCTCAGATCATTTAAGTGTTATCACATAGCAAAAAGATGGAAAGAATACATAGAGGTGCTGGGTAAATTAGAACCCCTCCCTCCCCACATTTCTTTAAATTAATATTATATTATATTGCAATAATTAAAAAATTCAAGACGACGGTCATGGCCTAAATGTTATCAAAATCAACTGCGAATGTAAGGTTCACCGCTTCGACTCCGGGTACAGTCTAAAATTTCGTGACTGTTTTCCGTGTTTCGGAGGGCACGTAAAGCCGTCGATCCTCCTGGTGTTAACGATTTGCCATCAGAAAAATAAAAACATAGTACAGGCACATTAAAAACCAACCTACCTAAGATGTAAAAAACAAATGCTTATAGAACTTATTGAATAAATTAGCTAAGGTCATTGGTTAAGGTAAAGAACAGGTCGTAGACCTATAAGAAAATAAAGTAGAAGAAGAAATTCAAAAACAAATTTTTAAAAATATCAGGGTCGGTTTAAAATAAATAAAAATATTACCTCTAAATTGCAAAGTGATTTCTTAAAGGGGAACAATAATGATCAAAAAGTCACCCGTTATACCCAACCAATAAATTATGAAATTTTGGAACAAATTTGGTTAAGACAGAAAATATTTTGATCATTATGATCGCAAGATGAGAGAAAAATCCCCGTTTCAACATTGAAATCAAAACTTCATAAATTTTAACCTAAGAGCGGCCATTCCAAAACCATTCATTAAAGTATTAATATAACGTAATTTATTTCTGTGATTGCAGTGGACATAATAAAAATAATTGATTATAAAATTTCCTTGCGTGTATTAGTTGTAGTTTTTAATTAACAATTTTCTGAAAACAAAAGGAAAATTATTTCTAAATTGCTTCGTAAATTAATTACGACCAATTACTTCAAAATTAATCCTAAGTATTGATTATGATGAAAAAGAGCATTAAATTATCATAAACTTTATTAAAAAAATTAATTGAAATAATAAAAGAAGTTTTATTATAACATTTTCAAAAGCTATTGTTGTGCATACTTTTATTTCAAAATTTTATTTACATCGACTGTATTTAAAAGCAAGTACCCTTGTTGTTAATTTCAGTGCAACTTAAGCTTAGGCATCAAAATGGGAATTCTGGTACTATTACTTTCAAATTTTTTACTAATAGTTTCCATTTCTGGCGATGATAGCGTCGAAACTCGAAGTTCAACAAATGTTGAGGAAAAAATTCCAATACGTTACGCGATGATTAAGTGTGGTAAGTATAGTATAAAATAATTCTTTTACTTTCCATTAACTTTGAGATAATATTTATTAAGGCGAAGGAGCAATGGGTTGGAGTTGCGGATCACTTTGTCTTTGGAATTGCAAAAATTATTATATTAATGTCCATGATAATGTACTTTATAGTATCAGTAAAACCTTAAATCGTTGCAATGGAAGTCAAGAAGATATAAAAATCAGAAAATATTTTGGAAGTGGTAGGGGATTTGGAGGTGGTATAGGAGTTGGTTCTGGATTTGGGTTTGGAGGTGGAGCTGGATTTGGGTTTGGAGGTGGAGCTGGAGAAGGTTGCGGGGGTAGACCTGGAAGTGGATACGGGGCTGGATTTGGAACAGGTTATGGTGGTGGACCAGAAGGTGGAGTTGGAACTGGATTTGGAGGAGGTTATGGTGGTGGACCAGAAGGTGGAGTTGGAACTGGATTTGGAGGAGGTTATGGTAGTGGAATAGGTGGAGTTGGAACTGGATTTGGAGGAGGTTATGGTGGTGGACCAGAAGGTGGAGTTGCAACTGGATTTGGAGGAGGTTATGGTGGTGGACCAGAAGGTGGAGCTGGAACTGGATTTGGAGGAGGTTATGGTGGTGGACCAGAAGGTGGAGTTGGAACTGGATTTGGAGGAGGTTATGGTGGTGGAATAGGTGGAGTTGGAACTGGATTTGGAGGAGGTTATGGTGGTGGACCAGAAGGTGGAGTTGGAACTGGATTTGGAACAGGTTATGGTGGTGGACCAGAAGGTGGAGTTGGAACTGGATTTGGAGGAGGTTATGGTGGTGGACCAGAAGGTGGAGTTGGAACTGGATTTGGAGGAGGTTATGGTGGTGGACCAGAAGGTGGAGTTGGAACTGGATTTGGAGGAGGTTATGGTGGTGGACCAGAAGGTGGAGCTGGAACTGGATTTGGAGGAGGTTATGGTGGTGGACCAGAAGGTGGAGTTGGAACTGGATTTGGAGGAGGTTATGGTGGTGGAATAGGTGGAGTTGGAACTGGATTTGGAGGAGGTTATGGTGGTGGACCAGAAGGTGGAGTTGGAACTGGATTTGGAGGAGGTTATGGTGGTGGACCAGAAGGTGGAGTTGGAACTGGATTTGGAGGAGGTTATGGTGGTGGACCAGAAGGTGGAGTTGGAACTGGATTTGGAGGAGGTTATGGTAGTGGAATAGGTGGAGTTGGAACTGGATTTGGAGGAGGTTATGGTGGTGGACCAGAAGGTGGAGTTGGAACTGGATTTGGAGGAGGTTATGGTGGTGGACCAGAAGGTGGAGCTGGAACTGGATTTGGAGGAGGTTATGGTGGTGGACCAGAAGGTGGAGTTGGAACTGGATTTGGAGGAGGTTATGGTGGTGGAATAGGTGGAGTTGGAGCTGGATTTGGAGGAGGTTATGGTGGTGGAATAGGTGGAGTTGGAAATGGATTAGGAGGAGGTTATTATGGTGGAATAGATAGAGTTAATCAAATAATCAAACTAAAAAAAGCGGCAAGAAAAATTTATTAAAACCTTTATTTAAGATTTCCACTTTAAATTTTCCATTTCTCTCAATTAATATTTGATTTTTATTAAATAAATTGTTTTCTGCTTTTATTTTTAATTATCATTCATTCTTTCACTAATCCGCCTGATGATACCGAAACTTTTTAATTTAATTTTTAACCACTCATTACATTTCTTATTAATAATATTTTACTGTTCTGAATTTTATTAAAATTTTTGATTTTAGTTCAAAAATCTATGCATTACTTGTACTATATATGTAAAAGTGTATCCCTTTTAGTTTGAATTTTACCGCGGATCTGGCATTTCTTATCTTGTCTGTACAAATTTAAGCGGTGATAACAAAATAAGGATATAAAAATGTGCATTTTGTTGAATTTTGAATATAATTATTAATTAGTATTTAGTAGATGTGATTGTTTGTTAAGTTTGATAAGTGTTATTATTCACATTAGGAAATATCAGCTTTTAAATGTCGTTTCTCTTTTTTTAGGTAAGATTTTGTTTTACCTTTAATGTTGTAATTTGTGTTACTGATAAAATTTCCTCTTTTTTTAGAGAAACAATTTTTAGTTTTATTTCCATATACACGTGAGCTTGTGTCAATAAAAAAGGACACATTATAAAACGACATTTTTTGCAACTATTCTTGGAGGAAGAATGGATAGATTAAGATTTGAATTCGTAGTAAAAGCTGTGGATGATCCAAAGACGAATGCAATTTGTGTAACCTCAATTACTGCAAACAGTAAACAGACTTACATCATTCCAGAACAATTCCAACTGGTAAAACTGCATGAAGCAATCACAAAAACTATAACCTATAAAAAAGTAAAAGCTACATTACAAAAGAGGCACGACAGAAGACATGTATGGATTTCGGTGACAGAAGAAATAAAAAGTGATTATATGGATGAAGATGGAAATATGCAGTTTAAGGGTTATTTGCTAGAGGAGATTACACCAACAATACAGCATCAGGAGGCTCCTACCGCTGGAATCTCGGAACAGATATTAACTAGAATACTGGAAAGTTTTACTGAAAAAAACAGTGATACTCCTGGACACCATAGTATGAGAAAGTTGTCAGAGGCATTTGTTATAGAAAAATTCACAAGGAAAATCTCAAACGTACCCCAATGGATGAATACTTTTGAAAGGGAATGCAATCGTTTGGGAATAGAAGAGGATATAAAAAAAATTGAGGTCCTTAGGTTGTTTCTGGAAGAATCATGTCTTGACTGGTACAGTTCCATGCTCATAAAACATACAACAAGGTCAGAATGGTTAACATGGAGAAACAACTTTTGTGAAACTTACGCAAACAAGGGTTGGACGTCAATCAGGTATGCAATGTCATTCAGATATATACAGGGCTCATTATTAGAATACGCTTTAAAAAAGGAAAGACTTTTATTAGAAACAAATAAGTCGATAGATAAGTCCACTCTAATTGATCTCATTGCTACAGGGATGCCAAATTTTATAACTGATAGGATTGATAGAAATAGCTTAAAGGAAACTAAGGATTTGTTTAATAACATTGGAGGTTTGGAACATTTAGTTAATAAAAATAATTCTGAAAAGAAGATATTTGCAAGGTTTGAAAATAAAATTAAAGAAGAAAATGGAAGATACAAACCATGCAAAATTTGTGAAAAAGAAAATAAAGGTAGTCGGTACCATCCTGAATCCTTATGTTGGTTTAAAAACAAAAATAACGAGAGGCCAAAAATAAATCAAATAAAAAACGTTAATAGTTCTACATTGGAAGCAGAATTTAATGAAATGAATCCAAAAAAACTAATAGTTCCGCCATTAATCAAAATTAAACTGTTGTTGAATGATACATTGGAAATTTTGGGAGTTTATGATTCAGGTTCAAATGTTTCTTTAATAAATTCAAGATTATTATACTTAAAAAATAAACCAATTACTGATCAAAAAATTCAAAATTTGAAAACGATTAATGGCGTGAAAAAAACTAGAGGATTGATAACTTTAAAAATTAAGATATTTGATATTGAAAAAAATGTTAATGTTTTTGTGATAGATGAGGAGGGTTTTGATTACGATTTTCTAATTGGATTGGATTGCATAGGTGGTTTTCACTTGAATCAAAATGAAAATTTGGAAGTCACACAGAAAACTCACAACTTCACAAAGGAAGACAATAAAAAGGAAATAGATTCAAAAATTAATGAAATAATTCCTGATTTTTCAGGTAAAAAAGTTGAAGAAAACCAAAATTTTCAAAATGTTAATAAAAAGGTTGATGTTCTATGGAAGACTGGAGATGAAATGAGTGATGAATATAGGATAAACTTTAATGAACATGTAGAAGTGGCTAATTTTGATATTTCAGTAAATCATCTAAACTGTCAGCAACAGGCTGAAATAGATGAATTAATACACAGATATAAATCAATTTTTGCTAAGGATAAATATGATATAGGCACTGTAAAAGGTTATGAGGCACGTATTGATTTATTAATGGATAAGTATTGTAGTAAAAGGCCATACAGGTGCACTATTGAAGATAAACGAGAGATAGAACAACAAATATCGAAATTATTACAAAAAAATCTAATCGAAGAGTCATATAGCCCTTTTGCTGCTCCGGTAACACTGGCTTTTAAAAAAGAAGAAGGAAAAAGATCCAGATTATGTATAGACTTTCGCGATTTAAATAAAATTGTAGTTCCTCAGTCACAACCCTTCCCATTGATCGAGGATTTAATGGTTAAAACGAGAGATTGTAAGTTTTTTTCAACACTGGATATAAACTCAGCGTTCTGGTCAATTCCCTTGAAAATTGAAGACAAGCAAAAAACAGCATTTGTTACTCAAGAAGGGCACTTTCATTGGACCTGCTTACCCTTCGGATTAAAAACGTCTTCAGCTATTTTTCAGAGAATTTTAAGTAGCATTATAAGGAAAAATAAACTATCAGATTTCACCGTAAATTATATAGACGATATTCTGATTTTTTCTAAAACATTTCCAGAACACATTAAGCACTTATCATTGTTATTAGAAGCAATTTTGAGGGAAGGCTTTAGATTGAAATTTTCAAAGTGTAACTTTGCACAAGACTCGGTGAAATATTTAGGCCATATAATTAAAAATAATACAATTAGGCCATTGAAAGATAATTTAATTGCTATACAAAATTTTCCTGTTCCGAGAACACAAAAGAATGTCCGCCAGTTTTTGGGAAAAATAAATTTTTACGGAAAATATGTGTCAAATATATCAATTATATTGGATCCTTTACATAATTTATTGAGAAAGGGACAAAAATTTATTTGGTCAGAGAAATGTCAAGAATCCTTTGAGACAATAAAAAAACTACTTTGTTTAGAACCTATTTTATCAATCTTTGATCCAGATTTGCCGATACATATTTACACAGATGCAAGTATACAGGGCATAGGAGCTGTCATGAAACAACCACATCAGAATGGAGAAGAAAAACCATGTGCATATTTTTCAAGAAAATTAAACGAGACTCAGAAAAAAAAAAGCCATCTATCTGGAATGTCTAGCAATAAAAGAGGCAGTAAAATATTGGCAGCACTGGCTCATCGGGAAAAGATTTACAGTTTTCTGTGACCATGAACCCCTAGAAAGAATGAATATTAAGGCTAGAACAGATGAAGAGCTAGGAGACTTAACGTATTATCTATCGCAGTTTAATTTCGAGGTAATGTACTCCCCAGGAAGGTACAACTTAGAAGCAGACTGTTTAAGCAGAAATCCAGTATTAGAACCACATGAAAATCAGGATGAAATTTTAAAGATTGTAAATCTGATAAAACTAGAAGATATCCAAAATGATCAAGAAAAAAATGGAGATGTACAAAATAATAAAAATAAACTAAAATTGAGAAAAAAAATATATTATAAAGTGGTTAGGAAAAAAGAAAAGATTATACTGTCGGAGGAATTTAGTAAGAAATTTATAGAAAATATTCATTATCTTTACTGTCATATAGGAATAAAACAAATGCAAAATAAAATTAAACCATTTTATACAGCAAAAAACTTAAATTGTAATATTAAACAGATCTGTGAAAACTGTGAAATCTGCATAAAAAACAAATCAAGAGGAAAATATAGATTTGGATTTATGTCTCACCTAGGTCCTGCTACTTATCCTTTCGAAATAATATCTATAGATACCATTGGTGATTTTGGTGGCTCGCGTTCTACCAAAACATATTTACACCTTCTTGTAGATCACTTCACGAGATATGCCTACATTTTGACTTCAAAAACTCAGAGTTCGAGTGATTTTATAAAACTAGTTCAAAAAGTAATGCAGAACAATAAAATTGGCATGATTCTATCAGATCAATATCCAGGAATAAATTCGAAAGATTTTAAAAACTTTTTAGATAAAGAGAATATTCCCATTATCTTTACTGCTGTAAATGCACCATTCTCAAATGGTCTAAATGAAAGACTTAATCAAACACTGGTAAATAAGATTAGATGTAAAATTAATGAAAGAAAAGAAAAATTGGCCTGGACGACCATAGCACATGAATGCACCCAGAGATATAATGAAACTGAACATACAGTAACAGGATTTTCCCCTAAATATTTATTAGAAGGGAAAAATGTTGATATTTTACCAGAGGAGTTGAAACAGGAAACAACACATAATGATTTAATTCAAGATAGAAAACTCGCCGTAGAAAATACCATAAAATCGCATCATTATAATAAACAACATTTCGATAAAAACAGAAGAAAATGCGAATTAAACGTGGGAGACTCCGTATATGTTGAAAACGGTAATCGGTTAAACAGAAAGAAATTAGATGAATTAAAAATTGGACCATATAAAATCTTGGAAAAAATTTCAAACTCAATATACAGAATAGATACAGGCCACAGGAAGTCGGAGTCAAATTTTTTCCATGTCACAAAACTCGTCCCCGTTCCGGATTTCATGCAGGAGGCATAGCTTTTTATAGAAAAATAACAAAAACGGTGATGAAAATCTTTCCCTTGGGGGGGGGGGGAGATGTAAAAGTGTATCCCTTTTAGTTTGAATTTTACCGCGGATCTGGCATTTCTTATCTTGTCTGTACAAATTTAAGCGGTGATAACAAAATAAGGATATAAAAATGTGCATTTTGTTGAATTTTGAATATAATTATTAATTAGTATTTAGTAGATGTGATTGTTTGTTAAGTTTGATAAGTGTTATTATTCACATTAGGAAATATCAGCTTTTAAATGTCGTTTCTCTTTTTTTAGGTAAGATTTTGTTTTACCTTTAATGTTGTAATTTGTGTTACTGATAAAATTTCCTCTTTTTTTAGAGAAACAATTTTTAGTTTTATTTCCATATACACGTGAGCTTGTGTCAATAAAAAAGGACACATTATATATATTTAAAATTTAATTATTTTAATATAGTTAGAATCAAAGAAATTGGCACATGCGCCATGAATTAAGCTTAAAAAATTAAAATACGTGATTTTTTAACTTTAAAAATTAACCAGTTAATACCTCTTTTATTGTCATTTAAATCTCTTTCGATTTAGAGATATTTCAAAAACGTTTATAGGGGGCTAGGGAAATTTTTAACTTCGGATTCAAAATAATCTCAATCGTTTGTACTTATTTTGCGCGTATTACTTTTATTTTCGTTTGCACCCATATAGTTTTTGAGATATTTATTAGTAAAAACATGTTGACGCGCAAATTGGATTAACGAGATTTCCAATTTGTAAAGTTATTCCATTCCATTAATAATAATTCCTATAATGGCATAAACTTACTTTAATGAAACTGTTTGATATCTAGATAAAGTGATAACAAGTCCAAAGATGCATGTCAATGCCCCCCTCCCTATTGATTTTTTAAATAGAATTGATGACAATCGTTGGAGCATCGCTTGGGCCTCAATGAGCTTCAATTTTTGTCGTTTGAACTTCAAAGGTCGCAGAGTTCATAGCAAACATCGGGGGGGGGGGGGGGAGAATGTAGATGTGATCCCGAATTTTTGGGTGAAATTTGTATCAAACCTTAGAACGTCGTATGAGCCTCATAAATGATCTTCCAATCCTTTTCTTTGAACCTCAACCACCGCAAAGTTATTCACGAAATCTGTGGGGTGAAGGAGGGGGAAGGAGGGGGTTAGAGACATGTGTTTCTATTTTACTTTGAATTTTTGCGAAATATAATGTAATCGATAGAGCTCTATAACCATTAATTGAATTGTATTTTCGACACAATTTTCGACAACCCCGAGCAACACGCGTTAACTTCAACTTTGCAGGGTTAAAATTCAGCCATAAAATTTAAAAATTATAATAATTTAGTTGATACTTATAAATAATCATTTTTTTCTACGACCATCGGAGTAATCGGCGAATATCGCACAGAAGCCACACATAGTAACAAATCCATTACGCACGGTGTGACGTCACCGTTACGTAATATCGTCGATCGCACGGCTAGGGAATTTGATAATTTACTACAATTGTGTTGGCAGAACTAATTGATTTTAGTTTGACAGCTGTAATATTATACGGAAAACTTGTGTTATTTCTTAATGAAAGATTCATTTGTATATTTATTTATTTATTTACTGCTATCCGGTCAAGGTAATATTAATTTAATGAATTTTATTCTAATTTCCTAACTTTATAATTTTAGTTTTAAAATCATGTCGACCAGCGAAGGAAGTACACTTTCTTGCACACCACCGGACATAATCGCACAAGCGAAATTAGCAACCACTAATTTACTACCAGTAAATATTTCCAAGTATTCTAAATTAGTAGCCTTATTGAAGAGGAAATCGGATGGTTTTAAAAGTAAAAAATCAAAGGTTTTGACTTCAAACGAAATTCAAAAGTTTCTGAAGAATGCTCCAGATAATAAATATTTATTTATGAAGGTATAAAATTTCTATAACAAACTTACATTAGCATTAATAATATCTTACTTCACTTTAGACTGTTCTTATCATTGGTATATCTGGTGCATGTAGAAAACAGGAATTACGAAACATGAAACCTGATCACGTTGAAGACACGGGAAGATCATTAATTATAAATATTCCGGATTCAAAAACAAAAACACAACGTTCTTTCGTAGTGCCTGAAACTTTTTATTTGACATGTAAAAAATACATGAAGTTACGTCCTTTAGGAGACGATATGAAATTGTTACCTTTTTTTCTAAACTATGTTAACGAAAAGTGCACCAAACAATGTGTCGGGATAAATAAGTTTGGTGGTGTACCGAAACAAATCGCCGAATTTCTTAAATTACCAAATCCTAATCAATATACTGGCCATTGTTTTAGACGATCGTCAGCCACCATTCTTGTTGATGCTGGTGGTGATTTACTAGCATTAAAACGACATGGTGGCTGGAGATCGTCAACGGTGGCCGAAGGTTATGTGGATAACTCTATTTATAATAAGACTGCTACGTCATCTAAAATTTCAAGTGCAATCAACGTCAACATTGATCCTGTTGCATTACAAAGTATTGATACTGTAACCAACACTAATGCAACTGCATCTTATGCCACAACCAGCACCGCAACTAATGTTAGCAATGATCCGTCTCTTGTTTTCAATAACTACTGTTCTGTTACGATTAATAATTATTATCATAAGATGTAAATATTTTAGATTAAGTTTGGGATTTATTTTTTGTTATAACTTTTAGTGTAAGTACTTTTTAATTTAATATAAACCTTTATCGATAATTTGTTTGGCGTTCCGACAGTTTTAATTTATTTCGATTACTTGTTTACTTAAATAAATCCACACGGATTACATACTTATAGTCCATTTGCACTCAAGCTATGATGCGTGATGAATTTGACTTTTACTCTCTTGTTGAAATAAATGGAATAAATACAATTTTTTCGCGTTTTGTGAGAATTTAACCAAAAATACGAATTTTGACGTTTGACTAAATTTTTTTGCGCGCAATCGATCAGAATTTTTGCATACGCCTTTCCACTGATAATTCATCAGGCTTTACGAGGTTTATACAATTTTTTCGCATTTTGTGAGAATTTAACCTAAAATACTTATTTTGACGTTTGACTAAATTTTTTTGCGCGCAATCGATCTGAATTTTTGCATACGCCTTCCCACTGTAAATTCATCAGGCTTTGCTTACGAGGTTTATACAATTTTTTCGCATTTTGTGAGAATTTAATCTAAAATACGAATTTTGACGTTTGACTAAATTTTTTTGCGCGCGATCGATCTGAATTTTTGCATACGCCTTCCCACTGATAATTCATTACGGGGGAGGGTGAATTTTTTGCTCAGTTTTTCGATATCTAGCGCCGTTCTCGAGTTATTGCGAATTCAAAGAAATACAATTAAAAAGTTAAAAATTTTACATTTGTGTGGTCGTAGAAAAAGTATAGTACTTAACTCAAGTTGTAAAGCCATTACACACTCGTGGAATTTACTTCACTCGCCGCTTCGCGGCTCGTGAAGAAACTTTCCACGTCGTGTGTAATACGCTACTTACAACTCTCGTTACGTAATATACTATTACCTTTATCAGTTTGGTAAAATAATAGTTACAAAATTATTACTTTTAAGACAAAATTTTATTAACAAAAATTTCAAAAAAATTAATTTAAAAGTATTTTACAGGATAGTAGACCAGGCACAAAATATTTTCAGCTTAGAAAAGATCTGAGCAAACATGATATTTAGTAGATATGTGTCCAAATACGAACCCCCAAAAATCCCATCTGGGCTTCTCCCCCAAATGGGAATTTTAGTGTCTACAACTTGGTTGTTTGCCTAGTTATTACGCGCTTATTTTCAATTTTAGGGAAAATTAATGATCTTATTGACCGAAATTGAAAGGGATAAAAATCTCAAATTCACATACGTATCTACCAAATTTGAGTTTGCCTTGATTTTGGAATAAAATGAAAGCTATATAATAACAAGTTGGAACGTGCTTCAGCAGCGGTTCCTAGGCTTCTATACATACAACTACTTTTCTGGTGTGAAAATTTGTTGTTATTATAATCCGATAATTCGGAACCGAGAGTTACAAACTTAAAAAAGTTGTTATTATCTGGTTATTTTTGATCGCCATATAATGTAACATCACATAATCAGATAATATGCACCAATTAAATTTTTTGCGATTGGTAATTATCATTTACTATATAAGTAATAACAATCAAACTTTTCCATTCTATTAGAAATTTTACTTCTCTGTAATGTATGGTCCTTTTTTTGAGGTGGACCTTTCTCTTTTATTTATAACTTAACTTCACTAACCACATCAATAAAAAATTATTTTTTCACATCAAAGTAAAACATGTAGTTTATATAGGGTGACCTCTTCGAAAATATCTTTAACTTAGTAAATTTCTTTCGAACATTTGCGTATTTATAAATTGCATTAACGAATCGAAGCAACGGATTAACAGATTAACGCAATACTATATAGACGAAGTATTTAAAATATAACAACGTATCAGTTGATCAACGTTATGATTGGCTCTGAAACATGCGGACGGACACGAAGCCAGACCATAAGGCTTCTTTCTATACCTTGTGTAGAAGCCTAAAAGTAGCGCACTGGCTACCCAGTTCTTAGACCTCTATACACACAGAGTATTTCCAACACGATTTGAAACGCTCTGTATGATTTTGAATTATGCGGACGGACAGACGGACACGGAGCCAGATCATAAGGCTTCTTGTTATACTTTGTATAACATGATCAACGTATCATCGTATCAACTTATCATCGAATCATTGGATCAACGTATTAACGTATCATCGGATCAAAGTATCATCGGATCAACGTATCGGATCAACGTATCATCGGATGAACGTATCATCGTATCAACGTATCATCGGATCAACGTATCATCGGATCAACGTATCAACGGATCAACGTATTTAAATTTCCTATATAGGTGAAAAATTATGTAAATAAAATATAACTTATATTTCGTCTGCTTACTGGTAAAACCAGGCAACTGACATAACCATAGTTTTGAGATAATAGCGTTTGAAAGTTTGACGTTTAATAACTAAGCAGTATTAATATGTATTGTGTTGTAATTTATTTCTAAGAAGGATTATAGTTTTAGCAATGTCATAATACTTTAAATTAACGTGTAAGCCCCCTTGCCCCCTTGCGGGGATCAAGGGGGCGGAAGCCTTTTGCTTCCGATTTTTTTATACGGCATAACTTTCGAACTGGGGGATGTATCAATTAACTTGTTTTACCAGTAGAAAGAGCGCAAAAAACTTAACATGCCGATATATTTAACTCATTTTCGAAAATTTTGCAGTTACTTGGTTTTACCAGTAAGCAGACGATTTGGTCTGCATTGAAAAAACAGATCAACGTATTTAAATTTCCTATATCGGTGAAAAATTATGTAAATAATAAATAAGGCTTCTTGTTATACTTTGTATAGAAGCCTAAAAGTAGCGCACTGGCTACCCAGTTCTTAGACCTCTATACACACAGAGTATTTCCAACACGATTTGAAACGCTCTGTATGATTTTGAATTATGCGGACAGACGGACGGACAGACAGACGGACGGACAGACACGGAGCTAGATCATAAGGCTTCTTGTTATACTTTGTATAGAAGCCTAAAAAGTGAATAAAAGCTCGTAAAGGGTCAAACGATGATTAAAGATTTGACACCAATTTCAGTCAAAATTTTGACTGGAGTAAACCCTAAAGATAACAAAATTTTTACGGGTGCGTCGTGATACGTTTTTTCTTTCCTTCCTGTTTATACAAACCGATGTTAATCGATAGAGCTTTGTTTAAGCTTTTGAGTTTGTGTAATAATCATTAGAATTTCAATTTTTTCCTAGTTATGTATATTTAAAATTTTCGACAACTCCGAGCAACCCACATTAACATTGATTTTGCCATATAAAAATTTAGCAAATAACTTTGAGACAGTTGAAGCTCAAAGAAATAGAATATAATCATTAAGATCCAATGATGCTGTAACGTTTGACACTAATTTCACTCAAAAATTCAACTTGATGCTCCTACACCATGTTTTTTCTAATAACACCAATTTGGGGGGGGGGAATTTTTGAGTGAATTTGATGTTAACTTTTGTTTTCGGAATTTAAAATTACTCTACATGAATTTATTCTACATATATAGTAGGTACATAATATATTTGAGTGTTCACTAATGTGGTTTTCGCTTGCAGGTCGTTTAATTTCAGCTTTACAAAAAGATTCACTTCAGATCAAGATTAGACACCATAATATTCTCAAAATAAAATTCTTCTACATCATATATTTATTATCCTGTAAATAAAAATCAATTTCAAAATTTCAAAATTGGAATCAATTTTTAAAAAATTTTCTTAAATTCCATCTTTAACATCTGACCTAACGCTGAAACATTTATTTTGTGGAGATTTTTATTCAGAATCCAGAAACCATTCAGAAACAAGGTGGAACTCGCTTTAGCGGCAGTTCTTAGGCTTCTATACAGCTACATTTTTGGTGTGGAAAGTTGTTATTATCTGGTTATTTTTGGTCGCCATATAATGTAACATCACATAATCAGATAATCTGCACTAATTAAATTTTTGCGGTTGGTAATTAATCAATTACTACATAAGTAATAATAATCAAACTTTTCCATTCCATTCTTAACTTTACTTTTCTGTAATGTCCGCTCCATTTTTTGAGGTGGATCCATCCTCTTCCTTCTCTTTTATTTATAACTTAACTTCAATATCTACATCAAGCCACTGCTGTGGTTAAAATAAAATAATAAATAATTAGTGCAGATTATCTGATTATGTGATGTTACATTATATGGCGACCAAAAATAACCAGATAATAACAACTTTCCACACCAGAAAGGTAGCTGTATAGAAGCCTAAGAACTGCCGCTAAAGCGAGTTCCACCTTGTTTTGTATATTATTAGGGTCTCATATATTCTATAATCTACTAAATTCATCATCTACTAACTGCTTTCAATCAAGCAACTGTCCAATATTTCCATCACCCACAATTTAATAAATTAATGTATTAACATATCAATGGATCAACGTATCATTGGATCAACGGATCAACATATCAACGGAAATATCTATATAGGTTGGAACATTAATGAAATGATCATCAAATATTTTCGCTACAATTTTATCATTTCATACAATTTTCAATTATACCATCGTAATGTCAACCTTCTTAAGAGTAAAACGTCGTTTAGAAGAGGAATTGGTAGACTCTTTTCTGGTGAACACCAAGAGAAGAAAAATCGACTGCGCAGAATCCAATATCTCCACTTCACCAGTAATTTTCAATTTCTTCGAAAGTGGAAACACTTTTGACCAAGTGTTCAAGCACATCAGAAAGACGCCGATACGCAATATCAAAAGAACATCTTTCGATGCAAGGGAAAAGGTGAAAAACGAATGGCGTGACAACTGTAAACACGGAGCCAGATCGTAAGGCTTCTTGCTATAAAATATGACAATAAATTTTATTCGTTACTTTGATATAACTTAATCCGTTGATACCTTGATCCGTTGATACCTTGAACCGTTGATACCTTGATCCGTTGATACCTTGATCGGTCAGATCATCGGATCAAGTATACTATAAGGTTAAAAATTACAACATTTTTGCACAACCCAATTTGAAATGTATATAAAAATTACAATCTTAAAGCACAGAATATTTTGAAACCTATCTTAATACGAGTATATAAATTAGATTTGAATTATGCGGACGGACAGACGGACGGACGGACAGACACGGAGCCAGATCATAAGGCTTCTTGCTATACTTTGTATAGAAGCCTAAAAGGACGTCTGATAACAACATTGGAGGGGTTAAAAATTAAGAAGGCTTAATTTATAATTAAGGTTTATCAATAAAAGCGTCGATTATGTGATGTAATGATTTTATTGTTACTATAAAGACACATTTTTCAAAATAATTCTTTTTCCATTTGTTCTTTCTTTGTAGTATCTACACTAACAGACCATAACAGCATTTCCCTGTTAGGGATTTAAAATGGAATTTTCGTCTCTTAGGAGTATCAAATCCCATCCCCATACCTCTACTAAATCTAGCTCTAAAACCTGCTCCCAGCAGGGAAAATCCTAACCCCATTCCAAATTTGCTACTGCGATCTTTTCCTAGTCTATCTCTAGTAAAAGATTTATATCTATTGTTATCATAATTATCTTCTTCAAATATATCATTGCGTTTTATTATTTCCCTCAATTTTATCGCACAGTTTTCCAGATGAACTTCACAATTTGTCCTTCTCAATGTATCACTTAAATCTTGTGATATTTTTATTTCATTTTCTACTTCGGCATTACTTTTTCCTATTTTGTCTCCTACACATTTTCTTTCTTCGTTCTTGCCTAATAATTTATTGTTATATTATTCTAATAATAAATTATTTTTTATTACAATAATAAATTGTTGTTCTTACCCGATGCGTCAAATAATCTTTCGCCTAAAACAATATAATAGTTTTGGCAATTCCAATGGCAAAGAGATCCACAACTCCAACCATGTACACCTTGACCTTAAAAAAAATATTTAAAACTGCAGAAAAGTTATCTTTAAACCACGGTGTATAATAGATTAGGTGAGCTGACGGCGTATGTTTTCATCAGATATTTTCATGCCGCGAATGTAGTCTGTGTGCGAGAGAGACGTTATCGACAGAGATGGGCAAAGCGCCTTGCGAAAATACACAATGCATTAGTTCTGCATGCATTACAGTGCATTTTAAGGCAATTTAAGACTAATATAAACGGCTTTGTATTAGTTTTTGGCAATGTCTCGATGGTGTTGTTTTGCGCCTAATTGTACTAGTGGATACAATAGCAATAACGATAAAGTTTCGTTGTTTAAAGCTTCGTTGTTTCGATCATTAAATTACTTTAAAGAAAAATATAATCAAAACAAAACAACATGAAAATGTTGTACTTACATTACTTTAGGATGTTAATTATTATTAAGACTAATTATTTTTATTTTTTTCTTTCTGGTTTCCTTTTTTTTGTTAAAAAGTTTTTGTTCACTTTTCAGTTTTTTATAGTAAGTAATACGCTTAAGTAGGACTTTAAGATAACTCACACAATAGTGATAATTGATAAACGTTTCGCATGTAATACCTAATATTGTTTGGAATTGTGCCTAAACTAAAATTGAATAAATATTTTGTACTTAAGTTGTTCATTTATTTCTTGAAGGTATGATGGTACTATAATTATGACAACATTTCAACTACTGCATAAATCTAGAATTAAAATAATATATAAATATATTTTGGGTTATTAACATGTGAAATTATAAATTAAATTACTTTAAAATGTAATAGTATTACATTTTAAAGTAATTCAACTTACTGTATAAATCAACTACCAATTTTTGAGGTTTTTTGCGATTTAAGAAAAAACAAAGCATCCTATATAAAAAAGTTAAATGAGGCAGTTGTAGATAATGTAAAAACCTATCGAATGCAACCGGAGAGATAAATATTTGTTATTGATATTCTGAGAAAACCGAAAAATAGCGTCAAAAATCGCTCATTTACTGCATAAATCAAGCACCACTAGCGGCAGGTTGTCTGTCCTTGTCTAACATAGCCGGCCAGTTTCGCGGCATGTGCAAGCAGTGCTTGTAACCTCACCTAATCTATTATACACCGTGCTTTAAACTTACCACACGCAATAGTTGTGTATATAGAAAATATATCTTGGGTTTCGCCTTTAAAGCCATTAAGTTCTTGAAATGTATTGCTCTGTTTTCCTTGAGCAAATGCCATGAGAAAATTATACGCAAAAAATATTATAAATACCTCCATGTTATCGCGACTAGTAATACGTAATTGAAAAATAAGTATAGCGAAATTTAAACCCTTTATAGGCTGCATTAAAACAACATAAAAAATAATAGATGAAAAATAATAAAAAATTTATTTTAAAATAATAGTTTTTTTATTTGCAATTATGAAATGGAAATTTTAATTAATTATTAGGTAGGTATATAACTGGTAATAAGGAAATATTTTTTTTAAAAAATTTATATTTGATTGGATAATAAACTTTTTTAATTTTATAGCTGCGAGTTTTATCCATAAATCCACGTGGAAAAAAATATTATACCTAATATAAAATAATACAATATAAATCCGTCCTGCTTATAGCTGGTTAAATAACCTATTTAAACTGTTAAACTTTATAATTTAGAATTCCAAATAATAAATGAATTTTTGCTATTATTTGCCTCTTTGACAAAAGCGTCGTGACCCTTCTCTTTCTATGCCTGTGATGTGCGTTCGAATCATTTTTTTGACATGGGTACAGAGGACTAACTTGTTTGACGTGGACTCCGAACCACGGGAAGAGTAATACACTTCAGTTCGAGATGGGGGTTCTCATGGCAGATCGAATTAGCAACTTGTTTTGTGGTTAAAAATTTTTTGGGCATAATAAGATTTTGTTTCATGTTTTTGATTCATCAGTTGCATTCGTGTGCATATTATCTGTACAGAATTTTCCTAAAAAACTTACTTGTAATTATTGCATAGTTATGTATTAACAGTCCGGCCCTGAACGATGTTGTTGTGTGGAGTGTGTAATAGAGCTGTTACGCGATACGAGGATTGCATCCAATGCAAACAAAAATGTGGATCGCATTATCACATAAGGTGTATCGAGATGCCACTGGATTCATTAAACGAACTTAATATTAACGGAAAAATTAATCAATGGAACTGTTTTAGGTGCGAAGGAGGAGACATAACCTCAAACACTCCCACCGATAACGCTGTTAACAATAATTTTGGAAACCCTGATGGTGACAATGTTGGACAGCTTCTTGAATTAAATCTCAATACCGATTCTCAATATCAGCAACCAGTCAATTTTTTTTTCTGTTTTCTCTCAAGAGAGAGAGAGTATATTCATGCAATTCGATACAATCTTAACAATAAAAAAAAAACTTAACAATAATTGATTGAACTAAAATGGTGGTGATGAATATTGGTGAAATTAATGTTGATGAATTAAATATGATAATTAATAACTGGATAAATATTAAATTATAACTAGAAAGACAAACGAGCATTACAACGGCAGCGGGTAAAAGACAAAAATTAAAATTTAAGATAAATTTGAAGTTGTTTGAATTTTAATCTAAATTTAAATTTGAACTGGGTTTGGTTAGTTTAACAGTTTTTTTTATTTATGTAACATCAGTGGGGCATAAATCCATTTTAGACAGACTAAGGGGGGGTGTTAAATTGTTTTAGAGTGTTGATAATTGATTTACAGAAAGTTATAAAAATTTGGGTGATGAATTTATTTGATATGATTTCAGAAATTGTAAAAGGTGAAATATTTAAAAAGGAACAATGTGAAGTGTAGGTATGGCGTTGTTGGACGTATTTCGGGCAGGAAGACAATAAATGATGCAGAGTCTGCCTACTTTTTGAATCGCAGGGGCACACGTCAACAGGACTGATCTTGAATCTGTATAGATACTCGCGCGCAAACGAGTGACCCGTCAATACCTGCGTCATTTCAAAGGAGGTATCAACGGCACTTCGGAACAAGCGAACATCATGTAGCGTAGGTAAATGCTGCCGGGTGGTCGAACCTTGGACGGCATTTCTGTACTCGGTATCCCAAGTACATGCCGCCTCAAGACGAATCACCCTTCTTGCATAGCTAAGAGGGAACTGGTTGTATGCCATGCGACTGTGTGAAACAGCCGCGTCTTTGGCACATTGGTCTGCAACCTCGTTCCCTTCAATGCCGCAATGAGCCTTTACCCACGCAAACCTGATGATCGTTTGGTCCTTCAGTTTGAGCAGTGAACGATGGATGGAACCAGTCAATTACTTAGAATCATTGAGTCACGAACCACTTCCACAGGAGTGGGAAACATACCATAATAGAAAACGATCAAGAGGCAGTCCGGGGGAACATATTAAAGCTAAACGGCAAACCTTTGTGAGTGATTACTGGCTAAGCCAGCCGGTAAGTACTTCTAATCGATTTGACCCACTAGAACGGGATCAAGTTGAACCCGGAAACGGCGAGACAAGCAATGCCCCCAAAAAAGTTGAAAAAGTACCACCAATATTTGTAAGTGGAGTCGAAAACATAAGTCCATTGTACAAATTGCTAGATGAAATGGCAAAAGACAATTATATCCTAAAAATATTACACAATAATCAAGTTAAAATTCAACTGGGCACAGCGGAGGCGTACTCGCCGGTTGTCGAGGCTCTAAAGAAAAAACACACAGAATTCCATACGTATAAAAAACAGGACAGAAGCTTTAAGGTGGTTTTACGCGGCATCCATTCTAAGATCGACATACAAAATCTAAAACAGGAAATAGAAACCTACAATCACATTGTATTAAGAATCACAAATATGCAGAACTCAGCCAAAGCCCCACTACCCCTATTTTTAGTAGAGCTACAATCCAAAGAAAACAACAAAGACATTTACAAAATAAGAAATCTTCAGCATTCGATAATAACTTTTGAGCAGCCACATACTAAAAGAGACATACCACAATGTGCAAGATGTCAGGCGTATGGACATACCAAAACTTATTGCAATAAAACTCCTAACTGTATGAAGTGCTTACAAAAACACTTCTCTACGGACTGCCCAAGAAAGGAAAGAGGACCAGAGGTCAAGTGTTGTAACTGCGGTGGGGAGCACCCTGCCAACTACAAAGGTTGTATCATACGAAAGCAGCTGATACAAAAAATGCACCCTCCATTAAGAAACAAACAGTTAATAAATAGTCAACAGAGTAACATGTCAAACATTATAATAGGAAGATCTTATGCGCAACAAGCAAGAGGCAATCGCCAACTTGGAAACTCTCAACAACAACAACCTAATAACGCCCAACAACGGGATAGAAATATTTACCCACAACAAATACCAACATCACAAACACATCAAACTAACAATACCCTTGAAGCGATGCTGACACAACTAATGACTAAAATGGATACCATGATACGTAGAAAAAGCCATAACCCGGCAAATGGTTATAAAAAGCATAAGCTTTCGGCTTCACCTGCCGCTTTTCCCGCTTCAACCGCCGCTTGTCATGTCTTGTAGGTGGAAGGTACAAGACAGCTAGCCCATAGGAATTACCCAGTGTCGGAGCTCGCTGGGTCGCTCGAAAGCGTTCGTGGGTTCGTATAAAAATAATTGATCTGCTTTGCGAAAATAACTGTGCCCGGGCGCCAAGCGAAGAAATAACAGATTTCAGAAATCTCTTAGTCCATTAAATCAACACTAAAAGAAAATAATAAGTGAACGAAAACTAATTGGGCACACACAGTTGCGAAATAGACTCTACTACAGCTCGTGGTAGCTAAGCGGAATGCTTCTTACAAAAAAAGAACAAATTCCAAAAATTTAGTTAAACAATTAACTAACAAAAAATCGCTACCCCGGCTAAAGCAGAGCCATTGTCTGTTGTAAAGATGGAATAACTAGTACCTGGATGTTGTGGTACTTAGTTATAAAAAAATAAAATGATAAAATGGTTTATGATGTTATGAAACCAGTAGGTAAACGAACCTTAGCAGATTCTCCTGATTCATGATGTTATCCAACCAGTAAGCAGACAAACATTACCCAACCAACCTCCCATTTCAAACGCTTAGAAATTTCAAAGTCATTGCAGTTGACCAACGCCGGTTGATGTTGTCTAGTGAAATTTAAATGCACAAATAAAACTCAATTAAGCACACATATTCACATAATATAATTAATTAAAATAATTATCAAAAAGTAAGGTTTAGCATTGGCATTAAAATTCACGTATTCGAACGTGTGATAAGATACAATATCTCATCGGGCAGAAATGCGAAACCTGCGGCGTATCATTCATCTCGGTCAAACATTCAAATAAAAGTGCAAGACAATGAAAACCAAAATATTAAAACAATAAAAAACAATAATTAGCACAATTTATTAAAATAAACATAAATTCGGCAATCAGATGGTCGTTGCCTTAACGTGGTGGAAATTTGCAGTGTTTGCAGACCAAAACCCGTACGGAGGCCTGGATGCTATCGCCGAAAACTACTCCCTAAAAATCAATCAGCCGGAAGTTCAAGTGGTAATATAAATCCCGCCAAGCGGAACCACTATCGAACTCCAGGGCCGAACAAGCGATAGCGTCGACGACAAAAATCAAACATCTCGTACGTTGGTTTATGACGCTACTTATTTTCAAAAAAAACTCATAAATAAAAATAAACACATAAAAAAATGTCGAAAGTAAAAATTTCAAGTACGAGACTTGAACGTACGACGATCAGTTTGGACTTCCAATGCCAATTTCATTCAACCAGCGCCGTTCGATACTACTTATCGAAAATAATGCTCTGTTCAAATTCAAACAAAATAATTATTAATTTAAAACTCAAAATTCATTAATAATTTTAAAATATAAAGATTTGAACACATCGCATTTTTATTATCGACGCCTTGCGAACGTAAAAGTTTAATCAGCCTGTAATCACGTCGAACAAAAGTGCTTATCTACAAACAGACGATTACTTTGGCCAAAAAACGTTCACAGCCAAAGTGCGTGGCAAAGCAACCCAAGATGTTGGACAAATAAAAAATAATAAGGCATAAGCAAAAAGCAAAAAAAGCAATAAAACATTAAAGCAAAAATTATAAAGCGTAAAATGATACGAAATACCTGTGATCATCTGGCTAGGTCGTTAAAGTAGAAATGCGGTCAGGATTTTCCCAATGTGGTAGCATGATATCCCCAAGCAACACAAGACCGTCAGAAATGCACATATTCTGTACATATTTTTCCGTGACGATATTGCATTGATTTGCCCACTTTGTCGTTACGGTATTATATGTATAGTTTATGTACATATTCGCTTAATAATTTTTCGCAACGATTTCTTAACTAATCGGCATTGATTTTTCCGTTACGGGTTACGGTATTTTATTCATGGATTATGTACATGTGCGTTACATAAATTTTCGTAACTAAACGGCATTGATTTTTCCGTTACGGTATTTTATTCATGGATTATGTACATGTGCGTTACATGAATTTTCATAACTAAAAGGCATTGATTTTTCCGTTTCAGTATTATATGCATCGTTTGAATAAATTTTCGTAACGATTTCTTAACTAAACGGCATTGATTTGCCCATATTTTCGTTACGGTATTATTGTGACGTTTTTTTCGATGACGTTTCAATACGTCTCAATACGTAAAATTTAGGTGCCGATACGGCACTAATAATTTATGTACCAAACGTAATAAATATTAATATAAAAAAATTATTTTTAATTAATTATAAGCATTTAGTAAAATTTTATAATTATTAATAATAATTAAAAATAAATGTAATTTTTATTTAGATTTGAAACTTTTTACAGTCAATTATTTATTGTTATGATTTATTAATTACATTATTAATACTAAATTAGTCATATAAATAAGCCTTATAATATTATTCTTGATTCCATTTGTTTGCAATGCTAGGATCTGAAAATTTTTCATTAAATTATATACATTTTACTTACTTTTTTTTTACCTAGTATGGGATTCGATCCTGGGATTTCTGCTTGAGAGTCCGGCTCCTTATCCACCAGGCTGTCCGGGCTGCTTAGTTTCAAACATTACTTATTGAATATTTCAAGTTTTTACAGCTTTACTTTAAAATATTAGAGTGCGTTGATATCGCAATAAATTCCACAGCATTGAATAAAATATTTATTTATTTACACAAATATTAAAAAAATACAACAAAATAAAATACTCTATTTTTTATAATTACACGAAGGTATACAGAAAAATTTAGATTTCGAATCTAATAAGGGTAGTAATAAGCATTTATTATTCGTAGAATCAAATATATTATGTTGCAACATTGCTTTTAAATATATGTCGCAATCTCATCAATTTAACATCATTTGTGATGTGAAAGAATTTTTTTCAAAATACCTAACTACAAAAGACGCGAAATGTGGTTTTTACAAACTGCAAGTTCCTTTTATTATGAAATGTAAACTGCTGAAGCAGTTACTCATCGTTACTCTCATCAGACCTTGAAGATTACGGTTTTACAATTTTGTCCATTTTCAGATGACTATAAAGTTTTATGACCCTTTCAATTTTTAAAGCAATTTGAGCATGTGTTTCTAGCCTGCATACAACCTTTTAGAGGAAACATGGTTTAAATATATATTCGGTCTACTAAACAATTATATTATTTCAACATCAAAATTATTATAAATTTGTTATAATTAATATTACATTTATTTATTAATGAATTTGAAACATTTTTAAATTAAATAATTAGTACAAAAGCCGTATTTTTCGTAAAGCAAATTTTTCATAAATTTGATGAAACGGCACAATAATAAATACTCTATTAGTCATTAATTATTATTTTCCAGTAAACATAAAAGTAATGTAAAATAATGAAGATAATAAAAGTATTCTTTTTTAGTTACAAAAATTTCAATTATATTCGTAGATATTTTTATTCGAGTTATTAAATAATAAAATAATTAATCGGTATATTTCTTTATTTGAGCTTTAATTTATTAATAATTTAAATTCTGATGCATCGATACTGTCGTAACTATGTTACTTTATTTGCAGGCAAATTACAAACAATCTTAAAGGTTATATTAGGTATTTTTGGACAAATTTAATTAAAATTAGGTAAAATTAAATAAGTATATTGTAATTAAAAACCAAAATGATAAATAATAATGACTAATAAGATAGTTAAATCCAGCTATTATATAAATTAGGAAAGTGGAAATGTCCAAGTAAATAGAAGTATAATATAAATTTAGGCAGGTCATTTTACATTTAACAATTCTATGACAATACTAAAAACTAAAAAGGGATGTTTTATTGTGCAAACCCCCTGTTGTTTAATGGCCTTCACTCCTGCACATGTACTTCAAAAATTTACTTACTTCAAAAAAACGCTATGAAAATGTATGCATTGAAACTAGTAACTAAAATTAAATATTTTTTAGTTAATAAATGCTATGTGCATATTATGCATCGAAATTTACTTCAAACAAACGCAACGAAAATGTATGCATTGAAACTCGTAACGAAAATTAAATATTTTTTAGTTAATAAATGCGATGTGCATATTATGCATCGAAATTTACTTCAAACAAACGCAACGAAAATGTATGCATTGAAAATCGTAACTAAAATTAAATAATTTTTAGTTAATAAATGCTGTGTGCATATTATGCATCGAAATTTACTTCAAACAAACGCAACGAAAATGTATGCATTGAAACTCGTAACTAAAATTAAATATTTTTTAGTTAAAAAATGCTATGTGCATATTATGCATCGAAATTTACTTCAAACAAACGCAACGAAACTGTATGCATTGAAACTCGTAACTAAAATTAAATATTTTTTAGTTAATAAATGCTATGTGCATATTATGCATCGAAATTTACTTCAAACAAACGCAACGAAAATGTATGCATTGAAACTCGTAACGAAAATTAAATATTTTTTAGTTAATAAATGCTATGTGCATATTATACATCGAAATTTACTTCAAACAAACGCAACGAAAATGTATGCATTGAAACTCGTAACTAAAATTAAATATTTTTTAGTTAATAAATGCTGTGTGCATATTATGCATCGAAATTTACTTCAAACAAACGCAACGAAAATGTATGCATTGAAACTCGTAACTAAAATTAAATATTTTTTAGTTAATAAATGCTATGTGCATATTATGCATCGAAATTTACTTCAAACAAACGCAACGAAAATGTATGCATTGAAACTCGTAACGAAAATTAAATATTTTTTAGTTAATAAATGCTATGTGCATATTATGCATCGAAATTTACTTCAAACAAACGCAACGAAAATGTATGCATTGAAACTCGTAACGAAAATTAAATATTTTTTAGTTAATAAATGCTATGTGCATATTATGCATCGACATTTACTTCAAACAAACGCAACGAAAATGTATGCATTGAAACTCGTAACGAAAATTAAATATTTTTTAGTTAATAAATGCTATGTGCATATTATGCATCGAAATTTACTTCAAACAAACGCAACGGAAATGTATGCAAGTTATATTCTATTACTTGCTTGACACTAGATAAAAAATTACTTCCTTTGTCCAGTGTTAACGAACTTGCATTTCCATGGGAAATGCAACGATTACGAATTCTTCCTTTGTCTAGTGCTAACGAACTTACATTTCCATGGGAAATGCCATATTTGCAAATTCTTTGACGTCTGCAAAAGTTCAACTAGAGTAGGAATAAGTTAGTCAGTAGATTAAGAACCTCCGTTTAAGTAACATGTAGTTTAGTGTTAGAATTCAATAATAAAAACCAAGTTGTAACAAGTATTAATAATAAATTAAATAAAAAGTTTTAAGTTTTTTTAAATAAAATTATTTGGGTAAACCCTAAATAAAACTGGCGCAGTCACGGTACGATTACGAATTTCGGTAGTTTTTTGGAACAAAAATAGTCCATTCTACAACCGAAGCCACATCGACGGCAAAACAAACGATTTCAATCGGGAGCAGACAAGAATCGCTGCAGAACTTTTGGAATCACCTAAATTTAAGAAATTGGAAAGTGGACAAAAATAGCCACGACCCAAAACCGATCAAGGATTGGAGATTAAACAAGAATCGTTAAGCTACAATCTGGAAATCGACCCTAGCTAAGTTACCAATTAAGAAGAAAGAAAAACAATTCGAACCATGAAGTTAACAATAATTTTGATGTAAGTGCTAATATTAATCCATTCCTTAAAAAATTACAATTGAATAATCGTAACGGAAAATTTTTAACATAAGCAAATATTTTAATCAAAGTAAACCTTTATTTTAAATTTCATATTAGATTAAATAAATTAGAATTAAACAAGCGCGAAATAAAATATTTAAAACAATTAAATTACACACGTAAGATTTATTCATAAAATCCTATTTTTAACTAAAGTAGGTAAACGAACGTTGATATTTTCGCATATTCAACAAGTTATCATTGCTAGACAATAAAATGCAAACGCAAAAATTAAATTTATTACGTAATTTAAATTTTTAAATTTTATAAGAATAAAATTTTTATGTTCAACAAATTAACAAACGCATTACAAAATTTAACAATTTATAGTTGAAACGAAAGGTAAACATGACACCTCCATATTTATCTAATAACTCAGCTGTAGACTATCAGTCTATACGACAATATATTGCTGTGTTATATGCCCTAAATAATAATAATTCACAACAGACAGCCCTTGTAATAATACCACAATAACCACGGCTAGCTCTAGATGGTGATTAACTGCAGGAGTCGGCCCTTGTAAATAAGACGCAGACTTTAACTTGTTTAATAAATTAAAATTATTATTCAGAATACGAATGTTTACGATCTTTAAATATCTCACGCCTTGTTCGATACCAATTTCTACTACAGAACTGCGAATGTAGCCCACTTCTTTGGAAATGAATAAATAACTCAATGTCTCGTATACAATTAATCTGGTTTTATTAACAGTACCAAATGAAATATAATTCTGGTTCCCAAAAATATGCAAATTCGTACCAAAACAATAATAAAGTACATACAAAATATTCAAATACAAATATTGTGCGCTAACACACACCACGAAGAAATAATTAAAGGTATAATAAACAGTTCCAATATAAAACTTATAAACGTTCTTACCCTGTAAGCGTACCGCACTGGAGTTTATGCAGATAATTTCGTTCACGAATGATGACCCATGTAATTTTACAAGTCCAATTTCATTAAAGTTTCCACACACATCTATAACGAACCCAGGTATGTCGAATCCAATGTGAATCTCAAAGTTTTCTTCAATATTTTTAAACTTGATTGCATAAATAAAATTTTTTATTTTTAATAACCTCCAAATTTCAACATCGGTAGTGATTAAGTTCTCATACATAACCTAGCAGTATCAAACTTGCTATCCACACGATTGCTATAAACAAATAATGATGCTAATCGTCGTAGATGTAATAAATTTTCCAAACTTGGCATTAACAATCTCAATCGAATTAATTATATCCAAATTTTTCTTGTACAACGTATAAAAATTGACCAACCTTCCAAAATTTTCACCAGTACCAACCATAAAAATGAAATACTCTAAAAATACAATGTTCGTCGACGTTCACTGCGTCAATTATAAATTTCGACTGACTTAATAATTTTGTTCGTCCAGACTTTTATAACCTCGGTCTTATCTTCTTTGATCGATTGCTTCATACAGGGTAAGTTGTAATTTTATGCCAATTTTCATAATAAATTTGTTCTTTTCTTTTCAGATTCGGAAGTTTGATGTAGCTCCAGTGGTATCTTGCATTACTGTAATGTCTTTCTCGTGAATATCAGGCGTCAAAAGGTTTTCTACACGCACAATGTTTTTTTTATTATTACCTTTACAGATGTGGCCGCACTAAATTAATTAAATTCACTTTGTTTTTATTATTAGCGCACAACCAACAAATACAAGATAAACATTATAATGTAAGTACGAATTTGCATACCAAATAAATTTTACAAAATAAAAATACAACCAAAATTAATTTCAGGTTAATGACCCCATATGACAAGTTGGATCCTTTTAATTATTTACGAGATGTTTGGCTAGATCTCATTGATCTGAATTGATTGAACACAATAAAGCTACCCAATTTATTCACAGTAGATGTAATGGAAATATTAATTTTTGTTCTTATTCGAACAATAACAAAGTTCGGATAGTAATAGAGAATGCGTCCAACTCATCGAACCAAACCTGCAGTCCATCTCCCTCAGATTAATTTATAAATATTATCGGTTTGTATCATGGCAATATAGATTCAATAACACCATATGATGGAAATCCATTAACATTAAATATTTTCTTAAAAACATGTGAACATTTTATAGACAGTTTTTTTAATAATTCAAATCCGGACGACCCTATAAATGGATTTTTGATATGTGCAATTCTTGGAAAACTTTCAGGCTTAGCTTTAATAACAGTCAGTGCTAGACTAGAAACCTATAATTGGAAATCGCTAAAAGAAATTTTAAAATCAAATTTCACATCAAATGCTCAAAATAATAATTCAAATTTTCAACAAAGAATTCAATGTGAAAATGCAAATCAATTAAACGAAAATTTCGAAGAAAAACAAATACCATTGGATTTTCGGCTGAGACAAGATCAAAAACAAATAACGTAGCAATAAATTTAAATAATACCGATTCAAATAGTTTAATCATTCATGTAAACCATGATTATGACACGACAGGACGTAATTTGATATTTATACACATTCCGGAGATTCAAGCAAAATTTTTAATCGAAGATTTCAGTGAATATAGTCTAATAAGTTCAGATTTGGCTTTAAGATGTTTTAAAAATTACATAAAAACCGAGAATTTTCAAATTCAAACCTCAGGTGGATTGTCACGACATAACAAAATTCTATATACCCCGTTACCTAAAATTTTCAGAAATAATGAAAAATGCAAATTTTACATTTCCAATTTCTCAAAAAAATACGACGGTTTAATAGGACGTGATTTGCTACGTCAACTAAAAGTACGACTTGATTTTGTAAATGACATTTTCGTTACACCCCAAGCAAAATTACCACTTTTTATAATTCAGCCCACTAAAACTTCTAACGTGAAAAATTTAAACATAACCAAAAATCATCATTTGCCACGCCCAAATAAAGAAACAATCAGAAATTTTCACTTAAAACCATTTGATATAACAAAAAATTTAAAAGTAATCGAAAATTACCATTTGCCATCACACCCGCATGATTTAATAACTTCTTTAAAACCCAAAAGTTTTAGAATACACAGAATTTTCAAAAAAGGTAATTTAAATATTGGTCTTATGAGCAAACAAATTTTAAAATTCCCAACCAATAAAAACTTTGAACAAAATCATTCTAAAAATCAAGAAATAGTTGACAGTATTAACGAATTGCGAATATTACAAAACCAAATTTCAAAAACAAATCAAGAAATCAAACAAAATTTAAGTCAAAATCAATTCAAGAATCAAGAACCAATCAAAATTTGTGAACCCCTGATAATTGACAGCGTTATTGAATTGCAAACGTTACGAGACCAAATTTCAAAAACAAATCAAGAAATTAAACAAAATTTAAGTCAAAATCAATTCAAGAATCAAGAACCAATCAAAATTTGTGAACCCCTGATAATTGACAGCGTTATTGAATTGCAAACGTTACGAGACCAAATTTCAAAAACAAATCAAGAAATTAAACAAAATTTAAGTCAAAATCAATTCAAGAATCAAGAACCAATCAAAATTTGTGAACCCCTGATAATTGACAGCGTTATTGAATTGCAAACGTTACGAGACCAAATTTCAAAAATAAATCAAGAAAAGCAATTAATTAAACAAAATTTAGAGTCAATAAAATTGGAAACCGAAAATTCAAATAAAAACAATATCAATAATCTTGAACAACCAAAATTAAATTCTAATGAAATTCAAACAAACAAAATATTGTTGAAATTAAATAATTCAAAAAAGCATATCGAAATTTTGAGGAATCTAAATCATGAAAAATTAACCTTGCTGCAAAAAGCAATATCAGAAAATCAAAAATCTATAATTCAATTGGAAGAACAGGATTCACCAGTTCAATTAGAACAAAAATTATCAAATCAATTAAAAGATCAGAATTCGAATTTATTTGATTTAACTCATTCACATTCAATAAATTTCCAAAAACGAAACCCGGCTAGAAATTTTAAATACGCAAATAAAATTTTGACTAATAGAAAACATTCTAGAAATTTCAAGTACATAAATAAAATTTCGATTAACAACAATAAAAGAAAATATTTTAGGAATTGTAAATTATTTTTAAATAAACTACAACAAATTTTCAAAAGACGAAACCTAAATAGAAACTTCAAACACGTACATAGAAAATCAAATAATAATTTAAAAAGAAAACATTTCAGAAATTGTCACCTTTTTATAAACAAATCACTACTAATTTTGAAAATCAATAATCGGAAGAGAAAAAAATTAAATAACCATTACAAAAATCAATCATCAATAAACCAATCAGAAATTCAAAACTTAAAATTGACAAATTTCAAAAAACAGGGTCTAGTTAAAAATCTTAAATACGTAAACAAATTTTTGACTAATAATAATAAAAGAAAACATTTTAGAAAGTTCAAATCATTCATAAATAAATCACTACAAATTTTAAAAATCAATAACCGAAAACGGAAAAAATTAAATATTACACATTACAAAAATCAACCATCGATAAATCAATCAGAAATTCAAAATTTAAAATCACCATCAGAAATAATTAAACCATCACCTTATTTAGAAACAACAATTTTCAAAAAACAAAATCTAAATAAAAACCCTAAACACGCAAATACAAAACCGAATAATGAATATAAAGGAAAACATTTTAAGATTTTCAAATCCTTTATAAATAAGTCATTACAAATTTTAAAAATCGACAATCGGAAAAGGAAAAAATCAAATAATCACTATATTGACCAATACTCACTTTTGGTACCTCCAAAAAAAAAACCAAAACAGCAAATTTTCCTTCACGCAATTCAACAATTCACGACTTTAAATAAGTAATATAAAACTTAATAATTCCAAATTTTTTAAAAAATTCTAAATTTTCAAATTTTATAAATCGACCTGTTCAATTATACCTACTGACAAACATATTTAACGATTATAGATGCATTTACCAAACTGGCACAAATATTTGAAGTAAATAATAAAAACGCAACTAACAGCAAAAATTCAATTTTCAATTCAAATTTTCAAATTTCAAAAAAAAAATCAAATTCAAATGAACATAATATAGAATTTTATAACTCCCACCAACTAGTCGATCATTTAACAAACTCAATAAACAAACAAATATTTCAAATTAACCCTTTAATACATTAAATAAATAAAACGAAAAAAAAAATCAATCGACGGATTAGAATCACTAAAAATTGTAACCGAAAATTTAGATCACAAAGATGCACTTAAATACGATCAAGCTATCGGAAATTTAACTCAAAATCAAATTAATATTAGAACTATTGTTAAAGATCAAAGTTCAACAAGACTTGCATAAAATCAAAATCTTTTAAATTCAAAAATCACGAAAAATTTTAGAATTCATTAACAACATTGAAATTCAAATTTCAAAATACCATCAATTTCAAATAATAAATAAAATTTATTAGCAATCAAACAGGAAACGCCAAGTTACCTTTCGAGCCAATATTGGAAAACGTTTTATTTTTCGAAAACATATTAAAAATTAAAAGTTATACTAAATTTAATCGAATCATATTTTTGATTATCATTCTAATTGTAGAAGTTAAAAGTTACGATTATTTTCAATTGTATCCTAATTTTCACCAATGATCATTACAAATTAATCCTTCCTAATTCCAAATTTCTTATCCTAAAGAGCACTATTATTCAAATTTGGAGAAAAATGTAAAAGAATAACTGGAAACACGACTCTCCATGAGAAGTTCAACTCTTGTGGTACTCCGAAAAATTCTTCAATTGTAAACAACAAATTGTAACTACAGAACAAATAATGGCCCATCAAAAGTGCTACGAAAAAAAAAAAGGTTTTTTCTAAACGGTACATGTTATCGAACTGTCAAATTATTGTGAACTAAAAATCGGAAATTTTAAAAAATCATCACGATTCCCGACATCAACATTTCAGCATTTAAAGAAGATCAACATAATAGTTCTACATTAAACCGATTGAACTGTCAAAATTGGACTTAGTGAATTTAAAAAATATTCAAAGTGAATTTAGTGATAACAAAAGGCAATTAAATAAAAGTGCAGTGATTCGCTTCGATTCAACAAGTATTTGAACAATTTTGTATATGTATTTTGTAATTTTGAAAAAAAAAATTTTTGTATTAATCATTTAATAAGTTTGTAAAATCATAATTAAATATAGGAAGTCTAAGGCAAACAAAAGGGACAAACAAATACAACTCCAAATTCAATGGATTCAGAAAAATTAGAAACTGAAGTCCCAAATTTTTCCAACTTAGACGGGAGGAGTTATATTCTATTACTTGCTTGACACTAGATAAAAAATTACTTCCTTTGTCCAGTGTTAACGAACTTGCATTTCCATGGGAAATGCAACGATTACGAATTCTTCCTTTGTCTAGTGCTAACGAACTTACATTTCCATGGGAAATGCCATATTTGCAAATTCTTTGACGTCTGCAAAAGTTCAACTAGAGTAGGAATAAGTTAGTCAGTAGATTAAGAACCTCCGTTTAAGTAACATGTAGTTTAGTGTTAGAATTCAATAATAAAAACCAAGTTGTAACAAGTATTAATAATAAATTAAATAAAAAGTTTTAAGTTTTTTTAAATAAAATTATTTGGGTAAATCCTAAATAAAACTTGCATTGAAACTCGTAACTAAAATTAAATATTTTTTAGTTAATAAATGCTATGTGCATATTATGCATCGAAATTTACTTCAAAAAAACGCAATGAAAATGTATACATTGATACTGCACATAAATAGTACAGTGTAGATATGAATTAAAAATTATGTACCACTTCGGTACCTTTTCGGTACATAATTTTCAGTTATGAAAAAATATGTACATATTATTCATTCTTCAATGATATACCGGCACAAAATCAACATTCGTGTTACTTGGGTCGGTCCGGAAGCGTCAAAAACAGATGCACTTATGCTTCCGCACTTAAAATTAAATTTTACCATCTTAAAACATCGCAAAACTGCAAAAACCATGGAGAGCCAAAATTCGCACGTCTTGCTTGTAGCACAGAATTTTATCGACCTTGTGTATCTTTTCAAAACTGTCTTAACGGCCTCTTTGATTTTTATTTTGAAAAACTCTGACCGTCATTTTGGTTGCCTAATCCGCAGGCATAGAAATATATAAATTCTCAATTAAATTCGGTCGACTCTAAGGTGTTGAAAATAAATCGACCTACGATTAGGATTGAAAAATAAACTATTTCGCTGGGCGAAATATTGTAACAATTGGAATGTTACAACCATACTAAATTTACTCACAGCCCTTATCACAAAAATGCCATAATGATCCCCACACTAAAAATGGCAGTCTGGAACGCCAACGGTCTGGCTCAAAGAGTACCAGAACTTAAATCATTTTTAACTAATTTGAACATTGACATAATGATGATCTCTGAGACGCATTTCACTAAAAAGAGTCATCTAAAAATACCAGGATACGAAATATACAACACCCAGCGCCCGGACGGAGCGGCATATGGGGGCACTGCAGTAATAAATCATTAATTAAACACAGCGAACAAGAACAATTCAAAGAAGTATACTTGCAGGCAACCAGCGTCACCGTAGAAGACTGCATTGGTCCAATCACACTCACAGCTATCTACTGTCCACCAAAATACACCATTAAACAAGAGCAATTTACACAATTCTTCAAAACGCTTGGAAATAGATTTATTGCGGGAGGAGACTTTAACGCTAAACACCCGTGGTGGGGCTCTAGATCACAAAATCCAACACCGAAGGGTAGGCAGCTTTACCTAGCCCTGAAAAAAGACAACCTACAAACGGTGTCAACTGGAGAGCCCACCTATTGGCCTGCAGATCGAAGAAAGATCCCTGATTTGATAGATTTTTGCGTAACTAAAGGAATAAATGCAAACAACATCAAAGCCGACTCCTGCTTGGACCTATCTTCAGATCATTCGCCAATAATAGTTACAGCCAGTTCACTGTTAACAGGAAAACAAACATACCCATCATTTTATAATAAAAAAACGGACTGGAATGAATTTAGAAATATCCTAAACGAGAAAATCAACACTAATATACTATTAAAAACTGAAGAAGAACTTGAAACAGCAGTGGAAAAATTTAACATAAAATTGCAGGAAGCCGCATGGGAGGTCACTCCGAAGTACGAAGCGACTAGAAAAACACTAACTTGTTCTACATCTATTAAAGCTAAAATACTTGAAAAACGTCAATTGCGAAAAAACTGGCAAACAACAAAATCTCCACACGACAAAGCAAAGTTCAATAAAGCCATTAAAGAACTTAAAAATCTAATAAATGAAGAAAAAAATGCTGCTATTCAACGACACCTGGAAAATTTAACCTCAACGGAGGCCACCGAGTATTCTTTGTGGAGGGCGACTAGAAGAATAAAACAACCACAGACTCACATCCCACCAATCAGGTCAGAAGATGGAAAATGGACTAGAACTGATGAGGAAAAGGCAAAAGTGTTCGCAAAGCATCTAGAAAAAGTTTTTCAACCCTTCCCATCTGAAATAAGCAATGAAGAGGAAAGAAAAATAACCGAATTTTTAGAAGTGCCCCACTAAATGGATTTTCCTATAAAAAAATTCAAAATAAAATAAGTAAAGAACATTATATTGAAAGAAATTAACCACAAAAAATCACCAGGCTACGACTTAATAACTGGTAGAATTTTGCAAGAACTACCAATGAAAGAAATTAAATTCATCACTATATTATTTAATTCTTCGTTAAGATTGAGCTTCTTCCCTCTTCAATGGAAAGTAGCAGAAATAATAATGATCCCAAAACCAGGTAAAAATCCAGAGGAGGTGATGTCTTATAGACCTATAAGTCTGCTCCCAGTTATATCGAAGGTGTTTGAAAAACTACTGTCAAAACGTTTGAAGAAAATCCTTCAAACAAAACAACTCATACCCGATCACCAATTCGGGTTCAGAGAGAAACACTCAACCATAGAGCAAGTCCATAGACTAGTCGAAAAAATCAATACGGATCTAGAAGAGAGAAAATATTGCTCGGCGGTGTTCATGGATGTGTCACAGGCATTCGACAAGGTCTGGCACCAAGGATTGCTATATAAACTAAAAAAGATGCTCCCCTACGCTTTATATCAACTAATTAAATCTTATATCAGCAATAGACACTTTCTTGTCAGATATCAAGAAGTATACACAGAAATTTATCCAGTTGAGGCTGGAGTACCGCAGGGAAGCGTCCTGGGGCCGACCTTATACCTACTCTACACCTCAGACTTACCAACAATGGCACAAAACACTACGGCTACGTTTGCGGATGATACGGGCATCATGACATCACACATCAACCCCATATTTGCATCTGAGCTAACACAAATAAACCTACACAAAATAGAAAAATGGTTCAAGACTTGGAGAATAAAAGCAAACGAGACGAAGTCCGCACACGTTACGTTTACACTGCGGAAGGAGACTTGTCCTCCAGTGACTTTGAACTGAAAACAGATCCCACAGACAGAAACTGTAAAGTACCTGGGCATGCACCTGGACCGGCGCCTAACCTGGAAAACACATATATGGACGAAAAGAAAACAACTAAATATACAATTTTATAAAATGTATTGGATGATAGGTAGAGACTCCAAACTTTCCCTGGAAAACAAGTTATTAATATACAAAGCAATAATCAAACCTATCTGGACGTACGGCATACAGCTGTGGGGCACTGCATCCAACTCCAATATAGAAATACTCGAACGATTTCAATCAAAGATGCTCAGAAACCTGGTCGACGCCCCATGGTTCGTTACAAACGAGATCATAAGGAAAGATCTGGCTATACCTACGGTGAAGGAGGAAATTGTCTCCTTCAGCGATAAATTGTAACAATCTTTTGTTACGCTTGTTTTTACGTCGACAAATTTTATTTGTCGACATATTTGATTTTCCTTTTTAAAAAAGTCACTTTTGTTTTTTAACGGAGGCTCCGCTTTATTTCTAGTAATATCGAGAGTAGTGCATTTCTGAACCGACCAATACGATCGATTTTTGATCTAATGGTCAGGAATGACGTGCGCGATGGTTTACTAGAGGTCGGCAAATAGAGCCATCGCAGAATGGCGAGAGTTTTTAGGAGCTCCGACGAAAGTTTTAGTTTCGTTAGTTTTTTCGGAGAGAATTTTGTTTAAACTAGTTTTAAGTGACGTTAGTAAATATGGTACGGGTTGTGATGGAACTTTTTCTACATCAAATGATCCGTAAGATCAATAAACCATTTTTGAACTTTGCAATACAAAGGACGCCACGCCATTTTAGAATTTGTGTTTTCACGTAAATTTCAAACGTTCAATACTGCGATCGATATCCTTTGAATATGGGAACTTTTGGAGTTTCAGACGTTCAATACTTCGGTCGAACCCTTTGAATATGGGAATTTGTGAAGGCGCCGTTCAGATTGGAACATGGTTAATGCACAAATTGCAAATTTCCCAATCCGACTTTAGACAAAACATCGCTGTCGTAAATCGGGGCTACCTTTTTTTGCAATGCTTTCCAACCCCGGTAACTACGAACAACCCGGAGGGCCAATCAAGGCCCCAAGTAAGAAACTTGCATTTGTCGTCAACTAAGAAAATTTTAGCCAACTTTAAAATCAAGATGTCCAAGTTGGCGAACATATGGTCCGATCAATCTTTACTTTGTGTGTAACATTTGCGATACCATCTCACGCAGCTGACAACACCTAGCAGAAACGTGGTCGTATAAATAACGAATAAATTAACGTATTTTTCAATTTCAAACAACAGCTATCTTTTGCAACTTAATAGTGCTATTCTGAAACGATCTCTCGCAGCATCATTCCACCTTTCAATTTTTCTTTGATGGAATTATACCTGTAATCAGTTTTCTACTACGCTTTCTTCCTTTATTTTTTATTATCTCATTACGTGCAGTATACTTGAGTATATCTTATTTATTATTATTTTTCACATCTTTTTCATTCAAAATATTTAGTCAAATGCAAATTTCGTTTAGCAATCAATAAATCAACTTTTTAAAAAAACATTAATTTATTTCAAAAACACGGAGTCGCAATTACACAAGTTACAGGATTGAAATTATGCAATGAACTGACTGACTTATTCTATTTTAAGATTATAAAGTTACTTGTGTTCTTCGTCAAATTGGTGATTACAAAGGCGTAAGTGCTCCGATAATCCGGTTTTATCTAACCCTTTCATTCCATCCAGCCTGTGCTGCCTTATTCGTTTTGTTAGTAGTTGTTTGGATTGACCCACGTAAGTTTTTTTGCAATCGCAGGTGATTTCGTACACCACATTACTTTGGTATTTTAAAGGTACCTTGTCTTTAGTTTTTGAGTAGACCAAGTTTGCCAATTTGTGGTCGTTGTAGAAGGCCAAGCACAACTGCTTGTTTTGGATGTAATCTCGAAGTAGTACCCTCATCTTCGCTGCCAATTCTAGATGGAACGACAACTTAAAATATCGTGGCAAGGACTCTGGAATCGAAAGGGTAACCTCTGGAGGCTGTTTTCTTCTTCCTCGATCGAATAAAGCACACTGCAGTAGGTGTTCAGGGTAATTATTTTTAATCAATTGACTTTTCAATTCCAACAACCGTTTTCCTCTCAGATCCGGCGTGACACACCTAATTATTCTGGTCTTTAACGTGTTGACCACACTCATTTTGTGGTTGAAGGGGTGTGAAGAATTGTAGTTAAGGAGACGTTCACTAGAGGACGGCTTCCTGTACAGGTCAGTGTGCATAGACCCATCTTGTCCAACACACACCAGTAGATCTAAAAAGGGAATACATCTATCGACCTCCAACTCGTGGGTGAATCTCAACCGGTTGTCAAACCCATTCAAAATATCTAAGCAGTTGTTAATTTCGTTAGAAGGCACCGCTGTGAGCATGTCGTTGACGTACAGCATGAAAAAAGGGACCTTAAAATTGATGGATCCCATAAAATTCATAAGGAGGTCGTGTAAGACAAATCTGGAGAAAATGGGACTGCTCGGATCTCCCATCGCACTACCTACTTTTTGTGAGTAGAATTCCCCTCTGTATTGGAAGTAGCTTTTATCAAAAATTAAGGAAACCATCTCCATAAAACTCCCCCTTTGAATATCCCCTGTTTTCTTTTCACGTCTACGTGGACCCCCGTGTGGTCTCCTATGGACCCCTGGGGGTCCACCTGGACCACTTTGGGAACCACTGCTCTAAAAGGTTAATGAATCCTTCGGATGGCAAATTGCAATTTTCTTTATAACTTCGAATAATAATTATTATAATAAGTAATAAGCGAATTAATACCAAAATTAATTGGTTACAATAAATGGTTATAAAATGATAAAAATATTTAGTTAATAATAATAAGTTGAAATAATTGTTAATATAATTGATTAGCATAATATTGGTTACAATAAATGGTTATAAAATGATAAAAATATTTAATTAATAATAATAAGTTGAAATAATTGTTAATATAATTGATATAATATATTGTCGTATTTTGCTGGCCTCTTAAAAATTTCATATAAGTGAAAAGCTTCACTCTTCGTTCTTTGGTCTCTAAAGGGGTTTCTCTCTCATGCGATAGAATTTGCATTCTATGCAAGCAAGCGTTTTGTTTTTGGGTGGCTGAGCTCAGTAATTCAACATCACCATGTTAACATGATTTAATGGCAGGATGCGGGGATTCCAGTAGGAATAACTTAACTATGGTCAATTTCACTTTCCCACGATTAGTGCTAGGAAACCGAATAAAGCTGTGGAACTCTGAAAAATGTATTTTAGGCTCACTACTTGATCTCATGAAGGAATCTGTCATATCAGATTCAAAGGAAACAATGTTGTTGCAACGAAAATTAAAATTTTGTAAGAAGGTTTTATTATCTTTAACCTAAAATTGTATGGGTTCTAAAAAGGTGAATGATTCTAAAAATAACAAACTTTGTATGTTGTGAGATATTGTATTCTTTCTGAAATTTTTCACAGAGTCATTTTAATGTATTAAGAGTCTTGGTTTGTGTAATCTGGTGATAAAGACCATAATTCGGTGTATTAAGTTATCAACATGGAAGTGACTCGGGTCTCGACAGAATACTTCAACAAAACCAGTGAATTCTGAAACATAAAACATTTTAAAGTAATTTAAAAACTCTAAAATTAAACAAAAACTTACCTTCGGACGTTTGATAAATTTAATAACGTGAAATTTGGAAAATTTGGATATAATTAAGATTTAGAAGTGGTACATTAGACACAAAATTTCGCCAATTGAGCCTGCGTGACTTGGAAGTTTAGTTTGCCTTGGGCGCTCGACCGATGAAGTTCAGTAATGATAAAACTTTAACCAATATTGATTTTGGATCCTTATGTTTGGAAGTTATGAAACTTTTAACCGCACTTTATATTATGAAACTTCGTGGATGGAATGCAAAGGCAACACTCACGTTTGAGATACCTTGCCACTTTCATTAATATCCTTTTTTGAATGCATTGTTTTGGTGAAGTAGATGGAATTAGCATCTTTAAAGACAAGTCGCTAGTAATTTTATCAGTTGTCTATTTTAAATAGTAGCACTTCGTTTAATTGGAGGTGATAACACCGAGGAATGTTGAGAATTTTGGTCGATGTGAGAAATTAAAGTGTACACGACTCGAGACACTGAAGAAACTGAGCATGAGTTATTCGCTATTAAAATTAACAATAGGTGGCGCTGTTAAATTTTCAAAATGGCCGTCATATGCGAGTAGTCTTGTTTACCGTATTACCGTTTACCTTGCAAATTTTTTTGTTTGTTCGAGTTATCAAAGAAAAATTTAAAAATGAGTAAACAAATTGCTCTAAAGTCTTTATTAGAGTATACTAATAGCAGCGCAACGTCGAGAAATTTTTGTGAAGGTGAAGAAGTGCTAAATGCCAAGCATGTTATTCTTTGTGGCGTAATACCCTGTGTCAAGTTTGTTTATGCGATTTCTGCCCTCGTACTACAAGACTTCCGCATTATTATCGGCTCCTCATTTAATAACGGGGTCTATTTGTAAAAATACTTTGGCAATAAGTGATTTTAAATGCACATGTCCAGCTGGTGCATCCGAATGCTGTAAACACATTGTAGCTGTAATATTGTATTGCAATAGGTGAGTTATTATTCATGAGTTACGTAGGAATATAGTAGCTAGATTTGAAAGAGTGTTATGTTACAGAAATGATATCGATAAGTTTGAGAATCTAAGTTCAACTGACAAAAAATGCCAATGGTCTAGTTTAAAAGCAAGTGCTACTAGCGATTATAGCAAAGCTCAAAATATTAGAACATTCTGTTGCTTCAAACCTCCAGAATTTAGGATAATCAGTCGAGAATCTGATGCAGATGAAAGGGCACAAAGGATTATGGCTATATTGCCAAATTGTAGTGCTGCATTACATTTCAATGCGAAAGAAACAACAAAGAACGAAGACAACAAAAACGATTTTAAAGAGGAGCCAGTAGATGAGGTATTAAAACGAATCTCCCAGCATCCCGAAAAACGTATTATGGAGGCCCTTAGTAATTGTGTTGTCCCAACGCCCTTGGATTGTTGTCGGAACTTCTATTTCAAACAGGTTGTAGTCATCAACAAATTAGAGATCCTCGAAAAAACAAATAGAAGGGAATGGTTGGAGGCCAGGAAATATAGAATTACCGGTAAGGCATAATTAATCACTTTGTATTTAAATGAAAAGTAATACACTTACTTTTATTGATCAACAGGAACAACATGCTACAGTCTCCACACTTACGGGAAAGCCGATTGGAAGAAGAAGGCTCAAACTTTGTTTATGCCCAAACGATTTTCAAACAAATACGTTGAGTATGGTTTAAAGTTCGAGCCAGAAGCCCGGAAGTTATATGCAGAGTTATGCGATGTTGTTGTTTTACAACGTGGCTTAGTTGTCAGTGAATTAAACCCCTGGTTGGGCTTTTCACCTGATGGCATTATAATGGATAACCATAAGCCTATAAAACTGATCGAGATTAAATCTCCCTATGACGGGCAACATTTAAGTATAGATGAGCTTTTACCAACCCTTAATTATCTAAAGTGTGATGAATTGAAAGGTTATGCGCTTAAAAAAAACATCCATATTATGGACAAATTAACCTGGGGATTGCCATTCTAAATGTCAGTGTATGTGATTTTATCATATACTGCAGTAAAGATGGTACAATGTACGTAAATACCATACAATTAGACGAAGCTTTTGTTAGTGAATGTTGGCGAGAGCATTAAACAAAAATATTTTTGTAATCTCTTGCACGAAATTTGTAGTTTATAAGTTTGTTGGAAAAATCAGGACTGCTGATTTTGAGTTGAAATATTGTTGGCCATTGGCAAGACTCGGCCAATATTTAATTTTGTTGAAAGTCTTTTAAACATGATTTATTAAAAGCGCATTAGAAACATATAATATAAAGCATATATAGGATTCAAAATTTAATGTTTTGCTGTCTACACATACTAATCTAAGGAAAAAACAAGAAGAAAATTTATATAAAAAATGTCCACACAAAATAAGAAGCATCAAAGTAGGGCTTTCTTTGCTTCAATACATTCATGACAGCATGCTATAATAATATGCTCCATGCACAACCAACATTTACAAAATTTACAGAAATATCTGGTTTTTCTTCGTTTACAATATTCGCAATATCCTCGTTTAGTGCTGTGAGCTGGTGTAAATTTTTCACATAAAATTCAATTTTTGTATTTCAACAGAAAGTTACTCAAACACAGGTGGGGTCATAGGACATTTTTTTGCGAAAAAATGATAATTTTTACATTTTGTACAATTTGATTATATTATGTCGTTGAACATTTTTGAAAGGTATACAGAAGTTCGAAAACGTAAACTTCTTTTTTTCAAAGTTACAGAGATGTTTTTGTATTGCGTGGACTCACAGGCCTCACCCGTGCTGGAGGGTTAACTGATAGGAGACAAAATTTAACCTTGGATAATATGTATAGAAAAATACATGGTAGTAAATTATTACTGTAATATATTTGAATAGTGGAAAATAGGCGCCATCACTAGAGGGCGCCAATTGCATTTATAGAGGTGACCTACTTCGGTAGGTCAAATATTTGATCTCGTGTGATTTTGTTATTTAATGTAAATATAATCTTTATAATTAATTAATGTGTTTGGTTTCAATCGGAATATGTAGCAATTAAATGGCGACGAGGATGAATTGGAGAAGGAAATAAGATTGCAAAAATAGAAAAGAAGAAAATTTGTTTATTTGTGGTTTTTCCGGGAAAAGGGTCCCGATGTTGGGTTTGGAAGGAGACTCGTGAAGAAAATTAGAAGACAATTTTGGTTATTTTCGGAAGAAGTTCTGATTTTGGTTTGAAGGGAGACACGTGCAAAGTAAAAACATTTTTTTTTGCTAGTTATTTTCGGAAAAAGTTCTGATTTTAGAGTAGATTGAGACACTGGAAATGGCAAATAAACCAGAGCAAACGGGGGTGATAAGAAGGGAAAGATTTAACCCAGTAGAGGAGTTTAAAGTAGGAGATGATTGGGAGATATTTTATGAAAGATTGGAGCATCAATTCGAAGCATAAGATATTCCGGAGCAAAAAAAAGTATCAATTTTATTAACATGTATCGATATAGAAGTGTACAAAATAGTGAGAAATTTATGTAACCCAAAGAAACCGAAGGAGATGAAGCTCGAAGAATTAGTAAGGTTGTTGGCATCGCAGTTTCAACCAAGAATACCGGTGCATAGAAGGAGACGAGAATTCGATGGGTTGCGACAAACAAACGAAAATATTGGGGAGTGGCATGTCAAAGTGAAAAAAGTAGCGGCGGAGTGTGAATTTAAGAATACTTTGAATGAACGAGTGAAGGATAAGTTTATTTTTGCAATGAAGTTGGGCCCGGTTTACGACAGAGTAGCAGAAGAAAGTTTAGATAAACCATTAAGCGAGTTGTTAGAGGTGGCAGTAAGAAAAGAAGCAGCGTTAAGAGAAAGAAAGAGTGAAACCGAAGACAGAGTGGATCAGGTGCAGACGCAGCAAGCTAGACAGCAGTCAAGTAAGTCGGAAGGGGCAAGAAATGCAAATTTGTTATGTTTTGCATGTGGTAAGAATAACCACATATTCAGAGAGTGCAGATTCAAAAATTACGTGTGTTCGATGTGCAAAAGAAAAGGACACATAGTGGCGGCATGTCCTAAGAAAACGAGTAAAAGCCATTTCCTAGAAATGGAGGAACAGATGGGGGAAGAGGAATCTCGAGCGGACGAAATCCTATGGATGACAGCGGATTGTAATTTGGTGGACCCGATTATGGTTAAAGTGGAAGTGAACAACGTGGTATTGACAATGCAGGTGGATACGGGTTCAGGAGTTAGTTGTATTCCGATTGGTATTTACAAAAAACATCTGGAAAATGTAAAATTAGAACCGACGGTGGTTAAATTAAGAACATACTCGGGGCAGCTGATGGTCCCGGTGGGAGAGATTAGACCAATAGTCCGAATCAATGGAGTGAATAAGAAGGGCAAGTTTTTGATAGTAAAAGAAGCAACGAGAATGTTATTAGGAAGAGATTTATTGAAGGACTTCAAGATAGTGGTAAACGGAACAGGAGAGGTGGAAGTAAATAATTTGGGACAAGAGGTAGTGGAAAATTTGGTAGAGAAGCACAAAAGATTATTTAAAGACGAGTTGGGGGAGTTTAAAGGACACAAAATCAAATTAGAAACCAATGGAACAGTAAGACCAATTTTCCACAAACCTAGACAGATACCATTTGCATTCAGAGAGAGAGTATTGGAAGAATTGAGTCGTTTGGAAAAAATAGGGGTAATTGATAAAATGGAAAATTCGAGATTTGGTACTCCATTGGTCCCGGTAATGAAAGCAAATGGCAAGGACATACGACTTTGTGCAAATTATAAAATAACGGTCAACAAGTATTTACAAGATGGAAATCACCCATTACCTCGAATAGAAGACATTTTTGTAGCGCTCCAAGGGGGACAGCAATTCACGAAGCTAGACCTGTTAAGTGCATATAATCAGTTGGTTTTAGAGGAAGAGACGAGTGAGTTGTTAGCATGGAGTACACCATATGGCATTTATAAAGTAAAAAGATTACCATACGGCACTAAGCCGGCTTGTTCAATATTTCAAAATATAATGGAAAAGGTGCTGCAGGGAGCAAAAGGTACAGTAAATTTCTTGGATGATATTTTAGTAACAGGGAGAACCAGAGAAGAACACTTACAAAATTTGTCAGAAGTTTTGAACAAGTTGGAGGAGGCAGGATTGAGGTTGAACAAGAGCAAGTGCAAGTTTTTCTGTGACACGATTCATTATCTAGGGCACAAAATATCGTCGAGGGGGTTGGAGAAAGATGACGAAATGATTAGAGCAATAGTGGACAAGCCGACACCAAATAATCTGAGGGAAGTGCGAGCATTCATTGGGATGGTAAATTATTATGCACGGTTTATTGAGAATTTGTCGACAAGGTTAAAACCATTATATAAGTTATGCGAAAAGAACACTACATTTAAGTGGACTAAGGAATGTGACGAAGCACTGGAATGGGCAAAAAAGGAGATTGCATCGGATCGCGTGTTGGTACATTACGATTCAGGATTACCGGTAAGATTAACTTGTGATAGTAGTGCTATAGGAATTGGGGCTGTGTTATCACACATTATGCGGGATGGGTCAGAGAGACCTATAGGTTTTATTTCGCGAGTGTTATCAAAAGCGGAACAGAATTACGCAATGATTCAAAAGGAAGCATTAAGCATCGTATGGGCAGTAAAGAAGTTTTTCCAGTACCTGGCAGGGAGGAAATTTGAAATTATGAATGATCACAAACCTTTAGAAGCTTTATTTGGAGAACACAGAAGCTTTCCACAAATGGCAGCGGGACGATTGCAGAGGTGGTCACTATTTTTGGCAAATTTTGATTACACATTTAGATTTATTAAGGGAAAAGATAACGTACAAGCAGACTGTTTATCGAGATTGCCGCTACCGATGGGAAGAAATGAAGAGACGGAGAGGGAGTATGATTATCTGGATTTTATGGAAAATATAGTGCCCATCGATTTGAACCGAATAAGGTCGGCAACCAGAAAGGATTCGGAATTGGGAGCCATTTTTAACTACATAAGAATTGGGTTTCCAAAATGAAGCGAAAACGAATTATTGAAGGCGTACTTCTTGAGAAGATCGGAGCTCTCAATTGAGAAGGAAGTGATCATGTGGGGGTATAGGGTGGTGGTACCAAGAAGTTTACGGGTACAACTATTAAATGAACTGCATAACACGCACGAAGGAGTGTCAAAAATGAAGGCCAATGCAAGATCATATTTTTGGTGGCCATCGTTAGATGAGGATATCGAAAAATTTGTAAATGCGTGTAAAGTTTGTTTATCGTTAAGGCCGGAGCCAGTGAAGGCAAAGTTGATCCACACGACAAAAGCAACCTATTTTTACGAACGAGTACATGCGGATTATTTGCGCCCGTTTGAAAATAGGATGATCTTAATAATTATCGATAGTTTCTCCAAGTGGATAGAAGCGTTCATAGTCAACACGGCAGATACTAAAAACACAGTGGAAAAGTTTCGAGAATGTTTTGCGTGATTTGGACTCCCGAAGACATTGATCACGGATAATGGCCCACAATTCAGTTCGGAAGAGTTTGCGAAATTTTTAAATGACAATGGTGTAAGACATCAAACATCGCCACCAGGACATCCGGCAACAAACGGATTTGCAGAAAATAGTGTGAAAAGCTTTAAACACGGGTTGAAGAAAGCACTAAAAGACGACCGGAACAGAGGTACCAGTTTTATAACATTAATGAATAGATACCTTTACCACTACCGGAATTCAATACACATGAGCACGGCAGTCACGCCGGCTAGTTTGGTTTTTAAGGGTAAGGTTAGAAACCGTTTTGATCTATTATTAGAAGGGGATGGAAACAGGAAAGTTTATGAGAAAGGCAGAGAAGTGAGATTTCAAGTGGGTGATCATGTATATTGCCGCGATTACAGAAATCCAAACAAAAAAGGATGGGCAGAAGGCGTAATAGATGAGGTATTGGGAGACAGGATATATTTCTGTAAATTAGTGAAGGAGAATTTAATTTGGAAACGGCACTTAAACCAACTTATCGGATTTCAACCGAAAGAGGAGACAGAGAGAGGAACAGAGAAGAAGGACGGGAACGAACAAGAGAAGAGGGAAGAAAGACAAAATTGGCAAGATTGGAATCGAAAGGAAGAACAGACAACATCAGAAGAAGAAGGAGCGAGATTTCCAGGGAGTGAGGGGAGGCGGTCATTACCGGAAAAGGAATCCAGTGACACAGTAAGAGCCCTACGAAATTCGGAGGAGGCCTCGGAAGACCCAGAAAAAGATAAAACAACGGTGAGGATTCGAGAGGAAGGGAAGATGGTACGGAGAGAGGAACTGGTGAATGAAGAAAATAGGGTCGATAGACCAAGAAGACAGATTAAGGCCCCGGAACGTTTAAATTTGTGAGGGGAGATATTGTAATATATTTGAATAGTGGAAAATAGAACATCACTAGAGGGCGCCAATTGCATTTATAGAGGTGACCTACTTCGGTAGGTCAAATATTTGATCACGTGTGATTTTGTTATTTAATGTAAATATAACCTTTATAATTAATTAATGTGTTTGGTTTCAATCGGAATGTGTAGCAATTACAATAATTGTATATTTTTGTAAACAATAATGTATTAGTTTCTAACGTATTTTGTAGCCGTAGTTTTAGGCTTCTATACAAAGTATAGCAAGAAGCCTTATGATCTGGTTTAAGAATAGTATATTATTTTCTCGTGTCGTTTAAAAATGTTATTTCTTGTTAACCTAGTATGTCAATTTTTCAATAAAACTAACATCGACGATTAATGTTGTTAATTAAATGATAAGTTAATTAGGAAATTTATCTTCGCTTAAAATGGGTGGAGATGCGTTTATTAAAGCACAAACAACCATAAATGCTTCATTTGCTAAATTGAGTAAAGAAAATTCGTATCTCTGACTAAAAAACTTAAACTGTTTAAATGCGTTGATTTAATCGCACTACGTATACATAGTTCAGTCAAATTAGATTAAAATATAGTGAATAGAAAAAATAACTAGTAAAAAGCTATAAAATGGTGGATGCCTTTACCTTGGCATACTATTGAACATACTAAAAGTCCTGATGTCTATATGCACGGCTCGATCCGCCATCTTGGAAAAAAGGTGCTCCAAGTCAGGTTATTTCTTATATCTCGGTAATCCTTGATCCTATCGCATTTAAGGTTATAATAAAAAATAAAGCTCATTAAATTCTCTATAAAAATAGTTCAATACATTTTTTTCATATGTTTAATAGTTTCTATGTAATACATCAGTGAATACGTAAATAATTTTTTTGTCTGGGCTGTACTCTGAAATCTATGATTGTACACAAAAAATGTTTAAAGAATTTCTGGGCAACGCAAAAAATAAGACTCGACTGATATCAATGTTATCGAAAAAATTTGAGGCCGAAGGTTTTATCGTTAAACAGGCTAAAGACGATGCTGATACTCTTATCGTCACAACAGCGATAGAAGTATTTTCTTTCGAAAAGGCTGTGATTGTCGGTGAGGATATGGACCTTCTCGTTTTACTAACTGCTCTAGCTCCACAGAAACGGAATATTTATTTCCTAAAACCAGGAAGAGGAAAGTCCGAACGTAAAATATACTGTTCTCGTACTTTACAATCACATGGAGGACTTCGAGATAGAATACTATTTGCACACGCTTTTAGTGGTTGTGATACAACATCGTGTCTCTTGCAAAAGGGCAAACTAAAATGCTTTCAACTATTGAGGCAACGAGAAGATTTACGTGATATCATAACAACATTTAATGACAACAACGCTTCTCATGATGATATTACTCTAGCTGGAGAACGTTTTTTTATGGCTATATACGGTGCAGCTGCAATTGAGACATCTTTAAATCGACATCGGTATAATGTTTTTACGAAATCAGCGTACAAGAGTAAACCGAATTTAGCTTCGTTGCCTCCTACAGCTGCAGCAGCTCAACAACACTCGTTTCGCGTGTATTACCAGGTACAAAAGTGGCGCGGTAATGAGAAATGCCCTGAGCTGTGGGGTTGGAAAAATATCAATGAGTGTCTAAAACCTGTACTGACACTCAAGGCACCAGCTCCGGATTCCTTGCTTACATTAATCTCGTGCAATTGTAAAAAAGGCTGCACTTCTTCCTGTGGGTGTAGAAAAGCAGGACTGAACTGCGCGGCTATATGTGGCTACTGTCATGGTACGTCATGTCTAAATTCAAATTCTGCTCTTGACGAAGATAAGGAGAGTTCCATTGAGCGGGAGTTTGACGAAAATGATTCCGATGCTGAAGATCGAGATGATAGCCCTGTTAGGAAGAATTATATAGATGACGCCACCCCCAGTACTAGTAGTGTACTACAACTTTAAACAGTAAGAGTTGCCAAATTTTCATAGGTATTATGTCTTTTTATATTTTTTTGCAGATTTTACACTGGAAGTGATTTTTATATGTTCAACTGTGTATTACAGAGAAACTAATAAAGATATAAAAAAAATTTATTGAACCTTTTTTATAGACAATTTAATGAGCTTTATTTTTTTCTAATAACTTTAAATGCGATAGGACCAACTATTATCGAGATATGAAGAAAAAACCTGACTTGGAGCACTTCTTTCCAAGATGGCGGATCGAGCCCTGTATGTAGACGTCAGGACTTTCAGTATGTTCAATACTATGCCAAGGTGAAGGCCTCCACCAATTTATAGCTTTTTACCGATTATTTTTTCTATTTTTGCTAATTTGACTGAACTAACACGAGCACAAGCAATTTCTTTACTCAATATTGCCTCGGCCTTAGTAAACTGAGCCTTACTTCTCAAAAAAGGGGGTCGAATTATGGTAACACCTTTTTCAAAACATATGTATTGTGTCAATAAGGAATCCTTTATCGACCATAACAGCATCCTCTTTTTCAAGAAGATCAATTAGTCCACTTTGTTCGAATATTAGTTTGTCGGAAGCTTTTCCTCCATAAGCTTCACTTACGAAGCTTATGAGGCCACCTGGAGTTACTCCAGTCATCCATTTTAATGTAAGCCCAGACTTGTAGTGAGAATATAATTTAATTCTACATGTCAAGCATTTGGGTTTTTGAATATTAATCTCCGTACAATCTAAAACAATTCTGACATTTTTAAAATGTTCAAAACATCGAGGCATTCTGTTTCGAATTTCAGTTCTCGGAGGCCAACGAATCATACCTTTTAAAGTTTCAGCCAAAGCAATTACAGTTTCAACAAATATATACTTAGATGTTGTTATTGAAGCAACTAAAAAGAATTTTTAAAACACTTAAAAAGATAAACTCTGTTTTAATTTAACTAAAGTCATCAAAACCCTCTCCTTCATGCTAAGTTTGTGCTTCCTCTTGTCCTTTAAAACTACACTTACTTCATTACTTAAAAAATCTAAAAACTGAAACGATGAAATGCCAGCAAACGTGTTTAACGATTTCTCATCACTTAAACAACTCATAAACGACACATATACAGGGTGTCCCCGTGACCGTGGAGAACCTTTGAGGTGGTGATAAAGGACACTTTTCTAAGACAAAGTTTCAAATAAAATTTTTGCCCAAGTCCAAGCCCTTGGGGGGTACCTCCATTTAAAGCAATTTTTTGAATTTCTGATTTCAAACGGCCATAGCTCCGATATTATTGATTTTTTAAGGTTAATGGATTAGAACTTTTTTAAAGATCATTCGCTTGTCTACAAATTAGGTTATAACCCCTTATCGTCTAGAATCAACGGATTTCGAGTTATAAATTAAATTAAGGGAAAAAATGTTTAAAACATTCAGGTTTTTTTTTAAATTTTCTTGCGAACCCCGTATCTCTTAAACGAAACGTCTAAGAGAAAAACGGGCTACAGCTTTCGTCAAATAAATTTTTTTGAGCAACCAACCGTTTTCACAGAAACTCTGAAAATAATGAACAAGGTGTAGGTAAACAATATCTTCTCCTTAACGTGCCTATCCGTTACCGGATGTTGGCGACCTCTCTCCTATGTATGTGTTGTGCGTTTGTAGTACTATCACACACATAGGGGACCTACTTGTTTAACGCGGGCTCCGAACACCGGGTAGTGTAAACACTTCATCTCGAGAGAGGCTATTCTAATCAGATTACACCTCGGTGGTTTGCCATTGCCTTCCGAGGGGAGACGGTCAGAATAAAGTTTTTACTGAGCCCGGAGTCGAACCGGGCATTCAGCATTAGCAGCAACGCACTTAACCGCTTAAGCTGATCACCGTCTCTATACCGTATACCTCTATACCGTCACCGTAAACAATATAAATTCACATAATTACTAAAAATCTCAATTTGATTTATAGCATTTGTTTTAATGTTAAAACATTGTTAAAACGTATTGTAGCGTTTGACGTTTGAGCGACATTGTTATAAAGCGCATTAGTATATTGTTTATTTATTATTGTTTAGTTTATTTATTATTGTTAATATTGATAATTATATTGTTTTATTAACTTTAAGCGTAATTTCTTTTCGTGTTTTATTATCAATATTATGTTATATTCAAACCTGGAATATGTTGATATGCATTTTTTATACGGCTATTGCAATGGATATGCATTGGCAGCTAAAAGAGAATACCAAAGAAGATATCCCCAAAGAAGGCTTCCAGATGCAAAAGTCTTTTCTAGGATACACGGGTTTGTATAAAAATTATTATTAAACTCATCAAGATGCATTGAAAAATAAATTATGTAAAAATAAATCCATGTAGATATAAGGTACTTAACGGAATTTGGAAGATTCCCAAATACGTATAAAGAAAGAAGTCAGAATGCTGTCGATGAAGATAACTTACCAAACAGCCAAGACGTTTTGGATATAGTAGAAAACAACCCGGCAACTAGCATCAGAAAATTGGAAGCTGAACTACAAATATCTAAACACAAAGTTAGTCAAATAATCAAATAGTATTATTTTTAATGAATTTTTTTTTAAATTATGGAAGATTAATTTGACCTTTTACAATTAGATATGGAAAATTTTACATAAATACCAGTACTATCCATATCATTTATATCCGGTGCATGTATTGGAGAATGGAGATTATGGATCAAGATTAATTTTTTCCAACTACTTACGAGGGCAAGCGAATCCACAAAGATTTTGTTTACCGACGAGGCGCAGTTTACAAGAGATGGTGTAAACAATTGTAGAAATGAACATCGATGGGCAGTAGAAAATCCCAGGGAAAAACTTGAGAGAGGACATCAGAGACGTTTCAGTGTGAATTGTTAGTGTGGAATACTGGGAAGCCAAATTATAGGTCCTTATTTTTTTCCACAAAACATAAGGCTTACAACTGCCGGATACCTACATTTTTTAGAAGAAAATCTTCCATTATTGCTAGATGATATTCCACTGGCATCAAGACAAGGAATGTGGTTTCAGCATGATGGTGCGCCGGTACATTTTGGACGACAAGTACAAAATTTTTTAAATACTGCGTATCCAGAAAAATGGATAGGAAGAGGAGGATTTATCAATTGGCCGGCACGATCACCCGATTTAACACCACTCGATTATTTTTTATGGGGTGCCCTTAAAGCTATAGTTTACAGCGATAGAAGAAAGCCCGAAACCAGAGAGTAATTCATGGAAAGAATACAGATAGGTGTGACAGAACTTAGCGAAAGAAGCGCCATTATAAATAATACCGTGCAACACCTTTTGAAAAGAGCACGCCTGTGTGTTGAAAATGAGGGAGGCCATTTTGAGCATTTATTAAATTAACTTTGTGAATTTATTTTTTTTACCTACACCTTGTTCATTATTTTCAGAGTTTCTGTGAAAACGGTTGGTTGCCCAAAACAATTTATTTGACGAAAGTTGTAGCCCGTTAAATTCCCTATCCGTTATGTTCCATTAGTTTTTCTCTTAGACGTTTTGTTTAAGAGATACGGGGTTCGCAAGAAAATAAATAAAAAACCTGAATTCTTTAAACATTTTTTCTCTTAATTTAATTTATAACTCGAAATCCGTTGATTCTAGACGATAAGGGGTTATAACCTAATTTGTAGACAAGCGAATTATCTTTAAAAAAGTTCTAATCCATTAACCTTAAGAAATCAATAATATCGGAGCTATGGCCGTTTGAAATCAGAAATTCAAAAAATTTCTTTAAAGGGAGGTACCCCCCAAGGCGGGTTTGGACTTGGGCAAAAATTTTATTTGAAAATTTGTCTTAGAAAAGAGTCGTTTATCACCACCTCAAAGTTCTCCACGGTCACGCGGACACCCTGTATGTAGGATTTGTTAAATTAAAATTTTGTAATAAAAATAAATTTACCACTATAAATGTACAGAAGTTGAATAGTAAGTCAAAAATTATTTTATTATTAATTTCGATATTTACACAATTATGAATATTTCAGTAAATACTCAAAACTAAAAATCTAATAATGAAATATGGAAATACTAAATTCTATTTATATTATTAAAGCAAACTTAAGATACAAATTTTTAAATTTGTTTGTAAATATTTTATTAATTTTATTTTATTTACTATAAACATGAATTTGCAAATTCTATGTGGATTGTAATGTAAAAACTAAAAGAAATATTTACAACATTTTCATAGAAAATTATTAATTTAACTTGTAAAAAGTGCGACATTAATTTCTTTAACCATTTTAACACGATGTAACATTTTTTCTAATGCATTTCTTGGTAAAGGCATAGTCGAGTACCACACAGGACTGTCTGGGACAAACGATCGTTCCGGTAGGAGATAAAACACATTATTTCTTTTCTTGACACTTTCCGGACTAGAACAATAAATTAGTACTTTGTAAATATATAAACAATTTATTTACTCACCATTTTGAAAGATAAAACTCGTACAATTTAACTGGACAACGTAGTGGGTTCTCTTCATTTACTTGTTGTTCATACACTTTCTTTTTTCGAGTAGCAGCATCCAAACTGAGGTTCGTTTGAGCTAAATCAAAAATATACAAATTAAACTTACTATCATAATATAAGGAAAATAAAGCACTTACTGGCCGTTTGTGGTGGATAAAATCGGAGAAGTACATTTCTTGAACCCCCAACTTTATTTGTGCCACTAGGCTGGTATGGATTTCTCTTCCAATGTTTCAATATGCGAGAGAAAGATAACTGCATATGTTCATCAACGCTCTGAAAATTCGCAAATTAAAGTTTGCAAAAGTTGTTTTACTTTCCCCATACGCATAAACGTATGTGTTGATCTAAAATCGAAATTTTGGTATTAAATGATTTGTTGTGATACACTGATGTCCTTTTCGGATGGTGGTTCGGCGGTGACGGAGCAAGCCTTCTCCGCGTGGCAACGCGAGTACTTTCGAACCGTGCGACGGATTTCGACGCAAGCAGTCCTGATCGACAACCAAATGTCCAAATTTGTATGAAACTTAGGTGGCAAAAACAAAGAATTGTAATACATACTATATAATTTTCGCGAAAAAATCTTCAAATTCACACTTCTTCGCAAATTTAAACTTTCGTCCAAAAACCTATTGATTTGAAATTATGACGACGATGTTATTTTTCAAATGGTGGCGTTATTTGTCGTTTTTCGTCAAAACTTTAAATAACTTTTTAAGAAAATTGAAAAAAATTGCAATATTCTGGCGAAAAAAAGGTTGAGGGCTGAAGGAACATTTAAAATATCTAATGTATAACTCCTCAGGAATTGACGAGCGTTTTTCTTAAAAATCCATCTGTAACGTAATAGTCCTTCCAAAGGTTTCAAATCCAAAATATGTTAAGCATTTTTAACTAATTTTCAAATGTTTTATTCTTTTAATCTATTGGATTGGCGTATTAAAAAGTGAAATGTAGAATAACATTTTTTTCAAAAACGTCTTCGCTTGCCTGCAAAATTCATACCTGGATTTTGCCCAAAAAACCCCACGATTTTGCGGCACCAAATTACCTTGTAATTATTAAGTTGAAACGGCACTGTTAATACAATATTAGGTTAATATAAACCAATAATTGCTGCAGGACCGCATTCCGAATAATTATTATGATCCAAACAATTAGTCCAGGCAACGAAGCCGAAAAATTGGCTTCAGCTTGCAAAAAATCCGGGCAAGCTGAATTTTGGTAGAGATGTACATTGGAGTATTCTAATGACCTAATAAAAGTCTCATAAAATCCCACGCCGGCGTCCCCCGCAATCGGGGGTTTTAGCTCTTCCAACGCGATTTCTTGCCGATAACTCGCTTATTTACGTTTGTATGAAAAATTATTATCAGACCATAATTGAAGAGCATAAAATTCTTTATAAAATAGATTTTTTTCAAATTTTTCCATAGCTCACTAATATTGAAATAATTGACCCAAAACACGACTCACCTTTAAAATGGCATAATATTGATTCCTTGCAAGGAGAGAAATGTTTTCAGGTACGGGAAGTGATTTTAAAGTAAATTAATTAAAATTTGAGCAAAGGTAGGAAAATGAAGAGAAAAATGGATTTTTTCAAAAGTTGTCCAAGTTATAGTATCTTCCAAGTACCGAAGCCGAAATTTTGGTTTGAGCTTACCGAAAGTCCGGGCAAGCTGAAAATTGGCAAAGATGTATATTGAAGTGTACTAATAAACCCCCAAAATGACTCATAAAAATCCCAAGCCGGCGTTCCCTCAAATGAGGATTTTAGCCCCCTAGTGCGGTGTTTCGCCTATAGCTCACGTATTTTTACTTTTACGAAAAATTACCATTCACAAAGTTGAAGAACATAAAATTTCTATAACTTATGGCGCTGCAGTAGGTAGTACTACAATACATACTTTAATATGCAAATTAAACCTTGTTTAATGGTAATTTTTCGTAAAAGTAAAAATACGTGAGCTATAGGCGAAACACCGCACTTAGGGGGCTAAAATCCTTATTTGAGGGAACGCCGGCTTGGAATTTGTATGAGCCATTTTGGGAGTTTATTAAAACACTTCAATGTACATCTTTGCCAATTTTCAGCTTGCCCGGACCTTCGGTAAGCTCAAACCAAAATTTCGGCTTCGGTACTTGGAAGATACTAGAGATGGGAGCGTGAGTGAGGCATTTGCCTCAGGCGTCATCGCAATGGGGGCGCTAAAACTTGACAAAACCCAATAATTAATAGTTTAAAATTTTCAAAAAGATAAGAATCTTTTTTTGGGGGAATATATTGCCATGTAATCCTGTTTAATTGTAAACTGTAATAAACAAAATTACAATGACACTTGTTAAAATGCGCCAGCTAGCAGATGAGATCTTTCAGGGTCAAAAGTGCGTTCCTATGCTCAATTGCAACACTCATATGTCTACTTACTTTAAATCTTTCTTGTAAAGATTAATTGATAAAAAGAAAATACCCAAAATTGTATCTGTTTTCTTTCCTGATCTTATACTGCGTAAAATTGAAATCAAAACTCATTCGCTACCAATGAAAAATAATTACATTTATTAAACATAAATAAATGGAAACAAATGTTGATTTTACTTACAATAAAACAAATTAAATTGTACAAAATTGTTCTTATTACTACCCCAAAGTTTTCTTTGCGCAACCGAATTTATTGTAACCGACTCGTCTATACGCGAATAAAATGAAAACGCACAAAAACAACTCTTACCAGAGAATTTCACGTCCTTTTCGCACTTTTCTCTCTCTCGTATTGTTGCACGCGGAGTGTTGGTTGGTGTTGATGTCGCTGTGGATGAAACCAGCTCCCGAATTCGATTGGAACGGATCAACCAAGAAAAACCATTGAATAATTTCTCTTCTTGAATCAGACAACTAATCATAGGTGAGTATTTTGAATCTTTTCTAGCATAAATTAATTATTTTCTTAATTTTCTTCCAAAAATGTAACCATCAATTCCCATTGGTTCCAAAATTTTCCACACCAGTTAATTTTTTATTCCAATTCTCAATTAGAAAATAATAACGACCATCGACTTGTTTAAATTAATTATTTCAAAAATTTCTCCTTATTCAAATCTTCAATTCCTTTTAACCAATTCACTAATTATACCAATAATATTAATAATCAACTCAATTATGTCACGTGAACGTTCTTCAAAAATTTCAAATATGTCGTCCCTATTTCCTGGACGAAGCGAGACTTCAAAAATCCGTCTTTCCTATCTCGTGGACGGAACGAGACTGTCTTCCTTTTCCAATTTTTCACCAACGTTATCACTCGCGCATGCATTTCGCGAACCGCCACTGATTTCAAAATTTGAATCCTATATTTACAACTAGAATAAATAATTTAATTTGTTACTAAATTTTATACATCCTAATAACCAAAATTTGTCTCTTACAATTTTTTATTTTTCAGGGTTTTGGTAGCGAATACATCTCTAGTTTTCTGAGGCAAAGCAGCGTTAAATTTCCAGATCAGGGAAAATTCAGATACAACTACTTTTCCACCTATTATGGTTTGATTGAATAAAAAGGACCTCATGAGTGTTGCAATCTCTGAACAAATGACCCAAAAATCATCCCCTATATGAGCAAACCATGACAATATATTTAAATTTGACTGAATTAGAAAATTTGACCACGATTTTATTTCACCTAAAATTCCCTGTCGGCCTTTTCCGCAAGTGGTGATTTTAATCCTCTACAGTTATTTTTCGTCTATAACTCGCTTATTTTTATTTTTAGTGAAAATTATTATCATCAAATCAAAATTGAAGAATACAAAATTTGCTTAGGGGTCATCCATTAATTACGTAAGGGTTTTTTTTTTTGGGGGGGGGGGTATTGGATATCTTACGGACCCTTACGTAGGGGGGGGTCCGACGTATTCCTTACGTAAGTTTCTTAAAATATTTTTTTAAATTTAATTTAAAAATCAAATATAATTTTTTCTTTTTATGTTGGTAATTATATCCAGGTATAATGGAAATACCATATATTGAAATATATAGTACTTAAAAATCATTAAACATAGTGGCATAATAGTGTGAATTTTAGAAAATTGCATCAAACTTTGGCGATCTTTACGAACGGTTTTTCATCTATGTAAATAAAGATTTAATTTAAATTTTTGTATTTATTATTATCTATATAATATTATATTATTATTCATATTTTATAAATATAATATAATGGGAGGAGAGGGGAGTCAAAATTAATTTTCTTTTAAATAATCCTTACGTAAGATGTGGGGTTGCCACAATAATCTTACGTACCCTTACATGGCGGGGGGAGGGGGTCCAAAATTACAAAAATCATCCTTACGTAATTAATGGACGGCCCCTTACATCATACTAAGTATTTATGAAATAAAGAAAAAATAAAGAGAAAATCCAGAGAAAACAATTAAAAAGGGTTTTGAATAATTCTTATTCTGGATAAAAATTTCGTACATTAGAACTTCACCATCGATGGTGAACAAAACAAAACGTGGTTTCAGGATTTACTAGATAGGGGGGTATTTCGTTACGTTACCATGGAAACGGTGATTCTTACATACGATGCGGATTTTATATAAGATCTTCAGAAGTTCCCAACGATAAAAATCGATATTGCATGACCGAGGGGTCTGGGGGTTACGGAATACCCCCCAGGTACACTTGCCTATTCAGAACCATCAAAATTTATTATTTTTCGTTTAATCTTTTGCAATTTTTGTTTGTAATCCGGGAGGGAGGGGGTAGCAGATGATATTTTTCATAACTATCCCAGTGCCATTCTTCTTAATACCGAGGGACATAAAAGTGAAAGTTTTCCTTTCGCAATAAATTAAGTGTACTTGGGGGGAGGGGTATTCCATACCCCCCAAACCCCCTGTTTCCCAGCAGCCTAAATGATTTCCTGATAAGCATCCATTTGTTTTCATTACTCTAAGCCAACGCCGTAGCAAGGGTGATCGCAATGGGGGCGCTAAACCTCGAAAAAACCCAATAAATCATAGTTTAAAATAATTCTAAAAATGATTACAATCTTCTGGGAGGGGGGAGCATATATTCAAATTTGCTTCAGACGCCAGAAGAGCTTGCTAGTACACGTCTAAAATCACGTTACGCGCCCATTTTTAGTAGTAGTAAAGGCTAATATTTTTACACATGCACACTTTTTTATTTACTTAAATGCATTAACTTGAACTTCTTAAAAGATAACAAATTTTATTATTGAAAAGCAATATTGAAAATTTTTTGTATAAAAAAATTTTTTTTTTACCACAACCACTCACAGCTGCGCACGACCACTCACGGCTGCGCACGACCACTCACGGCTGCTCACGACTACTTACGACGACTCGCGGTTATTCACGTATAGTCACGGCATTTAGCGGCTCACGCACGATCAGGTTTGTTTAATTTCACTCACGCACAATTATGGTTTTTATCGTGATTCTCTATTTAAACATTCACGTGACACGTGAAAAGACCGTGACACATCGTGATACGACAAAAATCACGTCACGCGCCCATCTCTAGAAGATACTATAACTTGGGAAAATTTTGAAAAAATTTATTTTTCTCTTCATTTTCCAACCTTGGCCACAATTTCAATTAATTTATTATTAAAAGCATTTCCCGTGCCCGAAAACATTTCTCTCCCTGCAACGAATCAATGTTGTGCCATTTTAAGGGTGGGTCGTGTTTTCGGTCAATAATTTAAGTATTATTGTGCCATGGAAAAATATGAAAAACACTATTTTATAGAGAATTTTATGCTCTTCAATTATGGTCTGATCATAATTTTTCATACAAGCATAAATAAGCGAGTTATCGGCAAAAAATCGCGTTGGTGGAGCTAAAACCCCCGATTGTGAAGTACGCCGGACTGGGGGGTTCATTAGAACAATCCAATGTACATCTCTGCCAAAATTCAGCTTGCCCGGATTTTTTGCAAGCTAAAAACCTTCCTTGCCTGGACTATAAGTAAATAATTAAAATAAAAGTGCCACGCGCAGTCCAAAATTTTTGCCTACATACATTTGAAAAAACGAAAAGAAAATTAAAAGATTGAATTAAAGTTTTTGATACCGTTTTATATGGTTTCCATATGGTTATGCAATATTCACGTAGCCAATTTTTTAAACTTACCGTTAAATTAAAATATTTGGTATTGAACAACATCAGCGTGGTCAATAAAACGTGAGGAGAATGAGCACCCAATTGTTTACTTTCCCATAAATGCTCTTCTTCCACCCTCGTGACGATGATATCTAAAAACAAAATGTTACTGCTGCGTGAAACGTTTCCTAAGCAAACTTACCAGAATCATTGTAAAGCACAGAAAATTTTCGAGCGACCTCATCTAAGCAATCTGTGAACTTCTCATAGTATGTGTCACAAAATATGTTGTCAATGCGACCATTTTCAAACAGATATTGCTGAATTCCTATTAAAAAATATAAAAATTAAAATCTATAAAATTAGCATTTAGTATTGGTTTGGAATTCGCGTTAAACAGTAGCATAAATAAATATAAAATGGTTTATATTAGTAATTTTATAAAATGTGATTAAATTTAAAGATGAATGAAATATATACCGTCATAATCCAAAATATTCTAGTTAGTTAAAATCAGGTTTCAGTATTTTGCAACAGAGATCTAGGAGGTCTAAGCAGCTAAGCTAGGAATAAAAGGGATAAAAATAAAAATGGAGATCAGGAGATACTTATCATCTCAAAAACTTACCTAAACACAAATAGTAGATCGTATCTGGTGCATATTCTTCTCCATTAGGTTTTCGTACTTCTTTGACAAACAAACACAAAGAATAATTCAATTCGTCAGCTGTAAGTTGCAAAATTTCAGGTTTAAAAAGCTTAACTCTTCTGGTAGACTTTCCCAATTCTGCATTCTTTGTCGTGACCCACTGCTTCCAAGCATTAACGCCATATGTGTACTGCAAGACATTAAATTCATACTACAAATATTTCTACAAAAAAGAAAAAAAAAGTTACTTTTAAGCGCATGTTTGCATCATGCTTTTCCACAGGTTCTGAAGGTTGCGGTGCTTGACGAGGTGCCATCAATGGTATATCCATCTGACTTGAAGAACGGCGGCCGCGTTTACAGACAGGTCCTCCATACTTAGGTGGACGACCAGGACGTTTTCGACCTCTAGTAGCAGGTTGAAGTACCATTAAATGATGCATTGGTTGCGGGTCATCAACAGCTTCTTCGGTGTTTCCAGTTTCCCCAGTTTGTGATGCAGTGATTGTATTAGCGGTTAAAGCTCCTTCTAAATCAACTGCCGGTTCTTCCAATTCTGTGGCCATTTTTAACGCCATTTGAAGCATATCCTCCCCAAATGTGTTACTCGGTTCAATTGGTTCTGGGTTATATGGAACCTCTTCAGGTGGAGCTAAAAGAAAACCAAATTAAATTTTAACTAATTCCGAGAATTTTTGAAACTCAGTTTCAAACTGTAAACTTACCGGGAGTATCTCCTTCCTCACTTTCGGAATCTGTATTGTCTTCCTTCTTATCTTCAGCTACCATTTCAGCCATCATTAGTAATTCAGCTTCACAGGGATTCGTTGGTATTTTATCTTGAATTTTTTTAATTTCTTTCATTATACCAGTTGCAGAGTTTCTCGTGGTGGGAATAAATATTGGAACTGGAATTGGTAATGCAAATGGAAATGGTATTGGAAATGGAAGAGAATACATGTAAGATGGTGTTGGAACGTAAATTGGTACTGGAATTGGGATTATTGCAGTTTTGTCTTTAACATCGTCGGTTTGTATTTCTTTATCTTCCATTACAGGTTTTGCATTAATGCCTTTGCTTGATTGACGAACTTTACACATGGTTCCCATATTTTTCTGAGTCGGCATGGGTGCAGACTTGATTATAATCTGTTGTTTTATTTGAGTTTTCATTGAGTTCATAGAAGAATCTTTATTTTTTGCTCCTCTAGTAATTCTGTTTGAAGTTGGACCATTTGTCATAGCTAGAGAATGAACACTGCTTATGACAGGCATCGTTGGCATGTCGGAATTGGGTGAGGGCTCATTTTGAGAAGTTCGTTTTGATTTTCTTGGTTTTCCTACGGGTACTGGAATTGTTGGATCTTCTGAGCTAAGTGACTTTGGGAAATGATTTTGGAAGGTAACCGCACAACTGTGTGAACAAAAATTTCGAATAGTCGCGTCCGACATGGTTAGATGATACGTCAGTTCTGCATTTTTGCAACACTTATCGCAACTTATTCTAGGAAAAAAAATTAATGAAAATCAAAAGTTAAAACTAGCAAAAAAACTTACCTTGCATTAACTGAAACTTGGTGAAGATTATAGCAATTCAGAGAACATAAAAGGACACCTGTGGGACCTTGTAATTTTTTGATCATGTCAAAATTGTATTTTTGAACTTTGCACCAACTACATGGTACAATTTTTCGTTGGACAATAATATAAATATTTTGGCAAGTGTTGGAGCAAAAACTATGCTGTGCATTGTCATAAAATATAGAATTTTCCTCTAAAACTTTATTGTCGAAGTATTTCCGACACATTTCACATTTCCCTGGTACAATATTGTTGACAAATTTGAATGCAACAAAACAAGGTTCACCACAAAAAAAGTTTATCTTATTATTTAATTCAAATTCGATACTAACTGGATTTTTCTTGTTGCAAACTGAACAATTTTCAGCGGATCTATTGGCGATGGGAGTGCTATTATTAATTGTACGATCATATCGTTCCATACAAATTTTAGTACAGAAGTCCTTAAATTGTCCCTTATCACCAACTGGTGCTAAAAATCCATCTCCGCCTCCAGACATATCCTTTTGACAATATGAACAAGCCTTCAGACCCTTTTTGTACTCTTCCAAACAAATACTCCTACAGAATTGACGAATATCATAACCAAATCGTACAGAATATTTGCCAAGACAATTAGTTTTAACTTCACCGTTACAATTAGCGCAGTTTGAACCAATCTTTTTTTGGTACCTCGATAAACAAGTTTTGTTACAAAATTCCATTATTTCCCATGACAAATTCATCCCATCGTTCATTACTTTTTTGCAACAGTTAGCACATTGACGAACATATTTAATTTGAGCGATCATGTTACCGCTATTCGTGCCTAAATTTTTCACTCGTACTTCACTTTCCCCAACGTAGTGGAGTTTCTCAGAATACAACTCTTTAACAGTTTTAAAACAACTTTCATCGCAAACGTAACGAGAGTTTCCGCCATTATTCCCGGCTATGGAATATTTACATTTCCGCAACTAAAAATAATTTAATTAATTTTTTTCAAATAATAATAGATTAATTCTTACCAAACTACACTGCATACAAGTGAAATCGCTTTCGTCGGTATTTAAAGTAGCCATATATTTTGTAACCAAAGAATCACTGACTTTTTCAGTTGCAGCAGATGCCTCGGGCGAAGGTTGTTTCGAACCACCCTCACTGTTTTCTGTCGGTTCCGTCCTCAAGGGCATAATAGAAGCAGCATCCTTTTCTTCTTGCGAGATTACGCGTTCGGTATCAGGAATTATACACAACTCTTCACTGGCCCTTTGTTCTTCATCACCAACTGGATCGTTATCGTCATTTTCGTCTTCCATTGCAATATTTTCAAAATCGTCAGATCCAATAGGATCTTCTTGAGGTTGATTGTTGTCAGTAGTTGTGGTTTTATTTTCATCCCTTTCACTACGTTCGTTAACTTGCACAAAAATGTGATTTTTAGTTTCCATACCTTCGTCAGAACTGGATGGTTTTTCACTCGCGTCATCTTTAATTTGTTCTTGATTTTCTTCAACTTCATCAGAAGTGTTTTGGTCGACCGATTGAACTACCGAACTTGAAGGTAAATTTTTTGAGATGGAGTCCTTAAGCGTTTCTTTGCCAAGCTCTGAACGTGTGTTTTCTTCTTGCCCTCCTTTTATTTTCTCCGCATCGACTACGCTTTCACCTTCCTTTGGTTTTTCCTTCACATTAGAACTTTTGCTCAAATCTTCATTTTCTCCATTGACTTCCATGGCAACTTCGTCTGGTATTTCTTTGGATACAGGAGATTTTAACAAATTTGTATTCGTTTTTGTTGCATCTTGCATGGATTCTTGATTTTGAGAATTCTCTAAATCTGTCACGGAATTTTGTTGAGGACTACACACCGTACTATCTGCATGAGAAAATTCTTCTAAATTGCTGGAATTCTCCAATATGGAATTTAAATCAATATCTGGATTTAGCAAAACTTCTGAAGAATCAGTCATATTTATTTCCGTTTGTGATCCAGAAGTTGTGCTACTTAGCATATCTGTCAATCCAAACAGATCCGGATCTGATTGGGAACTCTTTGAGCTCTCAATAACGGATTTACTCTCAGTTTCCATCATTTGAGTTTCAAGTATTTTTAAAGACTCCATGTTAATTAATTATCGCGTTAATTTGTTTTGTATGTGTATTTTCAACTTGTTTAAGTTTATTTCATAAGACCTAAAAAAATAAAATTTTTTTATTTGGGTGGATCTACAAAGTTAAAAATAAATAAAGAAATAATGCTCAGTTAAGCTCTGGTTATGCAAGGTACCCAGCCAACTTGAGCTTTAAAATTCCCTGACTTTTCCAGGATCGTATAAGAAAAATTCCAGTCATTATAAGAAAAAATAACCCACCCCCGCTCATCATTATTTATTCCTACATATTTTCATATATCAATAATATTTAATTATAAAACATACATAAATACAGTAAGACCCCGCTTAACGCTGCTCCGCTTAGCTCTGTTTCGGTTTAACGCTGTTTTATTTGAATAGGGTATTCCCCGAAAATCGCACACCGCGTGGGATTCCCCGATATCCAAAGCGTAACGCGGAAGAGTAGTATGCCGATCGCCACTGATAAGAGTGCATCGTACATTTACATAATATAACCCATTAATTATTAATTATTTAACATTTGATGCCATTTTCCACTTATCGACAACTTCTTACACAGCACAAACGAAAAACGCAAATGACATTAGACATTAGACATGTAAGATGCAACTTTTGAATTTGAACTTCGCGCCAACGTCCTCTCCAGAAAAACTGCCATCTATTGAGAACTAACAAAGTTCAAACCTAAAATCACACTTCTTCGACGACACGGAAAATAACTTGGACCACCACGTTGTGAAATACCTACGATCGTCATCTAGTAACCAAACTCTTTCTTCCGGTGTACAAAACATAGTGTCAAAAACAACTGTAACAAACAAATGATCGCTCCGAAAGAGAAACGAACATTAACTTCCAACACAAATAAAACTACCATATTTTGGGCAATGTCAATTCTTTTATTATCTTTAAGAGCGCGCTGCGGAAAGAGAGAGAGGGAAGCAGTAGATATGATGTTGAAAGAAGCCTCTAATCTTTTGTAGATTTAAAAAATTTAAAAAAATTATTTGCGCCATATCTAAGGGAACCCTTGAACCCTTTGTGCATTAAGTTGATTTTATATAGTTTAAAACTCGCACTTTTTGATTTACAAGTTTTGTACAAGTTTTCTATAATTGATGATGAAATCGCTTCAAAATCAGGTTTTGTCCTTATAATGATCTGCAGAAGGCAATAACGAAGTTTCATTAAGATCGGTTGTCATAAAAATTCAAAATTGTCCTTTTTCATAATATAATTAACCTATTTACTTTTAATTTAAAGCGCTCAAAATTAGTTATTGCCTTCAATAGTCTTTTCTTATTAATATAAAAAAAGAAATACATTGATACGACGTTTAGTTTTTTAAATTTGTACAAAAGATTAGAGGCTTCTTTCAACATCATTCCCTCTCTCTCTTTCCGCAGCGCGCTCTTAATATTCTTGTTTGAGGAATTTAACCTGAAGCAATGATTTACCTAAATCGTGACCTAATAAATCTGTAGATTTAATTACCCTGAAAGTCGATTTGTTTTAAATCGCTTTATGTTATTTTATAACTTTTAAATTACTTGTTGGGATTCAATCCTTTGGATTGTTATAATCTTTTCTTCATGTACTTAGTACTTTGATTGAAGATTGTGGGAAGCTATGTGTTTTAGTGAAACACTAGCTGTTAATGTAAAAATACCTTTTAATCTACCTTTAAATAACCACCCTTGAATTACAATTTACTACCTAATTAATTGTAACTTATTTAAACTCAGTTGAAACAATCATTTATATTTGGCTTGCTGGTTTAAATCAAATTCAGGGAAGATCAAGGAATCCTTCGTTGGTTTTATAGTGGCTAAAATATTATATATCTCGCCGGGCCCGACGTTCTTCTAGAAAACATGAGAGTTACAGCTGTTCAAATACAAATTAAAATCACAACCTAATTCAACCAAGTTCAACCACCCTGTATTTGAATAATAATGAGACCTAATTTACCAATATTAAAACCCAGATCTACGTTACCACAACTTAAATGCATACAAGTCTTTGGGAACGGTTTAATGTAAAACTTGCTTTTATGTTTGCCTTACGTGGCATTGTAGTACTGTGTAATTTATCTTCCAGCCTACCACGGAATTTGGGCCATTCATACAAAGAGTCTTCGGAAAGCTAAATTGTACTTAAGAAACCGAAACCAAAACATTGTATTACATAAGTCAATCATTTACCAAGATAAAGCTTTGTTGACTGATCGTACCATCTTTTAAACCGTTGTGAGCGATTTAATCAATGACTGAATTCATCTAACTAATCTTCATAATTGTAAACAATAAGTAACCACATCGACGAAACACTCTGTATATGATAATAAATTAATTTACTTTCATTTATAAATTCAAGCTGATTTGAATTTAAGAACATCCTGTATATAAATAATTATTGCATTTACTTTGTAAATTTCATACGTTGCTTTTTTTCAATGTTTATTCTTATAGCGTTTCAAAGAATGTTATCTTTGCTTATGATGCGACCTTGCCGCCTACCCACACCCTAGCTTGAACAAAGAATGCATCTAAAGTTCATGACCCAACCACATTGTAATAATTTTTTACCGCGTAATAAATATTTTTATAAATTCAACCATTTATTTCTACCCAATAATAAATTAATAGCCATATTTAGTAAACATATTTTAAATGGAACATAATAAAATTAACCTTTAACCATACTTTAGCATCTTTTATGATCCTTTAAAATTTGGAAACAATAAACTATTGAAACAAAACCAACCAACTCAACTTTGCCCAAGAGCAGTATTAACACATTAAATAAATTATAATTGTTTATACCTGGGTAATCAACACTAAAACCACCAAAAGAATTTATAATAATTCAAAATATACATGACCGCTACGTTGAACGTCAACTTCACAAGCATTCACAAGTGTCGTTCACGCGTACCCACTAATAAAACTTTTACCGCCTAATTTTATAAAGAAATATAGGTGTCGTTAAAAATTGTACCACTTAACATTCACATATACAGGGCAAAGAAAATATTCTAACTCAAAACAGCGGTAAATTTGAAATTACATTAATTTCAAAATTGCAATCTTACAGACACATTTTTGTTAAAAAGACAGAAAATTGGAAATGTGGAAGAATCTGAATGATCTCAAACGTAAATGATGACTTAGAATCTCTTTGATTTTTTCTATTTTTCGCATTGAGTGTTTGTTACTTGACGCGCTTTTCAAGGTTGGTTTAAAATTAATAATGTATGTTTATTTATGTTTCTATATTTGTTGTATTGTTATAAAAAAAACATATTTACTAAACTTAATTGACAAAATACATACGTCGGCATACAATCAAAAGTGACCAACTGCAAAACCCTAGTTTTACAGTAGAGCAGTTTTTAAGTTATACTTCGCCTATAAAATCAGATATACAATTCTAAAATTCAATAATTTTAGACATAAAACAATTAACAAAGTTTAATAATAAAGATGGGCATTTTTCCTTGTAACCGTACTGGTTATTCAATCCCATTTAGTCAATTTTCTCATTTTCAGCATTTTTGTAGTTGGTCACTTTTCCTAACCCCAATATTTACATGGTGACACAACCTCGTTTAACGCTTTTTCCTATAACGCTCTACTTTGCCGGAACGTATCCCCCGCGTTAAACGGGATATTACTGTATTTTTAATTTCTTTTTATTACCCATTGGCATTATTCTGATTTTTTAAATTCTTGAGAAAAATATCAAATTAAAACTTACCGACTTTTATTTCAATTTCACACTTTACAATAAAACAATTCACGCTGGAAGTGGTTGGTATATATACCTTTTTTTGCCACCACAACAATAATAACAACAACAAAAATTTTACATAAAAATTTTAAAAAATAAATTTTTTTTTGATTGAAAATATTTTTCTTGCTTGTAATAAATTAAGTTATAAAGTCTGTTGCATATTTTTCCAGACAAATATTCAAAATTCCCTGATAATTCGAGATTTTTCCCGTTTTCCCGGACTCAAAATAATTACCTGACTTTTTCAGGTTTTCCAGGTCGCTGGGTGCCCTGTTATGTCAATTGATATGATAACTAATCAAAGATACTAGTTTATACAGGATGTTAGGTAAACATGCGGCAAAAATTCAAGGAGTTATTCCTCGGCATATTCTAAGAATATTTTGTCCTATGATGATTTCTGAAAAACCCCTTTGTTTCGAAGATACAGGGTGACAAAATTTGCGAAAACAATAAGGAATTTTCATAACAACCATGTGTGGGCAGATGAAAATCCGCATGAGATATGTGAAGATCGATTTCAACATCAGTTCTCCTTGAATGTTTGGGTAGGAATTGTGGATGACCATCTAATTGGACCGGTATTTCTACCAGCAAGACTTACTGGCGAGATGTATCGTAACTTTTTGGAAGAAACACTGCCCGAGTTTCTGCAGGATGTACCATTGGCGACAAGAATTGCAATGTGGTTTATGCACGATGGTGCACCACCACATTTCAGTTTTTTAACAGCAACATACGGAGATCGCTGGATTGGTCGAGGTGGGCCACACGCATGGCCTGCTCGATCCCCAGACTTAAACCCCCTGGATTATTTCTTATGGGGTCTCTGAAGTCATTAGTTTACGCTACTCCAGTGGAGAATTTGGACGAATTGCGAAATCGGATAATTGCTGGGTGTAACTCAATTAGAAACAACCCTGGTGTGTTTGAAAGAGTTCGGCACTCAATGACGAGAAGATTGAATGCTTGTATCCAGGCTGGAGGAAGTCATTTCGAACATTTATTGTAGATTGAGCAAATTTACATGTACTTTTTGATAATAAAATTTTGTTACTGTCGCAAATTTTGTTCACCCTGTATCTTCGAAACAAAGGGGTTTTTTAGAAATCATCATAGGACAAAATATTCTTATAATAGGCCAAGGAATAACCCCTTGAATTTTTGCCGCATGTTTACCTAACACCTTGTATAGCTCTTTGGAAAATAATGAATATTATACCTATAGGCCAGCCGACAACGCATTCAAAAAGGGCTATTGAGGAAATAAATGGGGGCAAGCTGGAATAAATTTTATTCTCTTTATTAGGACCTTTAAAAATATATACTAATTTTGCACCATCTAGCGACCCCGGGTTTCGCCACCACAAAGGAAAAACCACTCGAAAAATGATATTTTTACAAATATTCATGAATATCTCGGTTTTTGTACACTTGAAAGCAAAATATTTTGTTATTAAAAATAGAATACACTAAATTGTCTAGAGAAAATGTCTTCCAATTTTTTCTAATTAATAGAACGGTTACGGAGTTATAGAAATCAAAACGGAAACAAAGCTATACTTCGATTAACTAGAAAAAATTCAGATCATAGACGGCGCTGTATTACGTCAGTAAGCTAAAATTTGACACTGATTGCTATTTCACGTTGTGGTCACGTGGCATTGTTTGAGCAATTGCAATTTTCTGCAGTATATCTTTGTGCTTATGATGCAACCTTGCAGACACACACCTTCATAGGTTGAACAAAGAACGCTTCTTACGAGTTCATGATCCCAACACATTGTAACAATTTTTACCGCGTAACAAATATTTCTATAAAACCGATTTTAATATAAATAACTAAACCTTTAAATTTACTTTTAACATCATGTTTATGATGCTATAAATTTAGAAACAATAAACTATCGCAAAACTCAAACCAATTCAACTTTGCCAAAGATCAGTAATTAACACATTAAATAAATTATAATTGTTTATACCTGGCTAATCAACACTAATAAATTCTATGAATTTATTATAACCCGTAAATTTACACAATTGAATTTACCTAAATTCAACGAACCAAACTGTTGATTCAAAGACCACCGAGCAAATGGTTTCCACGCGTCCCCACTCAACTATTTTGCCGTGGTTCCTTTTATAAAGAAATATAGGTGTCGCTAATAAATGTACAGGGCAACCTAAAATATTCTAACTCAAAACAGCGGTAAATTTGAAATTACATTAATTTCAAAATTGCACTCTTACAATCACAATTGGCATTTACTAATTCATACTGGTGAAAAACAGTTTGCTTGTGATATATGTGATTATAAATGTAGGCAGAAAGGACGTTTGAACATACATTTAAGAAGTCACACTGGTGAGAAACCATACGTTTGTGAAATATGTGGCCATAAAAGTGCATATATAGTCAACAAGCCAAAAACCATTTAAGAACTCACACCGGTGAAAAACCGTTTGGTTGTGAAATGTGTGATTATAAATGTGCACAAAAAGCATCTCTGTACTCGCATTTAAAAACTCACACAGGCGAGAAGCTGTTTGCTTGTGAGATATGTGGTTTTAAAAGTGCATATAAACACCGAATCAAAATTCACCTCAGAATTCACAGCGGTGAAAAACCGTTTGCATGTGAAATATGTGATTATAAATGTTCACAAACGAAAAATTTGAATGACCATTTAAGAACTCACACTGGCGAGAAGCCGTTCGCTTGTCAAGTATGTGATTATAAATCTGCTTATAAACAACAATTCAAACACCATTTAACAACTCATACTGGTAAAAAACCGTTTTTTTGTGAAATATGTGATTATAAATGTGCACGTCAACACTACTTAAAATTGCATATGAAAAATCACACAGGCGAGAAACCATTTGCGTGTGAAATATGTAATTTTAGATCTGCACAAAAAGAAAATCTCAAAGCGCATTTAAAAATTCACACGGGTGAGAAACCATTTTCTTGTGGAATATGCGATTACAAAAGTTCGTACAAGGAAAAATTGAATGAAAATTTAAAAATTCACACTGGCGAGAAACCGTTTGCTTGTGCAATATGTGGTTTTAAAATTACACGCAAATCAAGTTTAAAAATCCATTTGGAAATTCACACAGATGAGAAACCGTTTGCCTGTACATTATGTGATTTTAAATGTACACGCAAATCAGGTTTAAACGTCCATTTGGAAACTCACACAGACAAGAAACCGTTTGCCTGTTTAATATGTGATGTAAAATTTAGACGAAAAATAACTTTGCAAGTGCATTTAAGAACTCACACTGGTGAGAAGCCGTTCGTTTGTGAAATGTGTGACTATAAATGTGCACATGGACAACAATTCAAAAAACATTTAAAAACTCATGCTCGCTAAAAACTAAATTTGTAACTTGAAATATCGGATTGGCAAACTTTATGGGAGTAAAGGCAATCAATCGTAATTTTCTGTATCATTGTAATTATTTATTAATATTAGTGCCATGGACCTTTGAAAAATTCGTGATTGGTGTTCAAGCCGTTTATTCCGCCCTCCAACTTAGTACCATTTGTTAATAATATTTTGAATTCCACCAGGTATTTCCAAAACTCCCATTGCGTTGGTCTATCTGATACTGCATAATTAAAACTATGATTAAGATGTTCTTAAAGTATAGGTTTTAAATTATCATGTAGAAACCGCCAGCGTCAAGTGGTGTAAAAGTTAGACAATTTTTGTAGCTTGTTTTTCAAAGATTAAAAATTATAGCTGAATTCTGAATTTTTATTTTCCCCATACGTATATTTTAATGTATGTAGCAGTGAAAGTATATTGTAACCTATTTTTTTATATCCGTCTGTGTGGAAGAATTACTATCAATCTTGGTGGGTAAATGACCAAACTAAACGTCATAAAATTAGGTATGAAGGTCTATCAAATATGATATACAAATCAATCAAATTTTGCGAATTATGTTCAATTAGAGTTTTTAATTTACAATCGTGGTTATGTCAACGTCACTACCGTAAACGCGGCTGCGTCACACGAAATGTATTCAAGACCAATTACACTGCAAAAAAAATTGAGTTACATTACACTGACAATAATAGGTAACTCGTAACCGATGATTATTAGTGTAAAATTAATTTTTAAATGTACTTATACTATCAAATTATGTGAAGTTAATTATGCTTTGTGTAAAATTGCATAGGAAATTTACTTATATTTTGTGTAATGTTAGGGTACATGCCAGTAACATTCCATGTACTATGTTGTGTATTTTTACTATTTTTAAATTTGTCATATGTAATATTACTAGTAAAAATAAAACTTTACATAATTATTTGTCTTGTAATGTTGCTATTTTTAATAGCAATAGCAAGAATTCAAATTTTTGTAATGGCCAAAACTCGTAATGTTACAAAATAGTTTCGGCTACACCTGCCGCTTTTCGTGTTCGTAGATGTACTGTACGGAGCAGCTAGCTCTTGGGAATTACCCCGCGTCGGAGATGCTGGTTTCCCCTGAGGGAGTCGTGGATCCTTAAAAGTTGCTTGGCTTTGCTTAATAATTATTTTTGTTTGGGCGCCAGACTCAGTAGAAGCTTTCGTTAGACTAGTTACTTTTACTAAGACAAAATGAAACTTAAAATGAAATAAAACTTGCTGATTAGAATACACACGTTTAATGAAACTGAACATAAAGATAATAACAAATTATAGGACAAATTCTTGATTACACACTTAAAATGATTAACACTAATAGAAAAATATTTATATACAAAATAATTTGGTGAACCAACTTGAGTCGCAATGATGTGACTGAACGTTGTTCGGGTCGAGTCTTCACACTCGTCTGGTGTAGATATGAATTTTATTACCTTAAAAAATGGCGTACTAATAACGCTCTTCTACTGTTCAAAAGCAGAAAAAAATAAAAGCTACTACTAGTACTACGGAAGGTAGTCAAAAAATAATTAAGCAGATGACAGGTAATGTTAGCTATTTCGTGCTGGATGAATTGGTTAAACAACAATTTATACAGTAAGCAATTCTTTAAATTACTTACAGTTTGCAACTTCGTGATGTTTGCGTTCTTTAGGTTATTCGAGCTCCGATAACGCGGGCAAGCTATTCGAAAGGCTCATTCTAAATCGCCTCGAGAAAAACATCGAAAACAGCGGCGGTCTATCCGACAACCAATACGGATTCAGAAGGGGAAGATGAACCATGGACGCCCTCAAGAGGATCATGGAGATCGCGGTGGAGGCAAAGACGGGAACTTGGCGCACCAGAAGGCTCTGTCTACTCGTTACCCTCGACGTTCGGAATGCATTCAACAATGCGGAGTGGAAGCACATCCTTGGGGCACTGAGGAGCCTGGCGACGATCGACAATGACATATTCAACCTAGTGGTCAGTTACCTAGAGGAGAGACGCCTGATAATAGGCGACGGAGAACAGGACGAAATCGAGGTCACCAGCGGAGTCCCTCAGGGTTCGGTGCTTGGACCGACGCTATGGAATCTAATGTACGACGGGGTGCTACGTCTGCAGCTCCCACAAGGTTGAACCATTGTGGGTTTCGCGGACGATCTCAACGTGGTAATTGTGGGCAAGGACGTGGCGGAGATCGAGAGATCCGCGACGCAGGCCCTGGAAAAAATCTCCGCCTGGGTACGCGAAAGAGGACTCACCCTAGTCCCCGAAAAGTCGGAGGGAGTACTACTAAGCGGAAGAAGGAAAGTGTCCGCGGTTTTCATTCGACTAAACGGAGTTCCAATCCCATGCAAGGATTCGGTAACCGTCCTCGGCGTGAAGATAGACAAAAATCTAAACTTCGCAGAGCACATCAGGGAAGCGGCAGCAAAGGCAGGAGCGGTCACGACGTCGCTTGCCCGCCTATTGCCCAACATGGGTGGTCCAAAACAGGACAAAAGAAGAACCCTCGGACTGGTGACGCAATCAATCATATTATATGCGGCACCGATATTGCATGAAGCACTCCGAGTAAACAGGAACGCACAGAGATTGCTAAGCGTCCAGCGAAGAATGGCGCTACGAGTTTCCTGCGCCTATAGGACGGTCTCGCTCGACGCGGCCCTCGTCTTGGCGTCGATGCCCCCAATCGACCTTCTCGCCTTGGCAAGAGGCAGAACATACGAAGGAGCAGAGGATGCCGGGAAGGAGATGGCCGAGATTTGGCAGGCCAGATGGGAGATGGCAACTTGCGGCTTGTGGACCCGACGACTAATCCCCAACATCAAAAGATGGATCGAAAGACGGCACGGACAAGTAAGCTTCCACCTCACACAAATGCTGTCAGGGCACGGCTGCTTTGCCCACTACCTACACAGATTCGGAAAGTTGGCAAGCCCCCGTTGCAGGTATTGCGAGGAAATCGACACCGCGGAACACTCCCTTTTCTACTGTTGGAGATGGGAACGCGAGAGGACAATGGTCTCCCTAGCACTGGGGTACACGATGACTCCCGAGGACCTAATCGAAGCAATGCTCGTCGACGAGATACAGTGGCAGCGGATAACTACCCTCGTCACCACCATATTAAGATGTAAGGAGGCAGCCGAGAGAGCCGAGCAACAGGCAGCCGCCGCCGCTACTCTAACGGAGGACACACAAACGGAGGACGACACACAAATGGAGGACTAACGATTCGACGCGAAACCCGGACAGGTAGAAGAGAGGCATGCGGAAGAGCACACGCGAGTTCCATCGCATTGCCCCCTACCCGGCCGACAAACTAGGACGACACTATCAAAGGAGAAGAACGTGGTCCGATTCTAGGACACATCATCCCGGAAGCAATGCCTGACGGCGGACACCCGGGAGGACAGGTAAGAAAGAAGGTAAGTAAAAGGTTATTCGAGCTCGATGGCATGCCTTCGGTTCGTATAATGGTTAACAGAGCTTCTGTTTGTAAATGTTTGATCTAAAAAATATTCAAGAAAAACACACATGTTTGCTACCTCTTCAATGTGGACAAAGTATTCAATGCTAAAATCAATGTTGAAAGTGCACAAATGTATCGATATTTCGAAGTATGGTAGACTTACTTCATATTTGAAAGCCGAATCAAGATGTTATAAACCAAAGAAGGCAAAGATACTAGAGAGAAACCAAATCGAAGAATTTTTGAAAAAAGCATCGGATGAGGAATATTTGCAAGTTAAGGTAGGAAGTGCATGATGTCAATATATAAATTTATGCATTGAGGTTTTTATTTTGAACGTTTTACAGGTTGCAACGATCTTGGGAGTCGCAGGTGCGTGTCGATGCAATGAATTAACCTTTTTAGATATCAGCCATGTCCAAGACAAGGGCAATTACCTATACGTACTCATTGCGGATACGAAAACAAATATTTCAAGAAGTTTCACGATCATGGAAGAAGCTTTTTCAGTTAATGCTGTAGAAATGTGTCGAAAATACATTAACCTGCGACCTAAAACTGCCGATGGGATATTTTTCTTACGATATGCAGCTGGAAAATGTACTACACAACATATAGGCATCAACACAATTTCGAAAACCTTTTCAAAAGTAGCTTCATTTCTTGGGCTCCCTGATCCAGAAAGTTTTACCGGACATGGAATGAGGCGTTCTTCGGCAACATTATTGGCCAATGCTGGGGGCGATATTACCACTGTCAAGCGTCACGGTGGCTGGAAGTCAACTACGGTAGCGGAAGGTTATATTGAAGATTCATTGTCCAGCAAGATGGGAATTGCTGAAAAAATCCAGGTCCTATCTAATGTCGACAAAGTTGTGGGCCCCTCCAGTCCTTCAGAAAATCGTTATCAAGTGAATTTGAATAATAATCCCAATCCTTCAAAAACTACTTATCGAGCGAATTTTAATAATAATCCAGGTCAAAGTGACAAAATTATTGATATAAATGTGAATGTTAATATTAATATTTCTAAATAAAATTGAGAAACGTCAGTTTTGACAAATTTATTTTGATAAAGAATACCAATTATAATTGGTATTGGTATATAACTGTAGGGAACTCACTTCAACCTTCTTCGTTTTGAATCAATTGAATAACCTAAAAAAAAAACAAATTAATGTTAATGGTAATTGCATTTTAAGCAGGAAGATAACAATGTGCTTCTTGTATTCAAAGGTAATTTAAATTAATTAATGTGTTTGTAGGTAAAATGTAAAAACCATGTAAAAACTTACAATTTACCATGTAAAAAAAATCCTCTGGCTTGAAATGTTTACTGCATACCTTCATGTACATCGATACCTTTTTCCCCATTTTTAGTTTCAGAATCCAAGCCTTTCTTAAATCGATTACTTCCTCATTTTCAAAAACGTTACTCCACTTAACATTCCTAACTCCTTTTTGTGGAAACCGGTGAAAGCTTACATTTGGATCTCGCCATCGTGTTGAATTGCATCCATACACACAACAAAACTCTTTATTACGTTTCTTAACAACGGTTGACATTTCAAAAATTTATTTAAACGCTTTAATTATTTAAATAATTGCAACACGTTAACATGCAACTAAAGCAAAGAAACTTATAAACAATGAGCCTCGTTTACCGTTTAGTACTCGCATCGAGTTGTTCTCAATTCTGCCACCAGGGGTCGCATTCTTATTTGGAATCGCGAATAGTAAAACATCAGGTGAACGAGTTTTAAAAGCGATAAGGTATTTTAAACATTAATATTTGACTTTTTTTTAAAACCCATTTTTTTGAACTTTATGGCGTTGCATCTAACTTACGGGTACTGATACGAGTAGCAACTACCATTAAAAATTTAAACAAAATTTCATTTTCATTTAATAATAAAGACATTTAGTCAAGAAAATTAACGCGAATTTAACAAGAACATTTCATATCTGTGTTGGTATTACATCAACACAGCCAAAGGAGTTAAAGAAGAGGAAGCTGCAACTAATTCAACAATTTTATTGTTTTGTAAGGGAATTTTCCCAGTAGAAAATTTTGTACAACATTTATTTTGTAATTTTGACTGGTACCAGGGTGATTTTGAAATTTACTAAACTGAATATAAAATTTTTCAATGCAACTATATTTTATTCTTCTTAGCTTAGGCCTTGTGGCCTGTTATTTCCAGTTTCTTGGGGTATAGACTGCCAGTTTTTCTTCCATCTTTTCTGTGGTCGGTCGCTTCCATGAACAACTTTCCCATCTCTGACTATTTGAGCTAACCTATTGTTCATGCAGTTAACGTGTTAATTCCATCCCGCAAGAGTGGATTCCCTACTATTGTACGTATGGTCCTCATTGTAGCAGTTCGTAGTAGCCTTTCTGTTTTAGAGCCATCGGGGCGTGTTTCTGCGAAATATACTATTATTGGTCTTCCTTGCTTTTACAATCTGGTTGCGCATCGCTTTTATGAAATCGTCATAACTTATTATCTACACCCCCAGATAGATAAATGGTATCACTTGTTCAATGCCTTGATCAACGAAGATTTATCAAGGGAGTGAAGGACCTACTTACCAAAGCGTGTGAGCATTTCACAGCAGATCGGTTTACTGGTGGTGCGAAGACATCAAGCTGGTAAAGCAAGAGTACCTGGGGGGACAGGAGGCGGCACACGAGACTCTGCAGAGTCCGTGGGGTCTATGCCGAAACGTTGAGAAGCACCAGAAATTACTGGAATTAAAAGAAGAAAAATAAGCTACAGCCAAAAATATCCTAGAACCGAAAAAAAACGGGAAAGGTCAGCAACAGTCACTAATGGGCCACGAAATAGTGATAGAAATTAAAGGTGAAGACGTGGTTCTCGTTGGGATACATAATAAGAAGAGGTGAATACATAGTGAAGAAGATATAACATTATGGAAGACCAACGGAGATAGAACGCGAGGAAGACCCAGGATGAGGTGGTGGCACCAAGTGATAAGCGACTTGAAGTTGATGGACGCGAAAGAGTGGAAAACAACAGGATAGAGGACGATGGAAGTAACTAGTAAAAATTGCAACAACTCACCCAAAAATGTAATTAAAACACAAGGAAGAAAAAAATATACAAGAATTAACAGAAATATGTTAAATGGGGTCTTATCCATCCCTTCAGACCGATTTGAAAATCTTGGAAAAAGGTAGCAATATTCAGTTAATGTAATGATGCAAATAAATAAATTCCGTTCAGTAAAAATGTCCAGGTCTACTTGGTGGTTTAGATTAACCAACCCAAAACCAAATATTGTCTTCATTGTCGGTTTGTTTTATTTGGCTGCTTACTTTCTGGACATTCTGGTATTGATCCTAATCCACCACTTCCAAACTCATATCCACCTGTAAATTCTTCCTCACCTTCAAATCCACACCCACTTCCAAATCCATTTCCGCTATATGCTGCATATCCTCGTCTACACCTATCTCCCTGTGTTTCTCTGGACTTTCCCGCTGGCGTTCTTCCTTGATTTAATTTACTATTATACAGTAATCTTCCATTGTCGTATCTATTACCATACCCGGGATATTTATAATGGCTAGTATATATCCCTTCCATTCTTCTGTAAATCGCATCATCATAAACCACACTACGTTTATTTCTTAAATTTATACTCATTAACGATTCTTTATCTGAAACTTGATATTGTTTTCATTGCCTTCATAATATTTCAAGGTTTTACCGATACTATTATACATAGAATGTATTATTATCATAGATATTGATGTAATAGTTTCTACAATTCCAACTACACAGTGATCCACAACTCCAACCCATTAAGCTTTCACCTTAACACATTTAAAAACAAAATAAATTAAAAATTAAAGAATTTATTATAGGTCCTTACCACATTTAATAGTTGCATAGCTCATAAAAATGTTGGGAAGGTTTTGTTTGGAATTTGTTGTACTGGAAGATTTGATACTTGGATTACTCTGAATGGAACTTATTAGTAATAAATTCGTTAGTACTATTGAAATGTGCTTCATTTTAACATAAGACCAAAGTTAAACTGAAATACTAATTAACAACGTGGATACCAACTTATAACTGAAGTGAAGGCATTCCAAATATTCGAATAAAGCTATGCACAATAGTAACTTTACTACAATTTAATACTTTCTTTAGTTAAAATTAATAATTTATGATTCTGATAAGGAGTATGCTGATAATTAATACAGTGTGGAAGAGTGGACTATTATTGAAGTTGTAAAACTCTAAAATATAAAAACACGATCATTTTAATATCTACTTTATTATCCGGTCGATTATTAAGAATCCACTTGAATGGTGAATTGAGTAATTATAGGAAACTCGACAATCGTTTTCCACAAGATTCTGTATTAACACCGCTTCTATTTAATTTATATAGGTATGTACTACCTTAGATTTATCAGTTACAGTTTCTTGTAAATATATCTATGCTAATGATGTATTAGTAGTGACCTAGTGACATTGCAGTACAATTTCCTTATATCCATATTAATAATAATAAACCCATATTAACATACTTAGCTGAACTTGGCTGTTTCGGACACCAACTTCTTTTACGCTCTTAGATGGACTTTACGAAGCTGTGTAACTCTGTATTTTTCATACCAAGTACCGAGAGCTACGGACATACTTTCAGATGATTTGCTCATAACTGCAAGCCCGCTTACCCTTCTACCTTCAATCAGCAGTGTAGTCTCTGAATCTGAATTCTCCGTATATGTTACTTCATTCATCAGTGACTATATCCTGTCGGTTGAGGCATCAGTGAAAGCTAAAACTCACAAAAAATATTCATCATCAATACTCTTCCCATCTGCAAAATTTCAGATGTCAAATGATCAAAATTACATCACTCACACGTTAGATCACACTATGAAAAGTTGTCGACGCTAAAAATATGGAAAATGATCGGTATCAGCTTCCAGATTAACATCAAAAAGAGGAACATCTTCCGTGTGGCAGTAAAGATAGATGGGCATGGAATTTCCATAACGTGGTCATTAAATGCGAGATATACAGTGACGAAACCCATCAGTCACAAAAAAACATCAAAAGCATTCGATATCAAAAAAAATCGAAATCCATGATCCACATCGCACAAAATTCAGGAAGCAGATGTTCCTCGAAATTGGAACGTGTCATTGCGTCTTACGGATTAAATTTTCATAGCGGAACATACAGTGGCTCACAAAAGTGAGCATACACCCTTAGATCACATAATAAGTGCATTATATTTCAAAGAAATATATTATGTATTTTTAATGCAAAATTTTTGATAATTAATTTATACAAACCTTCTTTTTATCTTTTTTTATCGAGTTTCTTTCCCATTTGGTAGGTAGGTATTAGTTTCCAATGTTTTCTGGTATTTTCGTGGCTTGGGAGTTGGTTTCTTATTCTTGATATATATGTTTTTGTGGTTATGCCTATCCCTTCGGTCATATCCATTTAGTGCTTTTGGTTACATCTTGTTGGGTAGGGATTTTACTCGTCCCCGTTTTCTTCTGTTAATGATAAGGTTTTGGCCTCGATGAACTTGCACATCAGGTCTGGTGGTGTTTCCTTATACAGTTCGCCGAGGCGTGCAGGGAGTAGGATGCCATGATAGGCCTCCAACTCTGCCTGTTCTTCCCTGTATAATTCGCACTCCCGTATCCGATGTACGGGTTCATCGAGTATTTCGCAGGCCGGGCATAGTCCGTCCTCCGACTTCCCTAATCTCTTAAGGTGTCGGCCGAACTCGCCGTGCCAGGTTAACAGTTGGGTCATTTGGAAAATGTTCTTAATATGTTCATTACTTACCTGGGGGATGAATTGGTAGGTTATCCTCCCTACCTCCCCATCGTCCCACCTCTTCTGCCATTCGTCCATTATAATTTGGTTCATAAGTTTTTTTATTTCCGCCCTGTATCTATAGTCCTCCGGGTTTATTCTCACACCCATAAAGGTGGTTGCTTTCTTGTTTCTGACTTGACGCCATGACAGTAGTCGCAACAGTTCCAGATCGATCGGGTGGATACCTGCCAAAACACCCGCGGCTAGGGCCGACACAGTCCTATAACATTTTGCTTTCACTCGACAGCAAAATCCATAGCACGATGTCAACCGGGCCAACGTGTGCTTATCCTTGATTCTATGGATCCAGATCTCGCTTCCGTAAGCCACGATGGGGACGACCGCCCCCTGGTAGATCCTTCGCATAGAGTCTGAGGTGTCCAGGTTCCATCCGCTTTTTGCCATTCGATGCAGCGCATGTACAAGCTTAGTGGCCTTGCCACAGACATAGTTAACATGTGGTTGCATCGATAGGTTCTCGTCTATAAGAACCCCAAGGTACTTGTATTCCCTTACCACCTTTATTTTTTGCCCGTTTAACATGATATTCAAGTCATAGTTGTATACTCGTTTCGGGTACAAGCACATGATCCTCGTCTTCGTTTCCGAAAGCTTGAGTTTCATGTCCTTGTACCATTCGTTAAGGTCATTTACGCATTTTTGTAATTTTTCCGCCAGTTCGATTCTTGACCCCGCTGTGACGACAGTCGCAATGTCGTCGGCATACGCAAATTCCCACGTGCCCTCTTGCTTGGGCTTTTTAAGATAGTTGTCTAAAAGGGAGTTCCACAAGATCAGTCCCAAGATGGACCCTTGTGGGCATCCCTTTGTCTATATTTTTCCCACCGTGGCAACTCCAGAGGTAAGAGTTACCTCTCTCGCTGCCAAGTAACTTTTTAGAATGACTTTAAGACGGTGGGGAAGCCCCTTTCCGCTTAAAGAGCGAAAAAGAGCCGGCCACCATAAATTATCGAATGCGCCGGAGATGTCGTAGAAGACGACGGCGAGGAAGCCCTTAGCCTTTCTCTTCTTCATCTCTGTAGTATCTATTTTTTCATAAAAGTGTTTCAAGGCTAAGGTTGTGCTTTTCCCTTCGACGAAGCCATACTGGCACTGGTCGTGGTAAGGGGTATTACTTTCCAAAATTCTAACTTTGATGATTTTTTCCAATATTTTGCCGAGAACCGGAAGAAGGGTGATCGGCCTGTAGTTCTTGATATTGCTTGTTTCCCCATTCGGGTTTCTAAGCAGAATCTTAAGGACGCCTACTTGCCACAGTTTGGGGAAATAAGCAATTTTTAAACATGAATTGTAAATGCCCATTAACACGTTTTTGATGACAACGTAGACCTTTTTAAGAAAGGATCCCTGAATGTTGTCAAAACCCGGTGCCTTCCTGGCTTGCGTATTTTTAACTAATAAATCGAGTTCGTCTTCCTCCACCTCCCTTACCTGCTCCATGCCCGGTACGCCCCTCAGACTTTCGAAATCCGACCGCATCGTTTGGTGATCCACGGTTGCGTCGGAGTTTCGATCGTCGTCGGGGAGGAGTCCGTTCATGAGGAAGGTAAGAGTTTTCTCCGGCGTTACCGTGATTTCCCCGTCCTCACCTCTGAAGGTGGTGAGGATATTTTTCGCTTTGTATTTTTTTGCCGCAATTTTGTAGGTTACCCCCAAAGGATTTGGAACGAGATCATCTTCAACGAACTTTTGCCAGCTCGCTTGCTTAGCTTTCTTCAGGGTTTCTAAGAATTTCTCTTTCGACTCCATCATTGCGATGTACAGTCTTTCCTTTTCGTTTTCAATTCGATTCCTGTATAAGTCCGTCTTCCGCGAGAGATACCTCTTCCGCGTTTTCTCCAGATTATCGGTCCACCATTCGGGACGGCCAACGTAGATTTTCTTGAATTTTGCATGTCTGACTATTAAATCCTGGATCCTTTCGTGCAATTCGGAGACCATGTCATCGACCTCGTTTTCGGTGGCTTGATTGGCCGACCGAGGGTCGGCTTCCTCTGTCCACTGATGTAACTCCTCCTCGATGGTTTTCGCTTGAATGGTATCCGGGTTCCTGTTCCTAATGATCCTGATGGGATTAAGAGGTCCTCCTATTTCGAAGGTGATTGCTTTATGATCTGTAATTATTATATGTTCTGCAATGTCCCATGAGTGGGTTTCATTAACCGTATTGCGTGTTCCCAAGGTTAAATCTATGTTGCTCTTCCTTCCAAGCGAGTCCTCAAATGAAGGCGGCTTATTAGGTCTTCTTCTTACTTCTTAGTCGTATTGTTCGTTTCCGAACGTCGTGGCCCATCTCTTTCTATTAGGTCTATTGAATACGAAAAGTTCATTCTGTACAATGAATTCCTCCAGAGATTGAGCTCTGGAGTTGGAGTCTACTGTGTCGTGCCAGACACGGGAACGACAGTTGAAGTCCCCGCAAATGAACGTCTTCCCTTGCCCGCAAGCCCCCAGTGCCTTACGGAGATCTTCCAAAGGTTGAAGTATATCCTCTGAGGGAGGAAAATACGTGCCTATGAAATAGTAGGTCACTTTATTACTGAAGGTAATGGAAGCGACCGTTACGAATCTGCTGGAAACTTGCGGGAGGAAGGAGAACGTGAGTTCATTTCCAACCGCGTCGTTTACCATGATGCAGGTCCGAAAATGGTCGCCGAAGTTTGCTGCCGTCCGGGTGTTTGGGGAGAAGGGAAGGCGATACCCTCCTGCTGCCGATTGGCGGCAGTAGGGTTCCGAGAAAATTGCTACCAAGATATCGTTGTCCGCGACAAAACGTTGGGCATCCACCGTTGCCGAGTTTCTTAGATTTACCTGAAGAATTTTGAAAGGCTTACTCATTGCTGACGTCGGTAACCGTTAAGATGGAGTGCGCAAAGTCCATGAGTCTGGCTTTGTAGACCCTACATAAGTTGGATCCCGTGGAGTGCTTCTTGTCACTGTGTTTAGCCCTCACACAGTTGACGCACACATGCTTGGCACGATCCTCTTGTACTCCACAGTCACATGAAGCGTGTTCTGTTGAAGTGCAAAAGGCGCATGTCTCTGCCCCCTTGCAGAATTTGGCCGTGTGACCATATCTCTGGCATTTAAAGCATCGGACGATTCCGATGTGGTCGTGCACCCGGTAGCTTCTCCAAGCTACCCTAAATTTGCCGTCCTTGATTGCCGCTTCTCTCACCAGGGGGTGAGTCTCTAGGATCCACTTGTTGTGGGTCTTCCCTTTGGTGTGGACCGGGTTGATGTTCCTGAGCCAGGAACTCCCGGCCACTTTGATTGCCTCTGGGTAATTAGTGCTAAATTCTTGGACTATTCTTTCCTTGGTTACCGACTTGTCAACCATTTGGATCGAGTTTGATGGCCAGGCAGCTGAAGGCTCCCGGGCCATCAGTAGTTTCTCTCCCAGAAATTTGTTCCCAATTAGCCCTCTGAGGGAGGGGTGTGAAGATTCTATCATGACTCCATTATTTTTAATGGGGTACAGTCGGTCAGGTTTTATATTTAGATCCGTTTGTTTAATGCTGGTTAAGGTGTTTTTTGTGTCATCCGCGTTCTGGCAAGTGCTGCCTTCGGCAGGATACACAATTATTTTGTACTTTTTAGTTGCTGTGCTCCGAGGGTTGCTGATGGCAGCCCTCTTCACTGCTTCCAAATAATCCTTGGGGGGTTTTGCTTTTGTGACTCTTCCTGAGTGGGAGAGTCCGTTTGTATCGGTTCCTTGACCTGAAGGGTCTGAGGTAGGGGAGGTGAGTTTTTGGCCATGGCCTTGACTACCGCCTCTACAATATTTTTCGTATTGGGAGGGGAGGCTGATGGCGCTCCCGTCCCTTTATTGTTTCTTTCTATTCCGTCAACGCAGAGCATTTGGATGATGCATTCCATACTTTTGACTCTCTCAAGGGCTTCTTCCCTGAAGTGTATCGCCTCTTTGCTACGAATTAGGAACCTCCTAATTTCGTGTGCGTCGTCCATGACCTTTTTCGTAAGGTTTTTCAGTTCTGCGTTCGTTAATATCGTTCCTGGTTCCTTGTTTGCGGTTTCACCGGTATCATTTTAGTTACCAATATTTGTGTCTTTGTCGGCGTTTTCCTCCAATCTTTTCTTCTCAGATTCTTGGTAATCTTCGTTTATTTTGGCCTTACGGTCTTGTTTCCTCTGGTTTTTCGTTCGTTTCGGCTTTTTTTTTCAATTCTTCGTCACTTTAGGGTTTTTCTTCGTTATTCTTTTTTTCCGTTTTTTCTTCCTCCTCTCCCGAACTTTCCGTTTCCATCTTTTTATCTATATTTTTCGATTTCTTTCTTAGGGTCTTGGGTATCACGTACAAACTAGGTTCTTGGTCGGATTCGTCCGATTCGCGTTCTCGTTTGTTTTTTCTGTCTACGCTGGTACTTGCACTTCTCAGCACTTTCCCAGGTTCTTGATCTGTTTTGGTTTCACTCGCGTTTTCGGCCATTTTAACTATACGATTTTCGAGAATTTTGACTCTTGCTGATGAGGCTACCATATCGCTCATTTTCAACTTCCACTTGCTTCAAGTGATTAAACGAATGGCCCTCAGTCCCGGGCACATCTTGAATGGGGAGAGGGTGCAAAAATTCTCCCGGAGGAAGGCTAGATTATATCATGATGACAACATGCAAATATCAACCTGGAAGGGCGAATATGTTTTGAAAGAGATGAGTAGGTTAACTATCGACATTTTGGGATGTATTGAATTACATATCGTAGATGGCCTAACTCCGGAAAATGTACAATTGATCAATATACAATATTACTTCATAGCGGAGACAAGAGCACACAAAATCGAAACCGTGTTGCAATCATAGTCAACAATAAAGTGATTAATGCAATAAAAGGATTAACTCCATTATCTGATCGAGTCGCAATGCTGCAATTGAGATAGACGCTCTTTGATATCAAAATAATACAGGTCTTTGCCTCGACTTCTACTGATGACAAATGGAGTAATTTCTAGGAAGACATCGTTGCTCTGAAACAAGCAATAATAATAATAATGGGAGATTTCAATGGGAAATTTGGTAATGATGAAGTAACGGGGGTAGTAGGAAGTAGAAAGGATGTCAGATCATAATTTATTATTAGATAGGTTCAGAATCCGTCTCAATAAACTGACACCAAGAAGACGACCATAAGAACCAGACTAAATGATGAGGATTCCTGTTTAACGGTAAGAGAATACATTAACAAAAAATTTCAAAGTCTGAAGGCAAGGACAGATGACACAATAGAAGAGAACTTGGAAGGAATACGGGATTCAATCATAAGCATTTCTATGAAATATTTAAAAAACCAAGCAGACATGCAAAAATGGATGAGAGTAGAATTTCTAATCTTATGGAAAAATGAAGATCATACAAAAACAGAAATCAAGAATAGTACAGAGCAATACATAGAATAATAAAAAAGAGTCAAAGAAGCGAAGAAAACGTGACTGAGAGAAAATGCGAAGAATTGAAGTACTGGATGGAAAGCATGATATATTTAACTTGTATAAGGAAATAAAAAGAACAACAGGAATGGTTAAAAGAAAAGAAGTGGGTCTACTGGCACGCGACGACGGGAGATTAATCACAGACGTTAAAGCCAACATCCACAGTGGATAGGGGACTAAAATAAGAAGAGTTAAAGATAAGATAAAGCTATGGAAAGAATACACTAAACAACTATTTCAGGATGAGGAGATGATATCTTTACTTGGGGAGGATAAATGATACACATCTATCTATCTTAAAAATATCTCAAGACATCAATTTATCATATGGTGCTATCCATACAATTCTACATGATCATCTTCATGTATCAAAAGTAAGTGCAAGATGGATTCTACGTTTGCCGTCTCCTGAACATAAAAATTTCGAGTAGGGTATGGATAAACACCCTTCTCTCAAGAGAAGGAGGTCTGCTCAGTAGTGAGCAAAAATGACTGGAATTGAACGAAGTGCCATTTTCTCTATTAAGAATATCTCTGACACCACCCACAATCCAGTCACAGGATATCTAAAACGAAACTTGCAGGAATAAAAGAGGATTAATTGAAATAAAAACCATTTGATATAGAACATTTTTTATAATAATTGTTATTAAATGGAATTATTGATATAATTTATGGCAATTAAAACATATTTTAAGTTCCATTTTCCATAGGGAAGATGTGATGCCTTCAAGACAAACCGCCACTGTTTTTATCAGTCATTACCCTGCATTGTATTTTGAATTAACCCAGATAATATTTATACCTAATATGTAGATGTATTTTTGTAGCTGCTTTATACATAGAATATTAGGCATCAGAGTTAAAACTAGTATATTTTTTTAATTATTCTAAATCTTTCTTATTTACATATTTCTAACTTCCAAGTTTATCTACAAGTAAGCAAGACTAATTTTTCATTTCTTAATCTCTTCTACTTACAAATAATTTGCATTCAATTTGTATATGAATTTTATTCTTTGATTAACTAACAATTAACTTTACAAAAGTAAAGAGCAATTTTTACAATTTATAAGAAGTACTTTACTTAATCACTGAGCACATAAAACACTACTCGGTGATAACACCTACATACTAAAAAACTAGGTACAAAATATATAACCACATATTTAAGGCACTTATAAATAATTTTCAAATTGCTTTTATCAAGATATGCGTCAACTTTACCTAACTAACAATTTAATAAAGCAAACAAAATTTCACTAATAAAATACGTATGTCAGTAATAATAAAATTAAAAGCAATAATACTTGCAATATTTTTTGAAAATACACAATTAGTATTTATTAATATAAAAAAGCTAAACTGATTTTTGCCTATTTAAAAAATTTGATCTTTAATCTTAAAAAAGCAAAAATTAAAATAATTTAATAAAAATATATTTGCATACAAAAATTAAAATAATATCTAACAATTCAGCCTTACTTAAATTACCTATTTAATTTGTTTAAACGTTATTACCAATATCACAGTTTGTATTTCCATTATTTTCGGAAGCACTATTAGTTGTAGTATTGCTTATTTCAGCGTTATTATATTTTGTACTAGAATAAGGCGGGGGTGGAGCAATTTCATCGTCATCCAAACCAGGCTTTGATATGCTAATCGACGAGCCAACGATTTCTGAATAAGAAGGAGGTAGATCAGAGTTGTGTCTGGTAATGATGTTCGACAAGGAAATTGATATTAAAGGATCATCTACATCATTATTATTATCTAAATTGGCCGTTCGTGCGTTATGCGAAGCTCGCAAATAAATACACGTTGAATTAGGCGTTAATTGTCTTCTTAGTGCACAATCCGAATGATCACACATGGTTTGATTGTGAGCACTCCTAGGTGGATTTCTATTTGAATCCAAACTGCACATTCTTGAAATTATGAACAGAAATATAATAAAGGAGAAAACGCCACTTATGACACCTGAAAATAAAATTCAACGATCAAGTTGGTTATATGAATTAAGGGAGCAAATGCTGCACGGTCCGACCGCGCAATAATTTTTTGTTTGGGAACGGTCCGACCGGCCGATAAGTTTTATTCTAGAACGGTCCGATCTCATTGCATGTAGTAGTTGTTTAACGAGGAGTAAAAATATCCTGCAGAATTTTTGCACACAAAACCCGAAATTTCCAGTGATTTTAATCGAATTTCAAATAGAAAACTTCTATGGAATTCTTAATTAATGTACACAATTTTTTCGGGATACCCTTCTCTATGTAATTTTGAAATCATGGCAATTTTAAATAGGTACTTTGTGCCCGATTTTTGATTCGTTAAATTATGAAAAAGGTGGATAATTTCTGTGATAAATGTGAAAATAAAATTTGGCTCTCATTTTTAAGATAAGATTTCAACGAAGTTGGAAATCGAAAATTGTATTTTAATCCTTAAAAATTGAAAACTGATAAATTAAGCCAGTCATATTAGACTAATTTAAGGGGTTAACCCTTCAGTTAGTCTTCGCAAGTTGTAAAAACCATGAATCGCTTTGGTTTTAGTTTTTATACTTGGCATCAGAGCCGTAGCAAGGGTGAGGCGACAGAGGCCCCATCGCAATGGAGGCACTAAACATTGACAAAACCCAATAAATAGTAGTTTAAAAATGATAAGAATCTTTTGGGGGTGGGGGGCATATATTAAAATTTGACTGAATTCGAAAATTTGACCACGATTTTATTTGCAACATCACCTAAAATTCCCTGTCGGCCTTTTCCGCAAATGGGGATTTTAATCCTCTACAGTAGTTTTTCGTCTATAACTCGCTCACTTTCATTTTTAGTGAAAATTATCATCAAATCAAAATTGAAAAATACCCAATTCGGCTAGGGTTACGTAACCATCCCCACTCAAAGCAAAATTTCGTGTGTTCTACACTAAAGAACATGGTTAATATAGTAAATTGTAAAAATATTTTGCGAGAATTGGGCCCAAACTTTTGAATAAATCGATTTTGAAGTTAGCAAATTTAACATGTAAAAGCCGAACGACGCGCGGGAATCTCATATGAGATTCCGCGCGGCGTCGTCATTCTGTTGACGGTACGTGTGGAATGGTATACCCTAACACTTAGAAAATTTCGCTCCGGCAGATTCACAACACCTCTCGTAAGAGTAACATGCACGAAAGGTTACTATTTTGTCATTATTTTTTGTTTTATTCGATATTTTGGGGCTGAAACGTAAAAGTTTACTGCCCCATACCGCAACTATACTTTTTAATGCTATTTCAAGGTTCTCTAAGTTCCCGGTTTCTTTTATCCAGGTTTTCTTGATGGAAGGCGCTTCTAGTATGTTTAGCCCAGTAAACCATTGTCAAAACCGCCCGGAGGAGTGCGGAGCGGCGCTCCGGAGGGTAGGTTTTGACAATGGAATTACCTCCAAATCGAATGCACACCTCAAAAATCGGAAAAACACCTTTACTTTCAAAACTCGATTTTGGGGTTGTTTTTAAGGATTTCTCGAAAAATATTTTTTCTATAGACTATATTAACCATGTTCTTTAGTGTGTAGCACACGAAAATTTTTTTTGGCCGGGGATGGTTACATAACCCGACCCAACAATTGAAACAGGTTTTGAATAATTCTAATTCTGAATAAAAATTTCGTGCATTTAAACTTTACCATCGATGGTGCATAAAACAAAACAGGGTTTCAGGATTTACTTCAGATATGAAGTAAATCCTGAAACCTCGTCTTGTAGGGAATTTTCTCCCCTTCATTTTTGGTCCAATGATAAGACAGGGGATTTTAGGAAAGTTGATTCAAACCCTCGCGTTCTTCTTCATTTCCCTTTAACTGACTGGGTAACCGGTAAAAATATCACGTTATCATCGCGACAGTTATTCAAATATATTTAAATTGAAAAGAAAAATTCCTACCGATAAAAATTATCTCCATATTCAGGGAGGGAGGGGGGGTATTGCGTTACGTTACCATGGAAACGGTGATTCTGACATACTATGCGTATTTTATATAAGATCTTCAGAAGTTCCCAAAGATAAAAATCGATATTGCATGACCGGGGGGTCTGGGGGTATGGAATACCCCCCAGGTATACTTGCCATTATTCAGAAGCATCAAAATTTATTATTTTTTGTTTAATCTTTTGCTATTTTCGTTTGTAATCCGGGAGGGGGGGCAGCAGATGATATTTTTCATAACTATCCCAGTACCGTTCTTCTTAATACCAAGGGACGTAAAAGTGAAAGTTTTTCTTTCGTAATAAATTACATGAACCTGGGGGTATGGAATACCCCCCCAGACCCCCCGGTCGCGGCAGCCTAAATGAGTTCCTGATAAGCATTCATTTGTTTTCATTACTCTAAGCCAACTCCGTAGCAAGGGTGATTGCAATGAGGGCGCTAAACCTTGACAAAACCCATAAATAATAGTTTTTGTTTTATGCATCGGTTTTTTAATGTTCTACGTCTTCCGATTTCCCTGTCTGTGCTCGTTGCGTGTTGAAACTGTGTGACGAGCACAGAGGACCTACAGCTTAACGTGGATTCCGAACCACGGGGATAGACGATTTTTACATCGTCTACTCCAACCAGAGAAGTTTTTGAGCCATATATAATGTTACCTGTGGCCAGGGATCCTGACAATTAGGCGCAGACCGTTTAGGCGCAAAGCCATTTAGGCGCGGGCCCAATTAGGCGCCGGCTATGAACAAATTAATTTGTTAATCTGTTATAAGTCTGTATTTATTTTTAAAAAACACAAAACAAATAAATCTTCGCAAAAAGTTAAATCGGCCGCAAAGACGTGGATCGGCCGCAAAGACGTGGATCTGCCGCGAAGAGGTGGATCTGCCGGTAGGTTAGTGTTAGTTTTTGATATTTCTTTAGAAAACTAATAAATAAAAACAAATAAATCTTCGCAAAAAGTTAAATCGGCCGCAAAGAGGTGGATCTTCCGCGAAGAGGTGGATCTGTCGTTAGGTTAGTGTTAGTTTATGATATTTCTTTAAAAAACTAATAATTAAAAACAAATAAATCTTCGCAAAAAGTTAAATCGGCCGCAAAGAGGTGAAATACAGTGGAATCCGTTTATTATGACTCCGCCTATAGTGACCTACCGCTTAATATGAAGTAATTGCAGTGCGAAGTTTGGTTTTCATATAAAATTCTTTCATATAAAATTATGCTTTGAATGACGTCCGGTAAGTATGACGTGTTTGTCACTTCCCTTCGATGTCATTATAAGCGGATTCTACTGTAAATACAGACTTATAACAGATTAGCAATTTAATTTGTTTATGGCCGGCGTCTAAATGGCTTGGCGCCTAAACGGTCTGCGCCTAATTGTATCCGCGCCTAAATAGCACGGCGCCTAATTGGGTCCACGCCTAATTGAGTCCGCGCCTAATTGTCCTAGACCCCTGTGGCCATGAGATAGACATTTGGTGAGCGAAAAATCCTTCTATAGATAGCACCTCACAGGATTTGAACCTATGAATCTCAGAATGAGAAGCCAACAAGCTAACCGCTAATAGTTTAAAATTTTAAAAATGATAAGAATATTTTGGGAAAGGCACATATATTGAAATTTGCCTCAGGCGCCAGAAGAGCTTGCTACGGCGCTGCTTGGGATTCAATTTGCTTCGAAAAATTACCAAAGTTTAAGGTAGTACTCGCGTTGACAGTCACGTCCAAAATTTCACATAACTATTTTCGATTGTTTTCTAAATTTCAGAATAATTTTTATATAAAATCAATTTTAGAATATGTAATTTAATAATGTTGAGATAAAATAATTAATCGAACGTTATCTAATTATTTACAAAACTATTAACAAATGTATATTTATTCCATTCAAAACTGAATATTTTCTAACATGAGTGTACTAGTTCAACCAATCAACTCGAGCATTATAATTTAGACGAAACTTGGCAACTGTATAATTGAATGTCAAATTAAATTGGTTAGAAATTTCAATCTAAAGGTAAACAAGATAAAAACTGTATTGTTCTTTGCGGTATAAAGGGAAACTTATTTAAAAAAGATTTGTTTCAACACTGCAAGTCTTATGCATCAATTTTCATAAGTAGCTCTCTAGAAATTTTTAAAGGCGTAGTTTCTCCCAGAATTATCAAAAAAATTGCAGCTGTTGAAATAACTTTGGGAAAACTACAAGATACATTCCAAACAGATGGTGAAGGTGGAATTACCAAATTATTTTCGGAGAAAATAACAAAGACAAAAAAAATAATAAATGCTGTAATTGAATTTCTTCGAAATTCTAAGCAATAAAAATAATTGCGTATATTTTAATAAATTAGGTTATTTATTTGTTTTACTTTCCCATTTACGTAGTAAAGGAAAGTATTGTTATCGAGTTAAAAAAAAATTTTGAGTTAGCATTTTTCCCATGGTCTATGAGCCCATACGAATTGTTTAAGACCAATTTTGGAATGATGTCCGGATGTGTGTGTGATGTATGAAGTGTGATGTGTGATGTATGAAGTGTGGTTATTCTATCGTCAACGTTTTCAGACAAACGCGTGCACCAATTGAGTTGAAATTTTATACACTAGTTTGAAGTAACTGTCTAAAGAGCTGATTAGATTTTGGTTGAAAACCGTCCATTTTTAACCCCTTTTATAGGGGAATGAAAATTGTTAAAGAGCATTGCCGCTTCCCGGTGGAACATATGAGATTGAAACTCATATCAATCGAAAGAGATTATTTTTCCGCATCTTATGATACCCCACACTTGATATTTCCCTCTTAAATTATTGTTAAAATGCAAAAATAAAATAAGTGCTGTTAAAAAAATATGGTTTGCCTTGGATAATTTTGATCCAAGTTTTTATCCAACCTTTGTATTAAACACATAAATTTGAGCAAATCACTCACTCACTCATTCATAATTTAGTGCGTATAGCTACGAGGGTCATGGAGAGTTGAAATTTTGCATACCCGTGTGGTTTTACGAGGATTGAACGGGAAAATTTTCCCGTTTTTCATGGGACGTAACGGAGGGGGTGAAATGGCGCTTCAAAGTTGTCACAAAATGTCAGCATTCACTTTGGAGAGTTGAAATTTTTCAGGAAGCTCCGGGCGGTGGGCGAGGGGGCGAAACAATTTTTTCTTTTTCGAAATTTTTTTCCAGCGCTTGGCAAGAGGGCTCCTCGCGGTTTTTCGTATTTTTGTATCTACTTCCAGAGTTTTCGTCCCTTCGACCTGAAATTTGCTCGAGGGGTGGGGGCGGCGAAAACGGACAATCGGTATGGCCAAATTTTCCAATTTTTGTCCCGCTACCATTTAAGGGGGGGGGGTAAAAATTGAATAGTTTTTTGCGCCTGGCTCGCTTATTTTCAGATTAGTTTCGATTTTTTGGTCTCATTTGGATCCTCTCGAATTTAGATTTGCATTTTTACAAAAAAATGCCTAGGTCACAGATCGCTTTCGAGCGCTAAGCGAGACGACGATTTTAATTACATATTTTTGCCATTTTTTGCGTTACGGCGGCGTCGAACGGATCGCGAAAAATAATACACCGTCGTCGAGCCGACTGTATGCCCGACAAAATTTGTAGATATACTTTTTCTCGAAAAATGAACTGGTTTCGAGTAATCGTGATATACAAATTAAAAACGGCAAATGGTTTGCCTTAGTTTAATTTTGATCTGTCCAAGTGATTTGTATTGTTTATTACTATAATTTAATATTTTAACTAATTTACTTATATAAACATGTGTAATTAATATTAAACGATTTTTTTAATTACTTCTAAAATATTAATTCTGACGTCATTACGCCCATAGTTAAAATTTGATTGCACATAGACGGCACGGCATTCCGCAAATTTCTAATTTTTTTTGGAAAATGACAATTTTAAAAATTTTTCAATGCAAACATGTTATATTATTGTTAAAATGAAGATATAAAATAAGTGCTTTTAAAAAATATGAGTTACCATGTTAAATTACAAATTAAATTTCGTAACTTTGATATCTCAAAGTAATTTGTGTATTTTATCGAGTTAAAAATTTTTTTGAGTTAACATCTGTTGTATTAATATTTAATATAAAATGAAGTGGAATCTACTAAATGGGAAAGTAATGTGTTGTCACATCAGATTTTTTTATATTGTTTTATTATTTTATTCAGAACAAAAATTTTTTTTTATTTTTTTTATTTCTGGCTACTTATTTATTTAAAAGATTTCAAAATGTTTGAAAAGATTATACCTGACAATACATTAACACTTTGAAGTAGCCACGCTATATCGAATGTGCGATGTTGCAACGTCCGATTTATGTTCTCTCTTCAATTTTATTTCAGACAGCAAATTTCGAACTATATTTATTAATTATTAATGAACTAAGAAGGGAAATGTCTTTTACTTGTCACTGAATTACTTGTCTATATCCAAGTTAACTTCTATTAGTTTTTTATTAAAATGGTACGTTTAGTTTCTAAACTATAATGAAATAATTGAGTTTTTATTTGCATACTCCATAAGCCTAATGCAAATATTTGCATTTTTAGAAGCAACTATTTCAGCATACAAGAAGGCAATTGTCATAAAAACTTAACTATATGCTCCTAATAGCTTTAGAATAAGTGATTTCAATTTCATGAAAATCTGACAATTTCGGCTTAATGATAGTACTACATTAACCTTTAAAATCAATAATATCGGAGCTATGGCCGTTTGAAATCAGAAATTCAAAAAATTGCTTTAAAGGGAGGTACCCCCAAGGGTTTGGACTTGGGCAAAAATTTTATTTGAAAATTTGTCTTAGAAAAGTGTCCTTTATCACCACCTCAAAGGTTCTCCACGGTCACGGGGACACCCTGTATAATGTTACCTGTGGCCAGGGATCCTGACAATTAGGCGCAGGCCGTTTAGGCGCAAAGCCATTTAGGTGCGGTCTCAATAAGGCGCCGGCCATTTAGGCGCCGGCTATGAACAAATTAATTTGTTAATTAATTCTGCCGGTAGGTTAGTGTTAGTTTTTGATATTTCTTTAGAAAACTAATAAATAAAAACAAATAAATCTTCGCAAAAAGTTAAATCGGCCGCAAAGAGGTGGACCTTCCGCGAAGATGTGGATCTGTCGTTAGGTTAGTGTTAGTTTATGATATTTCTTTAAAAAACTAATAATTAAAAACAAATAAATCTTCGCAAAAAGTTAAATCGGCCGCAAAGGTGGAAGAGGTGAAATAAATACAGACTTATAACAGATTAGCAATTTAATTTGTTTATGGCCGGCGCCTAAATGGCTTGGCGCCTAAACGGTCTGCGCCTAAACGGTCTGCGCCTAATTGTATCGCGCCTAAATAGCACGGCGCCTAATTGGGTCCACGCCTAATAGAGTCCGCGCCTAATCGGTCGCGCCTGATCGGCCGCGCCTAATTGTCCTAGACCACTGTGGCCATGAGATAGACATTTGGTGAGCGAAAAATCCTTCTATAGATAGCACCTCGCAGGATTTGAACCTATGAATCTCGGCATGAGAAGCCAACAAGCTAACCGCTAATAGTTTAAAATTTTAAAAATAATAAGAATATTTTGGAAAAGGGGGGCACATATATTGAAATTTGCCTCAGGCGCCAGAAGAGCTTGCTACGGCGCTGCTTGGGATTCAATTTGCTTCGAAAAATTACCAAGGTTTAAGGTAGTACTCGCGTTGACAGTCACGTCCAAAATTTCACATAACTATTTTCGATTGTTTTCTAAATTTCAGAATAATTTTTATATAAAATCAATTTTAGAATATGTAATTTAATAATGTTGAGATAAAATAATTAATCGAACGTTATCTAATTATTTACAAAACTATTAACAAATGTATTTATTCCATTCAAAACTGAATATTTTCTAACATGAGTGTACTAGTTCAACCAATCAACTCGAGCATTACCCGGGTAAAGCTAGCACCCCCACCTTTTAAAAACAAAAAAATAATTATGCCATAATTTTTTGCTAATTATTCGCAAATTAGTTGCAGCATTCGCGAATTTTTTGCTTCTACGGCTTCGCGGTAAAACGCATATCTTTGGTGGGGGTGCTGAGTTAACGTAAAGCTAGCACCCCCACCTCGAAAAAATCACTTTTTTTCAAAATTTAATAGACTATAATTTTTTATACCGGGTGACCGGCCGAAAACTGAACATAGGGAAATAACATGGGAAATTGATTTTTTCTAAATTCCTGCTTCCCATTATAACTGATATGAATAAAAAAAATACCAAATTAAAGAGATTTTTTTTCCGCGCCTAAAGATACCAAACACTTAATTTGGCTATTATTAAATTTAACAGAAAATAAGTCACGTATTTGGCGTAAACTATTACCGCTGTAATAATATTTTACCATGAAAACTTTTTCTTCAACAGACCACTTCATTGTTAACAAAATTAATTTTAATCTGTCAAAGTAACTTTTGTTTGTAATATTTGGCTTTCATACAATAGCAATGCGGCACATTAGACGTAATGCAACGACCCAGCCCGCTAATATTTTTTTAAGAAGCGCTATTTCTTAATTTTACTATCGACTTTTTAACAATAATTAAAAAATAAAATATTAAGTGTTTGGTATCTTTAGGCGCGGAAAAAAAATCTCTTTAATTTGGTATTTTTTTATTCATATCAGTTATAATGGGAAGCAGGAATTTAGAAAAAATCAATTTCCCATGTTATTTCCCTATGTTCAGTTTTCGGCCGGTCACCCGGTATAAAAAAATTATAGTCTATTAAATTTTGAAAAAAAGTGATTTTTTCGAGGTGGGGGTGCTAGCTTTACGTTAACTCAGCACCCCCACCAAAGATATGCGTTTTACCGCGAAACCGTAGAAGCAAAAAATTCGCGAATGCTGCAACTAATTTGCGAATAATTAGCAAAAAATTATGGCATAATTATTTTTTTGTTTTTAAAAGGTGGGGGTGCTAGCTTTCGACGAAACTGGGCAACTGTGTAATTCAATGTCAAATTAAATTGGTTAGAAATTTCAATCTAAAGGTAAACAAGATAAAAACTGTATTGTTCTTTGCGGAATAAAGGGAAACTTATTTAAAAAAGATTTGTTTCAACACTGCAAGTCTTATGCATCAATTTTCATAAGTAGCTCTCTAGAAATTTTAAAAGGCGTAGTTTCTCCCAGAATTATCAAAAAAATTGCAGCTGTTGAAATAACTTTGGGAAAACTACAAGATACATTCCAAAAAGATGGTGAAGGTGGAATTACCAAATTATTTTCGGAGAAAATAACAAAGACAAAAAAAAATAATAAATGCTGTAATTGAATTTCTTCGAAATTCTAAGCAATAAAAATAATTGCGTATATTTTAATAAATTAGGTTATTTATTTGTTGAATTTTTATTTTATTACTATTTATTAATTCATTTATAAATTTTTATATTGTTTTATTATTTTATTCAGAACAAAAAGTAAGATTCTGTGATGGAGTTCCTTCGAAATTCTAAAGCAATAAAAGTATCTACTGTATTTATTTGTTTATCAATGATTTTATTTCTGGCTACTTATTTATTTAAAAGATTTCAAAATGTTTGAAAAGATTATACCTGACAATACATTAACACTTTGAATTAGCCGCGCTATATCGAATGTGCGATGTTGCAACGTCCGATTTATGTTCTCTCTTCAATTTTATTTCAGACAGCAAATTTCGAACTATATTTATTAATTATTAATGAACTAAGAAGGGAAATGTCTTTTACTTTTCACTGAATTACTTGTCTATATCCAAGTTAACTTCTATTAGTTTTTTATTAAAATTGTACGTTTAGTTTCTAAACTATAATGATATAATTGAGTTTTTATTTGCATACTCCATAAGCCTAATGCAAATATTTGCATTTTTAGAAGCAAATATTTCAGCTTACAAGAAGGAAATTGTCATAAAAATGTAACTATATGCTCCTAATAGCTTGTAAAATAAGTGATTTCAATTTCATGACAATCTGACAATTTCAGCTTAATGATAGTACTACCTAACCTAATTTGTAGACAAGCGAATGATCTTTAAAAAAGTTCTAATCCATTAACCTTAAAAAATCAATAATATCGGAGCTATTGCAGTTTGAAATCAGAAATTCAAAAAATTGCTTTAAAGGGAGGTACCCCCAAGGGTTTGGACTTGGGCAAAAATTTTATTTGAAAATTTGTCTTAGAAAAGTGTCCTTTATCACCACCTCAAAGGTTCTCCACGGTCACGGGGACACCCTGTATAATGTTACCTGTGGCCAGGGATCCTGACAATTAGGCGCAGACCGTTTAGGCGCAAAGCCATTTAGGCGCGGGCCCAATTAGGCGCCGGCTATGAACAAATTAATTTGTTAATCTGTTATAAGTCTGTATTTATTTTTTAAAATCACAAAACAAATAAATCTTCGCAAAAAGTTAAATCGGCCGCAAAGAGGTGGATCTTCCGCGAAGAGGTGGATCTGTCGTTAGGTTAGTGTTAGTTTATGATATTTCTTTAAAAAACTAATAATTAAAAACAAATAAATCTTCGCAAAAAGTTAAATCGGCCGCAAAGAGGTGAAATAAATACAGACTTATAACAGATTAGCAATTTAATTTGTTTATGGCCGGCGCCTAAATGGCTTGGCGCCTAAACGGTCTGCGCCTAATTGTATCCGCGCCTAAATAGCACGGCGCCTAATTGGGTCCACGCCAAATTGAGTCCGCGCCTTATCGGCCACGCCTAATTGAGTCCGCGCCTTATCGGCCGCGCCTAATTGTCCTAAACCCCTGTGGCCATGAGATAGACACTTGGTGAGCAAAAAATCCTTCTATAGATAGCACCTCACAGGATTTGAACCTATGAATCTCGGCATGAGAAGCCAACAAGCTAACCGCTAATAGTTTAAAATTTTAAAAATGATAAGAATATTTTGGGAAAGGGGGGCACATATATTGAAATTTGCCTCAGGCGCCAGAAGAGCTTGCTACGGCGCTGCTTGGGATTCAATTTGCTTCGAAAAATTACCAAGGTTTAAAAAGCTATGAAGAAGAACGTAAAGTCGTTTGATTTTCCTCAAATATCTCACAAACTCAACAAGACAGAGGAACAAACTAGATGTATCTTTTTGTACAGCGTAAAATTATGTACAATAATGACTTGAAGTCGTCGATTTCGACGGGTTTTGGATGTGCGCCAGTAATTTTTTTCGGACACTTACAAAGGAATTAATTTTTTTTTTTTAAATCACACGCATTTGAGAACTTAATAAAATTCTTCTAATTGTGCAATCAACTTTTCGACCTCTCCTGGCTATTTTGCAGCTACCTTAGCAAAAAAATTTGAATTTTTTAAAGTCTTAGCTTTTTACCGTTTTCATGTTGGATTAATTTGAGAGGGAATACCGTTTTCATTAAATAACTCGCCCATTTTCAACTTTTGATTAAAAATAGGCACCTGGGGGCACGTGCCCCGCCCCCAGAAATGTTCAAAAGAAACAAGAATTTTAAAAGTAAAACATTTGAATTTCGAAAATAAAATAAGTATAGGTATTTTGGAAATTATATAAAAATATTGAAAACATTTGTTTGCAATAAAAATTCCCGGAAGGGGAACCCCCGAAAATTTTACTTTTAAAATATTTGTAATGAAGTAGTTTATTACTTTTTATATAAATAAATAAAACTTAAAGAAATTTGTAATAAAAAGGGGAACTCCCTTTACCCCCCCCCCCGCAAATGAAATCCTGGCTAAGGGCCTGACTTCAGTTATTACTATTTTTTGTCTACAATTGAGATTTTGCGACTGCAGCTACATTACATAATAAACATGGAAAGGTTTTCTTTTTAATTTAAAAATTCCCGGAAGGGGAACCCCCAAAAATTTTACTTTTAAAATATTTGTAATGAAGTAGTTTATTACTTTTTATATAAATAAATAAAACTTAAAAAAATTTGTAATTGTAATAAAAAGGGGAACCCCCTTTACAAATCCCCCCCCAAATGAAATCCTGGCTAAGGGCCTGACTTCAGTTATTACCATTTTTTGTCTACAATTGAGATTTTGCAGACTCCAGCTACATAATAAACATGGAAAGGTTTTCTTTTTAATTTTTAATTCTATTATATTTAATTTTTAACTCTATACTAGAAAAGGCGATGAAATTGAGTATTTTCAAGATTAGAATAGATCGAAGTTGGACGGCGAAGATAATTATACGCTATACAAAAAAGATCTGTACAGTTGGTTACCCAAATTTGCTTAGTTTTTGAGATTAACGAAATTTTGACAAATATGTTTGTAGAAGTCGAATTAAATTAAGAAATAAATTAATCCTCTTCAGTGCAGCCTTTAGGCCGCACAACCTAGGCAATCTCGTACTTGCAATAATAATTCAATTTAACAAAACACCGAAACTATTGCTGCTAGGCCCGTAATGATATGGAAGGTTTTGAATGCTTTGAAGTTTTTTTTCTACATCAAATAACTGAACGAAAATACAAAACAAGCAAAACTGCCCAAGCATTCTCGAACGACTCATTAGTAGCCCTTCTGACCATTCCCAAATGAAAAATTATTGCACGATAGGACCAGGTAACAGTTACTCTTATGAATTAATTCTACACTTACAAATAATAATAAAAAGGTAATGAGATGAACCTCCCCTATGCGATTCCTTTTCTTCCCTTTCCTTTTTTGTTTGTTCATGATAATCGGTTGGATCGTAAGCTAAAAAGAGATTTTATAGTTGAGAAAATTAAGTTCTAGAAACTTACGATCACGTAAGGGTGGGCAGCAAGAATGTCTCACATTTGTAGTACAATTTATATCAGTTCTTTTATCGCAGCACCAAGATCTAGGAATACACCTTCCATCGGAGCAATGAAGTTTATCTACAACAAAATGAAATGGTTAAATCAAAACAATCAAATAGTCAGGAGACCGTCTGTACCTTTGCACGGATCATCCTCACAATTATTATAATCCTCATCTGATCCATCGAGACAATCAGGTTTTCCATCGCACATGTAATATGAATTAATACAAATATTATCGTCACACTTAAACCTATTATCACCACAGGACAATTCGGTAACTTTGATATGCACTATTTTAAATAACATATCTTCGTAGCTCATACAAAAATAAACGCCCCTATCACTTAAACGAATCGGCGTGAATATATTGTAGGCCTCGCCGATTTGTGCCTTGTTCTTTAAGTTGATTAGATATTCCGAATGTTCCGTTACATGGCTTCGTAAATCAGCTTCATTTTGAAATCTAATAAAGAGGTTTTTAGTCAGATACGTTGTTCGGAAATAACGCAAAATTTACCTGAAGTTCCTGGATCTTCGTCCCCAAGCTAACGTCTTATTTTCAAAATTTTCCACCTTGCAGGTGAAATTTACGTTTATGCCTTCCATTACAGAATAATGAGCATTCCATTCTACATTTCGATTATTTTGTGTAACAATCAGCTGATAATTTGCTAAAAATCAAAGTAAATTACACAATATTAAGAAACTTAACCTCACATATTTTAATTGGTGAAAATTAAAGCTCACCTTTGCACACTGAAATTATACTTAAAATTAGTATTATAAAACACAACTCGGGCATATTGAGTGCATTTTTTAACATTATTTGCACGGCACTTAACTTTGAAATAATAAAATGAAAGTAACTTAAAGAAATGTCAACTCAACCAAACAAGAAATAAACAGAAATAAGGTGATGACCTTGGCACGTAATTCATGAATGTGAATTCACGGATTCTCATAATAGACGTAAACGCTGTAAACGCATAGTTTTCGGAACGGACTGGGCAATTACGTATTAACATTGATAACATAATAAATAGATGGAAGGAAATATTGGGAAGTACAGAACGTAATAAGATTTCTCTTAATTTTTGTGGGTTTTCCTTTTTCAATAACCCACAAACCTTTTTATTTATTATTGTTTAATAAATAGGTACATTTTTTGATATTTATATATTACTTATCTTTCAAAACTAATAAGATACAATCATTTCTTGGAAGAACTTGAAGACCAGGTGCTAAGCCGAAATAATTTACGTTAAGGAGTGCCAAGTGCACGGTTCGACCGTGCCGTAATTTTTCGTTTGCGAACAGTCCGACCGTCCAATAATATTTTATTCGAGAACCGTCTGACCACTCACGCCAGGTCCGGCTCAAACATATTTTTGACTATGGGCTAATGGTAACAATTGCGCCTACCCACTGAGACTCGGCTCCAATGCCACCAACGGGTTATTAATCCCACAAAAATTAACCATCGCGTGTACTTCAACACAAAATGAAGAAGATTAATGCGGGCTTCACCCGCGCCTACCACGACCGGCGAATTACTTAAATGCAAATTTTTAAGAGAAAGGTTGCCAAACAATATTCCAGGTCGATTTAAAGGACTGTCCAGGATAACATAAGTCCGGTCCTGGTTGTTTTGATCGAGCTGAGACAGAAATTGCGAATTTCTTTAGCAAGGAGAGACAAAATTGCGTAAGGTACAAACTGTATGGCCTGAACTACGTCAAGGCCTGGTTTGTAGAACAAGGAAGATCGAACCTTACGGTAATAGATCATTTTAAGTCACGTGACTTTGACAGGGCGCGGCCATTTTGTCTGGAGGGCATACCTGTCGTGACGTCACCTCGAAATGATCTATTGTAAAATCTAAAGGTGGTTTGGAGGTTAGCTTTAGTAATTGCATGACAACCTATAGTCCATCTGGTTTTGGATTGCAGTAGAGGTCGCCTTGAACGGCAAGTCAGATTTACACTGGGAAACGTCAAATAATTAAAGTGTATGAGTGACAAAAACCAAATGTCACTTATTTGATACTTGAAATAATCGAGTTAAAAGTATTTTTTTATCAAATAGTGTTTAATTTAGAAATTAAACAGGTTTTTGTTGGTTGGGTGGGTTATAGTTTAGAACCATCCTGTATATAAATAATTTAAGCAAATATGCAAAATTGTATAAACTTATTAGAAAAGTGTAAATAAAGCGAAAAAGCATCCTGGCACTTTTCAGTAGGTCAATTAAAAATATAATTCATTTCCGCATTGTAATCACATCAACATTTAAAAACAATTAATCATCAGTTCAATTTATACATTTAAATTATTATGGAAAATTTATATCTATTCATCACATTAACAATTTATACATTTAAAATACCATAGAATAGAATGTGATATCTAGCATTAATTTTTATATAAATAGGGTATGTAAAAATTACTAAATCAGTAGCATTTAAATTTACGACTTGAATGTTATTCAACAATAAGTTAGGAAGGGGTACTTCTAGCCATCCTTCTCCTAATTTAGAGTAATCACTAGAACTTACAACTCTAGTGGTTCTCAATTCACCTAAATTAAGACGGGTACTTATTGCCACCTGATCTTAAATTTAGACATGGTCCTTCGAACCTTTAGAAGATAAACCATCAGCAGCATCAAATCAACGGTCCAAACAAGAGATCGCACAGCAACACAACAAACAACGGTCCAAACAAGTGATCGAACAGCATCAAATCAAATACAAGGGTCCACACAGCGACGCCAAAGCAGCGAGAAGAATCAAATACAAGGGTCCACACAGCGACGCCAAAGCAACGAGAAGAATCAAATACAAGGGTCCACACAGCGACGCCAAAGCAACGAGAAGAATCAAATACAAGGGTCCACACAGCGACGCCAAAGCAAAGATAAGAATCAAAATACAAGGGTCCACACAGCGACGCCAAAGCAAACAGAAGAATCAAATACAAGGGTCCACACAGCGACGCCAAAGCAAAGAGAAGAATCAAAATACAAGGGTCCACACAGCGACGCCAAACATCAATCAAGAAGAAGACAAGCACTTAAGAAAAGAACGAGTTACAGAGATGGATGCACAAACGATACGGTTAAGAAAACAGCAAATCAAAATGTTCTACATGGGAAGAGTAATGGATATCATAACAAATACGGCATCACAAAATAATCAAGACACGAAGGCCATGTGCGAACTATTAAAAAGCAAACTAACAAAGCAATGGTACAGCATAGACGATTTTCACACAGAAATAATGGTATACGAAGAAGAAAATCTAGATGACTACTTTATCAATGATCGATTTGAAGAAATCACAAATAAATACTACGAAACAATGGTGAAATTGGTGATTAAAATTGAAGAAGAAGATAGGAAAATATACAACAAAGTCATTGTAAAAACAAAAATATTGATGGCGGAATTGGCAAAAATGGAGATGGAGGGGAGGATGGAATTGGAAAAAGTTGAGAATTCTAACCAAATGCCAGAGGAGGAAGATGAGGAAATCTACGACGAATTTGAAGAAAAAACAAAATTATTGAGGGCAGCCATAGCAAAAGCTGAGATGGAAGAAAAAGAAAAAGAAGTTACAGGTCCAAAGCACATACCAGATGAAGTAGATGGAACACCAATATCAATGGAAATGAAAATTGAAGAAGAAGTTACAGGTCCAAAGCAATTACCAGATGAAGAAGAGGTCGCAACAAAATCAATGGACATGAAATTCAAAGAGGAGATGGATGAAGATATGAAAGAAGAGATGGACGAAATAGAGGCAAGCTCGAAACAAACACCAGAGGAAGAAGATGTCAAAACAACATTAATGGAGATGGAAGAAGGTATCGACAAGGGGATAGGAAAGGAAGTTACGAGTCCAAAGCAAATGCAAGATGAAGAAGATGTACACCCAATATCATGGAAACCCATGGCGACGAAAATAAAAGAAGCAGCAATGCATAAACAAATTCAACAAGACAACGAAAATTTGGACATTATGAAACTGGAACCTCAAAATAAAACCACAGGCAACCCAACACATTCGTTCGAAGACGGCAATATGTTTAATCTAAAATTAAACAGGGTTTTAATTAGTCGGTTGGTTTCCCTTTCAAGGAAACAAAAATGGATAGCAAATCAGTCAGGGAAAAGATTAGACACATCACTTACCAAGAAGAGCAACATTCAAGGCAACCCAGACGTCAGAGAGATGGTACGACGATGGAGGAAAAGCTGGGATAAAAGAAGCTGGAAAAAGAGAAGACGTCGATCAAACGGGCATCTAAAAATAGCCTAAAAATTCACAAACAACATCATACACATCCGCAAGACACAACACATCTCAGACGCCATTTTGGAGGTGGCAATATGTTTAATTTAGAAATTAAACAGGTTTTTGTTGGTTGGGTGGGTTATAGTTTAGAACCATCCTGTATATAAATAATTTAAGCAAATATGCAAAATTGTATAAACTTATTAGAAAAGTGTAAATAAAGCGAAAAAGCATCCTGGCACTTTTCAGTAGGTCAATTAAAAATATAATTCATTTCCGCATTGTAATCACATCAACATTTAAAAACAATTAATCATCAGTTCAATTTATACATTTAAATTATTATGGAAAATTTATATCTATTCATCACATTAACAATTTATACATTTAAAATACCATAGAATAGAATGTGATATCTAGCATTAATTTTTATATAAATAGGGTATGTAAAAATTAATAAATCAGTAGCATTTAAATTTACGACTTGAATGTTATTCAACAATAAGTTAGGAAGGGGTACTTCTAGCCATCCTTCTCCTAATTTAGAGTAATCACTAGAATTTACAACTCTAGTGGTTCTCAATTCACCTAAATTAAGACGGGTACTTATTGCCACCTGATCTTAAATTTAGACAAATAGCAATTTATCTTGTACAAATTAATTAAATTTGCCAGAAACTTTTAGAAAAAAATATTCGTGAGTTATCAATCGCAAATAAAATTTTGGCAGTGAATCTGTAAAAATTTTAACCAATCACGTTCCGAGTTCACAATTTTAGTACAATCTAGTTCTGCATTCTTAAAACGGATGGACTATAGAGATAGAATATATTATTTGGTACCAACCGAATTCAACGTAGTGGAATTTAACTGTTACTAATAGAGAGAAACCACATAAAAAGTAGTGTACATAAAATCGTTGCCACCCTCGAGGTACTGAACCGGTGTAACAACCCGCGCTTTAGCTAATTAATTTAAATACCGACCAAGAAAATACGGTTTAAGTATTTTCATTACCGACATAGATAATTGTAATTGAGATAATTAAATAGGGGTAATTTAAGAATACCCTATTTAATTTAAGGCATAAAATAATTATATAGGATTAAATTTTAAATATCGAGGCAATCAGTGCTATTCCCATCACCTTAGTTATAAGTATAACCAATTGTTGGCAATTTGACGTAGAAATGACATTTGACAGCTACGGGTTATTCAAGATGCACCTTAGTTATTGCCAATTATTGGCTAAATTACATTTTCACTACCAACTTTTAGTGAAATTGTTAAGTTATGTCAATTAACCTCGAAAATAGCCAATCTTGACAAATTTTGCGATTAAAAACAGCATTTTATTAGCAAGAAATTGGCATTTGCCAATTGATAGCAGGCAACACCTGTACAGCACTTGCTGGGATTGACAGCAGATATAAAATCATAAAAAATTTTAATTGAATTAAAATTAAATAGAATGTAATAACTTCAAGTTGTAATTCCAACCCATGACATTTATGGCTCTTTTTAATTTATTGCGCTATTTTTAGAAAATATTAAGGGGAAGGGACATGTTTTTTAGTTCAGTTTGCATTCAAATTTATCAAGTTGAAGGAGAAACATTTCCGATAACAATCAACATTTAAATAATTAAAATATTAATTTTTTAAAAATAAGATATGGATTTAGTAGTTTTTGCAACATTTATAAACGAATTACAAAGGTAAGTAAAATGAACGGAAGTTTAAATCGGTAACTAGGGGTGCGCGATTATGAAATTTCATAATCGATTATCGATTATAAAAAATAATCGATTTTTTTCGATTAATCGATTATTGAAATAATCGATTATTCATAATCAAGTTATGAGTTCATAATCGATTATGAACTCATAACTCGATTATGAGTAGGGTGCGCATGCGCATATAATCGATTAATCGATTAATTCGGTCGTTCTAATTGCTGTTGGGGTTGGGATTACGTTTAAGTTTAAAAAGTTGTATTTATTAAAACAAGATATTATGCTTATATAGAATAAACCTTTTTTTTTCAAAATCGATTATTTTCATAATCGATTATTTCCACAATCGATTATTTTCACAATCGATTATTTCTATAATCGATTAATCGATTATTATAAATTATCATAATCGATTATGAAAAAATCGATTATTCGAATTACGATGATCGATTAATCGATTATATGCGCAACCCTAACGGTAACTATTCTAACAGCTGTCAAATTAAGATTATGCGAAGATGCTATCACAAGATGCTGCGATGTTGTTTAACAAAGAAAGTAACATTTCTTTAAATATGAAAAAATGTTGGTAACAAAATATTGAAACCGGAATTGACAGCTTAGTCAATTGACTAAGAACTTGGTAAATTACCAATGTGATGTGAATAGCACTGATTGACTTTACCGAAAAAAGCAGGAAATCATTTGTCAAGAGAAAGCCGAGTACAGATGCTGGCGGCTATGTAGTCAAAAGGGCGCCCTGCCGCTTATTTCATAGTAAAGATTAGTGTAAGTCAATGCATACAATAGATTTAACTTTACATTGCGCTTATTTTGCATGTGGACGGAAATGAGTTGTTAATTTATAGCTACACCGCCAAAAGAGCCTTGTCAATAAGTATTAGCAAGGGGACGAAAAGTATAGTTCTAATTTAACGGTCCATTTGCATCATGTGTGAGAATAGTTTGTAGAACCCCTCAATTCGAGGAAACTTTAAAAATAACATGCCGCTGAAAAGTCATACGGTCCCGAACGGCCACCCATGTAAAAATGGAAGTAAGTTTTGGAAACGAGGAGATTTGACCACATCCCCCTGGACTTAGGCAGGACGAAGAATCAAAGAGATTGGTTCTTCGCCTGGCGTAAGGGTGGTGAAATGAGTATCCAAAGTGGGAAACTTGTCATAAAAATCCCAACTTAGGAAAAATTAGGCAGTTGTTCATCGGGTACGTGCTCGAATAAATACGTTCAGTTACTCCGCGAGCCCGCGTTTGATTAATTTTGAGTCGATACTTAATTAAAAAGTATAAAGTTGATTAACTTAAAAGTTGAAGTTGTTTAAATAAAATGGAATAAAATATTAAGTGTTAATTTTGAGTAATTATAGTACGAGATTAAAAGTTTGAGTGTTTATTTCAAATTCTATAAAAAGGTTATTGTTAGTAAAATAAAAGAGAAGTTTGCGTGTTTCAAAAACTCCTTTCCTGGATTATACATTGGTGACCTAGCAGCTGACTAGTAATAAAAAGGTATTGTACATGTGTATTCCCAGTAATTTGATTATTTTGTACTTATTGTTATAATTTGCCAACTTTATTTATGTGTATAAAGGTATCAATAGATTTGTTTGTTATAAAGAAGTCAATTTATTATTGCTTGAAAATACGCAAGTGCTAGTGTCGAAATCTCCTTTACCTGCGTTTCCAATAGGGCCAAACCTACAAACTCAGGCAAGAGTTAAAAGGGAGTTTCTTCGAGCGTTCTCTCCCAAAATTACCGAACCTGTAAAATAGGTAAAGGTGAGTTATAACTAAAAAGAAGCTCGTGGTGGCAGCGACAGAAGCTATTTAAATAACGCACCTCCGGTCTTCTACATTGGTGGATACGGTGGGATAAATTACTCATTCCAACATTCTGGTTTCCTACATTGTTGTCAGAGGTGGAATTAAATTTACATTACGCTTCCACGGTTTTCTACCTTGGTGGTTCAGCTGTGGGGTATATTTTATTAAACCGCTAGTACGGTTTTCTACACCGGGTGCAAACGGTAGACGCGAAATTCACGAACAAAACGGAGGAAAACCAATATTGCGAGCAGCTAAAAGTTGCATGACAAGCAAACTGAAAACTCACTGGTGAGAAACCATACAAGATTGGAAATATATTATTTGGTACCAACCGAATTCGACGTAGTGGAATTTAACTGGTACACCACATAAAAGATAGCGTGAATAATACGTTAGCACCTTCGAGGTGTTGAACCGGGTGCAAACGGTAGACGCGAATCTCACGAATAAAACGGAGGAAAACCAATATTGCGAGCAGCTAAAAGCTGCATGACAAGCAAACTGGAAACACACTGGTGAGAAACCATACAAGATTGGAAACGCAACGAGAGTAAGAAGACACGGAACCCATAACTACCGGTGAGGCAAAAGATGAAAATAATCCAAAAGGGATAGACCTGACTGAGAAACATAAGACGTCTAAAACTAAGGTGATGTCGTCCTCTCAGACCCAGAAGAGGATGAACAAGTTAGACCTCAAGCTAAATACGTCCATATCTGCAAATAGCTCTCCAGCAACAACTCCCTCACCGCTGGAGAAGCTAAAAGAATCTAAATTCCCGTTCCAAACCCAACAAGTCCACGAAGAGATAGAAGGGCCAAGTGTAGCGGCACATAAATTGCAAATAGCACTCACGGCCCACAAGAACACAGCAGGGCCCGTAAAAGAAGCTGCGCAAAAGGCGATACGATACCTGCGGGATAGCGAGGCAAAGGAAAGGGAATGGGATGCCCTTAAGAGTTCCTTCCTAGTAGCAATTAAAGCGGTAGAGCGGCTAACTGAGGAAGTAAAACTCCTCCGAACTGAGGTCAAACAAACCCAGAAAGTATCCAGAGAGGGGGCGAATACTAATTTACATGACCAAGATCTGATCTCCATACCGCAGATAACGCAGAATACCAAGTGTCTGACCGAGACCATAAGACCGAAACAAATAATGGTAGAGCAAGAGAGACTCGCACAGAAATATATAAACAATATGTGACCTTCGAATTCGGAGACAGAGGGCTCATATCCCCAGCCCGTCTAGGGGATGGCAGGTCGCCAGCCAAAGAATTGCCCTAGTCGCATCAGCCATGAAGGAGCTGAAATGGTCCGAGGTCGAAAGAACCCCGGAGAGACTTATAGAAGGACTCACGCAGCTGTGCGCCAAATGCCTGAAGAAAAAATGTAACATGACAAAAAAGAAGGTATGTACATTGGTGGAACGCCGAGGTTGCCGATCTCAACTGCAGGGATTGAGTCTTGTATTATGTAGAAATGTGGTTATACCGCCATTACTCGATCGCCGTTATGTAACAAGATGCCCTATTTGGTGCGATATTTGATGTTCAGAGATGTAGTCACCCCTTACACCATATTATTCTTACACTTCGTCGTCCAACCTTGTAGAATTTCGTTTAAATAAATTTTGAAGAGGGTGGGTGATAACCAATAAGTGTCTTAGTCCCTTGGTGGTTTGCAACCTCTCCGTAACCTTTTTTCTACTCTTCACTGCGGCATAGTTATCTTTATAGTACTTCTGAATAGCTTTACGCAAAGATAGTTTAATTATGAGTTTTTGTATTTCCGTCTACAGTTGTTATATTGGAACACTGTCATACGCTTTCTCCAAGTGAAGGGCTATATGTATGTACGTCTCTCGACTCCGTTTTTCTAGGGCCGATCTTTATGTAATAATCTTTTGTTAGCAATAATTTTTTTATTATTATTGATTAATTCGGAATATTTTTTTATCCTTTAAAACTTTTTGTGATGCAATGAGGATTTATATTTGGTTTTCTATTTACAAATTTTTAATTTGTTTTGACTTTTTTAAATGTTAAAATTGAAATTATATTTTTATAAAATATCACACTGTATTTGATAACTAATTTCGAACATACTCGTATCATATTTGGGGGAATAAAATAATTGAAATGGGTGGATCAGTAGGCTCTGCGAAAATGCCCACTCGTCTACCCACCGTTTTAGCCCTGCCTGTAGAATTGAATATATTATTATCACATCATTACGTCTCCTTTAATGTATAGGCATAATATTGCATATAATTGCATCCCTTATTCGTAGCGAAAATAACAAACCCGTCAAGTAGTATAACTACGGCCGTGTTCGGTCTGGCACTTTTTTCGCTTTGAAGCTCCGTCAACGTATTCTGATAGTTCAATTTGGGTTTTTTTCACGCTTTCAAACACTTTATCTGCTCTATTTCAGAACTTAACATGTTTTAAGCCACTGAAATAGACGAAACTATAGCCATTGCAAGCGCGGAACACTTCCAAATCGAGTTATCAGAATATTTTCGACGGACCTTCAAAGCGAAAAAAGCGCCATTCCGAACATGGCCCATATTGGACCATTACTAGGACAGCATGACGTTAAATTGTACGGTATCTTATCTCAATAGTCCAGCCCGATCTGCAACACAAAAGAACAGTCCCAAATTTACAAAACCAGCGTTGTAGATAAAACCTGTCCGATGATGAAGGCATAGGGCTGTGTGCTCTAGTACTCCGCAGTGCCAAAAATATATAGTCGTCAATCTAGCATAAAAATATAAACTAAAATATTTTTATTTCAATTAAATATATAAATAGTAAAATAAAAAAAAATACATGCAGCATCACATGGGATGTAATGCACAGATTACATCACATTCCATATCACAAAACATTTTAATTGCGTTAATTTAATTTAATTAAATTTACAATTAGAAAAGTCCATGTCGGGATGTTGTTCCATGAACTTTTTGAGAGTTTGTTGCTTCTTTTGTTCTTCACTTGAAGGCAAACCCATTTCCTTTTGTCTTTGATCGTACATCATTTTTTCCACAGTTGCACGTAAATCTCCTTTCAAATCACTAAGTTTCGATGGTTCGGGATTGATTTTCTTGGTAGAAATTGCGGGATCAGAGACGACAATTTTCGACCACCAATTTTCTTTATTTACTTTATCCAAACTCAATAAAATTGTTTTTCCATCTTCCAAAACCCAGGTAGATTCTTCCAGCTTGATGTCGTGTTCGAATTTATCGTCAATGATGGGTGTTTGATTTTTCAATCCAACGGTAATATGCTTTTTGGTGAATTTAACCACAACGTCTTTTTGGCGTGCCCTAAAGGTGATATTTAATGGAACGATAATTTCAAGTTCGGACAACGATTGAGTCCAACTGTATTTTTCCAAATCACACCCATTTCCTTTATTCGGCATAAGCTTACCTTCTTCCAATTTATCGCAGTCATTAGCTTCATTCGAATTACATGCTTCCTGGATTTTGTGTTTTGGGGATGTACGCTGAGGTTTAGCCACTTCAGATTTATACATTTCTATAGCGTTTTCTGGAGTTGGTTCCACAACGCAGGTTTCCACAACTGTTACAACTTTAGCTTCATTGTTCTTTGCATCAATTTCTTGTTGCATTTTTTCAGCTTCTTCATTTGTAAGTTCGATAATTTTCGAACTTTGAGTAGCCTTAGCGGCGTCTAGTTGGGCTTGCCGAGCAGCAGCTTTGCGAACGGCTTCTTCGCGCTGTTTAAGTTGAACATTTTTAGCGTCTATACTGATTTTTTCGTATTTTCGGAAAGTTTTCAAGACCAAATTTTCCCAATCGCCTTTTTTGGCTCCAATGAAGAAATCCGTTTTTCGTGATAAAAAGCCAACGAAGGTATCTAATAATTGCGAAGCTCCTTGTGGGTGATGTTGAGCTATCGACAAAAATAAGGCATCGAATTGGTCTACTTGTTGATTTTCGCTGTCCATTTTGTTTCTTTTGTTCTACAAATTTTACTTTTACAATTTTTATAAATTAGTATCATTCGTGATCTGGGTATATACTATTAATTAATTATTTGCAATTGGTAACTCATTATACAGGGTGACACATTTTTCATGTACGATATTTTATCATGTAATAGAGACGATATAAACTGATTGTTTTAAGTAGGTTTGCTTAAAGAAATTCGATCTTGATACCATCCTCTTCAAAATCGGTTCAGCAAGTAAACGTCATGTTATTTCTGTTGAATTCCAATGTCAGGAAACGGTTAATAAACAGTCCCAGGAAACCAACAAACCAGTCAATTGAAAACAATCTAGACGAACTCTACCGTGCAATAGGAAAATTAGTTAAAGAAAATGCAGCGAATAAAAAGAATTTCTCAACGCGACAAACATGGTGGACTGGCAAGATCGAAAGAGCCAAAACAAACCCGGCGCATTCAGGTGCGGGCCAATATGGTTGCCCATTAATTACATAACATTTTTACATTTAACTAAAATTTTAATTTTCTACAAGTTTGTGTTTTATTGGGCCCGGAGGCGTCCTTGGATGCATGTTATTGTTATTTGTGCCGATTCCAGTAGGGACTGCAGGAGGCGATTAGTACTGGAAGTCTATGTTCCCCTATTTTCTCGGTCTATGGCTCTTTCTATATTTTATTATTTCTTTTATCAGGTTTCCGATAAGTACAGGGTACCAGCCTTTGGCGGGGTTTTACATTTAAGTATTCTATTTTTCTATTTCATTTGGTGATTTGCTATTCTAATACGTTGCATCTATTCTATTTCTTAATTTAATCCAGTTTGCAATTAGTTGTTAAACTTCAGGGGTTATCGGTAAGTAACCGTAAATAATATTAGTACCCCCTCGAATGTGCCTGAACCTTGACGTGGTGAGGGGGCTTGCGTGTTTCGAGGAAGCGGCGGGCGTGTACCTGGTAGGATACGAACCAGGGACTTAAAACCCCCTCGTGTTCGATCTGTTTTGGCACTCGGGTCTGGCCGGGGCTTAAAAACCTTTGTGCCTGGCGTGGCTGTCAAAGAACCGGGATGATGGTCGTCGTGGAGAAATCTGACAAATACAGGTACCTGCGTGTTTGTGCCGTGCGCGGTGACCCGTAATGCAGGATGAGGGGATCCTGGTGGCTGAGTCAGCCTGAGGGTGGCTGTTATTCCCACAGGTCTGGCAACACTCCACTTTGGCCCGGATTTCTGCTAAAACGGGAGGTCTAGACTAGTCCACCTAGATCAATCGGCTGTGCTTTTCCGTCAGAGGATCAGCAGGACGAGTTCTTGGGGGAGGATGGAGTGTGCAAACACCTTAACTCCCTGGGGGCTATATCTCTCGGGTAGCCCTGGCGTTGTTTACAGCGTCCCAAAATGGTGAGGCTCCGGTGAGGGTGGGGACCTCGGGAGATGAAAAAACAAATTTACTCCACATGGATAATTTAAATAAAACAAAAACAATAGCTGATTTATCAGCAAACATACAAGCGGGGGCGTCTATCCAAGACACCTCGCTCAAATCATCGGGTGCATCCATACAGGATGCCCCAACCACAAAAGCAGGAGCGTCCGACAAGGACACACTGCTGGCAGCTGGTGATCAATCCCCCTTTAAAAGGAGAAGGATCACTGGCGCCCAAGCCAAACGGCGACAAAAGGCCCGTAGAGCGATGGAGGCTAACGCCCTCACCTCAAAACAAGGGCCTAGTGGCAACAAAGGCACTGTTCATGAGCAGGCCAGGCTTATGCAGCCTGCCCGGGACAGTGCGAATAAAACAAAAGTAGTCCCCAACCGTAAGGAAGGTCAACCCAAACTAGGGAAGTGGCCGACCTCGGGAAGGGACGTCAAGAAAAGGCCGAGGTCTGAGGGGTCTCAACCCTCCCCCTCTAACCAGGAGAAGAGGGGGAAATCATCTCACCATCGGCCCAATATCTCCAGTCGGGTGGACACTGTCTCCTACAAAGAGGCGGCTGAAAAGCACCTCCGAGTAGCGGTGATAGACCGCTCGAACCCCCTGGGCAAACTTTCGGTGGCCCAGGTGGAGATAATTGAAAACAGCCTAACTGCTGCCCTGGATGTGCTAATCCTAGAAGCAGCAAGTGAGGCCAAACCAGCACCAACTTTTGGTGGATTTCGACACTCTGGGGAGATCCTTCGGATCACCTGCAGTGACCAGAGCTCCCTTGAGTGGTTGCAAAAAACAGTGGCAGAATTCCCACCTCTGTGGGAAAAAGCTAAACTAGACGTAGTCCAGGTGGACAACCTGCCTAAACTAACGAAGGCAACTCTTTGGGTTCCTGGTAAACAGGAGCCCACTGAGGCTGTCATGAGGCGCCTGGTTGCCCAAAACACCTGGGCAAAACTAAAGGAGTGGTGCATCTTCCTCGATGCTGACAAGGAAGAACCGGAAGGCAAACTCCTTGTCTTTGGCATTGGACAGCAAGATAGTGCTGCACTAAAAGTAAGAGGAGAGTTGCTGAACTATAAGTTCGCAACCCTCAAAGTAAAGTTGCAAAAGTTTACGGACGATCCAGCAACAAAAACAACACCAACAGCCACTGTAACAGCTATGGAGACGGAAGTGATCCAGGAAGCGGTGGTTGAAGGTGAAAATCAACAGAGCAGTAAGCTCCCCTAAAGGTAAGCCCAATGGCTTCCTTAGCAGACTGGAGCTTCTTACAAGCAAACCTGCAACACTGTCGGGAGGCCGTGGCAACTTTATGCCGCCACCTTGACGTTTGCAGGGATACAGTAGCTCTGATACAAGAGCCATGGTTAGTGAAATCTGTCATATGTGGTTTCACAAAACTAAACGGTAAAATATTTACAGGCAACCAGTCAAATAAAACTAGGACGTGTATTTACACTCCTAATAATATCCAGGCCAACCTTTTGCCGCAGTACAGCGACTGCGATCTGACAGCAGTGCGTATTGGCTGCGACTTTGGGAATGGTCAAGAGGACGTCATTCTGGCATCCGTTTACCTTCCAATAGAAGCAACGAATCCGCCTACTCAAAAAGTGGTGGATCTCGTGAAACATTGCGAGGAAAAGAAGATTCACCTCATAATTGGCTGCGATTCAAACTCCCATCATATCGCGTGGGGGAGCAGAGATTGCAACAATCGAGGTAAGTCACTATTTGAATACCTTATAGGTACAAATCTAGTAATTCTTAATAGAGGGGATGTCCCTACTTTTTATGTGTCACCCCATCGCAACTCTGTCATTGACATTACAGTAGCGTCATTAGGTATTACAAACTATATTCATGACTGGCGAGTGTCTGACCAACTGACAATGTCAGATCATAGATGGATTTGCTTTAAGTTAAAAGCAAAAACAGTGGATGCTAGGCAGTACCGAAATCCGAGGAATGTTGACAGGGCAGTCTTTTTAGATCACCTGTCTAAGTCCATGGAAAATGGTATATTGCAGGCAGCATCCACAAAGGAATATCTAACAACTACTGAGGAGATTGAAATGTACGCCAATGAGCTGCAAAACTCCCTCATTAAAGCCTATGAGCTGTCTTGCCCGCTTCGAACGGCCGGAATACGGGGTCGAGCAACACCTTGGTGGTGCGCGGAACTTGACCGGCTGAAGAGATCGGTAGGGAGGCTCTATAATAAGGCGCAGAACTCTAAAAGTTGCACTGACTGGGCAGCATTTAAGGTGCACCGGTCGGAATATAAGAGTCTAATACGCCAAAAGCAACGTGAGTCATGGAGAGCCTTCTGCAGCGGCATCGGAACAACTACTGCCGCAGCAAGGCTGCATAAGATCATAGCAAAAGATCCATATCAGCAGCCAGGCAGTCTACGCCGAGAGGACGGTTCCTATACGGAAACACTCTCGCAGACTGCAGAAATACTGCTACAGACACACTTTCCCGACAGCATAACAGTTTCGGACTTTGTCTGGGCGGATATTGGAACTCAGGCACCGACTGAAATGAATTGGGAAATTGCAAAAGAGGTTGTGGATGACACAAAAACGGCATGGGCCGTTAAATCCTTTAGCCCCTTTAAATCGCCGGGGCCTGACGGGGTGTTCCCGGCCCTGCTTCAGTGGGGTTTGGGAGACATTCTCGATCACCTGGTGCGAGTGTTTAGAGCATGCATTGCGTATGGCTACACACCGAGGGGGTGGCGTGGAGTTAAAGTCATCTTCATACCCAAACCAGGCAGGAGCGATTACTCACTGGCCAAATCTTTTAGACCAATTAGTTTGTCCTCGTTCTTCCTTAAAGCGCTGGAGAAACTATGTGATAGGAAGATCCGTGATATGAGTCTGAGTCTCAGACCATTACACGCGCATCAACATGCATACGTTCCGGGGAGATCTACTGAGACTGCGCTCCATATGGTAGTGGAGCGCGTCGAAAGATCGCTGAACCATAAAGAGTCCACCCTAGGAGCGTTTATTGATATCGAAGGAGCGTTTGACAAAACTACCTTCGACAGTATAAGTGAAGCATTGCACCGACACGGAGTCCCAGCTACCATTGTAAGATGGATAAGTTTTGCACTAAGGTGCAGGGCCGTGGAGGTGGGTGTCGGAGACATAAACATCAAGGGCATTGTAACTAAGGGCTGTCCCCAAGGAGGGGTACTCTCTCCGCTACTGTGGGTCATGGTGGCGGATAGCCTTCTGCAACGCCTGAATGAAAAAGGTTTTTATACCATAGGATATGCAGATGACTTCACCATCCTGCTTAACGGGAAATTTGAGAACATAATTTGCCAGCGCATGCAAAAAGCTCTCAAAATAATACAAGATTGGTGTATAGAGCACTCCCTCTCGGTTAATCCGATGAAGACGGAGTTAGTACTATTTACCAAGAAAAGAAAGCTAATGAGCATGGTAATGCCAAGCTTAATGGGAACTCCTCTGAAACTGACTGACAATGTCAAGTATCTAGGCATAACACTTGACAGGAAGCTAAATTGGGGGAAACATCTACAAATTAAATTAAGGAATGCGGGAATGGCATTCTGGCAGTGTCGAAGGGCAATGGGACGATCATGGGGACTTTCCCCTAAGATCACCCTCTGGCTCTACACAGCCGTTGTTCGACCTATGCTTTCCTACGGTGCACTTGTCTGGTGGCCTAGAACCAAGCAAGTAACAGCGGCGTCCTCCTTGCACCGGATTCAGAGAATAATCTGTCTGGCTGTAACTGGAGTGATGCGAACCGTCCCCACTGCGGCGCTTGAGGCCCTTCTCTGCCTCCCACCACTTGATCTTCATGTGCAGGAGATGGCGGTCAAGGCTGCCTTTAGGCTTCGTAGCTGGCGGCTATGGAATGATAGGAATGGAGCTGTGGGACATATGCGGATATTGAGGGAATACTCGGCGAGTGTACCCCTTCTGCATATAGAGTCTGACAGAATTCCCCCTAAATACGTATTCAACAGGAAATTCAAAATCCTGCTAAATCCACCAGCAACTGACGAGAATGACATTTGTTTATTCTCTGACGGTTCCAAAAATAATGTTGGATCAGGGGCAGGAATCTTTTCTGCTGAACTTAATCTGAACATGAGCATATCACTGGGCAAGTACACGTCGGTTTTCCAAGCGGAACTCATCGGTATATTGCACTGTGCAAAAACAGTCTGGGACAAAGGTATCCATGACAAAAACATTCAGATATTTACAGACAGTAGGGCAGTCCTTCTGGCACTTATGAGCCACAAGATCACCTCTGGCCTGGTGCTTGAATGCATCCGGGCCCTGAATCAGATATCAAATCAGAATGTCCTTTCTCTTCACTGGGTTAAGGGACACCAAGGCAATGAAGGTAACGAGAAGGCAGATGGTCTGGCTAAAGCCGGTTCAAATTGTCATCCCTGTGGCCCTGAACCGATGATTGTGCCAACCGTCAAAACCCTAGATACCCTTCTAAAACATCATACCCTAGAACTGCACTCCAGCAGGTGGGCCAATGAAACTGAATGTAGACAAGCAAGGACAGCGATAAAAGCACCCTCTAGTAAACATTCAAAATACTACTTGAAGTTGTCCAGAGTCAATCTACGGATAATTGCAGGGATATTAACTGGACACTGCAAACTGAACAAACACCTTAACACGCTGGGGATCGTAGATGAGCCAACGTGCCGGGGCTGTAATGAATCAGACGAAACAGCGGAGCATGTGCTCTGTCACTGCCCAGCTCTAGCGTCAAAAAGAGGTACCATGTTGGGGGACTTCTGGCCTGACATGGCCAGAATTAGAGGCATCTCGCCTGCCAGAATCCTGGAGTTCATCCTTCAGCTGGGATGGCTGGAGGAATGATGGGGCGGGGGCCACTAAAATGGAGGTAGTACAATGGGCCCGGTCTAGTGGCCTAAGTGCGCGTGGGGTCTTCGACCCTACCCTCCTACCTAAAATCCAGAATCCAGAATAATATTAGTAAATAATATTTAACACTCATTACAGGGGGTAACCACAAATTTATTGCCACAATCTTTTTCGACATCGCTGGTGCTTTCGATAACTTGTGGTGATGGACTTTAAAATTGAAAGGGATTCCTCAACAGTTGTTAGCCATCGTCAAGAGCTACTTTTCAAACAGAACTGTCCACCTTACCTGTTGCTCCACTTCATCTACAAAAATTCTTACGAAGTCGTCCACAAAGGTCGGTCCTAGGTCCGCTCCTGTGTACCTCTGTCCTAGACGATCACTTAGATGATCTCAACACTATACATGGCCTCAAAGTGATCTCATACGCAGATGACATCGCGGTCATTGTCATTGCCTCTTCAAGAGCCCTTTCTTATAAATAGCCTCAAAAATTGCGTCGGAAAATTGTAGAATTGGAGCTACAAGAAAAAACTCAAAATTTCGGTTAGAACATCGAAAATCATGTGCAATAAGTTTCCAAAGAGTAATACATAATAACGACATAATAATTATTAAAATAAACAACGAGAAACTAGAAGTAGTCAAAATATTCAAGCACTTGGGGTTCATAGTAGATGACAAGTTGGGATTTCAGGAACTCATAAACAACATCGACGAGGTTGCTACAATCTCCTGAGATCCCTTCAAATGAAAGAAAGGGCCTTTTGGAACCAGCTCCGGTCCCTTCTGACAATTTACAGAGGAGCCGTAACCTCTATCATAGGATATGGGGTAAGATTCTGGGTTCAGAAGCCAACCCTCGTAAGAATAAAAAGAAGATTAATCACAATGGGAGGGCTCTGTGACGGTATAGTATCGATATACCGATACAGCGGGGGTGCCTGCCTGCCCCCACTGGCTCTTAAAATTAACAAGAGTCACATTTCTTCAGATAAGGAAGGGGGCCGTCCATTAATTACGTAAGGATGATTTTTGTAATTTTGGACCCCCCCCACGTAAGGGTAGGTAAGATTGTGGCACCCCCCACATCTTACGTAAGGATTATTTAAAAGAAAATTAATTTTGACCCCCCCCCTCTCCATCCCTTATATTTATAAAATATGAATAATAATATATTAATATAGATAATAATACAAAAATTTTAATTAAATTTTTATTTACATAGATAAAAGTTAATACGAGTATAGATAATTAATGACATAAAAAAATTAATACAAAAAATTTGAAATTAAATTAAAGGTCAGTTCATGTAGGAGCTAGCCATACCGATGTAGATTGTATATGCGGAATAAAGCAGACAACATCACCAGCGTCAGTGACAAGATTTTCCTTATTTTCAGGCACTTCTATTTCTACTTCAGCTTCGTTTATCCATTCAACGTCTTCTGCTCCCGTTTTTTCGTCATGCGTCACGCACAAGAGTTCGTCCTCACGTCGAGTAAGAACAAGTTTAGCCCTTGCTTTAGCGTATTTCAGAGAGTGTTGCAAAGCTTTCATGTGTGCTGCGGCTGCTTTTTTTGACGCAAAATATTTGAAGAAACTTACGTAAGGAATAGGTCGGACCCCTCCCCCCTACGTAAGGGTCCGTAAGATATCCAATACCCCCTCCCCCCAAAACCCTTACGTAATTAATGGATGACCCCAAGGGTATAAACTTTTATTTTCAGGGGGAGGTCCTCTTGGGGAATACGTTTGATAATATAGGAGTCACCTAATACTGGAATATTTAAATCTCAAGATGGTGGACATCTAGTAGGAGAGGTGGAATGCCTCCACCAAAGACAAATGCACATATTATCAATTCTTCCCGTAGGTCTCTATCTCCCGTGAAATGAGGCTGACATTTCAACTTACCCAAATATTTTCCCGGTACGGAGAATTTGGATTGCACCTCAGGCGTCTGGGTAAGTCATAGGACGGACTGTGCCAAGCTTACGATGTACTGGACGACCCAATACATCGAATCCAGGACTAACGAATTTCGAAACAGCAAGAAAAGTTCTAGAAGCCGGACTCGGGGTCCTACCGGAGCACATGCATGAGCTTCCGAAGTCCGCTTACTGACGGCTTTCCTGACGCCAAAGTAACCTGCCTCTTTTGCGTCTTGAAACGATCTACTTGCCCTAGACCGGTACACCTGTACTTACCGAAAAGTCCAAAATGAAACCTGTAAAACTTTAAATAATATTAAAAATGCAAAACTTACCTTAAAGCACTTAAAGGAAATAAAACAATTAGATTCAAATACGTAAACACTGGACGAGTCACAGACCAGGAACCAACTACGGGAATATGCTTCCCCACTATTACAGCCAAATTTCGAAATGTTCCCCTAGCCAATGACACCCACTGCACTTTCAGACACTGGAGTTGGAAATGGCATTAGCAACTATAAAGGCCCACATCAAAGATTAGACAAAAGGCACCAATTTTTACTTTATCCCAAACAATTCTTAAGGCAATTGGTTAATTTTTCGACATCGCGACTATTCATAAAAAAATTGTGGAAGCTGCTTACGAGGTCCCCCTTGCCCTCATGCACAAACTGTTACTTCGGAGAACAAACCATTTTGTTTTTTCTGAACCGACACAAAAGGTTCGTTAAAAACAACTAATCGTAGTGTAAATAAGACAACTTGAAATTGATCAATTTGGGGCAACATAATTATTTCCTGCAAATCGGCAGAAAAGTATCTATCTTTAAGAGAATCTGGGGATAGTTCTGCGTCTACAGCATAATTTTCCTGCGATTCACTGATAATTTCAGTTACATACCAATGCTTTCACCCTTACCCTGTGTGCGCTTCTTTATCTCCTCAAAGAGCTTACGATCATAATCTGGCGGTAGGTACTCTTCGCGTAATGCAGCAACTAAACAGTCCCAATCGTGAACTCTTCTTTTCACAGTTCTGAACCATACCCTAGCGTCTTCTGTGAAAAGCTCTGCAGCCGAGTTAAACAATTCTACCCGCGATATGCCCCTAGGTACGCGCATTTCTTCAATACGCTCTAAAAAAAAGCATTGAGTGGTTCCCCGGAACGCTTTCCTGAGAACTTTACTCCCCAATCTCGCACGGGCAAAGGTTTTTGATAGCGATGCCTAACCTTTAACTCAATCTCGGAATCTGTCGAAGATTCGTCGAGTTCAGATACGTCCGTTGTATTATCACGCAAAGATTGTCTAAGGACACCCAAGTCGAAAAGACTCTCGCGAGGTTTTTTCGCTTTCTTTCCTTTCGAATGAAAATCATCGACAAGGATCAAATTTCGGTGTTCAAGGACGCTTTCGCCTTAGTTTCGTCCTCCGTGGTCGGAACCGATCGTCCTAACCTTCCGATTGAATGAGCTAGCTTTGACGAGATCTTTTTATAAACACCGTCGCGTTCCACGCCGTCATACTCGTTAACTAACGCCCCGATCTCCGTCACGCTACGTTGTACAGCCGCGAAATCTTTCGCAAAAGTATATGGGTAAGGTGGCGTCGAATCGTCCAAACTCTGACTTTTAATCGCCAGGGCCGACTTTAACAATTTGCGAATAATATCTACACCTTTAGCACTACAATCTACAGCCGTTCGGACCGTAACTTCGTAAATAAGCTCATCTTCTGACAATCTGTAAATGTCCAACTTAATAGCCTCAGCCATCGCAACTAAATCAAAGTGTTGCACCGAACAAAAAAAAATTATATCTAAACCTTCTACAAAACAGCAAAAGTGACGTCTCTGCCAGTACCGTAACGATAAACACTCAATATGTGCAAATAAATTGAATACTACTAATTCTTCCGCGTATGTACTTTGAGCCACTAGAAGAAATACCACAAAATAAAATCTCTACTTTGCCACTGAGTTATCCGTGTGTCTACTGCGTTTGTATAAAGAACTAAGGCCTGGCACCGATTTTACAAAAAAAATTGGTGACAACGCAGAACCTCTAATCTGAAATGGCCCCACGTTGGGCGCCTAATTTGCAACGCCTTCCTGAGCGCGCAAAAGTAATCCCAACTATACGCAAAACTCCACCTACCTATATCCTCTAGTTTTTCCAACGACACTGCGGCTCTAGCTCAACAGAGAGTAATTTAGGTGTGGGTGTGAGATCCGGAGTGATTACCTGGGTCCAAAACGGTTATTAATTGGTTACGAAGTTTACGTAAAATCGACAAGTCCCATAAAATTTATTGTGCAGGTATAAACAGGTAGAATATCTGGTACCCTAAAAATATTTTCGCAATTGTAATCCTGCAAAACGCAGCAATCTACTCCCGGTCGTCTAACCAAAAAACTAATACGACGAGTAATTAAATCCTTTTTCGGCTCCAATCAATCCCATAAAACGGTAGAGGAAATCAAGTATAAAAAAATCACTATATTCCAAATAATCAGAAGCCGAAAATGCGTAACTTTTAGGCACTCAAAAATTTTCTGTCTACTTATCAAACACAAAAATTCGTTATCAATTTTCTTTACAAAAATATGTTCTCTATCTATTTAACCTTATAAAATTTGAAAATTATAACCATGTACTACAGAGCGTTATAAAATTCTGTCAAATAATACCGAATTATACCGCATAAAACATAGTAGTAGCCGAAATTGTCTCAACGACAAGAATCGAAGGCTACAGATGCGTACCACACCATCTTCATGTGCCCGAGATGGGTCGAAGTGAGATCGGAGCAAGAAATAACGAATCTAACACCCGAGAATCTCACCCAAGAGATGCTCAAAAGCCCGGAATCCTGGGACCGAGTTAGCCTCGGTCTACAGAAAATTATGAAGACCAAATTCCGAAAGGAACTTGATAGGCAGAGAGATAACTAAAAAGAGAAAAGGCCCGAAAGGGTGAAGCTCTAAGAAGACTGGTGGGTGGCAGCAGAAGAAATGACAACGTCGATTCCCGCTGCTATCAAGGAGTGGGGTTTTAGTTGGTAAGAATCCGACACTACCATCCCACAACATCGGGGTGGTGTCTTTGGAAGATTTCCCCACTCCCACCGCACGCAAAAAAGGTCAATTGAGGCAGAAGGTCGATTTTGTCGACCATAAAATGGGCGAAGAGCTTCATAAGATTCGCGAACTGAACTCTGACTTTGAAAATAAATTTTTACAATTTGGTAGCGTTGTTCAAGTGTTAATTTATTCATAATTAAATTACAAACCTTTCTGAACATAAATGTCAAAGAGCTGTCACTTTGGCAAACTTCATTCAAAAGTTATCCCTATTGAAAGATCTCATGATGGCAATTTCAGATAAGCTCTTTTCTTTCGTGCTATTCCATACATAGAGGGTTTCTAATTTTATCTTCTTCGCGCACCGCTTCCCTCGCAGCTTAATGTATGCAATTCATAGAATATCCTTGACTGGTCATGGTCAAATTTGTAGCTTCTTTTCCTCACTTTTCGGAATTATATTTTTGTAATAATTTTGATTTTATTCTCATCGTGATAGAACCGAACCTTCAAATTTTTGAATAAGTCGGATCCCATTTTACGCGATATTAAGTGGAGCCAGCGCCATAGCAAGTTCTTCTGACGCTTGAGGCAAATTTTAATATATTATGCGCCCCCCCCTCCCAAAATATCCTTATCATTTTGAAAATTTTAAACTATTCTTTATTGGGTTTTGTCAAGGTTTAGCGCCCCCATTGCGATCACCCTTGCTACGACGCTGGCTTAGAGTAACGAAAACAAATGGATGCTTATCAGGAACTCATTTAGGCTGCCGGATAATAAATTTTGATGGTTCTGAATAATGGCAAGTGTACCTGGGGGGTATTCCATACCCCCCAGACCCCCCGTCATATAATATCGATTTTTATCATTGGAAACTTCTGAAGATCTTATATGAAATACCCATAGTATGTCAGAATCACCGTTTCCATGGTAACGTAACGCAATACCTCCTGCCCCTCTTTCTTTCTTTTCAATTTAAATATATTTGAATAACTGTCGCGACAAAACAAGGTTTCAGAATTTACTTTAGATCTGAAGTAAATCCTGAAACCTCGTTGCGTTTTGTTTTTATGCGTTTTTTTATGCGTCGTTGCGTTTTGAAGTTTAAATGTACGAAATTTTTATTCAGAATACGAATTATTCAGAACCTTTTTCAATTGTTTTCTCTGGATTTTCTTTTTATTTCATAAATACTTAGTATGAGAAGTTTTATAGATAATGTTGTACTCTTCAATTTTGAATTGATGATAATTTTCACTAAAAATGAAAGTTGACGAGTTATAGACGAAAACCTACTGTAGAGGATTAAAATCTTCACTTGCGGAAAAGGTCAACGGGGAATTTTAGGCGATTTTGCAAATAAAATCGTTGTCAAATTTGAATATGTACTCGTATATGCGAACCCCCACAATATTCTTATCTTTTTGAAAATTTTAAACTGCTATTTATTGGGTTTTGTCAAGGTTTAGCGCCCCCATTGCGCTGGCGCCTGAGGCAAATGCGTCAGTCGCCTCACTCTTGCTACGGCTCTGAGTGGAGCTGACACCTCAACATTCGGAACGGGAAAAAAAAGGAATGAAAGCCATTGAAAAAATATACAAAAGCAAGAAGTACAGTTGTTACTTTCTTTATTAGGTAAAACTTGAATATTCTATTTAAAATTTTTAAAAAGAAGTTTAAATTTAATTATGTTAAATTCTTCGTCTTTATTTTTTAATTATGCAGAATCGAATTCTTAGGTCATTTTTTGTCTTCTTACTTCTAAATGTAACTAAAACCAATGCAGTATCTTTAAAATCTTGCATAAATTTCATCCCCAACTGAAATCGTCCCTGCTTTAGCTGGTATTAATTCCATGTTGATTCCAAATACTGGCGAATTTGAATTCGACAATTCGGGACGTAACTTTTTTAAAGCTCGAGTCCTGTTAAAAAATGCTATCAAGTGGTATGGAAAATTAAAAAACAATATCTTTACTTTTGCAATGTTGCATAAGGTTCTTGACCATGTCCAAAATTCCTAGAGTTTATAAAATCAGTATGAGTACAAGGAATGATGCTACCAAATTCAACCGCTCCTATTTTTAGAGATTTAACTTTATCTTCACAATACGGGTAATATCCTTCAATGATAAAATGTGGTCGAAAACTATTGGGAAGAATACCATTATTTCTTATGCCAGTACGAAGTTTCAGTGCGTCAAGACTTGTAGTATTTATTAATGTGTAAGACGAATAATTCGAAGAAAAAACCTAAAAAAAATTGAATCATTGAAAAATAACTTAAAGGAAAAGTCAATCAAGACTTGCATCAACAATCCTGTTTTTATTAATTTCCTGTTCAGATTTAACTCGATTAATAAATTCCATTCTGTTTTCTGGCGGAACGTGAGCAATACGCAAGTCATTTGATAAATGCCCCAAAATATTTTGAAGAAAATAGCGAGAACAGTAATGTTTGACTCTTATTGGATCACCTAAATAATTGCTACAACCAACATTAACTTCATTTTTTTCAATTTTTCTATTATAACTTACATCTCCCTATTTCTGTACGGGCGTGATTTAAAAGTATCGTAATGGAACTCGTGTAATATTCTGTCAATATTTTGTGAAGCCAACTCTGGAGTTTCCAAATGTGTGATGGCCGATTTGCTTTCCTCGGGATAAATAATCAAAGATCTAGAAAAACACACATTCCAAAAATGTTATATCAAATTGAATTTAGAAGTACCTGTCTAACATGTTAGTAGAACTAAAACCACTTTTGAGACAGAAAGCTTCACGTATTTCTTGTCCGCAACCTCCATCGAGAGGATAAATAAAAATTTGTTTTAACGTTCCAATTCGGATCCATCTCTTACTACGTAAATACTTTTTTACAGTGTAGAAACTCGCCAGAAACGATACAAAAATCGAAAAACCCAAAAACGAATAGTCCATTTTCTTTATTAAAAATATTACAGTCGAGATTTCTATAAGGACGTGAACATTTAAAATTTTGAAGCAACACTTTTTGGCACAAACTTGAAAGCGTGAGAATGATAACGAGAAAAATGTGCAAGACGATCGCTGTTGATAGGTAATTCAATTATTGTACAGGGCTTGACTGAATATATTATAAATTAAATTGTTGGTATTTAGAATTTAGTTAGATTTTGAACGTGTTTAGTATAAGCATTTCTCTAATCTTGCATAGTTGCTGCAGATTTCCGTCAAAGTAAAAACAAATCAAATGACAACTAGAAATAAACAACTAATTAATCTTATGGGTTATCGAAGCAATAAATCATAAATTTCTGTTTAATATATTTTGCTACATCCTGTATAATTAATTAACTTATCATTATTTTGTATCCACTTGGCACATTTCAATTTTATCTTTTTACTAAGATTTTGCTTTAAAACTCGATCGAGGACGAATTGTGAGATTGGACTTTTGCTGCGGAACTCCAGAAATGAATACCGGTAAATTAATTTGGCTTAATTTTCTTCTTCTTCCTCTTATGTTAGATCTAAGACCTGTTTTACCAATTTTTTTATTATTTCTGTGAGTGTAATTGGGTTTTACATTTTGGGTAGCTTGCTAAGCTGCAGTTATTTCAACATTCTCAACTGTTATCTCTGGTTTCTTTCCTTTGGACAGATTTGTAAAGTACTCTGTCCATATCTACATTTTTATCTGACTGGACTCAGTGATTTCATTTATTTCTTTCAATAACCCTTAAGTTTTCTCAGGAGTGCATTTGCTCCTCATTCTTTTATAATCATTTCACGCTTCTTCTATTTGTAGAAATCTGTACTTTAGATATCCTTTCATGTTGTCCCTACACTTGTCTGACTTCTCTGTGAAACCATGGCGTTTGCTACTGTATCTCTTTGTTGCTTTCAGTAGCTATTGCGATTCAAACTCTTCATTTCTTTCATTCTATAATCTGATCATTTGACGTTTCTCCTTATTCGTCGTCACTTTTGATCAGTGATCTTAATACCTAATATCAAATACTTCAAATTTCTCAAAGGAAGTCTTAACACAAAACCGTCTTTGACACCTTTTTTACGCAACCACCGGATGATAAGTTATTTGGAGATAACAAAACCCATGTATATGTAGTGATATATTTTTCAGTCCATTATTAAAGTATTTAATTTCAAAATAATTCTCTACCTCAAAGATAAGGGAAATCCATGATACCAGCAGAATAGGGGATTTTTATGTGTTTGTGTTCCCTTTTTTTGTTCCCTATGTGGTTCGATATATTTATTTTTGTGTTCACTGTAGTGGATAGTTCACTGTATGGTATAATTCATTTTAATTGATTTGTTGGGTGTCCTTAACGTAGGCAATTAACTTGGCTTAAGCTAAGATGTCTTATTAGGAAAATGTAATAATGGTTTGTAATTATTGCTTATGTATTTCCTAGTCCACAGATGTATTTAATATTTTATTACCTTAATTTTATTTAATAAAAGTTAATTTTATTAACCAATTCCAAACTTCATTCCGAGGGAAGCATTGTCTTTCTAAGGGTATTGCAGAATATTTGCAGTGTAAGTAAATCATAACTAGAAAACAAAATCGCGTACAAATTCAGTAAGGTCAATCACCTGTGACCTTCGACATCTCTCAAATCAACTAGATATAAATAATTAAAACGAAATTCATTGCATATCTTCAATAAGGGATGAATGTAGTAGAGTAAAATATGTAGAACTTATTACAGCAGAAATGAAGCATTTTGCATAGCAATTAAATAAGCAAAAGTATCCTATTAATATTTTAAGTGCCAATATTTTTGTCTAACAATTAATAAAACGGTTCTATCTGTAAATAAAAAAATCATAAGTACCACTGATTTTATTGTTATTGTTCTAACAATCCGAACACTTAAGATGTAATTAAATTAGCATTGGTGTGGAAAACTGACTTTATCGCTGCCACCACTCTAACAAAACGCCACCATTCTAACAAAGCTGATTGCTTTATTCTAAAAAAATGAACTTTTATGACAAAGCTGACTACTTTAAATCTTAAATTGGGGTAATTAATTGAATCGCTAAACTGAATTATTTGATTTGCTGCCACCAGAATCCATTTAATTAATTAGTGTACGAGTCTGGATTCTAACTCGTGGGTAACAATTTAATTACTTACTTGCTTCTAAATTGGTTAATTATTTAGGTAGGTAGACCGTTCTTCAGAGAACGAGGGGAAAATATTTAAGACAGTCAATTTATTACTTACTGAAAATCACAACCGAAATGAAACTCCTTTAATTTAATTAACAAATTTATTAAACTTTAAATGAAAAATCAGATAACCAACAAATTCTAGAAAATTAACCATCTAAGGTATAATGATTTACAACTAATCTTATTTTAGGTAAATTGTATGCCAGCCAAATGTAACAGATTGTAAAAGATGTAACTTGAAATAAATGGTACTTGACTTTTGTCCGTGAACACAATCCTTCCGTCTCTCAGGTAATCCTTGGTTTAAATGCAACTCGCGGCGATTGATTGTAATTGAATTTATTTCGTTAAGTTTGATACTCGCGTAATTTTTATGTTCACTAATTTGTCGTTTTATTAAGATGATACTGAAATTTCTACCGTTAACTTGACTATTTTAACTATCATAAGTTAATACTTGATTTAATTCGCGTACGACAACGGACTTTCGCGTGGTGATTGACAACTAACTGATTTTTGGGGGTTCGTCTTTATTTATTGAATCACTTCCTCTCGGGAAGTGGTAAAAAATCGTACGTGGATTCTTAGTTTTGGGTCCCGCGTAGAGACTATTCGAAAGTTTTTTTAAGGGTTGCTTTATTACCCGATTTAGTTCTGAAAATCTAACGGCTTCAAGCGATTTCTAAAAATTAGAAATCGTTTCCCATTCATAAAAAAAGAAACTTGGTTTTTTTAAAAGGGGTTGTGTCCACGTGCATACCATAAACTATATGGCTTTTTGCTTGATATTTTACAACTTTATGACTTCTCACAATTTATAAATCTTTGTTGAAAACTTTTTTTACTAGTCCTGAAATTCTCGTTACAAAATATTAAAGTTTCTAATTCATTGTTACAACTTCCTAAAAAGAGGGTTGTTAAATTTACAATATTAACTCGAGAATTTCAGCGCTTCTAAAACAATTTGTACACTGGCTTGATTGTTATAAACTAATATGTTTCAATAATTATTACTAACTAAATAATTTATACATAACATGGTTTAATATTTAATTTTATTTTATTTCAATGATAATTCAATTTTACGTGTTACAATTTCGTGGTCGGTATTTAAATAATAAGAGCTTAACGCGGGTTGTTACATTGTGAATGAAATATAATAAGGTATCTTATCTAGCAATATTACAAAAAAAAAACTCTCAACTTGAATTGAATTAGGTATCAAAAAAAATTTATTACAAAAAAAATCATTATGAAATTTGTACTATTGGTATGTCTTGGTATGTTACTGCAACTTACAGTAACAAATCCAGTTGACGACAAACACGGTAGGTACCAGTTTATCTTTTAAACCCATTCATTTCTTGTTCGTCCATTAATTCATCTCCAAAGACCTTCATTATGATAAGTTGAATTTTCTAGATGAGCATCTCGCATATGATGATCATCAAGACCCCTCCTTATGGCAAAAGAGTGGACAATTCCAAGGCGATATTCTTCTCACCCCAGATCAAGCGAAAAATCTATTTTCAGGCAACAAAGAAAGAAATGGAGTTATCAATACCCGTCTGCGTTGGCCCAATAGGATGATCCCTTATGTTATTTCCAACGATTTCAGTAAGTCACTTAAAAAAATTAACCCTAGCGTGATTTTGTTAATTTTTAGCTGCAAGCCAAAAAAGTTTTATCGACAAGGTTCTCAAGGAAGATTATGCCAGAACTTGTATTCGAGTAGTACCACGCACTAACCAAGCGGATTACGTATACGTGGCGGTAATTTTTGCATGTTAAAATCAGATATGAAAATTTGATTTTGTCTCAATTGTCGCAGGCTAAAAATATTGGGTGTTTGTCGAATTGGAGGACGCCAAGATCTTAATTTGCAACCTAACGGATGCCTTTATTATGGTACAGTTGTACACGAATTCATGCATGCAGCAGGGTTCTACCATCAACACAGTGCTACCGAAAGAGACGATTATGTGACCATTCAATGAGGAAATATTCAAAGTGGTGAGTACATGGTGGAAAGGTGACGTTCAAAAATATTTGTTGATTTTTTTAGGCTTGGAATATGCCTTTGATAAATATGGTACCAATGTGATTAGCAGTTTTGGCGAACGGTACGATTATGGTAGTGTGATGCACTATGACGCGTATGCTTTCTCCAAAAATGGTCAAAGAACCATTGTTCCTAAGGTAAGTTAAATATTTTTTGCAGTTACACAAAAGTAAATTAATTTCTTTTCAGCAAAACGTTTAAATTGGAAATGCTCCAAAACTTAGTGCAATCGACATAGCCAAGATCAACAAAATGTACGGTTGTTAATTCCGACATAATTATAATGAACACCTTTAAAAAAGTTGTGAAACGTACAATGTGTGATAAAAACAATTTATTTTTGTAATACTAATATTGCTACAGTTTGAGAATTATTATGAATAAATCGTTTTTTTCTTAGTGTTTTGATTAGTTGAAATTGTAAACTTAGAATATGAAAGATTTAGTGAGCTAAATAACATGGAATCATCATCTTCCAGACATTGTTGTCCCTTGTCTTTAGAAAAAGATTTTTAGCCATCCCCATGAAGAAGATGGTTCTTGGTTCCATGGTTCTTCCCGGACTCGAACCATGGAATTTAGCATCAGCAGTTGATCGCTCGAACTAATAGGCTAATAACCGCCTTTAAAATGGAATAGCAGCAAATAAAAAGAAGAAAACTGATTTCAAGAATAGAAAATTGAGAATAGAAAGAGAACAAGAAAGCCAAGAAAAGACTCGAGTAAAAATTGTTGTTTACGGGAGGAATTTTAAGTTTTAATTGGAGTTATTTGCGACGATAAGGATTAGGAAATCGACAGCCTTTCTTGCACATAGAGTGGAGTTGAGGTTAGGCATTTCCTTATTTCTTTCGTTATGCGAAACTTAGGATTTTAGGGTACTGTGCCATAAGTCTGACCACTCGAAACAAATTTTCTTCAGCTACACACTAAAGAACAAGGTTTATAGAGTACACTGTAAAAAAGCACGTAAAAATACATTCAAATACGTGTAATTTTTACATTCAAAATTATGGTAAAAATACATATTGTGTATTATTCCATTGATAATAATGTAATTTCACACTATTATCAATGGAATAATACACAATATGTATTTTTACTATAATTTTGAATGTAAAAATTACACGTATTTGAATGTATTTTTATGTGATTTTTTACAGTGTAGATTTATATAAATATTATGCGAGAAAAGGGCCCAAACTTTTGAAAAAAACGCATTTGAGCTTAGCTAATTTTCATGTAAAAACTTAACGAGATTCCGCACGTCGCTCATTTTGTTGTCCGTACGCGTGGAATCAATGACCCTAACACTTAGAGTATTTCGCACCGGCAGATGCAGCTCGTCTCTCATACATGTAACATCGATTATTTTTTGTTTTTACGCGATTTTTTTGGGGGTTAAACGTAAAAGTTTACTGCCCCATGCCGCAACTATACTTTTTAATGCTATTTTCAGGGTCTCTAAGCTCCCGGTTTCCTTCATCCCGGTTTTCTTGATTGATGGCGCTTCTCGTATGTTTAGCCTAGTAACCAGAGTCAAAACCGCCCAAAAATCAAAGAAAAAAAATTTTATTTTTTCACTTTTTCGGAAATACACGGGTTATTTTCCATTTTTTTGATAATATTTATTACTAATATCTACTAATCACACCCCCACCTATCCGAATTTCAAAGAAAAATTCAAATCGGAGCGAAAAAATTTCACGCGATTTGAAGGGAACGTCGATGAATTGCATCGCGTCTGCCTGGGGAACGCGGCCTATTCGATGCTAATTTCCCTACTTTTAAAAAGTCGATTTTGGGGTTGTTTTTAGAGATTTCTCGCAAGATATTTTTTCTATAGACTAAAATAAGCCTGTTCTTTAGTGTGTAGCTGAAGAAAATTTTTTTCGGCTGGTCAGACTTATGGCACAGTTCCCTGATTTTAATTTATTTCATCCACATCCATTTTTTAAATTTGCCTATCTTTTAAATTTTTAACATTTTCTAGATTTAAATTTTTTTCTTAATATTTTCTTGACGTTTTAGCTTCCTCTTTTACATCAACTTTGTCTTCAATACCAACTACTAGATTTTGGGTCCAGGTGATTTTCAAAATTTTCTATTACCTTCACGAATTTTTTGGGTCTTTTTTTACTTTCTTTGTTTATTCTTCCATTTCTTCTCACATACTATTTAATTTCTTCATCGTTCCCTGCGACATCCGCTTCTTTCTATCATTCTCTTTAGTCTCCATTTTATAATTTGTTAATTATTTATTTAATAACTTGGTTTTAAATTATTTGTCATCCATAATTTTCAATTTTTACATCATATAACTCTTAATTATTTGAGATCTACTAACAATTTTCGTCCCTCCATGTACGCGAGGGTTCCGTTCGCCAAAAACCTCGCGTACATGGAATTCGCGTAAATGGAACCAAATAAGCAATAGAAAAAAGGGGGTTAGGTTCCAAAATTTATTTAAGACTAAAAACAAAAGTTTAAAACTAAGGTTTATTTACAAAATAGGTAAAATATATTGCATACATAAACTAAAATATACTTAAGTGATAAAAAAATTAAATATAATGCATAAAAAAAACTATAAATCGTTGACACCGTATTTGTATCATTCAAGTGCTACGTTTCAGCGCCTGTGAACGGAGTAGAAATTACATATTCTGAAAAATTCGCAAAGGAAAGGAAAATCAAAATCAACTTAAAAAACAATAATGAATGCTGTCAACCGGTCAACCGATCGACAATGCAAATACGCGTGCACGTGCTTTACGTTTCTATTTGACCAATCTTAACCAAATTTGGTGTAGAAGTTATTTACAACGCTACGAAAAACATAGGCTACTTTAGAACCTTGGAGTGAGGCCGAAGGCCGAACAACCATATCCGATATGGTCTAGATGGCTAAAGGCGGCCGGCAGGCCGACTGTGCCAGCTAGTTATTTTAATTATACGCGAAAACTGAATTCGCGTTAAAGGGAATTTTGCTTCGCGTACAAAAAATTCGGGTATCAAAATCTAATTCGCGTTATTCTGAATTCGCGTACATCGAACTCGCGTACATGGAGGGTCTAGTGTATATTCATTTGCAATTATCAAGGCCATATTTATACACCATTTTCCTGATAAAATTACTTTTACGAAAAATTACCATTAAACAAAGTTTAATTTGCCTATTACCGTATATATTTTAGTACTACCTACTGCAGCGCCACAAGTTATAGAGAATTTTATGTTCTTCAACTTTGCTTAATGGTAATTTTTCGTAAAAGTAAAAATATGTGAGCTATAGGCGAAACACTGCACTTAGGGGGCTAAAATCCTCATTTGAGGGAATGCCGGCTTGGGATTTTTATGAGTCATTTTGGGGGTTTATTAGAACACTTCAATATACATCTTTGCCAAATTTCAGCTTGCCCGGACCTTCTGTAAGCTCAAGCCAAAATTTCGGTTCGGTAACCTGGAAGATACTATAACTTGGGCAAATTTTGAAAAAATCCATTTTTCTCTTCATTTTCCAACCTTTGCCCAAATTTTAATTAATTTACTTTAAAATCACTTCCCGTGCCTCAAAACATTTCTCTCCCTGCAAGGAACCAAATTATGCCATTTTAAGGGTGAGTCGTGTTTGGGTCAATTATTTCAATATTAGTGTGCTATGGAAAAATTTGAAAAAAATCTATTTTACAGAGAATTTTATGCTCTTCAATTATGGTCTGATAATAATTTTTCATACAAGCTTAAATACGCGAGTTATCGACAAAAAATCGCGTTGGAGGAGCTAAAACCCCCGATTGCGGCGGACGCCGGAGTGGGATTTTATGGGACTTTTAGGAGGTTCATTAGAACACTCCAATGTACATCTCTACCAAAATTCAGCTTGCCCGGATTTTTTGCAAGCTCAAGCCAATTTTTCGGCTTCGTTGCCTGGACTAATAGGTTTTTGAAAAAATCGAATTTGAACTTCGAAAATTTCCCATAAGACTAATTAAAAACAAAGTTATTATTGGTATTTGGATCTTATTCGAGGATATCAAAACTAATTAATCATTTGTCAACGTTTCGTGATTTATTTTTCTCCTCTTCAAGACTAAAATAGAGAGAAACGTCGACAAATGATTAATTAGTTTTGATATCCCCGAATAATGTCCAAATCTCAATAATAATTTTGTTTTAAATAGTTGACGGACGATAACATGAAGATTGAGATAAGACTAATGTAAATGACGCGCATAAGGATTGTTTTAGCTAAGTCGAATTTATCGAATTCGCCTGAGTCGAATTCGGACCTAAAAATGTCCAAATTGTTCCAAAATTCCTTTTAAATTTGATAATGGGCGTGGCCTATTTACCCCGTTAGCCAATGGCTAATCTCCGCGCAGTTTTTCCTTATTTTGAGGGTAACTTTATGAATTATTCACTAAATTTTTTTGTTAATTCGACTATTCAAACCTTCAGATTTCCGAATTTCTGTAGGGCATTTGCAATATGCTGGTGGACTTTAGCGTGCTATCCCCCCTTCGTCGATTGAGAATACTCACTTCCTTGGTAAATTTCTTCCAAAAGTTTCATAATAATGATTTCTCTAGCAAACGGTGCTGGTAAAATGAGTTTTATTGCAATGCTTTTTCCTCTTAACATAGATCTGTTAGTTTCCAAACGTCGTGACCCAATCTCTTTCTATGTACATATTGCTATGTGTCGCTTCTCTAATGTACGGGACACATGTAAATTTAAATGAATGTTGAATACAAAAATTCTTTATATTTTTGAATTATTTCGGCTAGCTCAATTTTAAATGGTTTTACTTTTATTTAGCATGAAATCTCTCAGTCACAGTAGCAGATTCCTTGAGGGTTGATTCTTTGCTTATACTGAAAAATAAATCTAGTGTAGGAAAACTCATTCCTCAATGATACGCCAAAGTATGTGAAAATATAAGTGATTTATTTTATTAAACATGAACACAAATATTTAAATGAATCCCAAACTTATACTAACATTATTGTATTTAAACATCTAACAAATAATTCTCCTAAAAATTTATGAAAAATAAATAAAGTTTTGTCGCCGCGTTTCAATTTCGAACCGTTCACTGGTACCGCGTAAATGTTAAATAAAGTTTAATCTCGCTTACCGAACACAGATGGCCGTATAACTTCTTTCAAAAACTCCTTCGCACATCAAGACTGCAGCGACTGCATTTATCTTGAAATTTCTTGTGATCACCACGTGTAAATTTCCATTTAGTGCTTCGATTTTTATCGATTAAAATCTTTCTTCCAATAATTTCCATTCACTTGAACACTTTATTGTAAGGTAAGTACCTGATTTTTGTTCATTGATCAATTTTATACTCGCATAATATTACATCAATTAATATGATCTCTTTCTTTCAGATCGCCACACTTTGAGTTGGATTAATCTAAAAAAAATATCACTTGATCACAAGAGCACACAAAACCTCCGTTATTTTAACGCACTTGCGTTTCAACTCCTTTTTTATTAATCAATCTTATTTATTATTTTTTCTCCCGTTTCCAAGGTTTTGTTACGATTTTCAAATTTCGTCACTCTTTGATAAATCCTTTTTAATGTGAGTATCCCGCATCTTTGATAGTTTTATCATTTTATAAATGTCATTTAATTATTTTATTTTTGATTTTTAGCGTTTCCATCTCAACACATCGTCTGGTACAGTTACACGTAACCGTCTGTGTCGGATGACGAATCGCTGCATCTGTTTTTATCGTTCATCACTAATTACGTAAACTCATTGTTTATTACCTCACTTACTTAAAATTAACCTATTGTTTATAATTCTAAAACTATTCTACATTAAACAAAATTTTCTTTTAAACATTAAAAACATCATTTGTAGTTAATGATTTTTTTGTTCATATCATTGTTGAACGAGTTTTCCCTCTCACCTATTTTGCGAATAAACTGACTTTATCAGAGCTTTCAACTTGTCTGTTGGAATCTTTGTTTGTTATTGAAAAACCTCATGCAATTTGTAATCTTTGAGAGTGCTTATTTAATTCAAAATTATTGGTATTTTGAATCACAACAATATGCAATATGCGTTCCAAGTATTTTCACATACGTAGAAGACCTACTTGTTTAACGTGGGCTACGAACCACGGAAAGTATAATACACTTCATTTCGAGATGGGTCCTCATGGCAGATTACATCGGTGGTTTTCCATTCCATTTCGGGGAGAGACGGCCAGAATAAAGTTCTTACCCTGCCCGGATTCGAACCGAGCGTTTCGCATTAGCCATAGATGCACTTAATTGCAAAAGCTATGACCTCCGAAGCATGGAAGACAGTCAAGAAATTTTAGGCTGTACCTGAGTCGAATCGAGGAATCTTGCATTAGCAGTTGATCTCGTTACAATTCAGGCCATAACCGTCGTCAATGCGAAAACAGAAATTCAAACAGGAAAATATATTGATGAAACAAGCTACATACGATGTTGAGGTATTGATTGTAAACTCTGCCTTTTGCCATGCCCGTAGCACTTGATCTACTGATCTGATACTGATCTGCTGGTTTTACTAACAGGATTAGCAGCATTCTGAAAAATATTTACTTTCGGAAACCAGACAAACGTAAAACTGCAAGAAAACTGGACCCTGTTGAAATATTCCAGTATGAAAATGTAGCCGAGAGTATTCTGTTTCTCAACGAATTCAGTAGGTATGTACATCTTCTGCTATATTCAAGGAAAGACAAATAAAATTGCAAATGCAACAGACAGACGTGCAAAACTGTGTTAGAGGTTCTGATCACCAGTGACGATGAAGAAAAGTAATCCATTTAGAACTATTGGATGTATAGCTCTGAAGATATGCAAAACCCAAGAAACCGAAAATAAAACGAATTGAAACCCTACAAACAGTGTTTTATTTATCTTACCATCACATAAGAAGTTAATATGTATGGTAATAATAAATATGAAATAATAACCAATGATCTTGAAATAATCAAATCAAAATGCAGCGTTCCTACAATTTTCAATGATTTTCCACGCATTTACGGTTCTGTAGATTGGTACTTATTCGAATTACAGAAAAATATTTGAAACAAAAATTGTAAGAAATTATAACCTCTATAAGATCTATAGCGACCATTTTTTTCTAGAATCAACTGGTGGTGAGATATTGCAAAAAATTCTACGTTTTCTACCTTTGTTGACAAAATGTTTAATTTCATATTGATGTATTACATTTTTGAACGATCTCAATCTCAGGCGACAATCAAATATAATATTTTGTCTCTTGAGCATGGAGGTATTTAATATTTTATTAAATTTTCATATTTTATTTTTTTTCTTCTTCCTTTCAAGGTTAGGCAGTGTTTTCCTGCTCCGACATCATAGATCGCGTCAGCGCTTTCTTGGACGGCCGACATCTCTTCTCCCCTTCGGGTTATACGTAAGAATTTTCTTTGGGATTCTATCGTTAATGATTCTGTCAATGTGTGATCTCCAGTTTTGTCTATACTGCGAGATTTTCCGATTGATGGAGAAGATTTTACGACTATTATTGTTTTATCAATAAACAAACTTAACAGAAATGCTGAAATATTTTAATTTTAAAAGTAAGTGTAAAGATGCATACATAGAAATTTCATTTAAAAACATTTCAAACATAACCAAAAACCACCGGTCAAAAAATCGCGGAAGACCGTTTTTGCTTATTTTTGTAGTTTTCGAAAGAGAATTACAGAAAAGGTTCCCCCGTTCGTTATACAAAACGGAAATACAAATAATCAAATCCGCCAATTTAAAATATCTTATGCACAAAAGGCGAAAGTAAATAGTAGAACGGTCCAAGATGCCAACAACGCCCATAAAATTCTATATCTCGCTGCCCCACAACAGCAATCAAACAAGGTTTTCGAAGCAATGATGACAAGAATAATGGAGAAGACTTAAGATGACAGATTTCATGCCTACTCTTATAACCAACATGATTTAATGTTACACACAACCTTAAAGACAAATCTAACAACTCTAAAGATTTTGGTGTGGAATGCAAAAAATGGTCTAGTCAATCATGGACTGGAAATCAAATCACTTATCATAAACCAAAACATAGACATCCTGTTGATTTCGGAAATCCATATTACCACCACAAGTTTTATCACAATTCCTAACATCACTATCTATCAAACCTAACCTCCTGATGGCACAGCAGAAGAAGGCACTACAATTATCATTGAAAACACTATAAAACATCATAAAATAGAAAAAAAAATCCAAGGAGCATACAAGCTAAGTCAGTTGTAATCGATGACTGGAAAGGAACACTCACAATTTCGACAGTATACTGTCCCCCTAACCTAATTCTCAAAAAAGAACAATTGAAGACATTCTTCAACTCTCTTTGCCATCGTTTTATTGCAGGTGGCGACTACAATGCGAAGCACAATCATTGGGGCTCGAGACTGATAACACCCAGAGGTAGACAGTTGTACCAATCAATGCAGAGCCGCGGTTTATTGCAACTATCAACAACAAAAACCTACTTACTGGCCCTCAAATCAAAATAAAACCCCAGATGTAATCAATTTTTTATTACCAAGGGCATTTCCCAAATTATCTTAAAATTAAAACATGTTTAGATTTACCATCTGATCATACCCTACTTCTGGGCACCATTGATATATTTCTCACAAAAATGTAGTCTATCTAGCAAAAATACGAATTGGGAAACATTTGAGAGCAGTCTTTTGAACAAATTAAATCTAAACATATCATTGAAAACTGAGAGGGAAATCGATGAAACTGTAGAGTATCTAATGGTAGCAATTCAACAAGCTTTATGGAAGGCTACCCCTCCAACTTCAAACAACAATAAACTCGGCTATTGTCCCGAATATATAAAAACTTAAGATTGCAGAAAAGATAAAACCAAGAAAACGGTGGCAATTAACTCATATTGCAAGTGGAAAAACTAATTTAAATGTAGCCATAAAATAACTCAAAATTCTTCTTGACGAATACAAAAATCAAGGGTAAAAAACTTCTAAGAAAACCTTTCAATTAGTGAATCAACTGACTACTCTTTGTGGAAAATCAAACGTAAAATAAAAAAAAAACACAAAATTAAAACAGTGATGAAAACTGGACTCGTAATGATGAGGAAAAAGCCAAGATCTTTGCCGAAAATTTTGCCAAAGGTTTTCAACCTCCCGCAAGAGAAATTCCTATCGGAGAAGAATACCCAGTCCACCAACTATTTGCAGCCCCTTATCAAATGGATCTACCAATTGAAAAATTCAAGATAAACGAAATCAAAAGTATTACATTCAAAAAGATTAATCAAATAAAGGCTCCTGGCTATGACCTAACAACAGAAAACATTTTGCAAAATCTACCAGAAATTGGGTATAAATTGCTTAGAATCCAGCCTAGTGGAAGGTGGTACACGTGATTATGATTCAGAAGCCGGGAAAAGATTCAACTGATGCCCCTTCCTATAGACCCATTAGCCTACTATCAATTCTTTCGAACGTTTTTGAAAAGATATTCCTAGAAAAATAAAAACCGTTCATTCAAAATGAAAATCTAATTCCAGACCACCAATTTGGTTTCCGACAGGGACATAGCACGGTAGAAGAAGTGATCCGGGTTGTGAAGAAGATTAGACCAGACCTGGAATGCAAGAAATACTGCGCTACTGCTTTTCTTGACATTTGACAGAGCATGGTGCAATGGATTGATTATACAAAATCAAAAAACACCTATCCATTGCTGCAGTCGCCTGTTAGAATCTTATTTATCAACCAGATTATTATTATTATTTATTATCGGGTGTGGTGCTTACCACCACACTGCGCTGAAGCTTATTGTGCCCCGTTCGCCCCCAGACAGTGCAACGCCAGCAACTCAGCAGCGCCAGGCGCCTTGTGCTGAGCCGCTTGGTCGGCCTTACGTCACCATAAGACCCCCAACAAGCAGTCACGACCCCGGTTTCTCAATGAGTCCCGGTACTGGCCAGAGTCCCGCCACCATCGCGTAGGTCCAGCCTGACGTACGACGAAGGTCCGATAAAGCGTTGCACAGTCGATGAGGGTGGAAGCGAATTTTTTGTAACCCTAACTTGGTCTCGTTAACAAATCAGGGAGACCGCCGGCTTAACGTGTCCTCCGAAACACGGCCGACCGCAGTTCTTTGTAAGTCGATCACCCACACAAGTGGTTACCTGAACAAGTGTTGCTTGCATACGAATATCGAATAACTCGATTTCGAGCAGCATATCCTGATGCAGTCGACTAGCAACCAGATACTTCTTAGTTAAATATGAAGAAGCTCGAACCAACTTAGAACCCATCTTATCAGGAGTACCTCAAGGTAGTGCCCTTGGACCTACTCTATATATTTTATTCGCATCAGACCTACCGGAAACTATTGGGTTGATGCATAAATTCGTAGCGGTTAACGACCCCCTAATGAGCCCTCCGAAATTGACTTTTTCCGATTAATTTTGGTGAAGTTTAAGGTTCATAGAGTGATATTAAAAAATAAAATTCTTGGATGAGCGACTTTTAATATGAAAAATATGACTTTGAAAATCGTAAATTTTACACATTCACCGACGCGCGGGCGGAGTTTAGCGGAATCTTACCCATTTTGTTGACGGTACGTGCAATTCAATCTACTCTTAAACTTAGCGGTTTCCGCACCGGCAGAAGCAACACGTCCCCCGTACCTGTAACACCGACGAAAGGTTACTGTTTTTCCATTATTTTTTTTAACGCGATTTTTTGGGGGTTAAACGTAAAAGGGAACTGCCGCATACCGCGACTATACTTTTTAATGCTATTTCAATGTTCTCCAAGATCCCGGTTTTCTTGATGGATGGCGCCTTCAAGTATGTTTAGCTTTTGCCGCGTAGCGGCGTACGCCATGAAAAACCGGCCGGAACTGCGAATATGCCTCAGCATATTCATGAAACGGTCGTGATGTGAGGGACCATATAAGGTCGCCCACATAAACTGATCCAGGTGCGCCGGAAGCAAGGCAGAGTGCAGCACACCCAGTCGACGACAATACTGTTTCACCAAGCTCCAGTAACCCTCGACCTTATTTGTGCATACCCCCGTAATGTGGTCCACAAAATTCCGACTGTGGTTCACAGTCCTGTGGGTATAAGGCGAGACTCGACCTAGGTAGTTCAACGCAGAATAACCCGCCCAACAATCGGTCCAGATTTCGGTGCCAGGACGAACGTGTTGCACGATGAGCGTCACCAGCGTCACGGCATCCCTTTTGGCTACGTATTTAATGATGCCTCGCTTCTCTGTGGTGTCGTACATGCCGACCACCCATTGCTGCTGGCGGATAACAATCCTACCAACACCATACTTCAGCCGCGTAATGACGCTCTCATCAATCTGCACCGTCCGACCTGGCCCACCGATTGCTAGGACTTCCGGGGTATCCTTGAGCTGCCAAGTGCATATTGCTCGGAACTTCAGGTATAAACGATAAACGGTTTTCCTGGGAACCCCGCAAATGGCACTAGCTACCCCAGACCTCGACTGACAACTCCATAGCCACAGTATGTGAAACACAGTCTTCGACGGGAGGCGACTGTGCTCAAAGAAGGTATTGTCATGGATCGGATGCGTCTTCTTGCAACGCGGACACCTGAAGCAGTGTTTCAACCAGTAATTGTTTCGTTTAATTAGGGAACAGTAGCGCCTGCAGGAACTTATACTGCATCTACTATTATGCGGAAGCAAACGAAATGTTTGCAGTAACGCAACAGTTTCAGCGTCATCGAAATTGAAAAGCAACGCAATGTTGTCGGAACAGTTAACTTGCGTTCATGTCCACTACTCGAGGTTTACTAAAGCAACGCCCCCCAAATGAGTCGTATATATAACATTTTTATGGGCGTGGCCTTAAATCGAGTAATTTTACTGGCCGAATGCAATCGGAACGACGCATTTAGTTTTTAATGAAATTTCGGTTTTATTTTCCATTTAAACTTAATGATCCTGTTATTAAATTAAAGCTAATGACTTTTTTGATCGAAATATTAAGCCATTTCTATAGGGAAATTTCAATTTCGCAGTCATCATTAGGGTTCTGGACCCTTCATAGCTTTTTTATTTAATTTTTAAAATAGAAAAACATACTAAACTAATCAATAATATTTTCTTCTGCATTGTTTATGAATTATGACTGACTCCTAACGTTCTGGCAGTTTTTCGATTCCACGCCGTGAAAAATGTAAACAAACTACATTCATGGAGAGCCTTGTTGAGAATTCACCTGAAAGATAGAATCACGAATACTGAAGTAGTTAAACAAGAAAAACGGCCAACATAATAAACAGAACAGCAAACTTTCAGTGCAACCGGATAGGACACATTGCAAGGAAGTCTAACGCAGAGTGGCTAAATCGAGTTTTCCAGTGGCGCCCAATAAGACTCACAAAGAGAAAATGTTGCTAGATCACAAAAAATATAGCTCAATGACATAAAACAAAAGACAAGAAAATAAAAAGAAAATTTGAATTACTTAATTTATTTTGTCCAAAAATGTATTTCGTTTAAAATTTTGTTCAAAAATTGTCCGAAAAATTTCGAACTGTTGCAAAGCAAGATGAAAAATGGCTTTCATTCTTTTTGATTCGATAAATCGATTTTTGCCTACTGAATTTTATTTGTATACAGAGCCTCTATACGTACCACACAGTATTAAACTAATCAGAAAAAAAGCGGTCGATTGGGGTTAATAATCTTTAATTGGAAAAGCATAAAAATTAAAGTCAAATTTACTCTCCAAAAGTTATATTTATTCTATCTAAGAATTTAATTGTTTATCACAGTAAAAGTACAATTTATTTTACAGTAGTAGTTAAATATTGATCTGCTATTGATAACCACTAAGTTTTCTTGATCGTAAAAATATTGTTCTCATATTATGTAGGTTTACACCCCGGCCAAGGATAGTTTTTGCAATATCTTTTATATTAGACATAATCATGAAAACCTATAGCACTTACCAGTAGCGGGTATTACCATGTGATACGGTACCATTATCAATCAATTTATTAAAATCATCTATCATATCCGTAATGGTATAATCCTCACTTGTTCACTTATTATTAGGTAGTTAAAATTGGAAGTTATTATAAGTGTAAGTGGGTTCATTGTTGGTCAATTACAGAAAAAATGGTATAAAAAAAGGATTAAATATTATTTAAAAATTTAAAAAAGTTTAAAAAGATTACAAAATCTTAAGTACCAAGTATTCTAGTGTGCGACAATTAGAAAATTAATTCAAAATAATCGAGTACCTATTTGCCGATGATTTTTATGTTAATAGAAGATAACAGATTGCAGTTATTATCTATTTTGTTCTTCACGAGTTGATGAATTGTTTACAACTTCGCTATAAGGCGGCGGTTTACTGTTTTCATTATCATTTAACAAATGGAATGAATTCAACTGATGAGAAGAAGTGCTTATCGTACTTATATAAGACGGCGGTAAATCCAGAGGATCTCTGTGGAAATTAGTCTCGATATATGAAAAATTGGAAGAAACTGGATAAATGGAAGTTGAAATGGTATCACTTGTGGATGGTCTCGATAAATCAGTTCGCTCATTGGTTACAACCATGGTACAATATTGACCACAAATTCGATGTTGGCATGAAGGTTCGGCTATGGAAGAAATTCTTTCAATTGACTCTCCAAATATGCTCATCTTCTTTACTAAACGGTAGAGTAGATAACACACTATTAGTATAACTCCCCCAATAACTACAACACAAATAAAATAAAACAAAAATGTTACCCTTTAAAAATTTTTTGTACCTCCAAAAGACCAACTTAAATCCATAAATAAGTGCACTAAAAACTTTCAGGTCTTAAGTCATCCTTTAATCGCTTTTACGGATAATTTAACAAAACGCTGGAATAATTTTTTTGTAAGTTAATAATTTTTTTCACGCCGGTAAAATTCAACCCTTCTTAACAAACTTCATAAAAATGCTAAAAATATAGCACCCTACTTTCTCACCTATGACTCACTTTCTACGAAATTATTGATTAAAATTGCGCAAATTGCTTTAATAATTTTATTAATTTACACAAAAATATTAAAAATATGTCGATAAGGCACATAACATATAAAGCACGTACATTGTAAATTTTTAAATGTTATAAATATATTAAGTGCAATTACATTGCAGAGTTAATTCTTTAATTATAGTAATTTTTATAGATAAATAATATCACAAAGTATTACTTAATATATTAAATAAGAATACATAAAATTGCACATTCAGGCTATAAAATAATTTTATTTTCAAAAATTGGCACTTTGTCAATAACAACTTTATTTCACAAAGAAATAAAGGATGAAAATGTGAGAATTACAATCAATACTTAGGATTGGCGTACGTATGATCATAATAACAGGCATAATTTATCACATTTTACAATTATTATGTAAGTACAAAGCAAACACTGACGAGATAATAATTTTATTAATAACATTTGTGAATCGTGAAAACAGAATTATTAAGTAAATATTTTGAAACTAAGGAAGATTCGACCACTGTTTAGAATTTTATTACATTTTACTAAAATAATATTCCTTGTTAATTAATATCTTGAATAAATTCTAAATTTATAGTTCTAAATTGTCAATAAATATACAAATTAAATATCACTTACGGTTTAAGTAGTTACGCCACCCTGTGTGGGTTGAAAAATTTACTTCTATTACATTATCTTAAATTTTGAAGTTTTACTATAAATTATCCATTTAGTTTAAGTCTGCAGAGGTGTGGCTTCGAACGAAAAATAAGATTTACTTAATTTAAATTTTAACCAATCACCGGTGCTGTTCAAAGCCACGCCTCTGAAGACTTAAACTGAACGTTCTCTAGTTTTATTCATCGACTAGATAAATTCCAAGGTACGACGCGCAGACCTTAACTTCTTTTGCGTTTTCCCAAAACGTACGAGGTTAATTTCATAAAGTAAATGACGTATAGATGACAGCACTATCAGCAGATTTTTCCGCACTCCAAGGTGGAGTAATGTCTTAATCAAAACTACCCACATCTTCGATATTTTAGGTGTAACCTAATTTTACGTCAGCGGTTTTACAGAGCCGGTTGTAAAAATACATTACTGACATGGTAAAGTCGGTGGAAAACTAATTAAAAGTAGAACACCCATTTCTAAGTAATTAACTAAAATTTCCTCTAAAATATTATAATTTAAGTGGAGTACCCGTTAGAGTATTATATGATATTGTCAACAACTTCAACATGTGATGAAATCCTATATGTATAATAATGTCAATACTGTTGAAGAAGTTTAGAACCAGCGTTTGGATTTTGATGACTACGGCATCTTTTCTCCAAACATCACAGACGATGCCAACTTATAATGTAAAATAAACTCTTTAGAGTGATTTTTTTAAATAAATTATTTTCTTGTTTTAAATTTTGTATATAATGTGATATTGAAAAACGATATAAAATGATAAGGCAGCAAACTTGCAAGCTTTGGCTGCATTATGTTAGTAAGACAGTTTGTCTGATTATTAGATTATTAGCCATGAAACTAAAGTTAAGTGAATTTTGCAATTCAGTCACAAAGATCAACGTTACTCTCAGAAAATGATGATTAAAGTATCAGTTTCACCATCGGAAGTGCAAAAATTATATTATAATATAAGCAAATGTTAACAAGTCAAACTTACCCCCCCCCCTTCCATTCTTTCTCAATTAAGAATAATAAGTTTAAAAAACCCCAACAAGTAAAATAAATTAATTTTTAAAGCTTTTGAATAATACATAATTGTACGGCACTGTTTTGATTCAATGTTATCCATAACCTCTAAATATCTAAATTGACCCTAAACAAACTTATTTTGTAAAAAAAATAATATTTTTGAAATTTTTACGCCTATTGAATTTACACTCGCCGTTTTAATACGGCCGCTATATTAAAACTTTTTGAGGAAACCCTATACCTTTATAGCCTATAACCATTCCGTGGTCTATACCTAATTTCAAACAAACATACAAACGTACTCGTACACCTCTTTTTTTTTGTCGGGGGTTACAAAATAAAACCCGAAAGGCACACGACAGAAAATTAAATAAAAAACTTTCCACCGACTTTTCATGTGTCACGTGAACGTATAAAAATATTTTCCCTAATTTATTTAATGCATAACTTGGTTATTCTAAAAGTTAAAATTGTCACTTTAACGGAGATTCAAACCAGTCTTGTAATTTTCAAATAGCTAATTATCATAATTATGCAACGCCTCATTTTTGTACGAGTAGCTCAAATATAGTTGAGCGCAAAAAGGGAGCAGTGAAATTTCAGTTCAAAAAGCTGTTCAATTTTCAAAATCGCCCACAACATTTTTGATTTCTGGTATTTGAAAAACTGCACCTATTCCAACAAAAAGCATAAATTCCGTTCTCCTGAGCGCCATATCTCAGTAAAATTGAGCAAGAACAGCTACTATAATTTGCTCTTTTAGAATTTTAAATTACGGTAACAAAATTTAAGGATCCATTAAAATAATAAATAAATGTTCATTATTAAGTACATTACTTTTAGATATTATCAGGATCAACTGCGCGAGCTCTTATTAAAGGCGCCCTAGTACGGGTAACATTGGGTAAACTTGTAGTAGCTGTAGTCGATAATAGAGTTTGATTGACAGTAGAATCAAAGTCCGGTGGTGGTTCTAGATTCATGTTGGCCACTGCTTGATGGTAAGATGGTGGTGGTAAATCACTTTCATTTGGTACATCTTCCCTTGAATGTAATGGAGAACTTCTAGTTGATATTCCATACGCAGGAGGTGAGTCTGAGTATGGTCTAGCTCGATTGCTGTCAGTTGAATCATTTGTAATTAAACTTGTTAAAATTGTGACTCCACCATCATCGCCAGTACGAATTCTCGATACAGGCATATCACTTGAGTTAAGCACTGCTAAGAAACAACGAATTTCTGCACTTGCGTCTGGATTAGTGCTTCGATAGCGTGCACAAAAGACGTGACTACAATACTGAGTTTGATTATTGGTATTATTTATATTGTCGTTGGTATTAACTGTATCATTGCTAACTGGTTCACTACGTTTTTTCGACATGCAATATATTAGTAAACTGATTACGACAAAGGCTAGCACAATAGCTAAAATAATATAATAATTGTAATATAATTTATATAAGTGAGAAATTATTTTATCATACCAAAGAAATATATTACGTTAAATCCATCTTTATGTTCTGAAACTTCAAATAATGAACTAGTAGTTTATTTTATGTAATAATATTATACTTACCAAATACAGGAGGCGGGTATTTACTATTGGATTCTGTGAAAACAAATATTAAAATAGTAAATAAAATTCATTAATAACAATATTTGGAATCTTCTAGAGTGTTTTGTTTTTGAGTTAGTGTTTCCTAGGTTGTTCAATTTTGAGGGCGTAATTACGTCACACTAATATATAGTAGTCTATTGGGGGCCGGTATTATAAAAGACAAGTAAATCGACAGTTAGTTACCCTTAAAGTAAATTTACTTGTAGAGTTAAATCTCCCAAGTAAAATTTGGGTACTATAGGGATAAAATTCTACCGGTGGCGCGCTGTAAGCAACGAACTGCAAGAACGAAGATCGCGCTATATGCAGACGACACCGCGATCCTTGCCCCTTCCCTTAATCCGGTCATAGCAATCAAATACTTGCAGGAATCGATGGACGCCCTGGAAACATGGTTCCGCACTTGGCGTATCGAGGTAAACTCGGACAAAAGCGAGGCAATCATGTTCACCTGGCGTCGACCGAGACTGGACAAGAGAGTTCAAATATTCGATGAAGAGATACCATGGACCAGCTCCGTCAAATACCTTGGTGTGACCCTCGATAGTCGATTAACTTGGGTGAAACACATCGACAAACGAGTGACTCTGGCAAGGGGTCTAATGTCTTCATTGGCATAGAAGCATAGTGTAATCAAGAGCATACTATTTATTGGCGTTATAAGCATGATTTCTCTCAATAAACGATTTTATCTTTTCCTCTACCAACCCTAATATGGCAGCCACTGTTAAATTTATAGGTTAAATATTTAAATACTTGAATTACATGGAAATTATTGCAATTATATTAGGTGCCACTGTTATAAATATAAGGTTTATAACGATATAACCTTATTTTTTTAATGAAATCATAGCAACTGTCAATTTACTTTGCAAGTAAATATTTACTCCTCCGAAATCGGGAGGTAATTTAACCGACATGATTTACTTGGTAGTAAATTTATCCGTCTTTTATAATACGCGAATCTACCGAGTAAATAGTTAACTGTCCTTTATAATACCGGCCCTTAAATTGATAATTATTGAAAACTTATATTTTGAGTTTCAGACATTAACAAAATAATTAAACTGCGGAAATATTTATTTATTGTCACTTGATTATCAAAAAATTATATACCGGATGTTAATTTCAGAAGTAGCCAGTGGGCATCATTTTTTTTGTAATAAATTTGAGAAAAACAAAAACAATCGGTTTAGATAGCGAGGGTGACATTCAAAACCAATATTAATTGAATTTTAACCACCTTCTCATCAGCTACCCGACTTTGAAATATTAAATAGCACCCTCTACCTTGTGGTACATCATTTTAAAGGTAGAAGAGGTTCCCATTCGACCATATTAATAAAAATTAGAATTAGATTTAGAGAGTCCGTTTATGAGTTAGAGGTAAAATTGAAAGATGAAACAAAACATAAAAAAGAAGATATCAAATTTTAACCTAGGTAAAAAAGCTAAGCCCGAACTCTTCAATAGAGGGGGGGGGAGGTCTCCGAGTTTACTTAACCCTAATACCACCCCTACCTCTCTTCAGGTAACACCCTGTGTTTTCTCGAGGGGTAAATATCCATAAAAGCTTGTGTATATTTTTTATTCACTTGAAACCACTGAAAATTATTTGAAAATCATTGGGAATTTATTGAAAAATTAAAATAGGCTTCACTATCGGAAATGCATAAAATTTATTACTAATCTAATAATTAATTCTTTAAAAACCCTACTAACTGCATTTAAAACCTACTAATGTAGAGTTAGCAAAAACGAGTTTTTAATTTCATTTAACGAAATTTTTATTACTTACGTAAATTTGTGTCAGGATCTGAAACAATTATTCAATAATAAAAAATTTGAAATAAAATTATAGTAGACATTGTTTTATAAAATATATTGATAAAATATTTGATCACAATTATTGATAAACAAATTTTCATCAATCTATCACAAAAGAGTAATATCACTTTTATGAAAGATAGTTTGTAATATCTAGAATCTAGACATAGAGTACATTTTATATGTAAATATAAATATAGTATATATTTTATATACTACTCTACAATTACAGTGGTACTCAATAATTCGAAATGCGATGTGCCATAAAAAAAAGGTTCGAATTATCCAGTTTTATTCTCATACCAAACGCTACTGCCAACACATTTCGGTCAACTTATTGAAGTTCCACTGTATTATGCACGTATGTGTTGTTAAAACTTAAAATCAGTTAAACACTAATTTTATTGACTAATAAAAATCAATTTAGGATAGAAGAAAACCCGGAATTTATTTTCTAAATCTAATTTAGATCAGCTAATTAGATAATTAATAGGCTTCAAATGATTTGCTTAGGTGTTTTAAGTAAGAAAACGGTATTAATTAAAATATCTAGGAATACGTTAGGCGTAGCGAAAACCAGCCGTAAGAATTAAGGCGTAGCGACTTAAAACAATATAGTTTTTATACAACTGACATTAAAAATGACACTTTTAGTTCAATTTACCCAGGTTAGAAATTCAATTTTATAAGGTAGCGTGTTAAAAATATTTTTAACACTAGTAAAATAAAGCTTTTTAACACTAGTGGTAATTAGTTTATAATTTATTTATAAATAGTAACATACACAATAGAATTAGAACAATTCGCCCTGAATTTTTGCATATGCCTTCCTACCGACAAATCGGCTGAATAGAGCGAGGGGGGGATTTTTTTGCTCAGTTTTTCGATATCTAGCGTCGTTCCCGAGTTATAGCTATAATTCAAAAAATTTACAAAAAAAATAATATTAGGTTGCATTGATATACACAAATGTCATTAATTAATTTGTCGCAGGTTCTGGTTTTGTTTTAGTAATTTATTTGTAAATCAAATTGGTTGATGTTCGTCACATGATATGTGAATGCGATAGTCACAAAAATCAGCATGTCGTGATGTAGTCATGTTTCAATTCGCAAAAAAATTTAATCATCAAACAAGACCTATTAACAGTTGTATAAAAAATATTGTACGATATACATGTTAAAAGTGATTTTATTTTGTTCGTGGGGGTTGCTCAACTCGCTATCGCTCGTTTCGCAAAATTCCCCACTAACAAAATAAAAAGTCACTTTTAACACTTATATCGTAAATAACTATTTTCAATTTCAAAATGTTTATTATGGGGTCTAACAACCTTGACCGATAGCGAAATAATTTATTACTTCTACTTTTATTAAGAAGTCTCCCTCTTAATATAGGTCCAGGACCTGTTCTTCACTAATTTTTGCAATTAGTTCTGTGAGCATTTTTATTTTTACATCTCAGGTAGCTTGCTAGGCTTGCCTTTCGATGTGCCTGACCCTGTTTTTTATTGTTATGATGGCAAATCATTAACACAGGGGGACCAACGGCTTTACGTGCCCTCCGAAAGCACAAAAGACGGTCAAGAAATTTTAGACTGTATCCGGAGTCGAACCGGGGAGCCCTACGTTAGCAGTTGATCGCGCTAACTATCAGGCTATGACCGTCGTCTTTATTATAAACAATTAATAAACCCGAAATAATTCATTCGAGAACGGGCTGACTCCTGCATTAATTCAATTTTAACAGCTTTCAGTTTTCATTTTTGTTTCAGAAACTCAACGATAAGAATACAAGGCCGTGTTATCCGGTATCTCGTTGTTCGCTCTTATATATCTATAAAGTTTTGATGTTCATCAGAGGGCCTTGCTAAGAAATTTCGTGAAGTCCACAATTCGGACCCACAATTTCCGCACCTAACTCAGCCAGCAATTATACCAAGCCACTGCTTGATTGTATGGAGAAGTCTCTATAATTGTTTTCATTTTGGCCGGATAAAGTAATAATATAGATGAATAATTATTTCTTTCTCTCTCTCTCTCCAGTCGTTGTGACATGCGTTGAAAGTGTTCTCGCTTACACAGAAGACCTACTAGGTTAATGTAGGTTCCGAACCACGGGAAGTGTAATACACTTCATTTCGAGATGGATTCTCATGGCAGATTACCTTGGTGGTTTACCATTGCCTTCCGAAGAGAGATTGGCAGAATAAAGTTATTATCCCGTCTGCATTCGAACCGCGCATTTCTGATTTATATATTTTTTTTTATAATAATTATTCAAGTCTAAAAAAAAGAAGAAATAATTTTAAAATAAAATTCCGATCTAAACATGATTTTTATATAAACATAATTCAAAAAGTATGAAAGTATTATGAATTTCATTATCGTTATAATATTATATGACGTGATATTTTATCGTAATTTATAAATGATTAATTTATTATAAATTTATTTAGAATTAAATTGGCTATTAATTGGTATATTTACATTGCATTGAAATTGGTTAAAAAGTAAGTTACAGCAATATTATTGTACGGCGGTCAAAAGGGCTTCACAGTTGTCTGCCACCACCGAAGGGCTGGTACCATCGCAATTCGTAATCTACTTTTTAAGGCGAATCCAACAATGTATGGCACAAAAGTAATTGTATCATTAAGATTGTCAGGGTGGCCTTATTTATATCGCATGCCTCTGTACTACTATGATGATTCTAAATAATATGCAGTCCCTGGCCATATTATTAGACTCAAACTTTTAAAATTCAAAATTTTAAATTTAAAAATATTTTTTTGTGCGATTACATTTCTGTAATAATTATATTTTACAATAAATTAATATACTATTATAATACAATAACTTTAATTTAGGAATTGTCATTATTATAAATTGAATAATTTTACTCGAAATTACAAAAATTTAAATTTTGAGTTTGAGTCTAACAATATGGCCAGGTACTATAGATACTTTAAATATATAGGGTAAATCTCCAAATCGAATTCCGTCTTAAAATATCTAATTTTCAAAACTTTCTTCTCTGTGTTGAAAATACGTAATCAAGATCTATAATAACTATTTTAGAAAGTCGTCATGAGCTTCAAAAATTGTTTGAAAATTAAAATTCAGCCTATAAATAAAGGCGCCACATCCACTAAAAGAATTAAAAGAACTTTTAGGCCAATACGGCACTCGCGCATAAACTAGAAGAAAATCTGATGAGTTCTAAGTCAAATATTTTCTGAATTTAGAAAAAACTAACGTCAAAGAAAGAATTTTTGGATAAAGAAAAGATATCTTAAGGTGGAAAATGCATATATGCTATTTGGACATACTCGTAAGAACAAACTATAGTTGCAAATAGATTACATCCTAATACGGGTCAGATGGAGAACATCCATTAAGAAGGTGAAGACTCTGCCTGAGGTAGATAATAATCAAAACATTGGTTTTTCTAGTACTGCTATCCGGAGCAGGGTTCTGGACACTAAAGGCTAGAGACAGAAGAAGAGTGGGTGCGTTCAAAATATGGTGCTGGAAGAGAATTCTGCGCGTGCCATGGACAGCCAAAAGAACAAAATGTCTCAATATTGGAACTAATAAGAGAGCCACAGCGGCTATCACAAATAGTCTATACTTGCATACTGAAGTATTACTTTGGTCACATAGTCCGTAAAGAGATGACAACTTGGAGCAGCTGGTAGTCCAGGGAGCGCTGGACTGATCAAATAAAAAAGTCGACTAACGCTACTGCCCAACAGGCCACAAGGAGCGCCCAGAACCGGAGTAGATGGCGCAGTATTAATCATGAGGGCGTGAACTACGACCACGACTCCTCTGCAAAGAGGAAAACAAAGAAGAAGAAGACTATAATCATATTATTATGAGCAATGCAAACTTAATTTCTAGTTAACTTTGTGTTTTAATTCACACATTTAACTTTTTAAATATCTGGTCATATAAACATTAGATTGCTCAAAACTACGTTCTAATAATTTGGCTTACGAGCGGCACTCTCTGCCATGCCAAGATGTGGCACTCTCTTTGATGAACGTAAAACGTTACGCCTGACATCTAGTGATTTATCTATCGAGCGCGATTTAAACCGTTTCGATATTTTCACACCTTAATAAATAGAATTATGTTATGAACTTTAGTTTTTTTTTAATTTTTAAAAAGAAATGACAAGAAAACAAATCTTTCAATCCTGTACAAAAGATTTTAAACAGGCCAGTGCTTGTACATGATTTTTGATCAAAACCTCGAAAGAGATCGCGAATTGCCGAAACTTGGTACTTAAGTGTAAAATAATATTTATAAAGTAGAAATTAAATTTTGAGGTATTTCAAATACCCGACATTTTTGTTAAAAAATTAAAAACCGAAGAATTTGAGAAAAAAATAACGAGATAAAATTCAAAAATAATTTTTTATAGAACATAAAATTATCTAGAAAATAGTTCCTAAGAATTACATTTCTAAGATAAGTGGTTTAGGCGTTAGAGTCATTCAAGTTGTCCTCTCGATACGCCAACTTTGAGATAAAATCGTGATTTTCGCCAATAGGTCAATTTTACTTAATATTGGTGGAAACAACGTAAAAGTGATATTAAAAGTCTGAAAAATTCATGGCTTTTTAGAACATGATAATATAATTTCTACATATTCAAAATAGTTATTACAGAAAATGATCCGTTACAAATGAGATTGCTTATCACAACGAGCCGGCCAGGCGAGTTGCTGATAAGCAAGCGTGTTTGTAAAGGCAGCCACAGACTATCGGCTTTGTTCGACGTACTTGTTCGACTGCTTTGTTCGACTGCTTTGTTCGAATAGGCCACAGACTTGCAGACTTGTTCGACGGTGTTATCAAGACAGAGATAGTTAGAGAGATAGAGACAGAGAGACAGAGATCAAAGCCGTCGAACAAAACCGTCGAACAAATCCGTCGTTCTTGTTGGCGAACAAGTACGACGGAATTACTGCCACACACCCACAGACTTGCTCGTCGAACAAAGCAGTCGAACAAGTACGTCGAACAAAGCCGATAGTCTGTGGCTGCCTTAATGGATCGTTTCTGTACGCATCACGTATGCTATTTTTTCTCCAAGATTAAGTCCTACTCTCCAAGATTAAGGCGCGAAAGAAATGCATTGCTAGCCAAAGATAACAAGTAGAAGTTAATGCAGACAAGCAGCGGGGATTCCCCGCCAAGTTAACAGCCACAAAGAAATGCACGGCAGTCGATGTACGTAAGCATTATTAAGTAAACCACAGGGAGATTCTATACTATTATATTATAATACAAACTATATATTTAATTACAAAGAGCGCATCAAAGCAACTATTAATCTAACATAACATGGACCGAAAATATGAAACGTGATATACATGAATCGAAAACGATGTTTTCGGTTCATGTATATCAAGTTACATTAGATTGTACCAGAATTGCTTATATTCGAAGAGATAAATCCTTTCGAAAGTAATGCTTTCGCGCTATCGTGGAGAAAAAGTTATTTTCACTTCCAATTTAATTTTTTATTGGCGCAGTAAAACTTAACATTATCAACGCCACATTTGTTGCTTCAATTGTTAATACCTCGGGAAGTACTGGTTCAAAAGTAATGCTGATTTTTACGCTTAGGGGTCATAACAGTCTCTACAAATTTGATCCCTTGTCGTTTGTTCGTAAATTTAACCATTCGTCAGTTATGGTTAAAATATGTTCATCCAGAATGAAACCAAATGGAAATTTCAGAAGAATACCATTTTTGAAAAATCCAGGGGCACGTGGTTTCACTTAAATTATTGCTCAACTTTTAATGTCGATAGTAAATCAATAAGGTCTTCCGCGTATTAGATGGAAGACGTCATCTACATTTTTTTAAATAGCAACCGCTTTTATTTAGATAGCTTTTAAAGAGTTACTAATTCTGATTACAACCACTCAACATCTCAATAAAACTGCAGTTACTTCAAAAGCAACAATCGATCCAAGAAAACGAGGGAAGCACGTGAAGAATGAGGGGGGGGGGGTGAATTAAACACGTGAAATTTGTAAAAATATAATATTCTATAGTAATAATTTGATAGCAAATATATTATAACAATTATTTAATTCAAATAACAAGTATTACAAAATATTTATATTTATTATAATGTATAATATTATTATTATATTAATCAATAATAACAAATAATAATTACATATAATAATTTTTTAATATTATATTTCAGCAAATTTCTCGTTTATCGTGACTCCCCCCATTTTCACTTATCTACCTCTTCTTGGAGGTCTTCTTTGATCGCTCTTTTCTCTTGAAGTAACTGCAATGTTATAAAGATTTTGAGTGGTCGTAATCAGGATTATGAACTCTTCAAAAGCTATCTAAAAAAAAGCGGTTGCTATTTAAAAAAAAGTATACGGAAGACGTTACTGAGTTAGCGCCATCATTAAAAGTTGAACAATAATTTAAATGAGTTCACGTGCCCCTGGATTTTTTCAAAAATTGTTTATCTTCCGAGATATCCACTGTGTTCCACTTTGGATGAACACATTTTAACCATAACTGACAAACGGTTGAATTTACGAACAAATGACAAGGTAACAAAATTGTAGAGAATATTATTACGTCTAAGTGTAAAAAACAGCATTAGTTTTGGACCCGTACTTCCCGAGATATGAATAATTGAAGTAAAAAAATGTGGCGCTGAAAGTGTTAAGTTTTAGCGCGTCAATAAAATATTAAATTGGAGGTGAAAATAATTTTATCAATATGAGGAATTTTATTATATCGTGCTCTAATAATCCACGAATTTTTTCAGCCTTCTAATTTCACGTTTACGTTGTTACCGTTAACCTTAACCCTTTCACCAATTTTACCAAAATTTGGGGGTCCAAAATATTTATGCTTAAAGGCATTCAAAATGTTGGGTCAAGGTGTTATTTTATTCTTAAATTTTGGTAAGTTTATGGATTTATTTAGAATCAAGAAAAATAAATTTATGATTTCGAAATTTTAATAATAAAAAAAAAATCATTATTTAAAAATTTTTAAAAGGGAAAATAGGAGGGAGTTACCTATTGTTGACCACCCCAAATCAATTGAAAATTTTTCTATAGCAAAGAGGAAGGTTAATATAGTATACTGTAAAAATTTTATGTGAGAAAGTACATATAGTCCAAATTTTGAGAAAAACCAATTTGAAATTAGCTAAATTTTCATGTAAAATGCATCAATAGGCCACGCCCCCATGCATTTTCACGAATATTGGGATAATTTCCGGACTTTTTGTGTATGTTTCGGCCCGAATGTGCCCCTGACGTCGTAGCGGACGTGAACATAAAAAAATCCGAAAAAAGTGCGAAAATCGGAAACTTTCATTTCAGGGGTTACAAGTCGCGTAGCGTCAGACCCGCATACTGGCATCGTGGTCCCCTGTCGGAACGAGTGAAATTTTTTCGCTCGGATTTGATTTTTTCTTTCAGATTCGGATAGGTGGGGATGTGAATAGTAGATTTAGTAAAAAATATTAGCAAAAAAATCGAAAATTACCCGTGTATTAACGAAAAAAAGTGAAAAAATAAATTATTTTTTTAATCGATTTTTGAGGTGTGCATTCGATTTGAAGGTAATTCCTTTGTCAAAACCTACCCTTCCAGAGCGCCGCTCCGCTCCGCGTTGCACTCCTCCAGGACGGTTTTGACAATGGTTTACTGGGCTAAACATACGAGAAGCGCCTTCCATCAAGAACACCGGGATAAAAGATACCGGGAACTTAGAGAACCTTTAAATAGCATTAAAAAGTATAGTTGCGGTATGGGGCAGTAAACTTTTACGTTTCACCCCCAAACACCCTAAAAGAAGACAAAAAAATAACATCTAACCTGTTCGAGGACCGAGCAGCATCTGACGGAACAAAATTTTCTAAGTGTTAGGGTCATTCATTCCACACGTACCGTCAACAAAATGACGACGCGCGGAATCTCACATGTCAAATTGGCTAAATTTTGCTAACTTCAAATTCGATTTATTCAAAATTTTGATAATACTTTCTCACATAATATTTTAACAGTATACTATATAAACCTTCCTCTTTGCAATAGGAAATTTTCAATTTATTTGGGGTGGTCAACATTAGGTTACTCGACCCGAAAATTTTAATCAATTGTTCAACCTAATTTTCACAAATTTTAAAATATAAACATTTTTCTGAATTCAACTATGGATTTGCTACAACTTGTGTCTGCAAAATTTTCCTCTAAATTCAGTATTTCGAATAATTTTCCAGGAACACAGAAAGTTTTAATCAATTGTTCAACCTAATTTTCACAAATCATAAAATTTAAACATTTTTCTGAATTCAACTATGGATTTGCTATAACTTTTGGGTGAGGATTACCTATCACCTGTCACTCCGAATGAGTTGAAACTTTGCAATCGCAAAGAGGAAGGTTTATATAGGCCCCTACAACAAAAAAATTCTGAGAAAGTATTATCAAAATTTTGAGTAAATCGATTTTGAAGTTAGCTAATTTTCATGTAAAATTTTGCAAAGTTTCACTGAGATTCCGTGCTACACTCATTCTGTGGTCAGTCCGTGCAGCTTTAATGACTTTCCCACTTAGAATATTTCGCTCGCATTTGCAGGTCGACTGTCGTAGTGGTAGCATCGATGGAACGCCGGTTATTGTTATTTCCTTTATTTTTACTTTTTAAGCAATATTTGGGTGATTTAAGGTTACTGTTAAATCCCTTCTTATTTATGTTAATGCAATATTTGGTTTTCTATGGTAGTACTTGCTCGGATAAAAGGTTATAGTTTTTAACATTTATTTTTATTTTTAAGCAATATTTGGGTGATATAAGGTTACTGTTAAATCCCTTATTATTATTGTTAATGCAATATTTGGTTTTCTCTAGTAGTACTTGCTCGGATAAAAGGTTATAGTTTTTAACATTAATTTTTATTTTTAACCAATAATAGGGTGATTTAAGACGTTCGATGGAACGCCGGTTATTGTTATTTCCTTTATTTTTACTTTTTAAGCAATATTTGGGTGATTTAAGGTTACTGTTAAATCCCTTATTATTTTTGTTAATGCAATATTTGGTTTTTTATAGTAGTACTTGCTCGGATAAAAGGTTATAGTTTTTAACATTTATTTTTATTTTTAAGCAAAATTTGGGTGATTTAAGGTTACTGTTATTTCTCTCTCCTTTTTTTTAAAACCAATTAACCTGGTGTTTTATAAATTAAAGACCTAATTCTTACATTATTGTTGGTTCTGAAAAGAACCGTATTATTTATTCAGTTTGGCGACCGTACTACCTACTGCAGTTGGTATGCGGCTCTGATGTGGTGAACCATGTTGACAAAGCGATCCTCGGCGGTTTTTCCATACAATTGCAGCCACATGAATTGCTCCAGGTGCTCGGGTAGAAGAGTAGAACCCATAACTCCCTGTCGACGGCAGAACATCTTCAGAGTAGACCAATAGCCCTCCACCTGATTTGTGCACACACCGGTTAGTGGGTCCACAAAATACCGGCTATGGTTCACAGCTCTGTGGATGTAGGGCGAACCTTCCAGAGCGTTCAGCCCGGAATAACCCCTCCATCCGTCAGTCCAGATCTCCGTGCCAGGTCGTACATATAGCTTGATAAGTGCCTCCAGAGTCGCGGCATCGCGTTTGTCAACGTACTTGACAACGCCCCGCTTCTCTGTACAGCTGTACATGCCCACCACCCACTTTTGGGCACGTACAGGAACCCTGCCGACGTTGTATTTTCGACGGGTGATGACACTTTCATCTATCTGTACTCTCTGGCCCGGACCACCGATTTTCAGATCTTCGGGGTTATTTTCGAGCTTCCAGCAGCAAACAGTGCGGAAATCCCGGTACAAACTGTAAACAGTCTTCGGGGATATTCCGGCATTGGTAGCTGCTGGCCCAGCTGGTATGCGGCTCGCCCAATTCCACATAAACTTGAATATAAGCCGCGGGTGGAGGCGACGGCCTTCAAAAAATGATCCGGCGTTGATAGGGTAGGATTTTCTGCAACCCGGACACCTGAAGCAATAATTCATCCAGTATGTTCGATCTCGTACCACCCTACAAAATCTTCTGCATCGATTTTTTACGCAACGCTTTTTTGAAATTAACAACTTCAATTGTTGCAATATTTGAATGGTTGTGCGATCGCCAAAACTGAATAAGTAAGCCACATCTTCGTCATTTTTAAAACAAGCTTGTGCAGGCATTTTTACTAAGATGTTACTAGCACGGCAGTCGGCTACCATGTGTGGTAGCGCTAGTGCGATCCTTACTTATATTTATAACTTCGGTCGGGGCGAGACCACGCCTTCCGATTTACATGTAAATTTTAGCTTTTTTCAAATCGATTTTTCTCGAAATTTTGACTATACTTTCTCGGGCGAAATTTTTACAGGACCCTCTAATAAGGTTCCTTTTGCTAAAAAAAATTTTTTTAAATTTTTTGGGGTGACAGGTGATAGGTAATTATTCCCAATTGTTCAACCTCATTATCAAAAATTTTAAAATTTAAACATTTTTATGAATTCAACTATGGATTTGCTACAACTTTTGCCTGCAAAATTTTCAGTACTAAATACTGAATTTAGAGGAAAATTTTGCAGAAAAAATTTCTAGCAAATCCATAGTTGAATTCAGAAAAATGTTTAAATTTTATGATTTGTGAAAATTAGGTTAAACAATTGATTAAAATTTTCCGTGTTCCTGGAAAATTATTCGAAATACTGAATTTAGAGGAAAATTTTGCAGAAAAAATTTCTAGCAAATCCATAGTTGAATTCAGAAAAATGTTTAAATTTTATGATTAGTGAAAATTAGGTTAAACAATTGATTAAAATTTTCTGTGTTCCTAGAAAATTATTCGAAATACTGAATTTAGAGGAAAATTTTGCACACAAAAGTTGTAGCAAATCCATAGTTGAATTCAGAAAAATGTTTAAATTTTAAAATTTTTGAAAATGAGGTTGAACAATGAGGTTGAACAATAATTGTTCAACCTCATTTTCAAAAATTTTAAAATTTAAACATTTTTCTGAATTCAACTATGGAATTGCTACAACTTTATTCCCGGGGGAGCCTTAAACCTCTATGGGAACGCGTCCCCAAGGTGGCGGATAGGGGAGTGCTCGCCTGGTTCTGCGCAAGTAGAACCGGGAGGGTAGGAGTGAAATAAAATAGCTCCCGCGGACCAAAAGGCCGCAGAATGACACTGTGATATAAACCCCCTGCTGCGGGCTTCTTCGACATCTCCGGAGCAGAGGCCGTAGCAGTGCTGTGAGTCTGGGCTGGGGCTCACAGAAGAGATGGCGGTGGAAGAATCCTTCGGGGCCAACGGCGGCGCTCACACTCTGTAGCGGGTGATAGTCTTGGCGTCAGGTGGCAACCGGCCGTAAAAACCAAATGCCAATCTACCTTCTCCTTGTACAAAAACATGAAAGCAAAACCGAATAGAAGAAATGTAAAAGCTAGGGCGTCCCCCTTAAGCGACGTTGGTGCACAGAATGCGAAAATGAATGTGAGCAAATCAAATGCTAGGGCGTTCCCCCCAAGCGACGACCAAAACAAGAACAAAAAATGTTCGCAAACTTCGAGTACTAATAAGCTAAGATTGGGGACATGGAACCTGGGAACCATGACCGGACGCAGTGCGGAGCTCACAACATGTTTCTACATAGAAACTGAAGCATATGCTGCATCCAAGAGACCAAATGATCCAAAAAGGATCGAAGTCCCGAGATATCGGAAATGGGTACCAGCTAGTATACCATGGGGTAGAGACAAAACGAAACGGAGTGGCAATAGCGCTAGACAATGAGCTGAAACAAAGAATCATCAATGTTGAGAGAAAAAGTGACAGACTCATTGCTATCAAACTAGCACTGGATAATCAACGGCCATTAAACATCATCTCCGCCTATGCTCCCCAGGTAGGCTGTTCGGCATCAGATAAGGAGAGTTTCTGGGAAAACTTCGATGAACTGCTACAAAAAATACCATCGGAAGAGACAATACACATCGGCGCAGACCTAAATGGACATGTGGAAAAAACGAGCGATACACATAAGAATGCCCATGGAGGATATGGGTATGGCACACCAAATCAGGAGGGTATGGATATCCTTAACTTTGCCACAAAGTACAACTTTAAGATAGTCAACACACAGTTTAAGAAAAAAGAGGAGCACCTGATAACCTATATGAGCCTGCCGAAACCGATCAAACTGCGACGAGACAAAACCGAACGTATCAAATGGAAAGAGCTACACAGTGATAAAGGCCAACATCTAATACATAGTTAAAATCATATCTACAGGAAGACCTAAACAGCAACAAGCCAGCGGACAGAATGTGGCCAGACTTTAAAAATTTCCTCCCGAAAGACAAGGATACCACATGGTGGAACGCCGACGTAAAAGAAATAATTAAAGCTAAACGTGAAGCCTTCAAAACCTGGCAGAAAACTAAGCTTACTGAAGACCAAGACAAGTATAAGGCAACTAAAACACTAGCAAAGACCATAGTCGCACAATCAAGAGCAGTCTCGCAGCAAAACTTTTATGAGAAGTTAGAAAACGCTCCAAACGAAGATGCAATATACAGAATAGCTAAACAGCGACACAGATCAACCCTAGACACTAAATTCAATAAATATATTAAAGACGAGCAGGGCAAGCTACTCACAAGCAACGAGTCCATAAATAACAGATGGAAGGTATACTACGAACAGCTATTGAATGAAGAGTTCCACAGTGAAGAGCTAGTTAATATCCCACCAACAGAAGGACCAATAAACTGCATACACCCAGAAGAAATAAAACGAGAACTAAGCAAGATGGAATACCACAAGACCTTAGGCCCTGATGGTATACATATTCAAACTGATGAAAGACGATGCTTTGCCCTGGCTCACCAAATTATTCAACAATATATCTTGCTAAACCATGCCAAATTCCTGGAGAAATAGCTTCTTATGTCCCATATACAAAAACAAGGGGGATATTGCGCATTGCAACAACTACAGAGGAATAAAATTAACGTCCCATACTCTCAAACTATGGGAAAGAGTTATTGGGGCCAGACTATCAGCTATATCCAAAACCACGGAAAACCAGTTTGGTTTCACCGCTGGCAGATCAACAACAGAAGCAATACAAACCATCCGAATACTACTGGAAAAATATAGGCATAATAAGAATAACCTGTACATGGTTTTTATTGATCTGGAAAAGGCCTTTGACAGAGTCCCAAGAAGGCTGGTATGGCGGGCACTAAGAGCTCAGAAAATCCCAGAACTGTATATCACCCAAGCCAAGGATATGTATAAAGATGCCTACACCCAAATAAAAGGTCCTGCAGGAATAAGCGACCCATTCCAAGTAAAAGTAGGAGTACACCAGGGATCCGCCTTAAGTCCTCTACTGTTTAACCTGGTGATGGACTACGTCACCAGAGGCATCCAGGCCCAGATCCCCTGGTGCCTGCTGTACGCCGATGACATAGTCTTGACAGCCAATAAAGCCTCGGAGCTGCAGGATAACCTGAATGTGTGGCTGCGCGAGCTTGAGCGTCACGACCTGAGAGTTAGCCGTACAAAAACTGAATATATGGAATGCGATTTCGGCGGCACAGACTGCCACATAACTATCAACAACGCAATCTACCCAAAGTGTCACACTTTAAATACCTCGGTTCCATGGTAACAACCAATGCCTGCGTTGACCAAGATGTGAGCTATCGCATAAACACCGCCTGGCCGAAATGGCGATCTCTATCTGGTGTGCCGTGTGACACAAGAATGCCACTCAAGACCAAGGGCAAAGTCTATAAGACTGCTGTCAGACCGGCAATGCTGTACGGTGCAGAATGCTGGACAACATTCAAAAAGCAAGAACAGCAGCTTCACACAGCCGAAATGAAGATGTTGCGCTGGGCAGGTGGGGTCACGCGACTGGACAGGATCCGCAACGAGTACGTCAGGGGATCTTTTAAAGTGGCTCCGATAACCGAAAATCTCAAGGAAAGCAAGCTCCGGTGGTATGGTCACATTATGAGAAGACGACAGCTACTCCGTGAAAACCATACTAAACATCCCTACGCAATCGCGAGGTAGAGGAAGACCTCCAGCTACATGGTGAACCAGTGTCGAAAAGGACCTCAAAGCACGGGATTTGAAATCAGTGACAACCCAGGATAGAATATCCTGGCGAAGAAGTACAAGGAGGCCCGACCCCAAATAAGTTGGGACAAAGGGCAGGAAGAAGAAGATTTGCTACAACTTTTGTGTGCAAAATTTTCCTCTAAATTAGTAATAAACTTAATAAGAAGTACAAGGAGGCCCGACCCCAAATAAGTTGGGACAAAGGGCAGGAAGAAGAAGATTTGCTACAACTTTTGTGTGCAAAATTTTCCTCTAAATTGAGTATTTCGAATAATTTTCCAGAAACACAGAAAATTTTAATCAATTGTTAAACCTAATTTTCACAAATCATAAAATTTAAACATTTTTCTGAATTCAACTATGGATTTGCTACAACTTGTGTCTGCAAAATTTTCCTCTAAATTCAGTATTTCGAATAATTTTCCAGGAACACAGAAAATTTTAATCAATTGTTCAACTTAATTTTCACAAATTTTGAAATTTAAACATTTTTCTGAATTCAACTATGGATTTGCTACAACTTTTGTATGGGGTCGTCCATAAATTACTTCACGCTCCTAGGGGGGGGGGCTTCCGACCATTGTGACGATGGGGGCCGGCAGGGTTTCAAAAATTGTGACGTCACAAAATATATAGATTAAATATTTTATTATAAGTATTTAAAAAGAACTATTTTTTGAGTGGCTATGCCACTGAAGCCAGTGGTGAAGCTAGGGGGGGCGGGGCGTCCTTCATAGATGTTTCCTCTGGGGTGCTACCCCTAAAGAAAAAAAAAGAAATTTGAAAAATTGGGGGGGTTCAAGAATATGTGACGTAATACTTGGGGGGGGGTCTAGGTTTGTGTGACGAAGTGTGACGATGGGGGGGTAGGGGGTTAAAAATTGCTAAAAATTGCGTGACGTAATTTATGGACGACCCCATATGTGTTCTTGGGAACCATTTTTTTTAGATAATTTTATGTTTTACAAAATGTTCCCTTTGAATTTTTGACTATCTCGCTTTACTACCTCGATAAACATGTGCTATTTTTTCTCAAATTCTTCGGTTTTTAATTGTTTAACAAAATCGTCGGGTATTTGAAATCACAAAAAATTTGATTTTTACTTCTCAATATTATTCTATACATTTAACTACCAAGTTTCGGCCATTTGCGATGTCTTTCGAGGTTTAATCCTAAAAGTATTGGCCTATAAGGCAATTTTAAAAAAGGGCAAACGCAAACCTCTCAATTACAAAAATTTAAATTAAAACAAAATGCATGGTTACACTTGAGGCTGAATTTTACATACCTGGAAAATCATCTAGCATCTCTCTGTAATCTGTATTTTGATTTGGTTCGTAAACAATATTATTATTAGTAATAAAGGTTCCACGTGAATTTGACAAATATTCATCAACAATACCATGATGATGATTGTTATTATAGTTGTTGGAAGCTGGCTTTGAGCCACCTACAAAACCACATTTAAAATATTTCAAATTCATAAAAGCGCTTTTTATATAACCATCAAGGAGGTCACGAATTGGATCTGGAAGATTTAAAGGTGGTATATCCGTATGAGCTCTCCCAGGGATACCTAAAATTTTTATAAGTTGTTGCTACCTGTAGGTTATAATTATAAAATTACCAAGGTGATATTGGCTACCAAAGTTTTGTTGTTGTTGTTGGTTACCAAACTGATATTGAGAACGCTTTCTTCGAACAAAATCATGTTCATCACGTACAATTAAATGCAAACGTTTAACTAATTTGTACTTTTCACTAATGCAATAATAAGTTCCCGGTTTGGATAAAGTTATCGGATTAACCTCTCCATGTTTTCTACTAAAAAGTGTCACAAAATTATTATAAACAAATTTAATCGTCACAACTAACTCACCGTAAGTCACCATTTGTCCAAAAAATTAAATCGAAAGTTTTCTTTTTAGTTTTCAAGTCTTCGATTACACAAGTCACTGTAAAATTCGTTCCATTTCTTATAATCTTAATTGCAGGCACCAACTTTTCTGTACCTTCTAAAAAACTGAGGTTTGGTTTTCCTAAAAAAAAGGAAGGTTAAGGAATAAAAAACAAAAGATTTGTAGTATGTAAATTTTACTGATATTTCAAATTCGTACCTTGTACAAATAAAACAAAACAAATGAAAGTCAAAATTGCCTCTTTGAACATTCTTGCAATAAAATGTGAAATAATTATTTTCATATCATTTTCTGGGATTGTAATACGTCACACGGGATGATACATGATGGGAACCAGAATTGATAAACAAATTCCAAAAGCATAAGCAAATGAATCAAGGTCATCAATAAAATTTGGCACTTTGTAATAAAGGCTAAGGCACATGTCGTAATTCCGGTTGCGTACATACGGAGCGTTTTAGTTTAGTGAATGAAAAAATACAAAATATTCGGTGCCAGTGGCGGACCAGGAAAGTTGATCGTTTTATAAATTTTGAGGTGCTCTTTTCGAATTTGTACTTGGCCACCTCGGATTTTTGTCACCTGCGCCGCCATATTGAAAAAATTGCGGAAAAAACTAAATTTTCGACAATACCTTCTTCGGGCTCATGTAGAACTTGTACCAGCGGCGGCTCGTGACTTTTGCATTTGAGGAGGCTAATTTTACAGCTTAACTACCTTATAAAATAAAACTTACAAAACAATTTAATAAAATATTATTTAATCTGCGGTAGACACGTGTTTCGAGCCCGTTGGCTATCTTCAGTACTGTGTACAATGGAAAAAATTGTTCGATGAGTGCAGAGTGTTTTTTGGAAAAAATGCTGTACAATATAAAGATTAATATTATTTTAAGTCATTCGAAATTTATGAAGCTTTAAACGTAAGAGGTATACGGCGATTTTTAGTATTCGCGAAGTGATCGATGATATTCTCGTAGAATTCATTATTTCGAGACAATAAGGTAACGAATTCCTTTTCAATAGACATTACCGCGACGTTACTTAACCGATTTTGGTTCATCGTATTACGAGTGTAAGTTTTAATACGTTTTAGTGTGGAAAAACTTCTTTCAACCGAAGCCGATGTTACCGGTATGGTGACGACCACACATAAAAGTTTATAAAATTCAGGCATACAACTGTGTAAATCATTTTTGAAAGTAAAATCTAATATCTCTGATGGAGTCCTACATTGTCCAAACATTTCGGGGTCATTATATGCTACCGATAATTCATTTTTGAGTTGGATTTGATCAAAAAATGGATACTGCTCTAATAGACTATCTAATAAATTTTGAGGAAAGTTTTTCCTATAATCCGAAAATTTAGCAAATGTTAATAGATCAAAAAATTTTAATTTATGTAAGTCTGCAAATCTAACTTCAATTTGCACGATAACCGTATCCAAAATGTCCGCAAAAATTTGTTTATAACTTTGACGCATATCTGGTAAATCAAATGTCGTTTTTCGTTTTTTCTGAGCCGGCTCGCAATTTAATTCTAAACTGTTAAATATGTTGTCAAAATACAAATCATCACTACGGTATCTGTGCAGAGTTTCGATTAATTTTATTAAACGACATTTGGCGAAATTAATATCGGTTAGTTTACTTTGTAAAATTGAAAATACTACGTCTGTCTGTTCAAAAATTAATTTAAAAGTTTCTAATAATAAGCAAAATTTTGATTCATTTAAATATTGTCTTAAACCTACCGCTTCTCTAATAGTTTGAGAGTCGTTTTTAAAATCATCGCTGTCGATTATAAAATTAAATACGTCAATTAATTGTTGTTTTCTTAATTGCACTGTAAATACTGCTCGCGAGGTAAAATTCCAACGTGTAGCAACGTTTGTCGGTAATTTACTGCCACAAATTTCATTTAAAACATTCGTCCGTTTGGTCGATTTTGAAAAAAATGTGGAAAATCCGTTCAAATTTGAAAAAAAAATTCGGGAATCTTTATTCGAATTACATGCCGTACTCAAAACTAAATTTAACGCGTGAGCATAGCAGTGCGTAAAAAGTGCTTGAGGTGCAATCGATTTAATTTTGCTTTGTAAACCGTTTAAATGACTTGCCATAACTGCTGCGCCATCATATGTTTGAGCTATTAATTTATTTTTAAAATCATATTTGTCGCAACGAGAGATTAAAAAATTAAACAAATCTTCCGCGGTCCGACCTGAAGAAACATCATAGAAACCTAAAAATCTTTCTACGACTTGACCGTTTGTAACGTACCGAGCTACAATTGAAAGTTGCGAAACGCAAGAAATGTCCGTCGTTTCATCTACTTGCCACGAGAAAAATTGAGAATTTTTTATTTCTGCATCTATGTGTTCATTTAAAATAAATGACACGCAATCTATCAAGTCATTTTGAATTGTTTTTGACGTCCCGGAAAAAATATTACCACTTACAAATTTATTAAAATTTTGATCATATTTACTAAATAGCGCAATTAATTCTTTATAATTTCCCCGATTAACCGATGTTGCTGTTTCATCATGACCACGGAAAGCCAAATCTTGGGATGCCAAAAATATTGTCAAGTCAATTAATCTTTTTAAATTATTTCGATTTTCCCTAACCTGATCATTATATAATGAAATGGAATTTAGACGTTCGCTGTTTAATGCAGTTGCTATATTATCTTTTCCAAATAATTTAATTTTACATGACGAAGAAATATGTTCTTTTGATTTTGTATGACGTTCAATACAACGAGATAAATTTTTCATATCGGAAAACCCGATTTTTGACCAAACTGAATTATCCGCTGAAAAAAGTAAACACGGCCAACAATACAACTTTTCTTGTTTAACAGAACCTGTTAACCAAGCACATTTATTGTACCATTCAGTGTTAAAACCCCGATTTTGCCTTTTATCCGTGTATTTAAGTGTAATAGAATTTGGACGGGGTTTCATTACAATATTTGCAATATAAACTTTGTTATCATAGCTAATGAACTAAAATTATTATGTACTAGCCAATGTACAATATTGCATTGTTTGATTTCGCATAATCTATCCATAATAATAACTAATTAAAAATAATAACCAATTTAAAAATAGTCTCAATAATAAAATTTAAAAAAAAACCTGTATTTTGGTCACAAACTTGAAAAATGTAGCACACTTTTAGAAGTTCACATACAAGTGATTTATATTTAGAACATATTACTATGAGGAGGTCGGATCGTCCCTCGTCAATAGCAATTCTTATCTTCTTTTAACGAATAACGGAATTTCCGTTGTTTCCAAAATTGAAATGTTAAATAAATTAATTCCTGCCTCGGCTAAACCCTTTTGCACTTGCATAAGACCTCTTACCTGCAGTGTGGATTCAGGAGAAATTTCCTCCTTTACTTAACTTCTGAACTCAATAATCGAGAATACAAAAACTTTTAAATAATAATCCGAAATTCAACAAAATGTAATATTTAATAAGCAAATCAATTAATGAACACATAAATAGAAATGATCAATGTTTTTATTATGATTAACCCAACAACTTAATATTAAAAAGTAAATTTTTATTTATAATCGTTGCACTTATTCAAATGTGACCGCGCGTCGTATATGAAGATTAATAGTTTTATTAATGGTAAGCTTACTCACAGTTGGTACTTTTTGTTGTACAAATAATTTCGTCCGCTCGAACGTTTAGCCTTTCTTTCCAGTTCGTAACCTCGTGCTTTATGCGTATTAGTGGATCCAATTCCAAGATTTCTCACACAAATAATTCTAACTTGTATCGTTGCACCTTTTAATTAACTTTACTCTGGTAAGTAGATTTCACTTTTTTATTTTTATTCCGCACGTATAATCAAACGTGACTAACCACTTTTTTAATACTTAGGTCCCTCAAAAATTTGCACTTTGCAAATTTTTACCAAAAATCTGGAGACCAAAAATTAACACGTCTACACGCGTTCGACCACGCTGAGGAACCCTATATATTCACTTGAAGTCGGGAGCCCAAAATTAGCACGATTACCCGCTTTTCCTCTTTTTGAAGGAACTCCCTTTTTTTTTTATTCTCCTTCCTTGGTTACCAAATATCCCAACGCACTGGATCAAAATCCTTAATCATAAGTATTCAATTCCCATCAACTGTCGTGTCCCACTTCTAATGTTCTTATTTTCTGTTTTTAGATTAACACATTTGGGCCGATTGTTCTACTTTAACGGAGTCCACCACCTTTACCGAGATGTAGCTTTTATGTTCGTACATCATACTCACACCACTAACTAACGTTTTAAAACTAAACAAATTACAATTTTTAAAATTCTTACAATTAATTCTTTTTAACAATTTTATGGGGATCTTCATTTGGTTTCGTTTACTTATTTTGTTTAAAAGCTTTTGAATTCTTTGCATTTTACTTTATACCAAATGCATTTTTCTTAATCGATTTGAATTCAATTTTGTTTACCCTTTCGGATTTGAAATCTTATGCAAGCCTCGCGTTTCCTACAAGTCAATGAATTGCCATTGACGTCCCGATCTCTGTGGATCATAGCAATATGCATGATAATGCAAAGGTTTGCAGGTGCATTTGATAATACACCCACGCATAATGAGGGCAGCCTCCAAAGCATGAAAAATAATTATATTCATGCATGTAGTAAAATAACACATAATAGTATGCGCTTATGTTACAAGCTTATTACTTACAATTCATCTATTAGTCGCTCATTTTAATCATAGATCTTACTAAGCAGTAGCCTCTATGACGTAGGTATCTCGAACGTAAAAGATTTATAAAAAAAGAGTAAAGATTTATACCGTATTCTGGGTTGCCTAACTCTGTGCTAATCAAGTAATTATATAAAGAAAGGCTAGCCTTGATACAAAATCTTTCCTTACTGCTCTAATGAGAAGCAGTTTGGAGAAGATAAAGTCCACGCAGGAGGTAAGAACCTTCTGCTTTTAAATGCGTGGAGCCCTGGTGTTAGGTCAACTAGCTCTTTGATGGAAACGTCGGTATGCGAGGGCCATGGGTCGTGTAAAAACGCCTCGGATAAACTCAAGGAAGCAGCTTTGCAAACACACACAAAATAAACTTAACAATAAAATAAAAATAAACATAAAAATAAACAATACGATGGTCATTGCTTAAAGGCTTAATGATAAAGTCGATGCTTATGGTGTTAGTATGGCACCAGTGGAACGTAACACAGTAGTCCACTACAGTAGCCGACCAGAACGGCACAGTAGCGACCACATTGACACTCAGAATCACCACCCACACAATCAATCGACGGAACACTCGAATGGTCATATACAATCCCACTAAGGTAACCACCGAGCCTCCGACGACCAAACCAAATAGCAGCGACCCCGGCGCAATGCCGCACTCTGTATATAAGTAGGTCACACATCGAAGCCTTTATAAAATAAAAATATAAAATCATAATTAAACACAAAAAAAGTATCGACACTAAATTTCAAATATGAAATTTGAACTTACGTCGATAAATCTGGAGTCTTGCTGCTAATACAATTTACCAGTACGTCGACATAAAATTAAAGGAAATAATACCCAAGCAAAGTTTAATAACCAAAACGTAATAATATAAATAAGTAGCATTACTACATTTATCAAAAACAACACTTAAACTTGGTATTTTTATCGACGACTGCAAACGTGAGATAGTAGTAGATTGCAATTTATCACCAAGTGCAGAAAGTTGTAACCTGTCACTTATCTATCAATTGCAACCATTATTTAAATAAAAATGCAGAACGAAAAAAAGAATACCACGATGTTACACATAAATAAAAAATAAAACACATTAAAAAGGTCAAGGGAAAAAATATGCCATCGAGCTTCTGTTGTTAAAATATTGGCCAATCGATCGACAGGTACTGTGAAGTAATAGCAATTAAATCGTGCTACTCACCGATGCTACCGGATAAACATCCTTCCCAGGAATTATGGGCCAGGGTGGTCGGATAGGGACACATGGCACGGCCAAAAAAAAACCACAATCTTCCAATCGCGAATCAAATCCCCTACTGGGATGGAAAAACAACATATTCCATATAATATCCGGACTGTCGGACTGCAACTCTCCCAAAACGTAACCATACCCCGCAAAATCGAAAACCAACCCCGAAAATCACTTCACAGCACAAAAGACGTGACCTTCTCGTCCGCCATTTTCCCCCCAAGTCCCTCTCAGCGCGCAGCTCGACTTGCGTTCCGGAAAACAGATAATAAAAATATCGCAGAGTCCACAACGCCATCTCATTCAATTTAAATGAAATGGCAGTGGCCAACCAAATTGATGTATAAGGTTGATCATAACGGATGTAAAGTCCAAAATCCGTTATAGCCTCTGGATACTCGTATGTAGGTACTATTTCGAATTTATTTCAAGCGTAAGCCAAGTTCTTAAGCTAATTTCATTATTAAATTAAATTTTGTTTTAAACAAATTCAAAAAAAATTAAAAATTGGAAAAAATACTAATTTAAAACGAAATATAAATAGCAAACAGAGTGATGTTTCTTGTCCGATGGTAATAATTAAATGAAAGAAAGATTCTTGGGTTAAGCGGACACCAAATAAAACAAATATATTATCTCGTCGACGTTTCGGAGACTTTATTACGTCTCCATCTTCAGGACTAGATGGAGAGAAACGAATTATGGTAACGTAACAAAAATCAGCAATAATCTCTTACCTCGATAATAAGTTGGAACAATGTTCTATATAATGGTAAAAAGATTAACAATGGTTCAAAGTGATAGCAGTATTCAGTGATGACAAAGGTTAAATAAAATGTTAAAAATATGTATAACATATAAAAGGGCAATCAAATCTATAAATTTCAACAATAATAAAATCTTATCACTGAAACTGACAATAAAATGTTTCAAAAGTGACACCTACAAACACGATCGGTATAAAAGATATGCAAATTGATAATTATACCGTGAAAATTCTAAAAATGTAGGCAGGTCCCTCTACACTTGACGCCTTCGAACCAAATGAAGACCCATTTTCCATGAATGTAAACAAAAAGGCAAGGTAGTCGATCAGGTACAGTTATTAAAACTATATCGTTAGGCCCGAAGTTCGCTATCACACCTTCCTTACGCGAATTCCCCATGTATACGTTCCTTTCGGAATGTGATGATACCATTAGAATGTCCAACATACCCGAAGAGGAGAGAGAAAAGTTAAGAAGTAAAGTGGTGAATATCACTTACAATTTCATGCACAAGAAAGAAATAAAGAATCCTATCAATAAACAAATATGGACCACTAAGAAATACCTGAAGCAAAACCCAGATTTAATGGTGCTTAGGGCTGACAAAGGCAACTCATCAGTAGTAATAAATAAATCAGATTATTTTCAGAAAATGCATATCTTGTTGAGTAATACGTCATCCATCCAAACAAAGTTTAATAAAATAATCAAAGAGCTACATAATGAAGAACTTATAGATGACATCACTAGGAAATTACTCATAAGATATAATTCCCAAACCCCTAGACTATTTGGCCTCCCTAAGGCACATAAACAGGGTGTACCCTTGAGACCTGTTGTCAGTTGCATTAACTCACCTTCGGTTCCTTTGGCAAAATTTATTAACAATATACTACAAAACACCACCCAACATCTTCCGTTCATAGTGAGAAATACGGCGGAAGGCGGTAGAGCTCATTACTAAAGAAACTTTACCACATTGACGTTTAGAACATTGACCACGGATATTTATAGAAAGCCGTCATCAACAAGCAGATTACTAAACTTCAACAGTTCACACCCTATGAAGCATAAGATGTCAGTTATCAGCACCTTAAAACACAGAATAGATACCTATTTGCCCAAAAATATAATCTCCACCAGATTAATGGACCTGAAAAGACAACTTTTGGAAAACGGCTATCCATCTAGGTTGGTAGACTGTGCTCTGTTCAGGAGGAGAAACCCTCCCATCAATGTCCTAGAATCACAAACAACTGAGGTAGAAAATGTGAGATATAGCAAGATCACCTACCATCCAGATCTTAAACATAAACTGCTCTCTGCCTTCCACAGCTTTCTCAAAGAGGGTAACATAAAAGTTGCATTTTACAACAATTTCAAATTAGGTAATATTTTGTTCACCAGAACAAAAGACAAAATACCTACCTTAGACAAAGCCAACGTTGTCTATGATGTAAAGTGCAACTGTGTAACAAAACGGGATTTTAGTCATAAAAATTAATTTTAATATTTTAAATTGAGATATAGTATTTATAAATTATTTGCGATAATAACTGATGATTGTTAATCAACTATATTTATCACCAGCGGAAGAGATAAGTTTCATAACGCGAACGAGTATTGATAATGTATTTTATCAATATTCGTTTGCATACGAATTTCCTGCGTCTGGAGTTGACTTTTATACCGTTCTTTGTTCGGGTGAATTGTTTAATTTCAGACAACAGTGAAGTATCGTTAATATGACTGGATATTTTCAATGCAGTCGACGCGTTTTCATTGATGAAATAATCTAGGTTTGATTTCATGGAAGTAATCAGTAGACATTGCTTCTCGTTCAAAAGCGATGTATCTGTCTATAGGTAAAATTTGCCAGTGGTGCAATTCTCACGTTATGGAAGGTGAAAGGTATAAATATGGTTGAATAAATTAGTCCAGAGTCAGAAGCCGGGGGTGAGCCCGTAGAGTCAGAAGTCGGGGGTGCGCCCGTTGAGCTGCGGGCCGGGGGCCGTGGGCTTTCGGGATTAATGTTAATAAGGAAGTCTTTTCAGTGAGTCCGACGGAGTCTATTGTATAGATTCTCGCGTACGGTTTGACGGATTACCAGTTTTGATTTTGTTTTGGGTAAATAAGACAAGGGAGCGTCTTGCCGAATTGTTGTGTTTGTGAATTCTAAGTGTTTAAAAGGTCAAATAGTTTGTTCATTAAACCCGTAAATAAATTGTGTGTTCTCTAGTGTGAGACATTTGTTACGAATTTGTCGTTGTTTTGGGACCATAGATAAGGCATTGTTTGGCCGTATTGGATTGTCTGGAGATCCAAGGTAGAAGGATAAATTATATCACCTATGTAAGTGAATTTTTGGTTTCTTTACTAACAGAAGGATGGTATATATTTTTTGGATAGTTATTTTAGGTTGTATATTTATATGTGTTTAAAAGGGCCACCCTAAATTGTAGGGGAGATTTTAAAGTGTGTATGTATTTGTTTTAACTTTATCCATTATTAATAAATATTGTTTTTAAAATTCAGTGTTTTCGTTTTTCCTGTTGAGGAAAAGGACGTTTTATTTTCAGTGTCGAGCTTAGTGTCGTTTTGCCCGCACCGAAGTTTCAACTTCAACCTTTAGCCGGGGGACGTAACGTCAAAACGGGGAGTGTCTGGGACTCATTACCAGGAAGTCGCTTACCGAATTAATAGGGTGGTTTTTTTTGGAGAACAGAATTCTACGGTGGGCCTAATCGGTCGAACGGTGGTGGCAGCATAATCTATAAATATTCTCAGTAGATCGATAAGTGCCTAGGTGGAATTTTGTGGTCGACCAGCAAATTTGCTTATTTTTTTAATAACTCCAGCTGTTCCTAGGAAAAGTGTTCCAAAGGACGGTTGCCGGTTACAACTGTGGGAAAAGATATATAGGTCAAACAAAACAAATTTTGAATGTTAGATTACAGCAACACCTAAATGACGCAAAACATAAGTCCAGTAAAACAGGCCTGTCGGAACACATTATAGACACAGGTCATGAATTCAATAAAGAAGAAGTTACTATTCTCACCTCAGAACAAAATTTCTACAAACGTACATTCTTAGAGGCGGCGTATATTGCGACATCCAATCAAAATTTAAACAAAGTTACTGATTCGTATCAGATAAAGGGCTGTTACAAGAACACTCTTCGATATTACAATGAAAAAACGGGTAACAAAATTCACCACGATGCAAGTTAACAGAGCGGCACTTTTCCTGAAAACCTATTCTATGAAAATTTGGCTACGATCGACTACCTTGCCTTTTTGTTTACATTCATGGAAAATGGGTCTTCATTTGGTTCGAAGGCGTCAAGTGTAGAGGGACCTGCCTACATTTTTAGAATTTTCACGGTATAATTATCAATTTGCATATCTTTTATACCGATCGTGTTTGTAGGTGTCACTTTTGAAACATTTTATTGTCAGTTTCAGTGATAAGATTTTATTATTGTTGAAATTTATAGATTTGATTGCCCTTTTATATGTTATACATATTTTTAACATTTTATTTAACCTTTGTCATCACTGAATACTGCTATCACTTTGAACCATTGTTAATCTTTTTACCATTATATAGAACATTGTTCCAACTTATTATTGAGGTAAGAGATTATTGCTGATTTTTGTTACGTTACCATAATTCGTTTCTCTCCATCTAGTCCTGAAGATGGAGACGTAATAAAGTCTCCGAAACGTCGACGAGATAATATATTTGTTTTATTTGGTGTCCGCTTAACCCAAGAATCTTTCTTTCATTTAATTATAAATAGCAAGTCCGTCCAACAATTTGAGAGGAGGCTAAGCCTCCCTTGCCTCCATTGACAAACCGCCGCTGACTTGTACTTTGTCATTCTGATTGGCTACCAGTTTATGTCATGTTTGGGTTGAGTAGTGGCGGCTTACGGGAATAAGGGAACGTGCAGTGCTAACCTAAATCGGAAACACAACTATAATAATAATTATTTTAAATAGGTGAAAGTAAATAATAAGTGCATTAAAATACAGGAAATCTATAATTATCACTTTGCTTTAAATTTGGTGCCCTTCCATCGAAACAAGTCACGAATCGCCAATTCAATTGGTTAAAACCGTTTTGCAAAAATAGTCTAGAGAAATAAATAGAGATTTTCAGATTTGGATATGGGTCATCACAAGACAGAGTTCTGAGAATTTATTTACCTTATCGTTTACAAGGTTAATCACAATCCCAAAGTTCTTTACAATGTTGCTTTGTATTTGTCTTAATTTGAAAATTTCTGCGGTTATTTGTTTTAACTGGTTTTAACATAATGTAATATTTAGAATCTGTTTTTAAATGTAATGTAACAAACCGCCCGTTCATTTCATTCATAATTACGATACAGATATTAAGTTTGTACAACCAACTTCCGACATGATTAAATTGTAGTAATAAACCAGCAGAGGCACAATTAGAATGCCCTGCGAGTATAAAAATTATAAAGGTTTAGGTAAAGAATTTTAAACACCCGGTACATTGATTTAACTAATAAACGTTTTGGCGTACATTTAAAAATAGGGTGCAAACACCTGTTTAGAACAACCACTCCGGCACGGCACCAAGGGTTGTTAATTAAATCAATGCAGCTGGTAAGAAATACCACACTTGTTGAAAAATCCACACGTGAAGGGAAATGATACATTTTTATGGATATACCGCCAAAAGATTCGTTTAAAGAAATATTCAAATTCTGCATAAGGCGTGATCCCAACTTAATGCCTCATTTACTTTAACGATGTTAGGAATTATGTTTTTAAATTAAGAAATACGAAATCTGTGGGAACGCCACCCTGGTCAGAGGTGAATTCGTTCCACACGTGTAGGGAAGTAAGTTTTGAGAGATCCAATTAATAAGACAACCCTCCGGGAAAATTGTAGGAAAGATCACACACGCGATTGGCCAAAAGGGTCCTAGTCGAAGGCGTGATATTTCTATTCAAAACGGGGAAAAGTTTATAAAATATCTGGGAGTCCAAAAAAACACAGCTTATGCAGCAGTCAATCAGATTGAAGTTCCGCGCTTTGATTGTTTCATTCAGTAACCCAAACGGGTGAATTTTATTTCAAGAGTTAATCCGAACTCGACCAAATCGGAATTCACATATTTAAGTGTAAATTTTTCTAAGTCAAGTGAAAGAGTCAGTTAATCATATATTTTATTCATTGAAACTTCGGTAGTTCGAGAAACGCGAATAAATAACTTCTTTAAAGTGATAAAGACCAATATTTTAAAAATCATTGTGCTGGTCATTAAATCTAAATCATTAAACGAAACGATTGGGTTAAACGAACAAGTGTAACCATTTGGGATTACAATAGAAGGATTTTGCCATCTCAAAACTTACCACCCCGGACTTAAGGGTTCTTGAAAGAAATAGGTATTTATGCAAATCGTAAATCTAACCATTGTAAAATTTTTGTATTGTGGGTGTGGATTTCTTATATTATTGTTATAAGTTTAAAATTATTATCTTGTAGATGTTTTTAATATCTCTGAGGAAATTGTGTCCTTTGTATATTTTTGTACAATATTAACTTTGTTCAATATACGCAATTATACCAATCTCAACTCTTTTAATGGTTGTCACTCCGTCAACCGATTGTAACTTAGTAATTGTAATTATCTCTCTGGGTTTTCCTACGACTCCAAAAACAATAGAAGAGTCACGTTACCTTAAACATCAGACAACAACGTCCGCTTTAAGAGGTTTCTTAATCTACCTCAGTAATTAACCTCACCCAGGTGGTTATTACGAGAACACAAAGATTAAGTGGTGGCAGCTATCATCATCCAAGGATCGAAATTTAAATAAACCCCCTTTTTGAATATTTTTCAAATAACGCTACCCCGTTTTATTACAGTAATTACGCCAAATTTCTGTTTTTATTTTAATTGTCATTTTACTTAAGTAGGAGAGAACAAAATATCTGACTAAAACACGTGCGGTACCGCCCACGTATAGTAATATACTATTACGTAACTATTTTGATATTAAATGTTCCAACAAAACTTGGGCAAATTTTCAGCATCGAGAATTAAATCTTTATAATAAATTATTATCATTTTCATTCATACATCGGTTTATGACGTTCTACGTCGTCTTCCGATTTCCCTGTCTGTGCTCGCTGCGTGTTGAAACTGTGTGACGAGCACAGAGGACCTACAGCATAACGTGGATTCAGAACCACGGGAATAGACGATTTTTACATCGTCTTCTCCGACCAGGGAAGTCTTTGAGCCATATATAATAAATTATTATCTATTTATAATAATTTATAATTACTAAATATAATTAAGCATTACAAACCCACTGCGCAAAGGGCAGAGCCGGGTAAGATAGTTAAAACTGCCCTTAGAGCCAGGGATGAGCAACCCACGGCCCGCCACACCTTCTAGTGCGACCCGTCAAAGATTTTACATTTTGACTTTTAAGGTTAGGTTTATAGGTTTATTATGTTAATAAAGAAATAATTTGAGTTCATCATTCAGTGTTTGTATGATAGTCCGGACGGTAAGGAACAAATTTACTATATAGAACCTTACACTTCGTGGTAGAAGCATGAAATTTGGTACAAATGTAGATGCAAACCTCCTTTACAAAATGAGATGTAACACCACGTCGACCCCCGCTTCCTTCCGCCCCTAGACGCAAACCGCCCCCTTAAAACTTATGCTTAAAAACTTATGATAAATGCATTTTGACGAACAAGCAATTAACACTACAGATAAGTAGACCATTGTCCGTTCGTAATTTTCTATTTCAGTAATTTTTTATGTATGACTGGCGGAATAAGAGATATTTGGAGAAAATCCGCGAGTTCTGCAATGCGCGCCACAGCGCCGTAGCGAGCTCTTCTGGCGCCTGAGGCAAATTTGAACATATGCGCCCCCTCCCAAAATATTCTTATCATTTAGAAAATTTGAAACTATTATTTATTGGGTTTTGTCGAGGTTTAGCGTCCCCATTGCGATAGCGCCTGAGGCATAGCCTCAGTCGCCTCACCCTTGCTCCGGGGCGCTCGCTTTGAGTAATAAAAACAAATGGATGCTTATCAGGAACTCATTTAGGCTGCCGGCACCAGGGGGTCTGGAGGGTATGGAATACCCCCCAGATACACTTTATTTATTGCGAAAGAAAAACTTTTACTTTTACGTCCCTCTCGGTATATGCTCGGTATTAAGAAGAACGGCACTGGGATAGTTATGAAAAATATCACCTGTTGCCTCCCTCCCAGATTACAAACGAATATTGCAAAAGATTCAACGAAAAATAATAAATTTTGATGGTTCTGAATAATGGCAAGTGTACCTGGGGGGTATTCCATACCCCCCGGTCGTGTAATATCGATTTTTATAGTTGGGACCTTTTGAAGATTTATATAAAATACGCATAGTATGTCAGAATCACTGTTTCCATGGTAACGTAACGGTTACCGAAAAAACCGGTTACCCCCCCTCCCAGAATATGGATTATTTTTATCGGTAGGAATTTTTCTTTTCAATTTAAATATATTTGAATAACTGTCGCGATGATAACATGATATTTTTACCGGTTACCCAGTCAGTAAAAGGGAAATGAAAAAGAACGCGGGGCTGGAATCAACTTTCCTAAAATCCCCTGTCTTATCATTGGACTAAAATCGAAGAGGAGAAAATTCTCTACAAAACAAGGTTTGTTTTGTTTGTTCACCATCGATGGTGAAGTTTAAGTGTACGAAACTTTTATTTATAATAAGAATTATTCAAAACCTTTTTCAATTTATTGTTTACTCTGGATTTTCTTTTTATCTTAATTTCATAAATACTTATGGTCAATTTATGCACTGATGTAACGGAATATAACGTAACGTAGTGAGGTAATGTAAGAGATGGGCTTATGCACTTCCATATATGTGTCTTTGTCGTTGTCTAGACACGACAAAGACACATATATGGAAGTGCATAAGTTCATCTCTTACATTACCTCACTACGTTACGTTATATTCCGTTACATCAGTGCATAAATTGACCATTAGTATGATGTAGACAAATTTTGTTAATCTGTTTTATAGTGAATTTTGTATTCTTCAATTTTGATTTGATGATAATAATCACTAAAAATGAAAGTAAGCGATTTATAGGCGCAAAACTACTGTAGAGGATTAAAATCCCCACTTGGGGAAAAGGCCGACAGGAAATTTTAGGCGATGTTGCAAATAAAATCGTGGTCAAATTTTCTAATTCAGTCAAATTTGAATATATATGCGCCCGCCCCCAACAGATTCTTATGTTTTTGAAAATTTTAAACTATTATTTATTGGGTTTTGTCAAGGTTTAGCACCCCCATTGCGATGGCGCCTGAGGAAATGCCTCAGTCGCCTCACCCTTGCTACGGCGCTGGCGCGCCATATTTGACCTACATTCACGTGATGATTCTACGGAAACTGAAATTCGTATCAGAAACATCCTAAGAACTTCGTTTGTTTATAATTTAAATAAATTTATTTGCTATGATGTATTTTCATCGTATGATGAACCGTTTACGAAATAAATAAGATAAACTAAAATTTGGGGGATGTTTTTGCGTCTAGGGGTGGAAGGGGGCGGAAGTCGGCGTGGGGTCACATCTTATTTTGTAAAGGAGGTTAGTATCTACAGCCAAATTTCATGCTTTTATCACAAAGTGCAAGGTTGTGTTCCATAACGTCCGAACTATGATCATAAATTCTTATATGTGGCCCGCACAACATTTATAAATTTTGTAGCTGGCCCGTTGTAAAAAAAGGTTGCTCATCCCTGCTTTATTATAAAGATATATACAGCTAATAAAATGTGTTTTTTGATTATTCTGTAATTTTTAAGCTGCATTTAGGGCACTGAGGGAGGGGGGTCGATGGGAGAATATCCATTTCCCCCCTATGAATTCTACAATATAGTGTGTAACGATATAGACCTACTTTAAATACCGCGCCAACGAATTATGAGCATGACAACACTGCGGAAAAATACAGTTGACAACGTAGCGGAGAACGACCAATGAAAGACGAGTTATGGTGGGAAAAAGGACGCTGCGAACAAGGGGTGTTATAAATGCGACTTCGATAGACGGGAATATTTCTAACCGTTTACGATTTTCTTTCTTGAAATTAAAACGAGTTACGGCTAATAGCTAATACTTGTATTTATTCTTCGATCGTAAAAATAGGGTTGAAAATTTCTACAAGTAATAACAAATATCAAATAAAGTAATAATAACAACAAGATAGTACTTACAATTTCTGCCTTTACCGATCTACATTCTAAACTGATCTTTTCCAAAACTGGTGCTCGTATTTATACCCAATTTCTCGAGTTTGGGTTGGCACCACCGGTAAAGACAGAAATTGCAAGCACTAAATTTAAATTAGCACAGGGGCGTATCAGCCGGTGTAAATTGCAAGCACTAAATTTAAATTAGCACAGGGGCGTATCAGTCGGTGTTAAAGTTTCCACAACAAGGGGGATACTACGCTAGCGTTGGGACGAGGGTAGTGGTTGTGTTGTTTCGAGTCTTGTGTGAAATAATTTAATGTTACCATTTTTATTTATGTGCAAGCTTTTGTTAGTTATTTTACAATAAGGTGAATATTATTTGTATATTTTATTTCAAAGTGGGTAAACTCGTCACTTCCAAATTCGGTAACGTAATTTACTGCATATTATTAAGATATGTATTTAATGTTAATCAGATCACCAGAAAGGCCTGCCAGGCGTCCAGTTACGCGAGTGATGCCATTAATTTAAATTAATCTCGTTGCGTATAGCGTAAATTTGAGGCAAAGCTTGATTCATGCACCCCTTAGTGATGGGAATCTGATTGAATTTGGTGTTCCGTTTTATAAAATAAGTGAAAGTGACGCTTATAGTTGGCAGGGTCAAGTTACCGACTTTCCCTTTTGTATAACCCTTGTCAGGTAGTAACCGAGTCGACAAAGGAAATATTTGCTTTGTTTGAAATTCCAACATGGCGATTGCATCTTAGCTGAAAACCAGCGGGACAATCAAGCCTATACGAATAATAATTATTATGTAAAACAAAATAAGGGTATTCACGAGGGCGTCGGTAGTTGCGTAGTTTGGTACTTACGTATGACAGCCATATGACATTCATACTTTAAGCAACCAATCACAATCAAGGAATCAAGAAATAAACTACCGGCTGTCATACGCAACTACTAAACTACACAAGTACGCAACTACCGACGCCCTCGTGAATACCCTTATTGTTTATGAATTTTAAGTAACAAAGTTACAAATCTTACCGCACTATGATTATAATTTATAATTAGGTAATATGAAATTTACCGGACACGGCCAACTCGGCGATTCCAACTCGGCGACGGTCAACTCGGCGACCGGACAACTCGGCGACGGACAACTCGTCGACCGGTCAACTCGGCGACCGGACAACTCGGCGACGGACAACTCGGCGACCGGACAACTCGGCGACGGACAACTCGGCGACCGGTCAGCACCGGTCAACTCGGCGACGGACAACTCGGCGAGTTTAGTTATAACATATAACTGCCTGTTCATAATGCATAATACATAAGACATAAGATTTAAAAACGTCATAATTTTAATAAATAAAGTAGAAATCATCAAAAGTTATGCCGTATATAAATCTTATGTAATTCTTATGTCCATTGTGAATAGGCATATAGCATAGGTTACTCTACCACTAACTCAGCCACTCGAAAGTAAATTTCTTCTGCTATATACACACTAAAGAACACACTTATTTTAGCAAATTGTAATAATAAAAAATGGGAATATGGTCCAAACTTTTTAAAAAATCGAATTTGAACTTAGATAATTTTCATGAAATTCAGTGGTGAATTAACGAGATTCGGGGCGCGTCGCTCATTCTGTGGTCAGTCCGTGCGTTATGAATGACTCTAACACTTAAAATATTTCGCACCGGCAGATGCAGCTCGACTGTCGTACAAGTAACATTGATTATTTTTTATTTATTTATTATTTACCGCAACTATACTTTTTAATGCTATTTCGAGGGTCTCTCACATCCCGGTTTTCTTGATGCGTGGCGCTTCTCGTATGTTTAGCCTAGTAACCAGAGTCAAAACCGCCCTGGAGGGGTGCAACGCGGAGCGGAGCACAGCGGCGCCCCGTAAGGGTAGGTTTTGACGATGGATTACCCTCCTTATCGAATGCACACCCCAAAATCCGAAGGCAAATAAATTTTAATTTTTTCACTTTTTCGACAATACACGGGTTATTTTCCATTTTTTTGATTATATTTATTACTAATATCCACTAATCACACCCCCATCTATCTGAATTTCAAAGAAAAATTCAAATCGGAGCGAAAAAATTTTACGCATTTTCAAGGGACCACGCCGACCGATGGCACATCGACCGGGGTCTACCGCATACTCGATGCGACTTTCCCGTACTTTTCAAAAGTCGATATTGGGGTTGTTTTGACCATGTTCACATTTTTTATTGTTTTAATAGACAGATATAAGCATGTTCTTTAGTGTGTAGATACACTCGGTATCGCCGAGTTGTCCGTCGCCGAGTTGTCCGTCGCCGAGTTGTCCGGTCGCCGAGTTGTCCGTCGCCGAGTTGCACGGTCGCCGAGTTGGAATCGCCGAGTTGTCCGTCGCCGAGTTGTCCGGTCGCCGAGTTGGAATCGCCGAGTTGTCCGTCGCCGAGTTGGAATCGCAGAGTTGTCGCGTACCGGAAATTTACATTGTATAAAAATTACCCAAGGGGTAAAATTATATGTACCATTTATAAATGACAAGACAAAAACAAAACAATCGAGACATTGAATTAAAACAAATTAACAACAGACTGTGTGTATTTTTTTTTGTGTAAAGGATTTTACACTCTTTCTTCCCTTTGACTCATGCAATCGTCTGTCTTTGTGTTCATTTACCCACATGAGGAACTTCCAACGAATTTGGGGTAATTTTTGTAATCAAGCGGGTTTAAGGTTAATTACACAACGTAGGGTGTCTTAGCTAGATCACGAGCTTACGGATGGGGGCCCCCGCAGTCGCGTTTGAGGTTAGGTGCGCTCGCTTAGGCGTGAAGTTGGGTTTGCGCTTAGGGAGATGATAGTGGGAAATTAAAATACTTGGTTGCAAAATTACAAGTGTATAGGAAAATACGACTATTAAAAATAAAAACATTTATATTCTTCAATAGGTTATAATAAGCAATATAAAATGAAAATTAATTTTACAATAATTTATTATTAATGTTAAATGTAAGCTTATAAGTACACTATGGAAGGTTTTTGTAATCGTATTTATTATAAACAAAAATACACAGCCTTAATTTAAATGCGGTTTATTAATAAAGCACATCAAATTGCGTGACAAATATTTTTAAACCTACACCAATAGCATTTCCTATACCCGTTTGTTATAAAAATTTTAAAAAATGATATAAATAATGAGGTTTCAATGGTTTTAATAGAAATTTTGCAGGCCAACGTGGAAATGAATTTTCATTCAAACGACAGAGAAACTGACCAGGATCAAAAAGAATGCCAAGGTTGCCAATGCTTAGGGTTAAAGAAAATGTATATTATCTTCTTTGCCAGGGTGCATAGCATCGAAATTATACAGGGTGATTCACCGAAATGTTGGGTTAAAACAATACAGTGCCCCAATAAGAGAACTACCTTTTTAGTCTTCTATACAAAGTATAGCAAGAAGCCTTATTTTTGTCTGACTTAACCACATGCATTTTTTTAACCTCTCCAAGAGCTCAAGAAAAATTGAGTACTTTTTGTTTTGGCTTGATTTGATAATTATCACGTTTATTATTATAGCCAAGAAAAAATCAAATGTTAATGCTCTAAACTATTAAATGGCTGTGCATTTAAATTTGCAAATAGGTACATATTTCAAAAATTATAAAATTTAGGTGAATCACTCTGTAAAACGTCGGGAAAATTAAAATTTTCGGTGAAATATCCATCTTCAGTTGTGCATTACTCAGCATTATATTATGTGTAATTTTATATTATAAAAAAAATTGATTTACAGGTGGTCCATTTTAATAATAATAAACAATAAATAACAAGAGAATTAAAGCCGGTTGTAAACTCGAGGTTCAAGCTCGAGTAAGGGCTGACCCAAGGATTTTTGCTGTATCAGCCAATCAAATGGAAGAAATCTGGGTTAGCCCTTACTCAAGGTTGAATCTCTGTTATACAACCGGTCATTAAGGGCGGATACACGGGGGAAGGGGTAGTAAGAACCCCGCATGAATTTTCAAATATCAAAATTTTATATTTTTGAAAATATCGTAAATATCACAAAAATTTACCATTTTTGCGTTATTATATGATGAACTTTGGCTAAATCCGCCCTTGAAGAGAAGCTTAATAGTTGAAGTGCTACGATATTTAAAAACTTTCATGTGCTTTTTTTTTAGTTAAAAGCTTTAATAACGTTAAACTTAAAATTCTTTTGTAAAATTGTAAAAAAACGAAAATTTTCTTTAAATTATGATACGGTTTTTTTTTCAAAGTTAAGGAATTAAAAAAAATATATTATTTCATAATAAACATTAAAATATTAAAACAAAACAATTAAAAATCTTTTAAAACATTTTCTAATGCCAGTGGGACAACGACTATCGCGTTGCCTCCTCCATAGCTCAAGAAAAGAGTTTAACTCATAGCACCTTACAAAAGTTTTTTTTAACTTGAATCTTATTCTTAGTGCATTAATGATAACATATATTTGTAAATAGTTTTATCAAAAAATGTCAAGGCATCATAATTAGACGGAGGTGTCCTGTTTTCCCATTATAAAAATATAGTTATTCTATAGTAAATAAAAAAAATAATTTAACCTTTTTGAGTATCCGAGTAAAGAATGTTGATAGATCCGATTAGATAAATTACCATTAAATTTGATGATCTAAAGTTCGAGAGTGAAGAGCAACGCCTTCTTAGAAAAACACCTTAGTAACTAATTTAAAGTTTTTCAGAAGGCTCCTGCAATTTACACTCAATTCAACCTATATTAATCATCACTTCCTCCACCCCCTCCTCCACTATCGCCACCTCCTCCACTATCACCACCTCCGCCACTATCACCACCTCCACTATTATCACCTCCCGAATCTCCACCTCCTCCACTATCGCCTACACCAGAATCTTCTCCTCCGTTATTGCATCCACTACCTGCAGCTACACTATCATTTCCATCACTATTATCACTTATGCCATCGTTTCCACTATGATGATTTCTATAGTTATTAGTCGAACAAACATTATGATCATTATGTTTATGACCAACAGCTTCATCATAAGAAGGTGGTAAAATAAAATTGTTGTTATCAACAGCATTTAAGCGTCCTGCATCAACTTCATCAGTAGTATGGTGTAAATTTTGAGTAGAATTATGTGTTGATGATAAGTACGTAGGAGGTAAATCTAATTCCGTAATATCAATGCCTCCATTATAAGTTAAAGGCCTCTGGATGTCCATTGCATCAAACCCTCCCGCATCTGTTTCCAAAGTGTCATCATGATACCTGCAAGCACTTGAAATATTTAAAACAAATTCTCACATAAGTCACAAGTCCACACCGATTGACATTTATTCTTGGGTTACTACTTCCATGTTGTAGACGATTATTTCTATTATCAGTTGAGTCATCGGAATTTCCGCAATAGCGAATAATTACCCATATTATGAAAACAACAAAAAATACTCCTGCAAAAAACGTTATTAATTATGAATCTGTGCTCGATTTAATTTCTTTTACCAAATATTAAAGCAATTGGTCTTCCTGGAAAGGAATTGTCCGCAGCTGAAAAAAGTATTTGCTATTTTAAACAGGACGAATCAAATTGATTGGTTATAGAGTTTGTTGGTTAACTTAAATTTTCTTATATACTACAGATCCAATAAAGTGCCTTTTCGCATCAAATAACACCATCTTGAACGCAAGTCATTTGCACAAACATTATTTATATAATTAATTTATAAACAACGAGCATTCCCTCGTTGTGCATCCAACGAGGGAATGCGGCATCAGTGCCAGGATCGATGTCCACAGTAGAGATTATGGACGAATTCTTCAAGCTTACTGATTGATAAATTTTGTTATACAGTCGACTCTCGATAATTTGAACACTCGTTAATTTGAATCTCTCGATAATTTGGTAATAATTAATGGTAATTTGAAATTTTTCTCTGGTCCTTCTCTGGTCCCTTGAGTATCAATTTATCGAGAGTCGACTGTATTTATATGTATAATGTTTGCTGTTAATAAAAACCTGTTGATCACAAAAATATTAGTTTTTAAATAATTTAAATTGTAAAGAGAGATCAGATGATTATATGACCATGCATTATCAGCATTAAGTAAAAGTGCGCTTTGGCGCCTAACATTATTACTGTAATGATATAGACCTACTTTAAATATCGCGCCAGCGAATTATCAGCATGACAACACTGCGGAAAAATACAGTTGACAACGTAGCGAAGAACGACGAATGAAAGACGAGTTATGGTGGGAGCAAGCGACGCTACGAAGAAGCGTGAGGACTACGCTAGGGTTGATCGACGAGGGTAGTTGTTGTGTCGAGTCATTGTGAAATAATTTAATGTTACATTTATTTATGTGCAAGTTTTGTTAGCTATTTACAATAAGGTGAATATTATTTGTATATTTTTTTAAAGTGGGTAAACTCGTCACTTCCAAATTCGGTAACGTAATTTACTGCATATTATTAAGATATGTATGTAAGAAATATAAGAACACAGGTAACACTTAGGCCGGCCCTGAAGGAATATAAGAACACAGGTAACACTAAGGCCGACCCTGACCTGACTGACCGAAGATAAAGGACATCACCACCCACTCAAGAGATTAAACCGATAAGTTGTAATACCAACTTATCAGATTAAATAAAACTAAGATACCCAGTAGACATGGACTGAAGAACACAAGAGCAGTAGAAGTCAATCGTAAAATAGTATTTATCTTAAAAAAAGTATCGTGCCAGCCATTTTTAGTATTTATTTTGATAATTAGTGAATAAAGTGACAGAGTATCTTATATGTATTTAATTTTAATCAGATAACCGGAAAGAGCCTGCCAGGTAGTCCTCCGTACGCCAGTGATACCATTAATTTAAATAATTCTCGTTGCGTATAGCGTCGGGTTTGATGACACAAGCTTGATCCATGCACCCTCTTTGTGATGGGAATCTGATTAAATTTGGTGTTCCGTTTTATAAAATAAGTGCTGGTAACGCTCATGTCGGAAGGGTCGAATTACCAACTTTCACTTTTGTATAACCCGAGTCAGGTAGTAACCGGTCAACAAAGGAAATATTTGCTTTGTTTGAAATTCTATTGAATAACATGGCGATTGCATCTTAGCTGATAACAGCGAGACAATCAAGCTTATATGAATAATTATTATTATGTAAAACAAAATGTTTATGAATTTTAAGTAACAAAGTTACGAAATCTTACCGCACTATGATTATAATTGATAATTAATATGAAATTTATATTGTATGAAAATTACCCAAGAAGTAAAAATTATATGTACCATTTATAAATGACAAGACAAAAACAATTGAGACATTGAATTAAAAACAAATTAACAATAGACTGTGTATTATTAATTTGGTGTAAAGGATTTTACTTTCTTTCTTTCCTTTGACTCATGCATCGCCTGTCTTTGTGTTCGTTTACCTACATGGGGAACTTCCAACGAACTTGGGGTAATTTTTGTAATCAAGCGGGTTTTAGGTTAATTACACAACGTAGGGTGTCTTAGCTAGATCACGAGCTTACGGATGGGGGCATCGGCGCGGCGGTCGCGTTTGAGGTTAGGTGCGCTCGCTTAGGCGTGAAGTTCGGTTTGCGCTTAGGGAGATGGTAGTGGGAAATTCAAATACTTGGTTGCAAAATTACACTACAAAACAGTTTTAAGAATATTTAATAATTGAATGTAGAAGAAAGTCCTACGATGCGGTATTGGCGTGTACTTCCCATGCCGTCCGTCCCGTCTCAAAGAATGCGAGTTTTTGTTTATTAAAAGTTTTAGACTAATTTTTAATTACCTTTTTTAAGATAAATTAAAAAATATTTTATTTTTTATAATTTATTCTAGTGCAAGTACGTTCAATAATAATTTTTTTATAATTTATTATAAGAGCTGATAGATGCCGAAAAGTCACATCCTAATACTAGAGGTAACCCTGCGGAAAAGAAACGAACAGGCACATCAAGATATGGAAACTATGTCCATGTTTATAGTGGAAAGGACCAGCAGTAAGAGCACAATCGGGGGTGGGATTACTGATTCATCAAAAGTTTGAACAGAATATTGAGAATATTCACTTATTAATGACCGGATACTCAGAGTCTCTCTGAGGGTTGGACTATAGAAATAGGTCCATACAGTGTCTGCTGTGTATACTTCTGATAAAAGAAACAGTGGCATTGCGGTAGTCTTCTGTACTTATAACGCTCTGCGTATAGATAACACCTTCTTTCAACATCAATCGCAGTAACAATACACATGGACAAATACCCGAGGACAAAAATCGATAATACGAGGGCGGTCCCATAATTACCTGGCCTAACAAAGAAGACACAAAAATTTTGGAACAAAATATTGTTATTTCTCAACATAGTTTCCATTTAGCTCTATACACTTTTTCCAGCGATGTTCAAAAGCTTCGATACCCTTTTTATAGTAAGAACCGTCAAACTCTTCAAAATAAGCATCAACCGCATATTCGACCTCTTCATTATTGGCAAATCTTTTACCACCAAGCCATTTTTTTAAGTTTGGAAAGAGAAAATAATCCGAAGGGGCCAAATCTGGCGAATAGGGTGGGTGAGGAAGCAATTCGAACTTCAATTCATTGATTTTGGCCATCGCGATAAGGGATGTGTGAACAGGGGCATTGTCGTGATGAAGCAACACATTCCTTTTCGCCAAATGTGGCCGCTTTTTCTTAATTTCATCACTCAAACGCTGCAACAAGTTCCCATAATACTCGCCGTTGATGGTTTTTCCTTTTTTAAGATAATCAATGAAGATTATGCCACGCGAATCCCAAAAAACTGACGCCATGACCTTGCCAGCAGATGGAACGGTTTTTTCCTTTTTTGGAGCCGATTCTCCCTTTTGAGTCCATTGTTTTGACTGCTCCTTGGTCTCAGGTGTATAGTAGTGAACCCATGTTTCATCCATAGTTATAAATAGACGCAAAACTCGGATTTATTGCTCTGAAACATAGCCAAACAATCGGTTGAAACATCCTCACGACGCAGTTTTTGTTCCATTGTGAGCAAACGCGGCACCCATCTTGCACAGAGCTTGGTCATGTCCAAATTTTCGTTCAATATGCGATGTACAACACTTTTTGAAATCCCTGTTATATCTGCTATCTCGCGCACTTTCAATCGACGATCACCCAATACAATTTTGTGGACTTTTTTCACATTCTCTGGAGTGGTCACCTCATTTGGTCGACCACTGCGATGTTCGTCTTGGCAGCTCGTACGACCTCGTTTAAACTCTGCCACCCAAAATTTTATTGATGAAAATGAAGGTGCAGACTCCCCCAAAACAGGATCTAGCTCGTCTTTGATGTCGGTTGGACTGAGACCTTTTAAATGAAAGTATTGTATCACATAACGACAACCAATTTTTTCCATGTTTATAAATTCACTGAGAGCGTTCACTACTGATGACTGTCAATCAAAGACTAAACAACGTATCGCTGTCAAACTTCAAACTTAAGCTTTATAAAGTTGGTACTTTCGAAAAAAAATTTTGTTTTCAACCAATTAACGCCATCTATATGTAAGGCCAGGTACTATTGGGACTACCCTCGTAATAGATTACATAATAATAAATAGACCTATACTCCCAATCCAAATTCTGGATGTTAACTATCATCAGCAAATGTGGGATCAGATCACCAGCTTGTACTCTACAAGATGAGGATGAAAATCTCCCATACGAAGAAGAAACGTCCAACATTTATAGAAAAATACAACACTGAGGCTAGCGAGGATTATTATTTATTATCGGGTGTGGTGCTTACCACCACTGCACTGAAGCTTATTGTGCCCCGTTTCGCCCCCAGACTGTGTAACGCCAGCAACTCAGCAGCGCCAGGCGTCTTGTGCTGAGCCGCTTGGTCGGCCTTACGTCACCATAACACCCCCAACAAGCGGTAACGACCGCGGTTTCTCAATGAGTCCCGGTACTGCCCCTAGGGCAATAATGACGGCCTTCACAACCTTGGCCTATAATATACTATTTATTTCATTTTGGAATCATAACCTTGTTTTTTATCACGGAAATGCGGGCATAATATGACTTTTATAGCCCGAGAGCCTATAAAGTTGCTAAGCAATGACAACAATATTAATACTTATCAAAACAAAAGAGTTAGTCCAGACTCTGTTTTTTTTGCGCGATCGATTTGAAATTTTGCATATTCCTTCCTACCGACAATTCACGGGGGTGGATGTCTTACGAGGTGGGGGGGGGAGAATTTTTTGCTCAGTTTTTCTAGTGCCGTTTTCGAGTTATTGCTAAATAAAAAAATTAATACTCGCCTCTCCAAGTTTCTCGCAAAGCATTATAGCAACATCAACAATCTACATAGGAACCATGGCACACCAAAAATTCATAGCACAAACAAAATGACATGATATTTTTTCCCAAAATACTTAATTCTTCAATTTTGACAATTCAAGTACCAAGTACCAAAATGAAATAAAACGTTGTATGTACCACGGGCACAATCAGATTATAGCCCTCAGGCAATTTAAAGCCCTCCGCTGTAAATTACCCTCGGTGCTATAATCTATTGATTGTGCCCTTGATACATAAATAACTATTATACTTAGTTTGTAAACTAAAGAAGTGCAAATGACAATAAAGAGGTGCAAACAATTATTTATTACAAATCGGGTACAAACAATATAAAAAAATTATCTTACTGATGTAAATAGAGGAACGACCGTGAGTATGGTATAAGTCATCGATATCCCAAATCTGTGACAGATTTTAGAATCCATCACTTACATTCCACCTTGTATATAATACTAAATTGTTTAAAGCGCATGATAACCGCGCCGCGTGAAGGATTGTTGGAACTGCGCGAAAGGGAGTCTTGCGTGAGCTCTTGAACGAGCAAGACAAGTCTTGGGTGAACTCTCGAACGAGGAGGTCGACTTTTGTATGTGCTGTGAAGTGATCGTGAGTTTGGGTTCCGAATTTAACAGGATATGGAACGGATATATTATTTGGAATATTGTTTGTTTTCCAAACCCAGTAGGGGATTATATATTCGTTGATGAGGGATGGTGGATTCTTCCGGTATCGTACGTTTTTTTGTCGGATCCCATTGTCCATACTTTCTTTGAAGGATTTGAATTCGTTCAAACTGGTAAGTCACCAGAATTTGTTGCTAATTACTTCGCAGATGCATACATTAATCAACTCGGCCAATTTTTGCTTCGACCACCTGGAGTTTGTTATCGTTATCTATTGAAACATATCTTGTTCAAAGTTTCAATAATAATTTCTAATTTCCTCGTTTAAATTTGCCCTTGGCTAATTAATGTTTTTGTGTTTTAACATTTTGGGTGTTTCTTTTGCCTTATATTTTTTTGATTGGAAAGTTTTGCCAAGTTTATGATTTGTATGCAGGTTTTGTGTTTCTGCATGAAATTGATTGGGGCAATCTTATCTCTTTTGCGCTCGCACGCGTGGATATATGTAGATATAAAATGCTATATTTTGTTGAATCATTATTTATGAATTATAATGTTTTCGTTAATAAAATTTAAACCCATTATAATTAACTAAGGTATCATCATGCAGTGCTGGGGTATTGAATAGGCAAGGAAATTCCAAAGTGGTCGGCATAGTTTCGAATCTTGTATTTGAAATTTTATGCTTGATATTTTTTTGTGTTTATTTTTATTTATGTTTTTTATTTATAAAGGAATGTATAGAAAGAAGGTAGCGATGCACGACCAAAGTACGGTGGTGGAAGGTTTCATCGGGGGCTTACGATTGGTTGGTTATCTGGATGTTTGTAGTGGTTCCATCATTTGTTGGGATTTTAATGACCACTCGGACGTTCTCTTAATTAATTCGGGAAGAGGTTCTTGGTGGTAATGTCTTTACTTCTGTACATCCTGGTCGGCTAATGCAATTACCATCAGACATCGCTAATATTATTATCTTCTAGCAACGACCATCTGGTTGCTACTCTATTTTTGTTTTGCTAGCAAAGCTGTTCGTTGATCTTCTTTGGGGCATTCATTTGAGAGAATCCACGATCCTCGCTCCCTGCTACAACGAGCTGGTTTAAACGAACATCAGGGCTTCACGCAAAAATAAGTGGAAATTCATTTTTCTGCGTGAGCGTATTTGATCGGATTAGGTACTATTCAGCGCAGCCGATTCGACGCGACTTTTTCGGCGCGACTTATTCGGCGCGAGCGATTCAACGCAAGATTTTTCGGCGCGGAGCCGATTCGACGCGAGTCCGATTCGGCGCACGTCTTTTTCGGCGCCATACCACTTTCGGCGCAAGCCGTTCCGGCGCTAAGCCGTTTCGGCGCAAAGGCCCAAGTCATTTAGACGCAAATATTTTTGGCGAAAATCTTATTTATCCATTCCATACCAAATATTTTTACTTTGTTCCTCTGCGAAATCTTCACGTTCAAAAACTAACACTAACCTAACGGCAGATCCACCTCTTTGCGGAAGATCCACCTCTTTGCGGCAGATTTAACTTTACTTGAAGATTTATTTGTTTTTAATTAGTTTTCTAAAGAAATATCAAAAACTAACACTAACCTAACGGCAGATCCACCTCTTCGCGGAAGATCCACCTCTTCCCGGAAGATCCACCTCTTTGCGGAAGATCCACCTCTTTGCGGAAGATTTAACTTTACGCGGAGATTTATTAATATCAATAAGCCTCACGCCGAATGATCCTCGCGCCGAATGAGCGTCGCGCCGAATAAACCGGCGCCGAAACAGATGTCGCCGAAAGGGCTTCGCGCCGAAAGGGATTGCGCCGAACAGGGTTGGCGCCGAACAGGGTTGGCGCCGAAACGGCTGCGCCGAAAAGTCCTATTCCCTATTTGATCAGCTATCTTCTCATAAGAGATAGGGAGGTCAAATTCGTTTCAAATCGATTTTTAGTTTTCGAACCTGGAGAACATGCAAAAAATGTAAAAAACTGAAACAAAATTCACTCCACGACCTTGTATTCAAAACGCTACGACAACGGTGAGAAATGCCAAAAAAAATTAAATTGTATATGAACAATTTAGCTTTGATAGTTTAGACGTGAGAAGCATCCAATGTTGCAGATTTTGGAAATCATTTCTAACAACTTTACTCGGCGGATTTTACAATTGTAAAATTGAATATTGGTATTTTTACGTTGAACGAAATCAACAATATAAGAAGTCAATATTTAAAAAATTTATAGCAGTTCTATTATTTCATACTACACCTTTTCCACCAGTAATTCAGCAATCGTCAACCGTTATTCAGATTTGTCAATTGATATTCAGAAATCGTCAACCGTTATTCAGATTTGTCAATTGATATTCAGAAATCGTCAACCGTTATTCAGATTTGTCAATTGATATTCAGAAATCGTCAACCGTTATTCAGATTTGTCAATTAATATTCAGAAATCGTCAACGGTTATTCAGATTTGTCAATTAGGCATTTCCATGTGACGTCACGAACAGCTGATATTCGACTGATATTTTGAGGTTAGCATTTTTACAAGACAATTTTCATTTCAAAAATTAAAATTAACTTTTATATTATGCAGTTTGCAATTTTTTCAAAGTGAAACTGAAATGTGCAAATTAATTTACGGACAAAGCGGTAAACATTAAGCAGTATGTAAAATACTTGTCCGACATCAAAATAATTGATACTCGAGGTTAGGTTTGCGAAAGAAAATAAACGGAAGGTACTTACAGTAATAATTTTACACTACACTCTCTACGGTTTATAAAATGTAAAAAAATTCAATTTTTACCAATAAAAACACAAAAAACGTAAAAACACGCTAACAAACTTCGGGGTGGAGCCAATGACGTCACTGTGACGTACTTGGAAATGCCTAATTGCAATTCACGAATTCTGAATATCAGTTGACAAATCTGAATTACAATTCACAATTTCTGAATATCACTTGACAAATCTTGAATTATAATTCACGATTTCTGAATATCAGTTGACAAATCTGAATTACAATTCACAATATCTGAACAGCAGGTGAGGTTTTCTGAATTACTGCTGGAAAAGGTGTTGTAGGCCCTGGTTGTGCGGCCTAAAGGCCGCACTGAGTGAATTGCAACAGCTATCTATCTTCTAATAGTCCAGTCATATAAGTCAAAAATAAGGGTCAACCTCGGTATGAGAGATAATAAGCTGAAAACTCGTATAGACCTTTATTTTGGAACTCTAAAAGTTGTCTCAAAAGTTACATAAAATCTCGTGTCCGCGTCTTAAGATATTCAAGGTCAAAGGAATCGTTTTTTTGCAAATATCTCGTTTCCTATGGCTTTAATGCTATTTACATTTATTATAAATATTGTAGAAAATCAAATTTTTCATAACTTTTGTTTAAAACATTTTTTTATACATCAAACCGTTTTTGAGATAGAGGGCGTTGAACGCGCAGCACTTAGTTATGTATCTACAGCATAATGCAAGGTCGTGGTATGCAAGGTCAACCGTTAGTCACTTTATATAATAGGCCATATAAAGTCTATACCCCTAATATGACTGGGCTATAAGTATATTACAATATTATTGATCTTTTCACGTCTCACCTATCATTAAAATTTACACGACATTAGGAGCCCATCGCAAACGCTGAAAATTTATCGCAATTCAGCAATAAAAAGAGTCTAAATTGCGATAAATGGCCGCATCTGGCAACCCTGGTTGTTCTTAAAGTGAAAATAAAGCCTTTTGACATTGGCGGTTTTTGATTACCCGGTCTCAGGTGGCATAGAGGACGTTTGGCGACTGCACACGGGGGATTTCCTACTTCAACTTCAAGTCATTGTATTTTTTCTCCAGATAGTTCAGGCAAGGAAGGTTTTTAGTTTGCAAAAAGAATTTTGGCAGAGATATACATTGGAGTGTTCTAATGAACCCCCCAAAAGTTCCATAAAATCCCACGCCGGCGTCCCCCACAATCGGGGGTTTTAGCTCCCCCAACGCGATTTTTTGCGATTACTCGCTTATTTATGCTTGTATGAAAAATTATGATCAGACCATAATTGAAGAGCATAAAATTCTCTATCAAATAGTTTTTTTTTCATATTTTTCCATGGCACACTAATACCTAAATTATTGACCGAAAACACGACCCACCCTTAAAATGGCACAATATTGATTCGTTGAAGGGAGAGAAATGTTTTCGGGCACGGGAACTGCTTTCAATAATAAATTAATTGAAATTGTGGCCAAGGTTGGAAAATGAAGAGAAAAATAAAATTTTTCAAAATTTGCTCAAGTTATAGTATCTTCCAAGTAACGAAACCGAAATTTTGGTTTGAGCTTACAGAAGGTCCGGGCAAGCTGAAATTTGGCAAAGATGTATATTGAAGTGTTCTAATAAACCCCCAAAATGTCTCATAAAAATCCCAAGCCGGCGTTCCCCCAAATGAGGAATTTAGCCCTCCAAGTGCGGTGTTTCGCCTATAGCGAAAGAGATTACAATATATGGGATAACAAATCCCATTTCTAAATTATTTAAAATTATTTTCTTGAATTAAATTAATACTCACTTTCATGTCGATTAACATCATAATTCAAATCGTAATTATTATTTGATCCATCAATATCGTTTGTCCCATAATTGTAATTATTATCATTCAATTGTATGTTATATCGATCAATTTCTGTAAAAGAACTCAAATTTATTTTTGTAAAAAGTACTAACCAAACTAAACCACTTCCAATTTTACAAATCTCAATCGACAAAACTGAATCTCTCAATCGTCTGAAAATTTAAAGTGGTTTGAAGTCGTTTTACTTTACCTTCCATGATATCCTTAAATGATTTTTGAGTATTTATCCATTCCTCTAAATAAAAACGTTAATTACTTGTTTATTACGGAAGCAATTGTTACTCACGTGTATTGGTGAAATTGAAGTCTAAAATTAAAAAAGAAACATTTATTCTAATACATAAATTTGTACTAATTACTAACCAGAAGGGTAGTTTCCATAAACGATGTCTCTCTTTTGTCGTACACTTTTTAAATAATCTGGTTCAAGTACTTCGTTTTGTTTTTCCACTAATAAATACAGACTTTTAAATATTTTGAACTTTAAACTGGCACAAATGTAAAATCCCCCATCTTTTGCGTTCACATTACGTAACTCTAAATTAGACGACTTTTTTAAATCGTTCAACTTGGATTTAAAAGGTTTTTTCAGTGGAATAAACCAAGCGACATAACCATTAACCGATTCTACTTCCTGTTTGATATCTTCGACTCTGCATATCAATGTAAAATTTGCACCATTGGGTACTTCTACTTTAGAAGGCACTTCCACAAGGGATCCATCTACATTTCTGTATATTTTTAAACTATTACTATCTGAAAAATAAGTATAAGTAAAAACTAAAACAAGACTTTTCTAGGTTACCTCTTGCAACTACTATACATAAACAGCAAAATAATATGATGCCCGAGTGGTTTACAATTTTGTTCTTCATTTAATTTGCCAGAATTTCAACTCGGGATCAAATACTACATAATCAAAAATTTTGTAGAAATATCAAGGTCATGATAATTTTTGTTAGGTTATGTTCAGTTACAGTTTTGAAATCGGGCGCTAAAGTTAAAAAAAATTATAGTTGCATTAGGGATTACCCGTTCGAAAATTATTTATTGTATTTTGGACTTTTGAATCGTTTCAAGGTCAGGTACATATTATTTTATTTGTGTTTTCTTGACAAGTATAATTATTGTATTAGGGTGTGGCGACCCTGAATTTCAATTTAACAATTCAAGTTGAAAGTTCCCGGCGCCAACACCTTGAGGTAATCCCCACTCGAAAATTATTTATAGTATTTTGGACTTTTGAATCGTGTCAAGGTCAGATCCATCGTAAGATGGATCAACTCCATGTTGGAAGGCAAGGTTTCCACCACAGCTCTGGAGACTCTTTTCTGTCTGTCCCCACTGGACATCCCACTGGATATCCATGTGGAGGAGCAGCCCTTAGGCTGCGCGCGTGGAGGCTATGGATCAATATGCAAGGCATAGGTAGGCACTTGGAGTTCCTGACGGGCCGCTATTCCAAGGGGCTTCCCATTCTGGATCTTTATGCCGAAGGGATTTCTCCTATAGGTACACCTACTGACGGTTCCAAAAATATTGTTGGCTCAGTTGCGGGGATCTTCTCCGCGGAACTGCAGCTAAATACAAACCATACTGCTGGGTAAATATGTCTCAGTGGTACAGGCGGATGTAACTGCCAACTTTTGCCATATAAAATTGTTACGAATTGCCAGTGTAACGATAAAAGTTTATTGACACCAACACATCTCCGGAAAATCTGGGGAGACAAATTTGGTGCAATTAGACGGTCTAAATTCAGGGCGACCCGCCCTCTAAAATTCTCAAGTTTGTCCTAAGATTGGAGCGGCTTGGGAAGTAGGGGGACGAATGTCACTAAATGAAGGTAGCAAAAAATGGGGCCGATTTAGTAGCTTGAGTGCGTGTGAATTCACAAGAGTTTGTCCTTCGCACATAATCCAGAATCCATGTAGAAGGCCAAAGACCAAGAGGTAGATCACCCAATAGATGACTTGATCAAATCAAGCAGATTACAGAGCAACCTGTTTAAACATCAATAACAGACACAGAACAGCTGTGAATGGTTCATTGGGATTATTTTTCCATCGGGAGAGATTTTTAATCCTTCCGCGAAATAAGATATTGTATGTATATATGCCTTACAGGCCTAGTAGGCCCATGGCTTCGTCTGTCACCGACTTCCATGAATTCCTGTCATGAGCACAATTTCTCCAATCTTCTCTACCAATCACAATCAGGTCTTACTGCACTTCATCCCTCCATCGGTTCCTCGGTCTACCTCTTCTTCTTGTGCCTCCAAATATCACCTTCCAAATGACACTTGGGACTCTGTTTTCGCTCATTCTCACCAGGTGCCCCAACCATCGCAGCCTCTGCGCCTTCACGCACCCGACTATGTTTGGTTGTCAATACATCTCGACTATCTCTCGATTTGTTCTTATTATCCATCCACATATTTCCCACCGTAAATCCTTCTCAATACTCTTCTCTCCCAAACCTCCAGCATTGCTTGTTCACGCCTTCTCAGCGTTCACACTTCTGCTCCGTACATAACCGATGGTCTTATAACCGTTCTGTATATTCTTGTTTTAACTGACCTAGACATCACTTTGCTATTGAGAATTGATTTTAGTGCAATTGCGCTTCTTGTACCCGCAGCCATTAGTCTTGCTTTAATCTCTTCTTCGTGTCCTGATTCTCTTGTTATTATCGTTCCCAAGTATTTAAAAACACACACTTCTTCAAAATTTACAGTTTCATTTGTGATATTTTGTAGATCGCTGAATTAAATATAACTATATTAACTTGAACTAATGCTTTAATATTTGGTAAGAAATAATAATAGAATGTATTACAACGTGATAATCAACAGTTTACATATAAACAATTAATTATCACGTTGTAATACATTCTATTATTATTTCTTACCAAATATTAAAGCATTAGTTCAAGTTAATATAGTTATATTTAAATCAGCGATCTACAAAATATCACAGGTTATGACGCCCAGTCTACGCAATTAAAAAAAATTTTTTTTAAATAAAAACCGACTTCAAAAAAATGCACTAAAAAGTAAAAAATAATTAGAAGTTATTAGAAGAAGATTTAACTGAAATTAGAAGTATATTTTTACAGTGCTGAGCATAACAATTAATGTATTACGTCAATAATATACAATTATTGTTATTTTTGGAGTCGGTGCCAGCCAAGCTGTTAAGAAATTGGTACTCCGCTACTTCGTTAATACATGTTTGTTAACCTTGGCTGGCACCGACTGTAACAATCCAATTGTTACTGTGTTTCGCCCAGCGAAACAATTTAATTTTCAATTCTCATTTCTATTACCATCGTAGGTCGATCTAATTTAAACACCTTGAAGACGACCGAATTTAAATGAGAATTCATGTATTTCTATGCCTGTGGGTTTGACAACCAAAACGACGTTCAGGATTTTTCAAAATTAAAATCAGAGAGGTCGTTAAGACGGTTTTTGAAAAAGATAAAGGGTCGATAAAATTTTGTAGTTGGAGCAAGACGTGAAAATTTTTGCTCTGCATGGTTTTTGCAATTTTACGATATTTTTAAAATGGTGAAATTTAACTTTAAGTGTAGAAGCATAAGTGCATCTGTTTTTGACGCTTCCGGACCGATATCATTCTACCACATCGGGAAAAATCTGACCACATTTGCTACTATGACGACCTAGCCAGATAACCACAGGTATGTCGTATCATTTTGCCATTTTGCAATTTATAATTTTTGCTTTAATGTTTTATTGCTTTTTTTGCTTTTTGCTTATGCCTTATTATTTTTTATTTGTACAACATCTCGATTTACTTTGCCTCGCACTTTTGCTGTGAACGTTTTTTTTTGGCCGAAGTTATCGTCCGTTTGCAGATTTGCACTTTTGTTCGACGAGATAGCAGGCTGATTAAACTTTTGCGTTCGCAAGGCGTCGATAATATAAATGCGATATGTTCAAACCTTTATATTTTAAAATTATTAATCAATTTTGAATTTTAAATTAATAATTATTTGTTTGAATTTGAACATAGCATTATTTTCGATAATAAGTATCGAACGGCGCTGGTGGAATGCAATAGGCATTGGGAGTACAAACGGAACGTCATACGTTCAAACCCTGAATATGAGATTTTTACCTCTGACATTTTTTTATGTGTTATTTTTATTTATGAGTTTTTTTTGGAATTAAATAGTGTGGTAAACCAATACCACGTTAAGGCAACGACAATCTGATTGCCGAATTTATGGTTATTTTAATAAATTGAGCTAATTATTGTTTTTTTATTGTTTTAATATTTTGGTTTTCATTGTCTTGCACTTTTATTTGAATGTTTGACCGAGATGAATGATACGCCGAAAGTTTCGCATTTCTGCTCGATGAGATATTGTATCTTATCCCACATTCGAATATGTGAATTTTAATGCCAAAGCTGAGCTTTACTTTTTGGTAATTATTTTGATTAATTAAATTACATGATTATGCTAAATTGAGTTTTATTTGTGCATTTGAATTTTACTAGATAACATCAACCGGCGTTGGTCAACTGCAATGACTTTGAAACTTATAAGCGTTTAACACGGGGGGGTTGGTTGGAGTATTTGTTTGTATCCTATTTGGTTTAGCAACACCTCAAATCATACATTACTTATGGGGGGTTGGTCGGGTAATGTTTGTCTGCTTATTGGTCCAATAACATCATGGATCAGGTAAATCTGTTAAGGTTTGTTTACCTACTGGTTACATAACACCATAAACCAGATTACCATTTTAATTTTTTGTAACTACGTACCACTACATCCAGGTATTAGTTATTCCACCTTTACAACGGGCAGAGGCTTTGCTTTAGCCTTGGTAGCAATCTTTGTTAGTTAAATTGTTTAACTAAATTTTTGGAATTTGTTCTTTTTTGTAAGAAGCATTCCGCTACCATAAGCTGTAGTAGAGTCCATTTCGCTGCCATGTGCGCTCAAATATTTTTCGTTTATTTATCATTTTCCTTTTAGTGTCGATTTAATGGACTGAGAGATTTCTGAAATCTGTTATTTCTTCGCTTGGCGCCCGGGCACAGTTATTTTCGCAAAGCAGATCAATTATTTTTATACGAACCCACGAACGCTTTCGAGCGACCCAGCGAGCTCCGACACTGGGTAATTCCTATGAGCTAGCTGCCTTGTACCTTCCAACTACAGGCATGACAAGTGGCGGATGAAGCGGGAAAAGCGACAGGTGAAGTCGAAAGCTTATGCTTTTTATAACCATTTGCCGGGTTATGGCTTTTCTACGTTACACGACTCCAAAAATAACAATAATTGTATATTATTGACGTAATACATTAATTGTTATGCTCAGCACTGTAAAAATATACTTCTAATTTCAGTTAAATCTTCTTCTAATAACTTCTAATTATTTTTTACTTTTTAGTGCATTTTTTTGAAGTCGGTTTTTATTTAAAAAAATTTTTTTTTTTATTTCTTGCTTTTTAGTGAATCTTGCGTTCCTTAACTGATTTATCGAAAGCGAATATGGGTAGACCTATTAAACGCGCTGCCCATATGCGACAGCGCCGTTCAAATGAGACAAGCGAAGAAAGGGCGAAACGCCTATCTCAAAGTAGAAAATGCGGGCTTACAATCAATAAAAACCAAAGTACTCAACCGATTTTGATGAAATTTATATGGGACCAATCTGAAACTATATCCTTTCGAATTGTGAAAAAATTTTGAAAATCGGTTAATAAATGACGGAGTTATGAGGTAACAAATATTTAAAAAAAAAATACAGCCGAATTGATAACCTCCTCCTTTTTTGAAGTCGGTTAAAAAATAGTACATTATGCACCAAGGTAGCAAAGTGACACTTTTTTGGCCCCAAAAGCCCCAAAAAAAATGGGCCAAAAGTCACTTTACTGCCGTCGTGCATATACTGTTTTTTGCAATTCCGGGAGGTAAAGTAGGAACTTCGCCAATTTAGAAACTTAAAGCAAAAATTTAACGCATTTTTTTTATAATACCTACACGTGGTCGATGCATATATTCATCCTTATCATTACTTCGCACGAAAAGTTGACTAAATTTGCTAAATGTGGCTCCATCTCACGGTTTTCCAACAATCAAAAATTGTGACTTTTCGTCACAATTTACTCGCATAAATTCATCCTAGTCACTTTTGGTCACTTTTAAACGTCAAATTAAACGTACTAAGTTTCCACATTTGTGGAAATCAGGTCTTAGTAAGTTATCTATTATAAACCAAATAAAGTGCGATTTATTTTCGTCCTAATTTGGGTAGGTCATTCCGCCAGATGGCGTTACGTTTACTACTAGCAAGTCAACTTTGCGTCATCGAGTAATATATAGGGGTACATTAGCATGAAATATTTTCGGGTCGGTGCTTTTTGCGGACCGCCCGGATGCAACTTGTGTCCTCCCACTCTTGCACTCTTTGGTGGGGGGCACTACTAAAAAGTCACCAGTCATCTGGTGACTTTATTTCCCGCTCCCCCCCCTATTTTTTAGCTTTACTCCCGCTCCCCCCTATTTTTTAACTTTACTCCCGCTCCCCCCCCCTATTTTTTAACTTTACTCCCGCAGGGTTAAAAAGTGCCCCTTTACGCCCGCAAACCGGGGTAAAAAATGAGTACTTTACCCCCGGAATGGCAAAAAAGTGTTTATTGTAAGACATATCAATTTTTAATAATATCATAATAGACCAGTGCCGATAATTTTTGAAACCGAAAAAAATAGCAGTAGGATGAAACCCATTGGAAAAGGAAGAGAATATAACAAAAATGAAAGGAAAAATAATTTACGGGCGATCTGAGGTCGGGAAGTGGAAGGGGATGAGTTTTAAGGGTAGAAAACTGTTTTTCTCGATTTCCGGCAAAACCACAAGTCCTATGGAAAAAAGTTAAATGGAAAAGTTGTAGGTAATAAAAAGATATACAACTTTTGTATTTGCACTTTTTTCACATAACCTCAAAATTTATGTGAAAAATTCAAATAACCAAGTTTTTGGTTTTTAATTTTTATCTTTTACAAAAAAAAATTTGTTTTCACGAAATTTGGTGAAAACTTACCTTTTTATGTCCGAAACGCACTGTAATTTTTTTGATTTAAAATATTTATTTTTTCACCTTATTTTGACTTAATATCGAAAAAGCACCCTAATTTTAAATCGAAAATTCTCGCGTCAAAATATCTGCTTTTAGGCTTCTATACAAAGTATAGCAAGAAGCCTTATGATCTGGCTCCGTGTCTGTCCGTCCGTCTGTCTGTCCGTCCGTCCGCATAATTCAAAATCATACAGAGCGTTTCAAATCGTGTTGAATATACTCAGTGCGTATAGAGGTCTAAGAACTGGGTACCCAGTGCGCTATTCTAGCTAGCTAGAAGGACGGGCAGGCAGCCAAGGTCATATGGCTTTTGGATTGCACAGAGCTTTCCTTAATCTTCATTCAACTTAAGTTACCTTGGGTAGCTGCCCGTCCTTCTAGCTACCCGTCCTCGGACGGGCTATCATCTAGCTCTCAGTGCAATCCAAAAGCCATATGACCTTGGCTTCCTGCCCGTCCTTCTAGCTAGCCGTCCTCGGACGGGCTATCATCTAGCTCTCAGTGCAATCCAAAAGCCATATGACCTTGGCTGCCTGCCCGTCCTTCTAGCTACCCGTCCTCGGACGGGCTACCAGCTAGTTGTTAAATTGTTTATCAACTGGACGCTCCTTGGCGAAATTCTTGGAGCCGCAGAACTGACAGATGGAATTCATTTCTCCACAATCGTGTCGAGTAACGTGAGATTCATCAAATCTCAATGCTCTTATTTGGAGTTGAATTGCTTGACTTTGGTATCGATTTTCTTTCTGTCGATGTATCGCATGGGATCGAGCGTTAGCAGCTTGCCGCGCTTGAGTTTCTTCTAATGTTTCACGTTGTTGACGTGTCGCATGGGATAGAGAGTTAGCAGCTTGCCGCGCTTGAGTTTCTTCTAAAGTTTCACGTTGTTGACGTATCGCATGGGACCGAGCGTCAGCAGCTTGCCGCGCTTGAGTTTGTTCCAAAGTTTCACGTTGTCGACGTATCGCATGAGACCGAGCGTCAGCTTGTCGCTGTGATCGAAGCTGTTCTTCTGTGTTATTAGCTCTTGTACGTGCTTTTCTCTCACGATTCAATCGCCGTCGCTTTACAGCAGGATTTTCAAAATTTTCATTATCCATTATGGAAGTTCACATAATGCTTTTTAGGCTTCTATACAAAGTATAGCAAGAAGCCTTATGATCTGGCTCCGTGTCTGTCCGTCTGTCCGTCTGTCTGTCCGTCCGCATAATTCAAAATCATACAGAGCGTTTCAAATCGTGTTGGAAATACTCTGTGTGTATAGAGGTCTAAGAACTGGGTAGCCAGTGCGCTCCAAATTGTGTTGGGAAACACTCTGAAAATGAGTAGATATGTGAAGAAGGTTGCTGAAATATACATAACTGAGTGGTTTACCTATATATTGTTGATCTCTTTATTTGATCCGTTGATCTATTGATCCATTGAGTTTTTTAACATGGAACATGTTTTCACGGTCGTTACCTCGCAAAAATCGACACCAAAAAACCGACACCAAAAACCGACAGCAAAAACCGACACCAAAAATCGATACCAAAAATTGGCACCACATGTATAATTCAAATTTATAGTTTATAATTTGAATAGAGTAGATTATCGAATAACATCTTCCCATTCACAATAATGAATTTTCAATAACAAAATTTTCATTACCAAAAATTTAAATCCGAAACCGATCGCAAAAAGCAAATTTGCTTATATAGTAAATTTTTTATTACCAACACAAAAATTAAGGGATTATCCCCCGTGTAACACAACTACGTGTAATACACGGTTACACAACTACGCAGCACTTCGGAAAACGGTAAAAAGAAGAAGAAACGAGATAGGCGCCACTCCCGCGGCACCCCTAAATCTCGAGGAAAACTATGATAAATGGTTTGGTACCGAAAAACAGGTTCCATGTTAAATCTTCATATTTAGCGAACGATAAAGCCCTGTTTAGCGCCCCTTCCACAACCTTATTTAATTCTCGCAAAGCCATTTTTTGTAAAGACATTTTTAGTTCACGTTCAACACATTTAAGTCATAATAAATCATTTGGATTATATAGTATTTTTATTAAATATTAACGGATTAACGTATTAACGTTAATCCGTTAATCCGGATTTAAGTTAATCATTAATAACCGTTATTTTCTATCTCCTCGATTTTTGTTTCTTCTTTTCGTTCCGTTCAGATCCTTCCCCTTCCATAACTTCGATTAGTGCTTATGTTGGTATCAAATTTGGACCAATGAGATTAGGTTTTGACACGCCGCAGGAGAGAGCTGGCATTTTATATATTAAGATATTGTAATATGAACTATTATTCGTCTTCTAATAAGGAATTTTCGAAAGCACGCAGCGATATTGCCAATTCCTGTTCTTCTTTCTGTTTCTTCTTCATATAGGCAGCAGCCAATTTTTCCTCTCTTTTAATAATAATAATAATAATAATAATAAAACTTTATTTCCAACAGGTATAACCCAATAACAGGAAACCGTCAATACATTACATATCTTATATATAAAAATGGATGTATGTATGTATGTGGGTATGTGTGTATGTTCCGCATAGACGCCTAAACCCCGTAACTGTGGGCGTTGAAACTTTCACGAGATCTGGCGACATTCAAGAGTAAGTTTTTCGTCGTCTTTGATTTTAGTAATTCGTCGCCATAAGACGGTCATCAGCAGTTAAACACTTCAGGTCACAGTCGTTGTCATAGTTACGATGCGATTTTGACACTAAAAGATTAATTAAATGACTTTGACATATTATAGTCAGTAGCGGCTCGAAAAATAGGGGGCACAACTTTGACTAACCTTAAAAATGACATTGACATATTATAGTCAGTAGCGTTGCACAATATTTTTAAAATTATCAAAAATCATTTTGCATATACAGGGTAAAACATAAATAGTGCGCGTTTTAGCAAGACCCTTTTCATAACCTAGAGAGTGACCCTGATAGTGTTGAATAGCCCCCATGGGCCCCCCGATAGTGTCAAAGTGACGGCATTAACTACATAACCTAAAAATCATTTTGCACATACAGATTATGTGAAGATCTTCACTTTACGTGAAGATTATGTATGTATGTGTGTGTGTATGTATGTATGTGTGTATGTATGTATGTATGTATGTATGACAGATGACAGATGACGGATGACAGATGACGGATGACAGATGACAGATGACGGATGACAGATGACGGATGACAGATGACGGATGACAGATGACGGATGACAGATGACAGCTGACAGATGACGGATGACAGATGACAGATGACAGCTGACAGATGACGGATGACAGATGACGGATGACAGATGAGATGACGGATGACAGATGAGATGACAGATGACGGATGACAGATGAAGGCCGAACAACTTTGGCCTTCACGGATCTATTATTGTCCGCCCTGTGAGGCCGAAGGCCGAACAACTTTGGCCTTCACGGATCTATTATGGTCCGGTCTGTGAGGCCGAAGGCCGAACAACTATGGCCTTCACGGATCTATTATGGTCCGGTCTGTGAGGCCGAAGGCCGAACAACTGTGGCCTTCACGGATCTATTATGGTCCGGTCTGTGAGGACGAAGGCCGAACAACTATGGCCTTCACGGATCTATTATGGTTTCACCCTGTGAGGCCGAAGGCCGAACAACTATGGCCTTCACCGATCTATTATGGTCTTCCCCCTGTGAGGAAGACTTTATATAGGTCGCAGAACTCGCTGGAATTGTGCAAGAAGACGCAAATCCACCTCTTCGTGGAAGATCCACCTCTTTGCGGAAGATTTAACTTTACCTGAAGATTAATTTGTTTTTAATTGGTTTTCTAAAGAAAAACTCGCCGGAATTGTGCAAGAAGACGCAGACCCACCTCTTCGTGGAAGATCCACCTCTTTGCGGAAGATTTAACTTTACCTGAAGATTAATTGAAAAGTGAAAATTGTGTAAAAACTTTGGACGTATGTAGCGCTCTTATTTACGCCAGAAATGGACGGGCAAACCGTTTTTGGGATTAGTTCCATCAAGACAAAAATTGAATTTAACATTGGAAGCATTTAATTACGACAAAAACTACGATTACATGAATCACGAGGATGTAGCAATAGGTGTTATGAACAAACTTTGCTTGCATTGTCGTGTTTCGAAGTTCGCTAAGGAATCACCAGGAATGTGTTGTTCGAACGGCAAAGTTGTTTTGCCACCGCTGATTGATCCACCTGAGCCGCTTCTAAGTTATCTTACTGGCACCACTGCAATTTCAAAACACTTCCTGCTAAACATTCGCAAGTACAACTTATGCTTTCAAATGACTTCATTCGGAGCAACAAACATTTTCTCCAACGTCGGTTACATGCCCACAGTCATTTTAAAGTTGAAATAATAAAAAAATTGTTCATAATGTGTTGGTTCTGTTTACTATACGTATGTCTAGCGCCGCAGGCGCTAGTATGTATATAAATTTAATGTGAGCTTTTGTTGCCTAAATATTCATATGCGGCATTACGGGTTTTAGCCACTCCATCTTGGTAAATGTTGCATAGTCCCGATATGCTGTTTACATTCGCGGTCATAAGATGGATGGGACTTTTCTTCACCACGTTGGTGCGATAATTTTTTATATAAAATATATCGTTGTTACGGCGTCCAGGCCTGTGCGGTAGAGCTTGAATTGTGGCGTATATTTCTTGACATATGATGTTGTTGTGGATCAAACCATGTAGGAATATAATTGACGCTACGTACCTTCGATTAACCAGTGATTGTAGATTGAAAGTTTTTAATAGGATATCGTGGTCAAACCCTCTTACCGGATATTCACCATACATTTTTAAATATAGGTATTTTAAGAGACGCCGTTGGACTGCTTCTATTTGGGTTATATACTTATCGTATATTGGGTACCATATCAAGGACCCATATTCTAATATGCTTCTAACAAATGCAAAATAGATTATTTTAGTGCTATTTAGATTTGTGAAATCCCTACAGTTCCGAATAACAAACCCGAGCGTTTTTAATGCTTTATTTGTGATGCTATCTATGTGATTAATAAAACTTAATTGGCAGTCAAATGTAATACCCAAATCTTTAAATTCAGTTATTTTAGTAACAACATTGCCTGCTATTTTGTATGGATAGGAAATGGGATTGGACTTTTTAGAATATGTCATGATGTTACACTTATTGATGTTCAACATCAGTTTGTTTAAGGTACACCAACGTTCTACAAAGCTGATTGAGTCTTGAAGTTTCAGACAATCGTCGATTGAAACTATAGATTTGAATAATTTTAGATCGTCTGCGTAAAGCAGCATTAGACATGAGGTAGTGCTAGTTATGTCGTTAATAAAGGCTAGAAATAACAGGGGGCCTAGGTTAGAGCCTTGGGGTACACCTGACGATGGCGTAAATATAGTAGATTCAAATCCCATATATTCTACAAATTGACGCCTACCAAATAGGTATGACTTAAATAGTGATAGTAGAGCATCCGATACACCTATATCTAGAAGCTAGAAGCCTATTTTAGGCTTCTATACAAAGTATAGTAAGAAGCCTTATGATCTGGCTCCGTGTCCGTCTGTCTGTCTGTCTGTCTGTCCGTCCGCATAATTCAAAATCATACAGAGCGTTTCAAATCGTATTGGAAATACTCTGTGTGTATAGAGGTCTATGAACTGGGTAGCCAGTGCGCTACTTTTAGGCTTCTATACAAGGTATAGAAAGAAGCCTTATGGTCTGGCTTCGTGTCCGTCCGCATGTTTTTTCAATGCAGACCAAATATAAGTTATACGTATTTTATTTACATAATTTTTCACCTATATAGGAAATTTAAATACGTTGATCCGTTGATATGTTGATCTGTTTTTTTCAATGCATACCAAATCTCTTATTATAAAAGGCCAAGTCCTTCTGTCTGTCCCACGGAAATAGCCGAAGCAAACCGAACATCAACGTATCATCGGATCAACGTATCATCGGATCAACGTATCATCGGATGAACGTATCATCGTATCAACGTATCATCGTATCAACGCATCATCGGATCAACGTATCATCGGATAAGTTAATCCGATTATCCTACTCAAAATTACTATATAAGCAGAATTACATTATAACGAAATAATAAGTGTTGAACGTCAACGAAAAATGTTTTCAGGTGAATTAATAAAGGATGTGGAACAGGCGCTAAAGAGGGACTTATCGTTCGGAAAATACGAAGATTTTGAAGTCAGAGAAGAATTCAAACGAGCTACTATTAATTCGTTAAATGAGGCACTTCGTGAGTTTAGCAGCAATGGAATGCGTAAAATTGATTTAAATATTGCGAAAAAAAAAGTGGCGGCAAAACGTATAAGAAACAGAAAAAGAGTGGAGAAACTGATTGCTGCCGAACAGAAAAAGAAACAAGTTGGAACTTGCTTTAGCAGCGGTTCCTAGGCTTCTATACAACAGATTTAAGAAATGAAATATTCTGAGATTTATATTTGAACTTAAAATGCTATTCTTTTGCTTTTATGTGAAAAAATAATTTTTTTATCCGATAATAAAGATACTAATCTGATAATCGAAATCTCTTATTGTCACTAAATTTTACTTATACTATATTAGAATATTTTTTAGCTTGGTAGGTATTAAAAATTCAGATTATCAGAATTACCACAGATATAAACAAGGTGGAACTCGCTTTAGCGGCAGTTCTTAGGCTTCTATACAGCTACCTTTCTGGTGTGGAAAGTTGTTATTATCTGGTTAGTTTTGATCGCCATATAATGTAACATCACATAATCAGATAATCTGCACCAATTAAATTTTTTGCGGTTGGTAATTATCATTTACTATATAAGTAATAACAATCAAACTTTTCCATTCTATTCGAAACTTTACTTCTCTGTAATGTTTGGTCCTTTTTTGAGGTGGACCAATCCTCTCCTTTCTCTTTTATTTACAACTTAACTTCACTAACCACATCATTAAAAAATTATCTTTTCACATCAAAGTAAAATAAAATACAACTACTTTTCTGGTAGTTGTGGTAGTGTACTTTTCTGGTAGTGTAAAACTACCGTTATGAACGTCGACATTTGGTTCTACAACGTTACCTACTTCAAGAACAGCTGCGTTTTTACTTCGTGGATTTTGTCGGCGAATTGCATGACTACGTGAACGATGTAATATTTGCGAAGGGGTCATGTTGGCAATTTGCTTTCGCTTTCGAAATTCGCGTAATTTCCGGTCCATTTTTTGAGGTGGATCCATCCTCTTCCTTCTCTTTTATTTACAACTTAACTTCACTATCCACATCAAGCCACTGCTGTTGTTAAAATAAAATAATAAATAATTAGTGCAGATTATCTGATTATGTGATGTTACATTATATGGCGACCAAAAATAACCAGATAATAACAACTTTCCACACCAGAAAGGTAGCTGTATAGAAGCCTAAGAACTGCCGCTAAAGCGAGTTCCACCTTGTTTTAAAAAACTCGGTGGGCTTTTTGTTCGTTGAAATCTCTATTTTTCGATGGTGTAAAAAATATATACCTACATTACTATGGTAAATATTCTCAAAAATGCAAAGAAACGAAAAAAACTCGAATCCGAAAATTTTAAGCTTTGTCACAATTCTCTTAAAGTAACTCAGCCTGCACGTGTATTTTCATGAACGATGTTGTTTATTTCGACTTGCAATTTTTTGTTTATCAATGTAACACGGAATCTTACGTTTTTCGAGTAATTAAAGTATAAATTTTAATAAATAGCTCAAAATTGTACATGAGATTAAAGAAAAAAAAAATTTCTGATTCGAGTTGTTTTCGTTTCTTTGCATTTTTTGAGAATATTTACCATAGTAATGTATATTTTTTTACACCATCGAAAAGTAGAGATTTCAACGAACAAAAAGCCCACCGAGTTTTTTAAAAAAGCAGATATTTTGACGCGAGAATTTTCGATTGAAAATTAGGGTGCTTTTTCGATATTAAGTCAAAATAAGGTGAAAAAATAAATATTTTAAATCAAAAAAATTACAGTGTGTTTGGGACATAAAAGGTAAGTTTTCACCAAATTTCGTGAAAAAAATTTTTTTTTTGTAAAGGATAAAAATTAAAAACCAAAACCTTGGTTATTTGAATTTTTCACATAAATTTTGAGGTTATGTGAAAAAAGTGTAAATACAAAAGTTGTAGATCTTTCTATTACCTACAACCTACCATTTAACTTTTTTCCATAGGACTTGTGGTTTTTCCGGAAATCGAGAAAAACAGTTTTCTACCATTAAAACTCACCCCCTTCCACTTCCCGACCTCAGATCGCCCGTAAATTATTTTTCCTTTCATTTTTGTTATATTCTCTTCCTTTTCCAATGGGTTTCATCCTACTGCTATTTTTGTTCACTTTTTATCATTTTCAAAGGCTTCTGCACTGGTCTATAATGTCAAATAATAAAGAAGGGTCGCTAGAAAAATTAAAAGGCTCCGAAAACTACAATACATGGAAATATTCTATGCAAGCGCTGCTTGAACTACATGATTTAGAAAAATGCATTTCGGAAACTGATACCGAGAAAGATGCGAATAAGTTAAAAAAGGCAAAGGCGAAATTAATTTTAGCAATTGATCCAGTTTTATATGTGCACATACAATCATGTGCAGCATCAATTGATATATGGATGGTGTTAAAAACAATGTTCGAAGATAAAGGCTTAACTCGTCGCATTGGTTTGTTAAGGATGTTAATATCAACGAATTTGGAATCGTGCTCATCGATAGACGAATATATTAACAAAATTATTGGAACGGCCAATAAATTAACAGAAATAGGTTTCCCCATTTCCGAAGAGTACATTGGGTCATTTTTATTAGCTGGACTTACAGACGACTACAAACCATTTATAATGGGCATAGAAAGTTCGGGAATAAAAATAACAGGCGATGGAATAAAATCTCGATTATATGAAATTGGTCCATCGGTAAATGTAAAAGAACAGGCATTTTTCGGTAAGAAATTTAAAGGAAAGAAGAAATCACAAACGAAAGTGACGTGTTATAATTGTAAAATGCAGGGACATTTCGCCAATAAATGTCCAGATAAACTGAATAAAAAAACTAATAACGCGTTTAGTGTAGTGCTCGCGTCAAAGGGATTGAATAAAAACGATTGGGTTTTAGATTCGGGTGCATCACAGCACATGACTTTGAACGAACACTTATTAATAAATACTACGTCTACGACAACGAAAAGTATTTGTGCTGCAAACAACGAAGAGTTATTAGTAAAATGCATTGGTGACACTAAGATAACTTGTAACGATGAAGTTATTACAGTGAAAAACGTACTATTTGTCCAGGTCTCGCCGCGAATTTGTTATCTGTGTCGAAGATAACTGAAACCGGTAATCAATTGAAATTTGATAAAACCGGGTGTTCAATAATAAATTGCAATAACGAAAAATTTGCAAGGGCAATTTTGATTGATGGTGTTTATGTATTGAAAACGAAAAACGCGTACGGAATGATTGCGAAACAATCGGACAATTTAGTGATATGGCACAGAAAATTAGGCCATTTGAATTTTAATGAAATTCAAAAAATGAAAAACGATAAAGTTGGTGGAATCTCGTACAATTCAACTGGAACTAAGATGAATTGTGAAATATGCGCGAAAGCTAAACTAACAAAATTACCTTTCAAACGATCAGAAAAACGAGCAAGTAATTTTTTAGATTTAGTGCATAGTGATTTAAATGGACCAATGGAAAATGAATCAATTGGTGGAAAGAAGTACTTCATGACATTCATAGACGATTTTTCAAGAAAAGTTTTTGTATACTTTTTAAAAAATAAAAGTGAAGCTTTTGAAATATTTTGTGAATTCAAGTCGATGGTCGAAAATCAAACAGAACGAAAGAAATGTGGTATAATAAGTCAAACTACTGTACCACATACACCAGAGCAAAATGGCAGAGCTGAACGCATGAATAGAACCATCGTATAGAGAGCCAAATGCCTTTTGTTTGATTCTGGATTTGAAAAACGTTTTTGGGCAGAAGCTGTCAACACAGCGGTTTATTTAATAAACAGATCGCCAGCAAAATTCCCGCCAGCGACTGGAAAAATGCCAGAAGAAATTTGGACAAATTTCGAGGTAAATTTGGAAAATTTACGAATATTTGGGACCAAGGTCATGAACCATATCCCGAAAGTTCAGCGAAGAAAATGGGATCCAAAATCTCAAGAACTACATTTCGTCGGATATTGTGAAGGGACGAAAGCGTATCGTCTTATTGATAAAAAATCAGGTAAAATAACGAAGGCTCAGGAGGTTGCATTTTTTGAAAGTACAAAAATAGATTGTAGTCCTGAAGTAGCTGAATATTCTGATTTTGATGACATGGAGAATAACGATCCATCCATAATCATCACAACGAAAGAGGTAAACCATTTAGTGGGAGATGCTAACTCCAAAATTACACAAGAAGAGAATCTAGAAAATTTGGAAATAACAAATGATTCACGACCCACAAGAGAGAGAAAAGCACCTGTTCGTTATGATGATTTTGTTATGTTAGCAATAACCGAACCAATCCGAGAACCGTTAACTGTTTTTGAAGCATTAAATAGTGAAAACAAAAATGAATGGTTAAACGCAATGAAAAATGAACATGATTCATTGGTAGAAAATGAAACATGGATGTTAGTCGATTTACCACCTGACAAAAGGGTTTTAAAAACAAAATGGGTATTTAAACTAAAATACGATAATGAAGGTAACATAGCTAGATACAAAGCCCGCTTGGTTGCAAAAGGATATGCACAAGTACCAGGTTTAGATTATGGTGACACATATTCACCAGTAATAAGATATGGATCAATTCGTTACTTAATGGCTATAGCTGCAAAATTTGGATTCAAGGTAGATCAAATGGATGCAATAACCGCATTTTTGCAAGGAGATTTAAACGAAGAAATTTATATAAATCAACCAGAAGAATTAGTAACGAAACTTCACAGGTATGCCAGTTGAAAAAGGCCATGTACGGATTGAAACAAAGTAGAAGACAATGGAACATAAAACTAAATGAAGCGCTAATAGATCTCGATTTCAAAAGGTCAAAAGCAGATCCATGTGTGTATATGCAATTGAAAAAAAGAAAAATTGTTATGATAATCGCTGTTTATGCAGACGACTTCTTAATATTTTAGTTAGATGAAGCAAAAAGGAACGAAATCAAAAATTCATTATCTACAAAATTCAAGATGAAAGATCTAGGAGAAGCAAAGTGTTGTGTTGATGGATTGAGAATTTCCCGAGACGATGAAGGAAATATTTATCTAGATCAAGAAAATTACATAAAGCAAATTCTTGAAAGGTTTAATATGAAAGATTGTAACACCTATCAACACCATCTGATAAAAATCAGAAGTTATCTAAACAAATGTCCCAAGATTCTGAGAGAGAAGACGAAGAATTGAGCAAAAGAGCATATCAACAGGCAGTTGGAGCATTGTTATATTTGGTTCAAGGAACTCGTCCTGATTTATCATTTGCTGTGGGGGACGTAAGTAGATATAATAATTGTTTTAATCGCGCCCATTGGTCAGCTGTAAAACGTATTATGAGATATCTAAAAGGTACCGAAAATTTAAAATTAAAATTTAACAAAATTGGCTCATTAAATATCGAAGGATATTCAGACTCAGATTGGGCCTCCGATTTAGATAAAAGAAGATCTTGTACGGGCTATGTTTTCAAGTTACAAGGAGGAGCTATTTCATGGGGAAGTCGCCGACAACCAACAGTGGCTCTTTCATCCACAGAGGCTGAATACATGGCATTATCATCAGCCATTTTTATGCTTATAAATTTCCCTTCTGTAAACCTCTTGTCACTCCAAACCATGTATTTTGTCTTGCTCTCGTTTACTTCTAGTCCTATTTTCCTAGCAGCTTCTAATAGTTTTCGCGTGACTTCTTGTATCTCCTTCTTTGTTCGTGTTATAAACGTCAAATCGTCCGCGAAAGCTATGCATTGGTGTCGTCTTCCAAAAATTGTACCACATCTGTTTAATCCTGCTTTCCTTATTGCACTTTCTAACACACTATTAAACAAAATCGACGACAACGGGTCACCCTCTCTCAGTCCCACCTTTACTGTTGTCGCAACTTTACGTACTATTGACAAGGCAGCCTCTTATGCCTTCGATGTTAAGGCGGCGTAGCTGTATTCTTTCCGAATTACAGACCGAGAGCGTGGGAGATTTTAGCAATCTTCATGGGTTCGTTTATAAGCTCACTATTTACTTCGTAAGTATTCTGCAGTGCCCAGCTGAAAATGAAAGAGCTCAATAGGCGCCAGGCCTGAATAAAACACACAGTAAGAATGAATGGATGCTTATTCAAAACCAATAAAAAAATAATTTGGTTAAGCAATTTTCAAACAATATACAGTGGTGAGAGTGCCTCTCACGGACCATAAAGGTCGCAAACAAAAATATTGCTGAAGGCAAAAGTATTTCACAACTCTGGACTGAAGGTCCTTTATAACTATTCTGAAGTAAGGCCCCAGCATGAACAATTTGCTACTGTCTATAGCCCAAATTGCTACGGAGTGTGGTTTATAAAGCAAAGCTTATTGCTGTCAGATAAAAGCTGATAATGAATACAAATGTGCAACTTACCTCGCAGCTGGATTAATGTAATAAACGTCTGGACCCTTGGTGCAAACTGCAACTCCGTGACAGAGCCCTATCTCGGATTCCCAGTCCAATGACCACTTATTGATGACAATCGTTACAACAGTAAGCACACACAAGCAAACAAACCAACAGATATCCAACTAAGCTTGTTGATGTTAAAAAAAAATCAGTAGCAAAAGTGAACAACTACAGCCTTACTCAAAATATCAAAAACAGCCAATAACTGACAATAAATGCAAAATGGACAATTTTCCAGAGTTGATCCAGTTGGTAAAAATAGATTCAATGGTATAATCAGCACTATCTTCCAATCCTGATTCCTAATCAGCAACAATGACGGAAGCCAATTTCCAAAAATGGGATAGCCAATGGTATTACCCAGATATTGCTTCGATAGCCAAATGTGGAATTTAACCGTCTTATCACTGATAAGAATTTCGCAACTTTTAAGTTTTTAACTTTTAAAGTTAAAAAATTTTTCCAAAATAATGTCGTATTACGCTATTCTATGTACATCTACGTCAATTCAAATACCGGTAGCTAGACTATATAATCGCCTAAGGCCCGCTTTTACAATAGTCGGTTAAGTCTCAGTTAATTTACACTGGTGATAAATCTAACATGATGTCCAATGAGAAGACGTCAAACCTCAAATTAAACACCAGTGTAAAGTAACTGAGCCTTAACCGACTATTGTAAAAGCGGGCCTAATAAGGATTAGGGCCTAATCTGCGGTTAATCGATCGAAATATTCGTCACAAAATTTTCTCTTCGCAAAAATGAGTGTTATATCCACGCTAACCAAACCAAAAAGCCTCGAGTCGACGTGTTCCTCTTATCTCCTATCCACTTTTATACCGAGTGCGTTATAATTCCTCGGACGGAATAATTGACATATAATTATTTATGGAGATAGATATGGAGAATTGAATAACTGAGTATGTAACGACGAAAGTAACGTTACACTGTAAAACTATCAGACAACTAACCACTTATTCTTACTTTGCTTTCAGAGCCATCCAGTGACATTTTTACCAATCTTATCAATTTGCCAGGGATTTCCATTTCTACCATAATGTTATATAGCTCTTCTCTTTTGACACTGCCGTACGCCTGTTTAAAATCCAAAAACATCAAGTGGGTTTCCAAACCAAACTTATGATTAATTCCTTGTATTTCTCTCAAAGCGAATATTTGGTCTGTCACCGATCTACCTTGTCTAAAACCACATTGGTACTCTCCTATCATTTTCTCCGAATAGCATTGTAGTTTATCTTTTATACATGTGGCCAGTATTTTGTAACTGACATCTAGCAGCGCTATCCCCCTATAGTTCTCGCACTCGCTTTTATCACCTTTCTTGTGGATCGGACATATCAGAGCCAGCTTCCAAGATGCCGGCATTTTTTCTTCCTTCCAGACTTTTTGTATCATGTTGATGGTCATTTCTTGTAATTTCTCTCCTCCATATTTCAGCATCTCTGCCTGAATGCCGTCTTCTCCTGCACTTCTATTGTTTTTCAATGTTTATATTACTTTTCTTATCTCATCTTCTGTTGGTATTTCCACTCCATCTTCACTTACGTCGTCGGCCTCTGTATCTGTGCGTTCACTCTTTTTATCTTGACTTCTTGTTCTATTTAGCATCTCTTGAAAATATTCTGCCCATCTTTTTGTTACTCCTTCCATTGATCCCACCAATGTGCCGTCTTTATTCCTGCAGAACGTTGTATTTGTTTGTAATCCTTGCTTTCTTCTTTTAGCTCCCCGATAAAGTTTCGTATTTCTCTATTTTTATATTTTTCTTCCAACTCATCCAATTCCTTTATTTGATGTTCTCTTTTCTTCTCTCTTATTAACCTTTTGCACTCTTTTCTCTGTCTTTCATATTTCTTCCTTGTTTCCCCGTTTCGATTTGTCAACATCAGCTGCCTTGCTTTCTCTCTTTTCTTTACTTCCAATTCACACTGGTGATCATACCACTCCTTTTTTTTTTTCTTCATAGTGCTCACATATTGTGTTTTTGTTACATCAAATATACTTCTTTCTATTGTTGTTCGCAGGTGTTCTATGGTTTGTCGTATTTCTGTCTCTTTCAATATCTTTTCCATCTCTTATCTATATTTTCTTCTCTGGTCTTCAGTTTAGAGTTGTATTTGTATTCTATTTCTTTGTTTAGTTACTTGTTTTCCTATACTCGTTCGATTTACCAAAGCTATTGTCATTTTCACACGTACCATGAAATGGTCTGAATCCAGGTTCGCTCCTCTATACGTTTTAACGTCTTTAACAATATTTTCACTTCTACTCTCTATCAGAGCATGGTCGATCTGGTTCGCTGTATTTCCATCTGGCCTTATCCATGTTACCTTGTGGATGTCCTTATGTTCATAGTGTGTACTCTTTATCTTCATATCATTTCCCATTGCAAAATCAATAAGAAGCCTTCCATTTTCGTTGCTTTCTCTGTGTAAGCTAAATTTACCAATTGTAGGTCGATATGTTTCTTCCTGCCCAAGTTTTGCGTTCCAATCCCCCACTATCATTTTAATGTCGTACTTTGGTATTTTCGCGTACTCTTTTTCCAGCTGTTCATAAAATTGTTCCTTTATTTCCATATCCCCTTCCTCCGTAGGCGCATGTACATTAATAATACTTATCTTTCTATTATCTCTCTTTAATCTTAGTATGCACATTCTATCAGTTATTGGTTTGAAACCAATCACCATCTTTCCCTTCTTTGTTCACCATAAACCCAGTTCCCAACCTTCTGTCCTTCCCGCTACTTTTGAAAAAGGTTTAGTTCTCAATGTCAGTTGTTTCATTATCTCTTTGTTTTGTCTCCTGCAATGCTACTATATCTACTGTATACTTCTTTAACACCTTTAGAAATAAGATATTAAAGAAATTAATTCAACATCACATAAGTTAAATTATAATTTATTAAAAAATGTATCCTTGAGAAAAGAGTAAATAAAATATAAATTATACTATATTATAATATTAAGCTATTCAATATGGAAGGATTTTATTTTGCCCTTATTAAGTATTTTGACAATAAAAAATACACAGCCATACATTTTAATAAAGCACATCAAATTTATAAAATGTCGTAAGATTATATAAAATAATGCAGATGCGATATTACTTGGAATTTTTTGTATCTGTTTGTTATAGTGTAGAAGTAAAAAAAAAAAATTTTTGTTAATCATATATGTATACCTCCGAATGAAGCACATTTTTGTGTATAAATAGGTATCTTATAAAATATAACTTCAGTTACAAACCAGAGTTTTAGTGTACAATATCAAAAAATATATTACAATTTTAAATGCTAGCTTAAATTGTGTGCAACTTTACAATATAAAATTTGATTACATCAAATTGATATACGTATGTATTTTTAATTAATTAGGGCCCACGTAAGTTACCATAATATACAACAATCCAAGATACATAATAAATATTGTAAGCCATATAGCGTTGGCCCTCGTTACAATTTTTAAAAACGCCAAAGCACTTTTTATGAGACTTATTGCAAAATGCCATTTCCACCATCATAACTATAGTTATTTCAATTATAAAATTTTTTAAGAAAAAAAAAGTAAAAAACATGTCGCAAAGTCACGAGTTTAGAACTGCTGACGGTTTGTGACGATAGGGAATAAGGGGACGACTTTCAAAATTATGATACTACATGCACACACTTAAAGCAATTTTGTACACCTGTAAAAAATATGTAAACTTAACAACACAATAGAGAAAGTACAAAAACATGTCAAATATTTTAGAATAACTTAGAGAAAATTATAATACTAAACAATATTTTGTTTTAAATTAAACTGATTGTATTCGAGTTAAATTTAATATTATTTTCAAAAGTTAAAAATGAGATACTTGAACATTTTCTTGTACTAACCTATAAAAAAACAATATAAAAAATACTTGAAAACTAGTTAAATATGAAAAGTTGAAAAATAATATAAAAATAAAATGTTTCTTTACAATAAAACAAAAATTTGCTATAATACTGAAAAAAAGTTTTAATATAAATTAAATCAAAACTGTGGACTTGGTAAACAATCATTTGTTTAGTTCCTATAAAGCTATTTTACGATGGATTCATATACGAGGGTCAAGCTGAATTTATTGAGAATAAAATAGATCTAGTAAGTTGTTAAAAATAAAACATAGGGTATTATTTAGAGAAACTCTTTATCTGTCATTTGAAGTTTAGAAGTTGAAAATACGTTCGTTATAGCTCAAGTTACTAATTTTTTAAAGTGACATTGCAAGTGAAAACATGGAATTAACAAGAGAGCTTTTTCGAATCACGATTTATTATGATTTTAAAAAATATTTAAGCGCTTACGAGTGCAAAGAGAGTTTAGATTCAACTTTTAGTGAACAAGCACCTTCCTTGGCTACAATTTACCGATGGTATAAGGAATTTGAACGCGAAAGGTATTCCGTTCAGCATCAAAAAGGAGCAGGACGTCCTTCTACCGCTGTTACCGACAAAAACATTGCTGCTGTTAAAAAAATAATTAAAGAGGACAATAAATCCACTTATGGGGTAATAGAGCATCAACTCAAGATTGGATCCTCAGCTGTTAAAACAATCATACACGATCACCTGCATTTAAAAAAAGTGGTCCGTCGTTTTGTGCCGCATCACCTTTCTGATTTCCAAAAAAGCAGAGCGTGTAAGAATTTGCCATGAAACTCTAAATTTGTTAAATAATGGCGGACACCAAATTTATTCCAAAATCGTGACAGGTGATTAACTTATATTTCCTTTTTCGACATACCTACTCGTCAAGAGAGTCGTGTATGGAATCACGAAGATGAGGAAACTCCAACAATGATCAAGAAACAGCGAGCTATGAAAAAAGTTAAGTATGCGGTATTCTTCAGAAGTACGGGCCTAGTAAATGCCATTAAGCTAGATGGACAAAAGACAGTTACAGCTAAATGGTACACTGAAAAATGTTTACCTGATGTGTTCAGTAGAGTTCCAGCCAAGGGAATTATGCTCCACCATGATAATGCATCATCCCATTCGGCAGCTATAACTCGCCAGTTTTTGGCTGAAAAAAATATAAAAGTCATAGAACATCCGCCGTACTCACCTGATTTAGCAATGTGCGACTTTTGGCTATTTTCTGGGCTTAAAAAAATTTTGCGGGGCAGAAGGTTTTCGTCTGAAGAAGAGATTGATACCGCAGTTCATACTTATTTTGAAGGTGTTCCGAAAGAAGATTGGTTGGGAGCTTTTAAGCAATGGAAAGGAAGAATGGTCAAGTGTATCATTGTTGGAGGGAATTACTTTGAGCATATTTAAAATAAAATCCTACAAAATATTAACCGTGTTTTTTATTCTCAATAAATTCAGCTTGACCCTCGTAATATATTTATATACCAGTGAAAAAATAATTTTCATTTTTACTTACATTGTAAGAACAAAATACTTCTCATGTTAACTAAGCGTAGTAGGCACTTGAGTGAACCAAAATTCTCTCAAAGGACATTTAAATTGTTTTCATTTTTGGCGTTATTATTCAGATTTCCCAAGTAGAAAATTTTAATTTGAATTTATCAAGTTAAATAAGCAGAACTAATAATGATTTCATCTTTTCTTTTATGATAGTCCACCTTCAGGATCCATCAAAACCTATTAATGCTCACCGCATTAAAGCTGCAAATGGTCACGTTTGGCCTCGAAATTGTACAACAATCGTCCATAGCCAGGGTTTCCAGATTTTTAAAACAACATAATTAGAATTTAATGGAAGAATATTCTTTATAATATACAAAACAATAACTAAAAAAGATCTCGGCGGTTTTTAAGACCGATTTTCCAAACCATCAATCAACCCTTTCATTAAATATGTAGACAAATATTCGAAACAATTGAATTTGTGTATTAAGAGTCGGGATAACAGTTTCTAAATCGGTACATTTCTACCGAAATCCTGGCGCCTGGCAAACCTGTACACAGCTATTTTGAATTTTGGTGGTGTACAATCCTTTTGTGCCATTCGTTTCACCTAAGTAATAAATAAACGCATATAATATTGATAAAACCATTCAAATGTAACAGTAGGACGGTATGAAAAAATATTAATTTTTTTTTAATTTCTGGAAGATTTAGATAAATTCTTAGATAGGACCGTTTAGATGATTTCTGAAATATTTTAGCAACTTTGTTTAATGGTCGCCACCACCCCCTCTACTACCACCTCCTCCGCTCTGACCGCCATCTCCTCCGTCATTACGTCCACTATCATGGTTTCCATTATGATTATGACTGGCAGTATCATTATGACCAACGGCTTCATCATATGACGGTGGCAAATTGGAATTGTTGTTGTCGGCAACATTTAAATTTTTCTTATTAAATTCGTCAGTTGCATCATTTAAGTTGTTTGTAGAATTATGCGTAGAAGAAGAATACGTAGGAGGTAAGTCTGGTAAGTCTAATTGTGTGGTAGGATTTCTTGTATCATGAATAGGGGGCCTCACGATATCCATTGGATCAAACAACATAGGAGCTGACGGTGAAATCACAGTAGTGGGAGTGTTATTGTGAAATCTGCAAGCACCGGCAGGATTTAGAAGATAATTTCTTGCACAAGACAGATGCCCACATCTGTTAACTCTTGGGGCAGTAGTAATCCCCGGGTTATATGTATCTTGTTGGCTATTACTTCTATTATTTAATGAATTCTGTTTAATGTATCCACAAAGGCGAATTAAAAGAAATAACATAAAAACAATAAAAAGCACTCCTAAAAAGAAAGAAATAATTTATGAATGATTATTGAAATTGCCATTTGTATTACCAAAAACTAAACCGACTGGTTTGACCGGAAAAGAATGTGAATTTGGATCTGAAAATAAGATACTTATTTAGAATGTATGTAAAACTAAAAATAGTTGGAATATTTGTGAAAGACTATGAAATACTTTTTGCTTGATATTAATGAAATTATTAAATCACAATTGAATTTTGCTAAGTTTACTCTAATCTACGAGTCACACAGGGGCGGACTCACACCCAAATTGTGGCGCAGAAAATTTTGAGGCGGTCGTTGTCCCTAATTTCTATTTCAACAATTTCGTGAAATAATTTGTAAGAATATAATGGGTCATTCCATCTCAAATCGAATCATGAATTTACTTGACCCACGCCTAATTTGACAAAATTTGGTACACACCATCTTAGTAAGAAATAAAAAATACAAATTAAAGGATTTGCCCAAAAAGGCACTCGTTTCCTTGTTTTGGTCTTTCAAAAAGTTGGTGTGTAGACTTGTAAGAAAACGACTTTTAGGGAAAAAAAGAGACCCCTTTGAGGGGAGGGGGGTGCAAAACTCTCAATTAAAAAAGTTAATTTTATATTAAACTAGTATTTTGTCATAAAGTTCAAAGAAACTTGAGAAATCGTCGAAAAACTGATTTTTGTCCGTTTCTGCCTATACTTAATTAATTTTTAATAACCGAACCCATGCTCATCTCATGATCAAATTTGGTATGCATGCTCAGCACATTTGTACCAAAAAACTGTAAAAAAATTAACCAAAAGAAAAGACCCCTTTAGAAATAGGGGTTGAAATAGGGTTAATATTAAAAAATTAATCCAGTTAAGGGTTGAAAATATAAAATGTGATTGAACGGCTGTTTGTAATAAAAATACATTTTTTTACCAGTTTTTTTTACTTTTCCGAATTTTTTAAAAATAGTAAAAATTGAAATTTTGTTATAATTCTAGTTCGGACGATAGAGGGATGTATAGAGTAGGTTCACACCAAATTTCAAGTAAATCGGTCCAGTAGAACTTGAGATTTCATGTCAACCGTCTCGAAAAAGGTAATATCGAGAATATCGCGTTTAAGGGTGCGAATGAATGTATAAATATACGCTATACAGACCCTTCGAATTTCGCTATTCTAAGAAAAAGTATATCATATATTATGACATTTAGCAAATCAGGATCCTGTAGAAAAAACTATGATCTGTGTTTCTAGAGATGAATTATTAAAATTGTGCCTAAAATATAGTCATAAAAGTAAAAACTGTAACCTAAAAAAAAAATTTCCAAACCAAAATGTCTTTCTCTAGAAACACGAATACACTCGTGAAGTTTACATATTATCAAATTAAATTGATAAAAGTTTATTTATAACAGTTATAATCAATCTACATAGTTTCGTTTATCATTACTACCATTTTAGGCAGTTTTTCGAAAAATAATTCACGGTGTGTCATGGTGATGGCGTTGTACTCAGTCGGACTGGTCGGATCGGAATTTTCCTGCATATTTTTAGTTAAAATATTTTATATGAGCATATTTTAATTGAACATAATAGAGGTAGTTCCTCTATTATGTTCAATTATTATGAACATAATTTTTGTCTTTGTCACTAATGCACATACTGGTGCGACATCTGTTGGAAATGAATACCACAAATGGATTATTCCAAAAGGTGTGAAACTGAATTAAATTAAAAATATTTTCGACAGTAGCGACGTTGGCGGCCATTTCCCCGATGTTTGTCAATTCCCCACCTTAAATATTCGCGCAGTCAGTCATACAATGGTAGTTTATACTTACATTTTTTCTATTATATTCTTTCTAATAGCTATTTCTCCAAAAATAATTTGAATTTTGAAAAATCGTTTTAAAGACATAGGTATTCTTAAAGGTTTAAGCTTTGAAAATATGAAAAAAAAATGGAATTTTTCAATATTCTAGACTAGAATACCCCCTTAAAGCAACGAGTTAATTTATACAGAAATCAGCTGTGGAGACGGAATGTATGTAAGGGGGTAATTCCCCCGCTCACCATGAATTTTAAAAATCGAAAAACGGTTAACTAGAATATAATAGAATATAAAGCCCTCGCACTACCGGACAACGAGAGGCAGAGGTCGCCCGCTTGGTACGTGGTGGTCCACCATATCAAAGGACTTGAAACAGGCCCAGTTGAACATGGAGACAACCCAGGATCGACCGACCTGGCGCATGAGAACGAGGAGGGCTGACCCCAAATAATGGGAAGAGGCACAGAAAGAAGAAGTTGTAAAATTTTGGAAAAATATCCGAGAAAGATATTCCTAAGAATAATCTGTTTTTAGGTAAATAAAGTAGGTTTCCCCGTTAAAACAACCTTCAAGAGGGCAGGTCCATGCTAAATGGTCGTCATTGTCTACAATGCCAGTCCGCCATTACGGTCTAAGTTAAGAAACTTTACAGCTCAATATCTGAACCCCGAATCTACGCTTATTCAGTAACCACAGCTATTAAACCATAAGTGTAAAATATTTAAGGGGGTTACCTACTGTGACCGATAAATTTTTTCGATTTTTTTTTCTTACATATTTTTATAGTTTGGGCTCTTGAAAATGTGTCCAAAAAATATTAAAGTAAAATTCATCAAATTACCCGAATTATAACGGATTTTCTGTAATGGAGTTCATTATTAAAACTTTTTAAATCATATAATTACATTTTAAAACTGAATTAATTTTTGTATTTTGTACAAAAATAAATTTAACAAAAAATATAAGTTGTAGCTGTTTGTAATTGTCTTTAGGAGTCCAAAAAACCAAAAAAATTTTAAAAAAGAAAATTATTAAAAATCGACGTTTTGGTCCACCCTTAAAATCGAATTGATTGTGAAAAAGGAGCTTAAAAGTTTTTTCTTACAAATTGAAACCCCCCAGGAACATCTGGGGTTGTTAACTAATTTACTGCTATGTTTTTTATGGGTACAGTTACTATACAAGGTTTTCAACTGACACATTTCTTACACAAACAAATAATGTTAGGTACAAAATCCCTAAAATTGTTTGTATTTTTAATCTATTTTGACTAATTTATTATGCTAATTTTTATTTTAAAAGTTTTCAAAATAAACTACTTTCAGTAAAACCTGACAAAATAATATGAGTTACAAAAATATGTTGGTTCTTTAATAAAAAAAAAGTTTTGATAGGAAAATTTCAGTGACTTTTGAGCTCCTAAAAAATACACATCTTTTTGTAAATAAAGACGGGATAACAACCGAGGTATTCGTACATATATTATGTAAAAATCGGCGAGAAGGCCAAAATTTACGCATATAAGAGAGACGGTGGCCGCATCATACTGTCTAATCACCGAGCGTCTTACTATTCCAAAGAGGCGAGAACTGCCACAAAAGAAGAAATAAGTGCTGAATTTCACTTCTTCGAAGCCGAAGAATATATTCTGTATGGCCCTAGTATACGCGATTAAGTGTAGGTTACGAATATCAACCACTATCCGCCTCATTACAGCACGAAAAAGTTTAAAACGATTTATCTCAAAACTACATTTCTCAAGTCGGGCGCACATTTTCCAAAAAAACTACTTGGCGGATTAACTTGATTTTTTTAGACATTTAGAATATATTTCAGGCTCCAGTCAGAATCTAAAATATCCAAAATATATTTAAAATTACCATTTTGCAGGCCGTGAAAAGTAAATATTTTGTTGTAAAAATCGAAGTTTTTTTTAAATCCTCGCCATTTTGTCATTTTTTGTTTAAATTAAATTTTCGAGGTTCCAATTATTGGAGTTACATTCATATAGAACAAGAATTTAAAAAATTCATTTATTTCAGATAACTGCATCGGTCGGAAACGATGCGCCCGATTGGCGGGTCATTTCGAAATATGAGTTACGCGTCGATATGTACCTTGTACAATTTTCAATAAAAAGCTTTACAAAAATTTTAGGTGTTAGTTTAAATGTGAATAAATAAGTATCCTAAATTTTAACTCAATAGTTGTAACAGTTTTCTCAAATTTAATTCCTAAAAATCAGCTTGAAAACGACTGTTCACAGTAGGTAACCCCCTTAAATAACTAAAACTTGCCTCGTCTGTAACCTTAATATTAAATTTATAGTAATAAAAATTGCTTTAATAGATACTCACGTCCTCGGTTATTAACATTAACATCGTTATAACTATAATCATTATTATGACCATAGTTCGCATTTTTCTCACTTTCGCGTAAGTCTTTCATAAGATCTGAAACAAAAATTCATGTTTCTTTTGATAAGATAATTAACACATTCAATATTACCTTCCCTTACTTTTGCAAGATAATCATTCAGTTCGGTAAAATCACCTAAAGTAAAAATGTGTTACTTTCACTATTATTTTTAATTATACAATATCGTCCCCCTTATGTCAAAACCACGAATTATGTGCATTTTCTAGTTTTTAGTCAAGTGTATTTGAACTAAATTATGAAGTAAATGAAATTAATCAATTTTAATTGTAATTCAGACAATTGTTTTATTGTTATTCGAATATATTGTAGCCGAAATCTAACGATAATTTAACAACAAAATTTTCTTTCTTAGAAAGAAAGTGCACTTAGGTCAAAATGGCAATTTTTGCACATTCGTGGTTTTGGCATAAGGGGGACGATATATACAATCAGATACGCCAACCTTATAGGAGTTTTGAAAAGTTTAAAAAAAGATAGGGGCGCCACCAATACAAGCAAAGCAAATCAGTTGGACTTGATCTAAAATTACAACCACAATGCCGTGTTCAAATCCCACGTTTCCGGTCTTGGCGCCATGAAGACAAAGCAATTTACCATCAATCCATTGTTAGTTACATATCAGATGAAGGGTATGCGCCACCTCTCGACATAATTCAAGAAATTCATTGTCATGTAAAGCGCAATTTATTACGCCTTCCAATTCAGTAGTTCTATCTATTGATAATCTTTTGAATTGCATCAAGCATTCCCAAAATTCCCATAAGGTTTGCGTATCTGCTACTATATTAAGATCGTGAAATACATAAAGTGGCGCAACCAAGTGGTCAATTTTTGAATTGTCTAGTCGTTCCATTTCCTTTCAATAAAATACAATGTTTATTATAATGACACCTTGTATTTTATCGAAGGGATATAAATTGTGACTTTGCAATGCATAAAAAACCTCTAAATGCCACCTCATGCGCTAACATCGAAAATCTACTATTGCATGAAGCAATAATTAGACTGATTTTAGCTTTGAAATGGAACTAAATTAGGTGTCAATCAAACCTTAGCTATTCGATAGAAAAATGTTTGGAAATGAAATAAATAAAAGTTGCATGAAATTTGAACCCCGAACGATATGCAAAAAACTGAAAAAAATTCACCCCACGACGTTGCGTTTAAAACGTCAAGGAATACCAAAATTTGTATATGAACAATTATGTGGGTAATTAAATTTCGGGGACGGTCCCCTAACTTTGACCACTCCAAATAAATTGAAAATTTCCTATTGCAAAGAGGAAGGTTTATAGAGTATACTGTAAAAATTTCACTTGCGAATGTATTATCACGTATTATCAAAATTTCGAGAAAAATCAATTTGAAAGTACGTAAATTTAGCGAATTTTTCTTCGATTTTTGGGGTGTGCATTCGATAGGGAGGTTTATCCATCGTCAAAACCTACTCTTTCGGGGCGCCGCTGCGCTCCGCTCCGCTCTGCACCCCTCCAGAGCGGTTTTGACTCTGGTTACTATGCTAAACATACGAGAAGGCGCCTCCCATAAAAAAACCGGGATAAATGAAACCGGGAGCTTAGAGACCCTTGAAATAGCATTAAAAAGTATAGTTGCGGTATGGGGCAGTAAACTATTACGTTTCACCCCCAAAAAATCGCGTAAAAACAAAAAAAATCGATGTTACATGTACGAGAGACGAGCTGCATCTGCCGGTGCGAAATACTCTAAGTGTTAGGGTCATTATAACTGCACGGACTGTCAACAGAATGAGCGACGCGCGGGAATCTCGTTAATTTTACATGTAAATTTGCAAACTTCAAATTCGATTTACTCAAAATTTTGATAATACTTTCGCATGATTAAATTATATCAGTATCTAAATATTATATAAAAGAGCTTGTCTGCGTGTTTGCTTGTTCGCTATACGTTCCTAGACCCTTGGACCGATCTCAACCAAATTTTGCAGTTATTTTGTAGGCCCAGGCGCAACTATTCGTGCATAAATGGAGAAAAAATTCGAGCGGGGAAAAAAGTTATTCGCTTTTTTCGATAAATCAAATCACAAATCTTGCAAACAAAAAATTTAATTTGTCAAAAATCGAAATATTCTGACATACTGTCAGTGATTCAAAATACTGTCAACAGATGGCGGGATGGCGGCTTTAATTCGAAAAATGAAAACCACATACCCCGGGTAAACTGCACGAAATTTTCAAACTGGTAAACTGCACTCCGAACATTTTCCAGGTAAAAGTTCGAGGGAGCGGTTAATTCACCTCTTTGCGGCAGATCCACATCTCTTTGTGGCAGATTTAACTTTACGCGGAGTATTCTTGTTTTAATTAGTTTTCTAAAGAAATATCAAAAACTAACATTAACCTAACGGCAGATCCACCTCTTCGCGATTTCGTGCAGTTTACCCGGGGTGCAGTTTACCATTATTATCAGGTGGTTTTGGAGTGCAGTTTACCTTACCCCATCAAATTGTTGTGAAAATCGGCTCCAACGAATTCTATCCGTTGACGGCGAAATATTTGAGATGGTGGTTCGGGGGCGACGGAGAGAGAGCAAAAACCATCTCTTCCGACTTCCCAAAAACGAAGAATTTTAAAATTGCGTTTTTTTGAAAATCTGCAGCAATCTTTCGAAACTTGGAAATTTTAGCATCGCAATACGCGAGGCATCAAATTGTAAGAATTAATTCATAACGCGCCGATGTAATTGGTTCAATATTTGACGTGGTAAAAGGGCGAAATGATTTCTGCAATTTGGAAAATAAAAATTTATTTTTGCCTTTAATACGTCGAGGAGACAAATATAAATCGAAAATGTCGAATGAAATTTTCTCGAAAAAAATTTGCTTTGCAACGAAAATACACATTTTGCATATTTTAAATTTTGCCCGAAATCGCCTCTGATTTTGATTTTCAATTTTGACGACGACACTAATTTGCAAATGCTGCCGTTATTTGTCGTTTTTCGTCAACCGTTGTCATGTGCTAAATTAAAGACCGTTAATAACCGTATCGGAAGCTCCGATTGCTTTTTCTAAATTATCCGTCGTTTCTTTGTGAGAGACCCATTTAAGTGAAAATTGTGTAAAAACTTTGGGCGTATGTAGCGCTCTTATTTACCGGCCGATCTTTAATTTTTAAGACGCAACGGAAGCGTATCGCGACGCTCTATAATAGTTCGTCCATAACATTTAATATTTAATATTTTTTCAATGGGATAGCCTTGCAAATTTTTCGAAAAAAAATTACGCTCCGATAATTACATATTAACGCCGGAAATGGACGGGCAAACCGGTTTTGGGAATTATAACACAAAAACGTACTCTAAACTTCTTCTTCGGTTTACATTACAACTGTTTTTTACATTTACTTTACTTTAGGTCGCAGAACTCGCCGGAATTGTGCAAGAAGACTAAGAAATGTTACATTGAATACTCATCGAACTGCTTTCCCGGAAAGTCCGATATTTGTTGACTAACTTTTTCATATATTTTATGATTTTTATTGCTAAGTTGTGGTTGGTGATTTATTTGTTGATCCATTGTGACGGATCTATTATGGTCCGCCCTGTGAGGCCGAAGGCCGAACAACTATGGCCTTCTCGGGTCTATTCTGGGTCTAGATGGCTAAGGGCGGCGAATGCCGCCCGTGCCAGCTATACTATATAAACCTTCCTCTTTGCAATAGGAAATTTTCAATTTATTTGGAGTGGTCAAAGATAGGGGACCGTACCCCCCAGATTTAAAAAATGCAGAGTACTTTGATATTTGTAAAATTGAATATTGGTACACTAGACCCTCCATGTACGCGAGGGTTCCGTTCGCCAAAATCTTCGCGTACATGGAATTCGCGTAAATGGAACCAAAGAAGCAATAGAAAAAAGGGGGTTAGGTTCCAAAATTTATTTAAGACTAAAAACAAAAGTTTAAAACTAAGGTTTATTTACGAAATAGGTAAAATATAATGCATACAAAAACTAAAATATAGTACCTAATTGATAAAAAAACTAAATATAATGCATAAAAAAAACTATAAATCGTTGACACCGTATTTGTATCATTCAAGTGCTACGTTTCAGCGCCTGTGAACGGAGTAGAAATTACTTTGTATATACATACATCTCTATTTATTATGTAAACAACTGTCAATGAATATCTTTAGCTTCGACGTAAGATTTATAGGGTACGGTAACGTATCTTTGGCCACTCCAAATAAATTGAAAATTTCCTATTGCAAAGAGGAAGGTTTATATAGTTTACTGATATAATTTAATCGTGCGAAAGTATTATCAAAATTTTGAGTAAATCGAATTTGAAGTTTGCAAATTTACATGTAAAATTAACGAGATTCCCGCGCGTCGCTCATTCTGTTGACAGTCCGTGCAGTTATAATGCAACTCCCACTAGTTCCCGATGAACCCACTCATTATCCCCATTGCGATATTCAACGTCCCTCCATAATTGATTTTGCAGTAACAAAAAATTTAATAGTTAATTCAATTTCATCCCTAAATAGTTTAAGTTCAGATCATCTCCCAGTAGAAATAATAGTTGGTTCCTTAAAAGTTCCCCTTCACCCTCCTAAACCGTTAAAGGTCACAAACTGGAAAAATTTCAGTGCAGATGTACAAAACATACCACTAGTTCATAACATTGTTACGAACGATGACATTGACGAAGCTGTAGCCGGCTTCACCGACTGCATAAACAATATTTACAATTCCAACACCACTGACGTCCCTCCCCCTAAACGTAAACTCATCCTTCCACAAGAAATCCTCGACAAAATTTCAAGAAAAAATAAGTTACGTAAAATTTTCCAACGCTACAGATACCCTGCCCTAAAATCCCAAATTAATAGCCTTACAAAAGACATCAATCACGCCATCAGCGAAATCAAAATTTCAAATTGGAATAAAACATTAAAATCAATCATTCCGCAAAACCTTCGAAAAGCTTGGGCAATTTCGAAGGCGTTAAAAAACAAGACAGATGACGTTTCTTTTCCCACACTCCAAACCCCTCAAGGTCCTGTCACCACCAAACAAGACAAAGCAAACGCCATTGCGACGGTATATTTGTCTCATCATAATCTCACCGCACACCTATCTGATCCCGTCACAATTTCTGATGTCCAACAATCCAAAGATTCCCTCAATAATATCACAATCCCCACTCCCGATGAAGACTTAACTTCCCCTAAGGAAATTAAGCAAATTGTTAAAAAACTTAAAAATCGAGCTCCTGGTTATGACAATATATCTGCTCTCCTAATTAAAAAATTTCCTAAAAAACCAATCCTACAAATTTATTACATCCTAAACGCCTGCATTAAAAACCAATACTTCCCCTCCGCCTGGAAAAAAGCAGTCGTTATTCCCATCCCTAAACCAAAAAAGCCAAAATCCGATCCTGCCAGCTACCGTCCTATTAGTTTACTTCCTACATTATCAAAAATCCTCGAAAAAATCATCCTTTTCCGCCTTCAGCAACATGACGAAATTCATGATACAATAATTCCGGAGCAGTTTGGTTTTCGAGCAAACCACAGCACGGTCACTCAGCTAGCTTTGCTCGTTGATCAAATTACCCTTAATTATAACATGAAAACCACTACCACGACGGCCACCCTCGACATCGAGAAAGCGTTTGACACCATTTGGCACAACGCCCTGCTTCACAAACTTTATATCCGAAATTACCCCATGCATCTAATTAAAATCATCTCCAGCTTTCTCGAAAACCGCTCCTTCCAAGTCCGAGTAATGGACGCCCTCTCCATATCCTTACCTATTCCAGCTGGAGTACCGCAAGGCTCCATCCTAGCCCCAACCCTTTTTAATTACTACATCAATGATATCCCAAAATCCACACGGACAAAATTATCCCTGTACGCTGACGACACCGCCATCACCTCCGAATCCCGTAAAAAGGATAAATCCATTGACTACCTCCAACGACACGTTCCCGATCTCGAAAATTTTTATGCCACTTGGCGATTAAAAATTAACGAACCCAAATCCACCCTCACCGCTTTTTCCAGACAAAGAGACCAAATTACAAACAAACTTACGATTAATGGTACGGACATCACGCACACCCCTACGGTTAAATACCTAGGGGTGACCCTTGACCAGCGACTTACATTCAGAACGCATTTAAAACTCACTGCACGGAAAGCGCAAGCAGCAATGCATGCACTTTTCCCATTACTTTCATATAAAAACGGACTTGACCCTAAAATTAGACTGACCTTGTACAAACAATTAATTAGACCAATTTTATTATACGCCTCTCCAGTATGGAGCAGGACAGCCCCGACTAACATAAAAATCATTCAAACAATACAAAACAAGTCTCTCCGAGTTATTTCCGGAGCTCCACGCTACACACCCATACATGATTTACACACTTCACATCAAATTCAAACACTAACAGAAGTCATACACAACACAGCCATAAAATTTTTCACATACACGGTAAGGCAAAACCCACACACATCACACCTTGGTACACACACACAAGACACCTTGCCCTTCAGGATCAAACACAAACTTTTACACCATGTCATTTTAAACAATCAGTAATAGGAAAGTAATTGTCAGTAGTTTAATTAAAATTCATTTTTATTTTCATTTTATTTTGTTAAAATTTCAGTAACTTAATTCTTTTTTGGCTTTTTTTTATCACGGCGCGGGGTTTTTGCACTCTTTTTTACCTCGAGATATCAAATCAATTAACCTTCAGATTTAATAATTTTCAACTTAATTCGATTAATCCTCTAGGGGATAGGTACGATTTAACAATTCAAGTTTTAATAAATATGTATTTGTGTAATGGTTTGTAAAGTTTTTAATGTCAATAGAGTTCTTTTTGGTTTTTTTTTTTAATTGCGTCTTATCTTCAAAATAGAAAATTCAGAATCAAACAAGCCAACACCAGATCCACCGCGCGCCCCATCACTTCCGGGGTCCCCCAAGGCTCAATTCTTGCAGCTTCTCTCTTTAACATCTACATGAGCGACATCCCAATTCCCACTGACCCAACCACTAAAATATCACTTTATGCTGACGACGTCGCTATTTATTCGTCTTCAATCCATCCCGATTTCGCCACTACCCGTCTCCAGGAGGCCATCAACGATCTCGAAAGGTGGTACGAAACTTGGCGCATCGAGGTAAACTCGAGCAAAAGTTCCGCGATCATGTTTCGCAATCGAAGTAAGCCTCACAGATCCAGCGTCTGGATGTTCGAGGAACAGATCCCGTGGGAAACCAAGGTCAAGTACCTTGGAATTACCATGGATCGACGCCTCAAATGGGACCCTCACGTCAAAACAGTAACCGGTAAAGCCAAAGTCCTCTTTTCTAAACTATTTGCTCTCCTAAATCGCAATAGCCCCATGATCCCATCAAACAAATTAAGACTCTACAAAACCATCATCCGCCCGAACATGACATACGCCTCCCCTGTTTGGGGCTATGCCCGCCATAGAGTCATTAACAAAATCCAAATAGTCCAAAACAAAAACCTCCGCTCTGTCTTCAACGCTCCCTACTACGTCACCAATAGGCGACTGCACGCAGACGCCAAATTAGATCTCATCTCCACCCTCATCCGCAAACACGCCACTAATCTGTATAAGAAATCCATCTTTTCTGACAACCCATTAGTAGCACAACTAGGTCAATACAACATTGAAGATTATTGTACGCCCCGACCTAAATCAATCCTGACCTTAGACAATCCATGACCTGAACCAACATCGTCACAGACTTACATTTGTCCACAGGTATTTATAATTGCACAAATTGCAACGAAAGTGGATTAATTCACTAGATTTGTGTAATTTTTGGTTTTAATTTTCAAATTTTAGATTCCACCTCCCTTAGCTCACCAAACATCAAATAGAAGCCACTTCAATCGAGGATATCTTCAATCTTCGAATTAGGGACTCTATTATAGCGGTAATGTAATTAAATATTTCCCACTTTTCACTATTTATTTTCCACAGTCACAGCCCTGGTATTTACCAGCCATTCTAGCCCAGCGCTACATTCCGAGAGGCCCACCGGCCTCCACAACTTCCCAACGTCAGATGCCATTGTCAGATGAAGGAGAAGGACGGCTACGCCGTGATGCTCCGTTATGGTCATTCCAGAAAATCGAAAAAAATCAAAAATCGAAAAAAAAATTCGCACCGGCAGATGCAGCTCGTCTCTCGTACATGTAACATCGATTTTTTTTGTTTTTACGCGATTTTTTGGGGGTGAAACGTAATAGTTTACTGCCCCATACCGCAACTATACTTTTTAATGCTATTTCAAGGGTCTCTAAGCTCCCGGTTTCATTTATCCCGGTTTTTTTTGATGGGAGGCGCCTTCTCGTATGTTTAGCATAGTAACCAGAGTCAAAACCGCCCTGGAGGGGTGCAGAGCGGAGCGGAGCGCAGCGGCGCCTCGAAAAGGTAGGTTTTGACGATGGATAAACCTCCCTATCGAATGCACACCCCAAAAATCTAAGAGAAATTCGCTAAATTTACGTACTTTCAAATTGATTTTTCTCGAACTTTTATGTATACTTTCGCAAGTGAAATTTTTACAGTATACTCTATAAACCTTCCTCTTTGCTATAGGAAATTTTCAATTTTTTTGGGGTGACCAAAGATAGGTTACCGTCCCCGATTTATATACACCCATACCTCGAAATTTGTTTATGCTATTTGGATAATACATAATTATTTTAATAATACGCGAAAACTTAATTCGCGTTAAAGGGAATTTTGCTGCGCGTACAAAAAATTAAGGTATCAAAATCTAATTCGCGTTAATCTGAATTCGCGTACATCGAACTCGCGTACATGGAGGGTCTAGTGTACTTGTGCACTGTACAACATTTTTGGAAAAATTCAAGATGAAACTAAAAAGTACAGAAAAACTTTTGAGATGCGAAAAATATTTTTTCACTGAAAATTGGGAATTTTTAGGTTACGAGTAAATTTTAGGCCCACTTTGAAATTAACAATTTACTTTAAATTTAAAATTAAGTATTTTATTGTAAAATTTGAGAATTGTAATGACATAATAATGTTTATCAAGTGTTGTAGGTGGTCCGTTATTTAAAGCCTGCAGTCTGCTCGCTCACATGTATTTATATCACTTTTTTACTACTTTTATAGGCGAGTGATGATTGTAGCTTTTTATTAAAGCCATGATTAAAGCTGAACTGCTTTAGTTTATAATGCTTTTAATTTATGTTACAATATCACTGAAATAAATATTTATTTTGTAATATTCCTTAAATCATTGTAGTAGTACAGATTTTCCTTTTTTATTTCGATTAAGGCTTTGTTTTGGAGAAAAAATAGCATAAGCGATTCGCACAGAAACAATTTCATACGAAATGAACGAGGCAATATCCGAACAAGTCCGAAGGACAAAAAGAAAAAAAATTGAATGAAAGAATCTGAATATTACTTCTGATGAAGTCTTCCCAATCCAAAATTTTGAGGTGGATTTCTCCTCGTCACATTCCATTATTACAGGTGTCTGTGTGTCTTCGTCTTATTAACGATTTTGTTCCATTTATTTCTGTAACTTCTAGTCCTGTATCCTCATCCGTTCCAAATCCTCCATTACTCCATCTCACCCTTCGCCGGTCTCTTCTTTCGTTAGGTGGTATTCTTTCTTTGTCATTTCTTCTGATTACATGTCCCAATCCATCTTATTTTCTGGGCTTAATGCAGTTGATCACATCTTTATTCCTTATAAGCAGTTCTTAATTCTAAATCTGTTCTTACTGTCAGTTCATTTCCGTTTAACTTCATTCTACAATCTTTCTAATTACTTTCTACTCGAAGTCTTTAGTACTACAATTTAGTCTTTTGTTCTACAATAGTTTTCGAAAAATTTATTCTTAAAAGAGCGACGTCGTGAAATAAAAGTTTTTTACTTGATGTTAGTGGCAAATAACCAATTTTGAGTAAAAAAAAATTATTTTCACATCTGAAAGTTTTTCTATATTTTCTAGTTTTTCTCCAAGGTCATGGAGCAAATCCTTTTTCAGCTTTTTGGATTGTTTGCATATTATCGGTGCTCAAATTTCATGCAACTTTTGATTATTTCATTTCAAAGTGATTTTTCTATCGAATGGCTCAGGTTTGATGGTCTCCCGATTTAGTTCTATTTAAATTCTAATTTAACCGGCTTAAATAATCCAAAGATATTATCTAGTAATCTTTACTTACGTGTATCAGGAACGTTGGTGAAATTGAAATCTAAAAATTTCGATTATGAAAATTAATGCTAATCAAACTAAACTTGTGCAAACTACAAACCGTAAGGTCCATTTCCTGGAACAATTTCTCTTTTGCGAAGTCTCGGAAAATTTAAATAACCACGTTCAGCAGATTTATTTTGTTTCACTAATAAATGAAGGATTTTAGATATTTTGAACTTCAAACTGCTACAAACATACAGCCCCTCGTCATTTGCGTTCACATTATTAAACACCAAATTAGATGAACTTTTCAAAGTGCTTAATTTTAATTCAGAATGTACTTTTGGTGGTATAAACCAAGTAACATAACCATTAACTAATCCTTTACTTTTGATATTCTCTATTTTGCATATTAATGTTACATTTGCACCACTTGGTACCTCAACTTTGGAAGGTACTTCCACTAACGAACCATCTACATTTGTGAATATTTTTAAGTTACTATCACCTGTAAAGTAATATTTTAAAAACAAAACACCACATTTTTTTTGAATTACCTGTCACAACTACAACACATAAACAGCATAATAATGTAGCTCCGGTGTGATTTATAATTTTGTTCTTCATGTTATTTGTACTTTTAATTACCGATAATCATAATATCGAAACATCAAGCTCCATCCAGAGAAGAATATTTATTTATGTAGGTAGAGGATGTATTTGTAGCACAAGATTGCAGTATAAAAATAATTAAACCTGTACTGAATCATCAAAATTAAGGTCACTCGAATGTGCGGTTAGGTTGACTTGGTTGACTTACGTCATAATTTTGAAATTTTGCGCCAAAATTTGAAATATCCTACACCATTTTTATTTCTTTACTATAAATACCGGGTGTTGAATTTTTAGTATTACATTAGGAATTAATTGCTGATTACCAGATTATTTTAGAGTAAATAAAAGTGGATTCGGCGCGCCTTTTTCGCCGTGAGCGAATTGGCGCAAGATTTTTTGGAGCGGAACCGATTCGGCGCGAGTCCGATTCGGTGCACGTCTTTTTCGGCGCCATACCACTTTCGGTGCAAGCCGTTGCGGCGCTAAGCCGTTTCGGCGCAAAGGCCCAAGTCATTTCGATGAAAATATTTTTGGCGAAAAGGTTATTTATTAATTCCATTCCGAATATTTACTTTCCGAACCCCTAGGTAAGGAAAGTATTGTTATCAGGCAAAATTTGACACCCCAATTTTTTGACAGATGTTCACGTTTTGAGGTCCCCTGAATCCATTTTTATCATTTTTGGAAGGTATGTATGTGTGTACGTCTGTGAACACGATATCGTCTAAACGAAGCAAGCAAATCATTCCAAATTTTGCATATAGGCTTTTTCCTATCGTAGGACGAAGCCAGATGAAAATAAATTAAATCGTGTAACGGGAAAGGGGGGTTTACTTGGAGCGATTATGACATTATGCGTCATAACTTCGAAACGAAATTAAATATGTAAAAATATTAATAACAAAAAATTAGCACTATGGAATTTCCTACATTTTTTGTCCTACAAGTTTTTCTCTAAAATATACAGGGTGTTTCAAAAAATTTTGTATTTGTAAATAAAATAGTAAAACGCATTCTACTAATGAAAATAAGATGAAAAGTTTCTAATAACATGGGTTCAAAAATGCTTCGTTTGCAAGATATAGGCATTCAAAAGTGTTTTTCTTCCTATTTTGGCAAAATATGAAAGTTTTCCTCGATTTACTGTTGAAATTATGTAACCATTTTATTAAAAAAAATAATATAAAAATTTACGTCTGTTCGGAAAGTTATGCGATGGCCACATCAGATTTTTTTACTTTGTTCCTCTGCGAAATCCTCACGTTCAAAAACTAACACTAACCTAACGGCAGATCCACCACTTCGCGGAAGATTCACCTCATTGTGGAAGATTTAAATTTACGTGAAGATTTATTTGTTTTTAATTGGTTTTCTAAAGAAATATCAAAAACTAACACTAACCTAACGGCAGATCCACCTCTCCGCGGAAGATCCACCTCTTTGCGGAAGATTTAACTTTACGCGGAGATTTATTAATATCAATAACAGATCTAGCACCAAATCTGCTCTGAAGAAACCTCACACTGAATAAGCCACACTGTAATAAGTCGCAGGTAGCGTTAATTGAATTTAACCCCACCAATGACAACATGTAACAAAACCGACGTATGCGGTTTAATAATTTGACGGGGGTTGATTTGATTTCGATTACGAATGATATCGCTGCCACCACTTAATCTTTGTGTTCTCGTAATAACCACCTTGGTGCGGTTAATTACTGAGGTAGATTAAGAAACCTCTTAAAGTGGACGTTGTTGTCTGATGTTTAAGGTAACGTGACTCTTCTATTGTTTTGGAGTCGTAGGAAAACCCAGAGAAATAAATACACTTTACTAATTAGAGTCGGTCGCTGGAGTAACGACCAATTAAAGATTTAAATTGGTATAATTGCGTATATTGAACCAAACAATTAAGTATTTTACAAGAAATATACAAAGTATACAATTACACCAAAAATAGTACAAGTTGTTATAATTTGATTAAGTTAATTTTTTAGGGTAGTAAAAGAAATCCACACACATATAATACAAAAAGGTTACAAGTAGTAATTTAACGAAATGTCACAATACCTATTTTTATTACAAAAATCCTGTGCTCCAAGGGTGGTAAGTTTTGAGATGGTATATCCTTCTTGTAATCCCAAATGGTTACACTTATAGTTTTAACACAATCGTTTCGGTAAATGATTAAAATTTAATGACAAGCAAGATGATGTTAAAATATTGATCTTTATCACTTTAAAGAAGTTATTTATTCGCGTCCTCGAACTACCAAAAGTTCAATCAATAAAAGTATGATTAAATAAATTGGTCACTTGACTTAGAAAAATTTACACTTGAATATGTGGATTCCGATTTGGGTAGATTTCGGTTAACTCTTGAAATAAAATTCACCCGTTTGGGTTACTGAATCAAAAACCAAAGCGCGGAACTTCTTAATTCCCTTGACTGACTCTCTGCTAGCTATTTTATATACTTTTCCCCGTTTTGAATAGAAATATCACGCCTTCGACTAGGACCCTTTTGGCCAATTGCGTGTGTGATCTTTCCTCCAATTTTCCCAGAGGGGTGTCTTATTAATTGGATCTCTCAAAACTTACTTCCCTACACGTGTGAAACGAATACATCTGACCAGGGTGGCTTTCCCACAGATTTCGTATTTCTTAATTTATAAAATAATTCCTAACATCGTTAAAGCAAATGAGGCATTAAGTTGGAATCACGCCTTATGAAGAATTTGAATATTTCTTAAACGAATCTTTTGGCGGTATATCCATGTAAAATGTCTTATTTCCCTGCACGTGTGGATTTTCAACAAGTGTGGTATTTCTTACCAGCTGCATTGATTTAATTAAAAACCCTTGGTGCCGTGCCGAAGTGGTTGTTCTAAGCAGGTGTTTGCACCCTATTTTAAATGAACGCCAAAACGTTTATTAGTTAAATCAATGTACCGGGTGTTTAAAATTCTTTACCTAGATTTTTATAATTATTATACTAGCAGGGCATTCTAATTGTGCCTCTGCTGGTTTATTACGACAATTTACTCATGTCGGAAGTTGGTTGTACAAACTTAATATTTGTATCGTAATTATGAATGAAATGAACGGGCGGTTTGTTACAACACGCCGAATGAGCGTCGCGCCGAATGAGCTTCGCGCCGAATAAACCGGCGCCGAAACACATGTCGCCGAAAGGGCTTCGCGACGAAAAGGATTGCGCCGAACAGGATTGGCTCCGAAACGGCTGCGCCGAAAAGTCCTATTCCCGTAAAAGTACTATTAGTACTTATATTCATATAAATTTAAAAAGTAAGGTTTGCCATGAATTTTTTGTTTTATTATGAGTTTGACGTTTGCTTTTGTAAGAAGAAACTTTCAGGTATTATGTATACAGTAAAACTTCGATTATCCGCAGAATTGGGTGGTAAGGGTACCGTGGATATAAAAAATCGTGGATAACCCGAAAAAAGACTAAAAATTAGGTGCAAACACAAAAAAAAATTTTTGCTTCTTGCTTTGAAAACACGTTTTCTTTAATCTAAATTTTTTTGCGGCACTCGCGAATAATCGGGGCTTTACTGTAGTTTAATAGGCTGAAAATTTTCAAATCAATCGCCCGGAATCGAACCGGGTATCTGCAGTATTAGAGTAGCTTATGGCCGTCTCTTATTGCAATAAATTTTGTCTTGAGGTCTTCTTCTTCTTCCTGCCCTTTGTCCCAACTTATTTGGGGTCGGGCCTCCTTGTACTTCTTCGCCAGGATATTCTATCCTGGGTTGTCACTGATTTCAAATCCCGTGCTTTCAGGTCCTTTTCGACACTGGTCCACCATGTAGCCGGAGGTCTTCCTCTACCTCGCGATTGCGTAGGGATGTTTAGTACAGTTTTCACGGAGTAGCCGTCGTCTCTTCTCATAATGTGACCATACCACCGGAGCTTGCTTTCCTTGAGCTTTTCGGTTATCGGAGCTACTTTAAAAGATCCCCTGACGTACTCGTTGCGGATCCTGTCCAGTCGCGTGACCCCACCTGCCCAGCGCAACATCTTCATTTCGGCTGTGTGAAGCTGCTGCTCATGCTTTTTGAGTGTTGTCCAGCATTCTGCACCGTACAGCATTGCCGGTCTGACAGCAGTCTTATAGACTTTGCCCTTGGTCTTGAGTGGCATTCTTGTGTCACACAGCACACCAGACAGAGATCGCCATTTCAGCCAGGCGGTGTTTATGCGATGGCTCACATCTTGGTCAACGCAGGCATCGGTTGTTACCATGGAACCGAGGTATTTAAAGTGTGACACTTTGGGTAGATTGACGTTGTCGATAGTTATGTGGCAGTCTGTGTCTTCTGTGCCGCCGAAATCGCATTCCATATATTCAGTTTTTGTACGGCTAACTCTCAGGCCGTGACGCTCAAGCTCGCGCAGCCACACATTCAGGTTATCCTGCAGCTCCGAGGCTTTATTGGCTGTCAAGACTATGTCATCGGCGTACAGCAGGCACCAGGGGATCTGGGCCTGGATGCCTCTGGTGACGTAGTCCATCACCAGGTTAAACAGTAGAGGACTTAAGGCGGATCCCTGGTGTACTCCTACTTTTACTTGGAATGGGTCGCTTATTCCTGCAGGACCTTTTATTTGGGTGTAGGCATCTTTATACATATCCTTGGCTTGGGTGATATACAGTTCTGGGATTTTCTGAGCTCTTAGTGCCCGCCATACCAGCCTTCTTGGGACTCTGTCAAAGGCCTTTTCCAGATCAATAAAAACCATGTACAGGTTATTCTTATTATGCCTATATTTTTCCAGTAGTATTCGGATGGTTTGTATTGCTTCTGTTGTTGATCTGCCAGCGGTGAAACCAAACTGATTTTCCGTGGTTTTGGATATAGCTGATAGTCTGGCCCCAATAACTCTTTCCCATAGTTTGAGAGTATGGGACGTTAATTTTATTCCTCTGTAGTTGTTGCAATGCGCAATATCCCCCTTGTTTTTGTATATGGGACATAAGGAGCTATTTCTCCAGGAAGTTGGCATGGTTTGGCAAGATAGAATACCGTTGAATAATTTGGTGAACCAGGGCAAAGCATCGTCTTTCATCAGTTTGAATATGTCTGCGGGTATACCATCAGGGCCTAAGGCCTTGTGGTATTCCATCTTGCTTAGTTCTCGTTTTATTTCTTCTGGGTGTATGCAGTTTATTGGTCCTTCTGTTGGTGGGATATTAACTAGCTCTTCGCTGTGGAACTCTTCATTCAATAGCTGTTCGTAGTATACCTTCCATCTGTTATTTATGGACTCGTTGCTTGTGAGTAGCTTGCCCTGCTCGTCTTTAATATATTTATTGAATTTAGTGTCTAGGGTTGATCTGTGTCGCTGTTTAGCTATTCTGTATATTGCATCTTCGTTTGGAGCGTTTTCTAACTTCTCATAAAAGTTTTGCTGCGAGACTGCTCTTGATTGTGCGACTATGGTCTTTGCTAGTGTTTTAGTTGCCTTATACTTGTCTTGGTCTTCAGTAAGCTTAGTTTTCTGCCAGGTTTTGAAGGCTTCACGTTTAGCTTTGATTATTTCTTTTATACGTCGGCGTTCCACCACGTGGTATCCTTGTCTTTCGGGAGGCCTCCTCTGGTCACTCCTAGAGTTTGTCTAGCCTCTTTAAGACAGAAATTTTCAAAGTCTGGCCACATTCTGTCCGCTGGCTTGTTGCTGTTTAGGTCTTCCTGTAGATATGATTTTAAACTATGTATTAGATGTTGCCCTTTATCACTGTGTAGCTCTTTCCATTTGATACGTTCGGTTTTGTCTCGTCGCAGTTTGATCGGTTTCGGCAGGCTCATGGTTGCCACTAGCAGTCTGTGTTGGGATGTGAGGGCTTCTCCCGGGATCACTTTGCAGTCTTTGTAGTTCTTAAATGATGGGTTATTACAGAGCACATAATCAATTTGTGTTGCGGCTTTAGAGCTCTTATAGGTTATTAGGTGCTCCTCTTTTTTCTTAAACTGTGTGTTGACTATCTTAAAGTTGTACTTTGTGGCAAAGTTAAGGATATTCAAACCCTCCTGATTTGGTGTGCCATACCCATATCCTCCATGGGCATTCTTATGTGTATCGCTAGTTTTTCCCACGTGTCCATTTAGGTCTGCGCCGATGTGTATTGTCTCTTCCGATGGTATTTTTTGTAGCAGTTCATCGAAGTCTTCCCAGAAACTCTCCTTATCCGATGCCGAACAGCCTACCTGGGAGCATAGGCGGAGATGATGTTTAGTGGCAGTTGATTATCCAGTGCTACTTTGATAGCAATGAGTCTGTCACTTTTTCTCTCAACATTGATGATTCTTTGTTTCAGCTCATTGTCTAGCGCTATTGCCACTCCGTTTCGTTTTGTCTCTACCCCATGGTATACTAGCTGATACCCATTTCCGATATCTCGAGACTTCGATCCTTTCCATTTGGTCTCTTGGATGCAGCATATGATTATGTTTCTATGTAGAAGCATGTTACTGAGCTCCGCACTGCGTCCGGTCATGGTTCCCAGGTTCCACGTCCCCAATCTTAGCTTATTAGTACTCGAAGTTTGCGAACAATTTTTGTTCTTGTCTTGGTCGTCGCTTGATTTGCTCACATTCATTTTCGCATTCTGTGCACCAACGTCGCTTAAGGGGGACGCCCTAGCTTTTACATTTCTTCTATTCGGTTTTGCTTTCATGTTTTTGTACAAGGAGAAGGTATATTGGCATTTGGTTTTTACGGCCGGTTGCCACCTGACGCCAAGACTATCACCCGCTACGGAGTGTGAGCGCCGCCGTTGGCCCCGAAGGGTTCTTCCACCGCCATCTCTTCTGTGACCCCAGCCCAGACTCACAGCACTGCTACGGCCTCTGCTCCGGAGATGTCGAAGAAGCCCGCAGCAGGGGTTTTATATCGCAGTGTCCTTCTGCGGCCTTTTGGTCCGCGGGAGCTATTTTATTTCACTCCTACCCTCCCGGTTCTACTTGCGCAGAACCAGGCGAGCACTCCCCTATCCGCCACCTTGGGGACGCGTTCCCATAGGGGTTTAAGGCTCCCCCGGGAAAAATTTTGTCTTGAGGTAAATATATAAATTAATGTAAAATCATTGATTTTATTAAGGCTACTTATATCGGGTATGCGTATTACGCTGAAACAGCACCTGATCGCAAGAACAATCCCATCAAGTTAAAAACACAAGTAAACGAGTACAAAGAACACCTTAAAAATACGCTGCGACGTTGGTTGTCTATGTGCAAGTGAACAAAATCAAATGATTAAAAACCAACCAGAAAGAAAAAGCGTATCAGTTAGATGGGTAAGTATATATTTGTTTATCAAGTGAAAAAAATAGTAGTGAAGAAACAGACAAATTTGAGGAGAAGAAAGGATTTCAACGAAGTGTAAAGACAAACAAGTCATCAACCAAAATAACCGCAGCAACGAATCAAGGAGAAAACTCGTTACTTTTTCTACTTTGCATTTAACAACTTCCCTGTATGGTGGATTCATGCATTAATTCTAATGTTGGCGGTATTGCTGTGTGTTTGAGAACGGGGTCGCGACAGCGACTCGAGGAGAATAGTTTTGTGCAGTGCCGAGGAAGGTCGAGTTTAAGGGGAGCTGGTCAATTCCTGTTTGTGATGGAGCGATAGCCATGGATGGGGGTCAGGTGGCTGTGGCGAGGATTCGTTTTTTGGCTTGCGCGATTCTCGTTGGAGGATTTTTTTTTAGTTGTGCGAGTACGATATTTTTGGCTATTTCCATTGATTTCCGTTCTGGTTTGTCGTCTCTTGATCAAATTTGGGCATATGGCTTTGTCTTTTTTGTATTGCTCCCGCAATTACGCAATTTGTGCGTAATTGTTATTTTATTTACTCCTTGGTACCCAAAATTGTTTTTCCTTGTGTGCGTAATTACAAGTTTGTTCTGTGTAGTAATTCTTGCCTCATACTGTATGTTTTTTTGATCTAAACGGTTGTTTAGAGCCATTTTTTTGTGTAGTTTTAAAACTGCAAGTTTGATTAAGTCGAATTTAATTTGAATGGGAACGCTGATAGCATAGATAGACCGCTTGGCCTGCCAGATAACAACGTTGTCGTTCGCATTGACAATTCGATTACTTTCCCATGTTAAATATTTTAATTAATTTTAAATATTTTAGCATTGTATTTTATTGTGTGGTATTTAAATACGATTACCATCTAGGGGTTTGCATGAGTGCGATTATTGTGGATTTTATATTTGCTCTTAGCAAATCACGTTTGACGTCGCATTTCATGCTCGCTTCTTCATGAGTTATAATCGATTGTTGGTGGTTGGTTTTTTTGTGTTTTCTGGTAGCGGTCGATCTTGCTATATCAACACAGATGAGTTAGTGTCGTTCGACGAGTCGTTATATATTTTTCCGGACACGGGGGCTTCCTCCGACCTTTGGTTATCTATTTTCGGAAGCACAAATTGTAATTTTTGTGTTTCTAAGTTCTCTCTTTGTACGGGGTGAAAACAATTACATGGCGCCCAGATTAACACCTTTCTTTGCAACATTTATGTACCTATTCTTAGCGTCATCCCGTATAATTGTGTAACATCAACCGAGGGTAGTGTGTACTCTTTATCTTCATATCATTTCCCATTGCAAAATCAATAAGAAGCCTTCCATTTTCCATATCACCATATCTTTCCCTTCTTCATTCACCATAAACCCAGTTCCCAACCTTCTGTCCTTCCCGCTACTTTTGAAAAAGGTATAGTTCTCAATGTCAGTTGTTTCATTATCTCTTTGTTTTGTCTCCTGCAATGCTACTATATCTACTGTATACTTCTTTAACACCTTTAGAAATAAGATATTAAAGAAATTAATTCAACATCACATAAGTTAAATTATAATTTATTAAAAAATGTATCCTTGAGAAAAGAGTAAATAAAATATAAATTATACTATATTATAATATTAAGCTATTCAATATGGAAGGATTTTATTTTGCCCTTATTAAGTATTTTGACAATAAAAAATACACAGCCATACATTTTAATAAAGCACATCAAATTTATAAAATGTCGTAAGATTATATAAAATAATGCAGATGCGATATTACTTGGAATTTTTTGTATCTGTTTGTTATAGTGTAGAAGTAAAAAAAAAAAATTTTTGTTAATCATATATGTATACCTCCGAATGAAGCACATTTTTGTGTATAAATAGGTATCTTATAAAATATAACTTCAGTTACAAACCAGAGTTTTAGTGTACAATATCAAAAAATATATTACAATTTTAAATGCTAGCTTAAATTGTGTGCAACTTTACAATATAAAATTTGATTACATCAAATTGATATATGTATGTATTTTTAATTAATTAGGCCCCACGTAAGTTACCATAATATACAACAAACCAAGATACATAATAAATATTTTAAGCCATATTATAGCAATGGCCCTCGTTACAATTTTGAAAAAGGTCCAAGCACCTTCTATGAGACTTATTGCAGACTGCAAATCCACTATCATAACTATAGTTATTTCAATTACAAAATTTTTGAAAAAAATGTAAAAACCATGTCATAATCCCATTCTTTAAAGCAAGGCAAAGGTTGTTCATAAATTACGTCACGCAATAGGGCGACGAGTTTAGAACTGATGACGATTTGTGACGATACGGAAGAAGGGGATGACTTCAAAATTATAACGTCAAAACGGTCAAAAATTTAATTATTTATAAATTTCCATAATTTTAAATTTTGTAGAATGAAAGGGGGAGGGATGCGTGATGTAATACTTTCAAGGGTTAGGGGTGGTCAAAACATATGAAAATGTGTATTAGAAACACAAAATAAAAAATGATTAAATAAAGTGTTAAAATTCCACGTAAAAAAGTCGATCCCCCTGTGTTAATGATTTGCCATCATCTAAAGACAAGTCTAGCAAGCTACCTGAGATGTATTTACCAAACCTGCTCATAGAACTAATTACAAAATAGTAAAGAACAGATCTTGGACCTATATTAAGAGGGAGATTTCTAAATTTAATAATGGCGCACAACGAAATAAAATAAAAAAGATTGATATAGTTGGGACCAAATAAATTGAGACTTGCGTCATTACTTAAAACAGTACGAATTAATATTAAAATCGCTAGTCAAATGAGTGCATTTTAAGATGCATCTGCCCTTTTCATTTTAATATAGCTTTCTTTCTCTTTCCTGTAATAATTTAAATTATCTTTCTGTCAATGTCATATAACTAAAGTTGGGTTATGTAATAAATATGTTTCCCATAAACACCTTTTCATAGAATTGCAATTTACTGATTATAAATAAAACTTGAATTTTAGGGTTTTCTTTGAAAATGCTTAAATTTTTAATAAAAACAAGATTCCGGAATTACCAAATTTGAAATAATTGTATTATTTTTAAAGAAATATTTTTGAAAAACTGTTTAAATTTTTTCCATGAATTCGTCGTCAAAATAAACGGGTTAATAAATACCTAAAACGTACAGAGGAACTGCTCATTTTTATTCATCGGAGTCGTTGTCACTACCAGTATCGGAGTCATTGGTTAATTGTATGACGAGTTCTTCTACGGTGACATCTAAAAGTTTTTCCCGTTCATACCAATTTGTTATCACATTTTCGGTGTGACGAATGCAATTTTTCCAAATTTCAGATGTACAATTATCCAATGCTTCATTCCACATCGAAATTACTTTTTCATCCCCATAACCATCTCTTCCGATATGCTTATATTGTAATAAGTTTTACAATTCGCCCATATAAGTTCAATCGCATTAAACTCGCAGTGGTAGGGGGGTAAGCGTAAAACTTCATGGCCATGGTTTCGTAACAGCTCATCCACTTCATACCGTTTATCTTTTCTGTTCAATTTTGCCAATTCTAACAAATCTACTTTAAACAATCGTTCACTAAAACAAATGTTGTTTGCAGACAACCAAGCTGCAATATCTGCTTTCTTCCACGCCGATGTAGGCTGTTTTTCAACTAACGTAGAGTGGTAAGATGCATTGTCCAATATTATTAAACTTGGTTCTTCCAAGTTGCATATAAGTTTCTCAGTAACCCATTTTTTAAATAAGTCACCATTCATTTCTCCATGGTAATCTTCTTTTTGAGATTTTGATGCAAAGACTAATGATGCATTATCTATAAATCCAGACTCCGAACCTGCATGAAGAACAATGAAGCGTTTCCCATCATAACCTTCTGGTTTTCTAACACTTTTTACTGAATTATCTTGCCAAGACTTTCCAGGGTTACCTTTCGAAAAAATCCATGTCTCATCCAAAAACACAACTTGACGTTTAAATTCGGAATTTATATTGTTTATATAGCTTTTCATGAAATGTACTCGATTAAAAGCAATATTGTGTTTTTCCACTAATGCTCTACGATTACTTTCTTTACAAAATTTAAAACCAATTTCGTGGAGAGTTCGTTTTAAGCTAGTGTTGCTTAAAATAATATGCAGTTTTTGAAGTTTCTTGTTTAATGTAGCAACAGTTAAATGTTCTTCTGAAAAAAATACCAAAATTTTTTGAAAACCTATATTTCTTGTTCATTACTTAAAAAAATAATCCAGAAATATCTAATATTTTAAAACTTACTTTTTCTGTACATTTCGTAGATGGATTCCCTTATATTCATTTTTGACGATTCTGGCAAATCTTTTGATTTCTTACTCTATTTCTTAATTTATCAAAACTTACTTTCTGAAAGGTCGTCACGTAATGCGAAATTTTACAACCAGAAAAGTTCATGAAAATGACATAAACAAATTATATCCGTAGTTACCTACTCATTGTTGATTTCAATTTCAATACGCGAGTCAATTCAATTTTTATTGCTTTTATTTTTAAGTTCAGACATACTAATTTTATATAGTATTTATTATTAATGTAAAATGTTGATAACGTACGTCTTTTCTTAAGTCTTTGCCAGAAAGACTTTCAAATATGTTTTTTCTCTTTTTAATAAAGCTAAACGACGTCCTAAATTATATTCAGGATGTCTTTTCTTAATCAGAAATTTGTGACGCAGGTCTCAATTTATTTGGTCCCAACTTTAAACCAATTCTATTGGAGTAGCGTACATAGATTAAAAAATTAGCCAACGACTTATATAATAAATTGTGAGAGCTGTTGCTCTACAGCATGATTCTACATGCACACACTTAAAGCAATTTTGTACACCTGTAAAAAATATGTATAAACTTAATAACACAATAGAGAAAGTACAAAAACATGTCAAATTTATTACAATTTAGAAAAAATTATAACACTAAACAATATTTTGTTTTAAATTAAACTGATTTTTTCAAGTTCAATTTAAAATTATTTTCAAAATTTAAAAATGATATACTTTAACATTTTCTTGTACTAGCCTATAAAAAAACAATATAAAAATTACTTGAACACTTAAGTTAAATATGAAAAGTTGAAAAAATAAAATGTTTCTTAGATGAGGACTACTCGTTTCAGAAAAGAAAAGAAAAATTGGTTTTAATAAATACTGGAAAAAAAGTTTTAATATAAATTATATAAAAAAGTGGACTTAGTATACAATCATTTGTTTAGTTCCTATAAAGCTATTTTACGATAGATTCATATAAAATATTTATATATCAGTGAAAAAATAAACTTGATTTTTTTTTACATTGTAAGAAACTAAGCGTAATAAATAGGCGCTATAGGCACTTGAGTGAACTAAAATTCTCTCAAAGGACACTTAAATTGTTTTCATTTTTGGCGTTATTATTCAGATTTCCCAAGTGGAAAATTTTAATTTATCAAGTTAAATAATTTTATCTTTTCTTTTATGATAGTCCACCTTCAGGATCCATCAAAACCTATTAATGTTCACCACATTAAAGGTGCAAGTGGTCACGATTGGCTTTGAAATTGTACAACAATTGTCTGTGACCAGAGTTTTCAAATTTTTAAAACAACATAATTAAAATTTAACGGAAGCATATTCTTTATATACAAAACAATAACTAAAAAATCTCGGCGGTTTTTAGACTGATTTTAGAAACCACCAGTCAACCCTTTCATTAAATAGACAAATATTCAAAGTAATTGAATTTGTGAATTACGGACTGTATTAAGAGTCGGGATAACAGTTTCTAAATCGGTACTTTCCCACCGAAATCCGGACGCCTGGCAACACTGTCCACAGCTTCTTTAAATATTGGTGGTGTACAATTTTTTTTGTGCCGTTCGTTCTACCTTAGTAATAAATAAACGCCTATAATATTGATAAAACCATTCAAGTGTAACAGTATAGAAATAAAAAGTGTAACATTATAAAAAAAAAATCAATTTCTGGAAGATTTAGATAAATTCTTAGATAAGCCTGTTTAGATGATATCTAAAATATTTTAGCAACTTTGTTTAATGATCGCCACCACCCCCTCTAACTCTATCACTTCCTCCGCTCTGACCCTCCACTACGATGTACATTATCATCATCTCCGCTGTGATTACGTCCACTATCATGGTTTCCATTAAGATTATGACTAGCAGTATCATTATGACCAACGGCTTCATCATATGAAGGTGGCAAATTGGAATTGTTGTTGTCGGCAACATTTAAATTTTTCTTATTAAATCCGTCAGTTGCATCATTTAAGTTGTCAGTAGAATTATGCGCAGAAGAAGAATACGTAGGAGGTAAGTCTACTTGTGTGGTAGGATTTCTTGTATCATGAATTGGGGGCCTCATGATATTCATTGGATCAAACAATATGGGAGCTGAAGGTGAAGTCAGTGTAGTGAAAGTGTTACTGTGAAAACTGCAATCACCGGTAGGATTTAAGAGATAATTTCTTGCACAAGACCGATGTCCACATCTGTTAACTCTTGGGGCTGTCGTAATCCCCGGGTTATATGTATTTTGTTGGCGATTATTTCTATTAGTTGATGATTTATATCGAAGGTATCCACAAAAGCAAATTAAAATTAACACCATAACACAAACAAAAAGGACTCCTGAAAAGAAAGAAATAATTTATGAATGATTATTGAAATTGCCATTTGGATTACCAGCAACTATGATGACTAGTTTGAACGGAGAAGAATGTGAATTTGGATCTGGAAATAAGATACTTATTTTGGAATGTATGTAAAACTATAAAAAGTTGGAATATTTATGAAATACCCTTTTTTATATTAACGAAATTATTAAGTCTCAATTGAATTTTGCTAAGCTTTCTCTAATGTACGAGTCACGCAGGGGCGAACTGACACCCAAATTGTGGTGCAGAAAATGTTGAGGCGGTCTTTATGATGACGGCCCCTAATTTCAATTTCAACAATTTCATGAAATAATTTGTAAGAATAAAATTTAAATAAAAAGCGCTATAAGTGATTTTTTTTATAAATATTTTTAAATGGTTGGATATCAGGTATGTATTTCCTTACCAATAAAACAAGCTAGAGAGTCGGTCATAGCTTTGGCAGTTAAATGCGTCTACTGCTAATGCGAAACGCTCGGATCGAATCCGGGCAGGGTAAGAACTTTATTCTGACCGTCTCTCCTCGGAAGGCAATGGCAAACCACCGAGGTAATCTGCCAAGAGAATCCATCTCAAAATGAAGTGTATTACACTTCCCGTGGTTCGGAGCCCACGTTAAACAAGTAGGTCCTCTATGTATGCGAGAACATATTGAACGCATGTCACATGCATAGAAGAGATGGATCACGATGCTTCTGCTAAGAAGCTAAACGACTGGAGAGAGAGAAAACAAGCTAATTATCAACTGGTTTTGGTTTATTAAACCATGAGACAATTTAAATAATACTTCAGTTTTGAGATTTATAGTCGTCAAAAAGTGGCCTGTATGGAAATAACTCAGAATTGTGATTTTTTTGCTTAACTTTTTAGTTTGGCATCGGAAAGGAGTCCGTAAGTTTTCGACATCAGGTCAGGTCGGAACAGCGACCAATTTACAAAAAAAAGGTCTAAAAAATCGTATAGTTGTGAAAAGGCCGTTTTCTATGTCCAAAAGTAGGTATTAGAAATAGGTAGTAAGAAAACAAAAATTCATATATACGTGTTAGGCGTTTTGGTTGATTACCATTGCAAAAACAAATGAAACTTTAGGCGGAACCAAAGACGTACCACATATTACCACATAACAAAAATGGACCACATATTCCTTATCGCGTCAACACGGTTTAGGTAAAAAAAAATTGCATTTCCGAGTTATTTCCACATAAAGTAGTTTCTAATTTATTGCAAGTTGTAAATAATAAATTTGTACCTTAAAGCAAAAGAGGATGCTTGTAGTTCAGTTAATTTTAGAGTTATGTTAATTTATACCGAAATCAGCTGTGGAGACGGGATGTAAGGGGGTAATTCCCCTGCTCGGCCATGAATTTTCAAAAAATCGAAAAACGGTTAACTAGAATATAATTGCCGCCCACCCGCATTTGCATTTGACAGTAATTTATTAAATAACTTTATATTAAAATTTGAAAAATCAAATTGTTGTGGCATTGCAGAACAATTTCTGAGCAGCAATCACATCCTCCAATAATCAGTGCTGTTTATCCCATAAATTAGCACATTCTGTTTCAGAATATATTTATTTCATGTTGTAAAATTTTGGAAAATAGCCAAGAGTAAAGTGGCACAGTCAATGTCGGAATCCAAGGAGAACCTTTATAGCACACTGGAACAAGCACGAACAGATAGCGAAATCTTTAAGATTGCCAAACAACGCCACCGGTTTACGCTAGATATAAAGGTGAACAAATACATCCGGGATAAAGATGGGAAGCTTTTAACATCGAATGATAAGATCAACGCCAGATGGTGCCAATATTGCCAGGAACTGCTAAACGAAGAATTCCCAAGCCAACCTTTACCATCCATCACCGCAGTTGCGGGCCCAGCGGAAGACATTAAAGTGAGCGAAGTCAAGCTTGCAGTGAATAAAATGAAGAATCATAAAGCTACTGGCCCTGACGGAATACCCGATGACCTGTGGAAAAGACTTGGAACAACAGAAGCTGAGTGGCTAAAGCTACTGTTTAATACCATCCTCAGTAGCAACAAGATACCAGAAGCCTGGCGCCACAGTTATCTCCTCCCCTTCTACAAAAACAAGGGAGACGTCAGCGACTGTGGAAACTATAGAGGCATCAAGCCCACATCGCATACTCTAAAAATATGGGAACAAATTCTCCACAACCGTTTTCTGAAACATGTGGCCATATCAGAAAACCAGTATGGATTTACAGCCTCAAGATCAACTACAGATGCAATACAAACAGTGCGAATACTCATGGAAAAAGGTCGTAGCAACCATGAAGATCTACACCTAGTCTTCATAGACCACGAGAAAGCATTTGACAGGGTACCGCGAAAACAGTATGGCAAGCTCTTAGATCGCAAAGAATACCTGAGTGCTACATATCACTGGTACAGGATATGTATGACAACGTAAGCACACGAGTGAGAAGCCTAGCTGGTACAAGCAATCCCTTCGAGGTCAAAGTTGGCGTGCATCAAGGATCTGCTCTTAGCCCGCTGCTGTTTAATATTGTCATAGACTACCTCACCAAAGATATCCGGTCCCCCCCTACCATGGTGCCTGCTGTATGCAGACGATGTTGTCCTCATTGACAAATGCGCGGAACAACTGCAACATACCCTAGAGCTATGGAGACACGCCCTGGAATCCAATGGATTAAGGATTAGCAGAAGCAAAACGGAGTACCTGCCATGCCACTATAACCTCACAAAGCGGACAGCACCCACAATCAGCATCGATGGACACCCAGTACCGAAAGTAAGCCAGTTCAAGTACCTGGGCTCGGTCCTGTCCACGGACGCAAATGTGGACATGGACGTGACACACAGGGTAAATGTGGCTTGGCAAGGTCTACAAAACAGCTGTAGACCTGCTATGGTGTACGGTGCCGTACAAAGCCGTGGATGAATGATCACATAATGGAGTTGATGGAGAAAAGAAGAATGGCGAAACAAGCAGGGGAAAACGAATACAGAAGGCTTCAGAGTGAGATACGGAGAGAGATTAGGAAGGCAAAGGAGATATGGTTGAACGAAAAGTGCAGAGATATCGAAGAACTAGAGAAGAAGCACGACAACTTTAATATGCACAAGAAAGTCAGGGAAGCGGCGGGTCTGTACAAAACAAGACAACCCGGTAACCTGATAGACGAACGTGGCCGCTGGATAATGGATAATCAGGAAACAATAAAAGTATGGGAGGACTACATAGAAGTTTTATTTCAAGACGAACGCTCAGTCATTCAAATATCAGAATGCGTCAGCGGTCCAGAAATTACCAAAGAAGAAGTAAAGAAATCAATATCGCTCATAAAAGACGGAAAAACAACTAGCCCAGATGAAACAAACGGGGAACTTTTGAAGTTGCTGAACGAGGAAAATGTCCAAAGACTCACCAGGATATTCAACAATATACCTATACAACACCAGGCAACATCCCAAAAGAATGGCTGAAGTCTACATTTATAACAATCCCCAAGAAAAGAACCGCTAAAACGTGCAATGAATATAGAATAATAAGCCTCATGAGCCACCTAAAAACATTCCTAAAAATCATACATCGAAGACTATACGCACTATGCGAAGAACATATGGGGAACACCCAATTCGGATTTAGGAAAGCAACCGGAACACGAGAGGCGCTGTTTTGTACTCAAGTATTGATTCAACGATGCAGAGATGTAAACTGTGATGTGCACATATGCTTCATAGATTATCAAAAAGCATTCGACAGAGTGAAACACGAAAAATTAATACCGATTCTAAGAAAAATAGGAATTGACGACAAAGACCTACGTATCATAGAAAAACTGTACTGGAAGCAAACAGCTCACATAAAACACAAAGGTGAAATATTGAAAGAGATACAAATCCAGCGAGGTGTTCGACAGGGTTGCATCCTGTCGCCGCTATTATTCAATATATATTCGGAATATATTTGAATCCAAAAAAAGCCCTGGGGTACGATCTGATAACCGGAAAAGTGATAAAAGAGCTTTCAGATAAAGGATATAAATATGTAACCCAATTATTTAATGCCATCTTAAGACTGGAATACTTCCCAATGCAATGGAAAGTCGCCCAAATGATTCCTGTTCTAAAACCTGGAAAATCAGTTGAAGACGTCAAGTCGTACAGACCGATTAGCCTGCTACCGGTCATTTCTAAGCTGTTTGAGAAAATGCTACTGAAGAGACTCAGACCAATCTTAGCAGAACAGAATTTAGTCCCCAACCACCAGTTTGGTTTCAGACAAGGGCATGGTACCGTAGAACAGGTCCACAGAATTGTCACCAAGATAAACCACGCATTGGAAAACAGTTGCTATTGCACTGCGGCTTTCCTTGATGTCTCCCAGGCTTTTGACAAAGTCTGGCATGAGGGATTGTTATATAAGGTGAAGAAGAATTTACCACATAACTACTACAGGATTCTAAAATCATACCTGACTGACAGATATTTCCTGGTAAAATTTCAAGATGAATATACGCCATTAGCACCCATAAAATCGGGAGTGCCGCAAGGTAGTGTAATTGGGCCAGTTTTATATACTCTATACACGGCGGATTTGCCTACATCAAAGCCTACCACTACCGCCACTTTCGCGGACGATACAGCTGAGATAGCCATTCATAAACATCCGAAAATCGCAACTGAAATGCTACAAAATAGTCTCAATAAAATACAAAATTGGCTGGAAAAATGGAAAATCAGAGTAAATGAAACTAAGTCGGTGCAGGTAACCTTCACGCTTAAAAGAGATACGTGTCCACCAGTATTTCTAAATAATAACCAACTCCCTCAGGCAGATGAAGTTAGATACTTGGGACTCCACCTGGACAGACGATTGACGTGGCAGAAGCACATTTTTAACAAAAGGAAACAATTGGGACATAAACTCCGTAAAATGTATTGGCTGGTAGGGAGAAAATCAGAACTTACAACTGAAAACAAGCTGCTGATCTACAAAATGGTTTTGAAACCGGTGTGGACGTACGGAATCCAGCTTTGGGGATCTGCGTCTAGCTCCAACATAGAAATTCTGCAACGCTTCCAATCCAAGGTTTTGCGACTGATTGTCGATGCTCCCTGGTATGTCCCAAATCAGGTAATCCAGCGTGACCTAGAGATGCCCACAATTAGGGAAGAAATTTCAAAATATAGCCAAGCATATTATGAAAGGCTTGCTGATCACCCAAACCCTCTGGCAGAGAAACTCAACCAAAGTGAACTCAGTGAAACGCGTAGATTAAAGAGGTTTAAACCTTGTGACCTTAAAACAAGATTTGTAAAAGAGTAACATTCTACTTTATATAATATGTTATTTGTTGTCACGTAGCATTATGATTTTACGAGGGTGTATCACTGGATTCACCCTCACATGTTAATTTCTCTAACTGTGTCACGATATTTACTAAATGTTGTAAAAACAGATTGTAAATTTTTAAGTAGTAGTCAAATAAAAAAAAAAAAAATATTCGGAAGAAATCTTTAGTAGTGCACTGGAAAATGTATCAAGAGGGATACAAATAAACGGAAAAAGAATCAACAACATCAGATTTGCAGACAACACCGTGGTGATTGCGGAGAGTCTTGAGGATTTACAGGAGTTGATGGACAGGGTGACAGAAAAGAGCAAAGATTTTGGAATTGCCATCAATATAAACAAAACAAAATATATGACGATAAGTAAAACTCCCATACCACAAGGACAATTGTATGTAAACCAAGAAACAATTAACAAGGCGGAAAAATTTACGTACCTTGGTAGCACAATCAATGACCAGTGGGATCACGCATTGGAAATTAAGTGCAGAATCGAAAAAGCAAGAAATGCGTTTATAAATATAGGCAAATTACTAAAGAGCCATGATTTCAACATAAACACCAGAGTCAGACTTCTCCGTTGCTACGTGTTTCCGGTGCTTTTATACGGCGTAGAGGCATGGACATTGACGGAAGCATCAAGTAAGAAACTTGATGCATTTGAGATGTGGCTGTATCGACGCATGCTCAAAATTCCATGGACGGCACACATAACGAACAAAGAGGTGCTGGAACGAATGGAGAAGCAGATGGAAGTTATGCATCAAGTTAAGAGAAGGAAACTTGAATATTTGGGCCACATCATGAGAAACAGCCAGCGTTATGGGTTGCTCCAGCTGATACTCCAGGGAAAGGTCTATGGAAAGAGGGGACCAGGAAGGAGAAGAATTTCATGGCTAAAAAACCTAAGAACGTGGTTTGCAACAACAACAACGGGTCTATTCAGAGATCAAAGTCATGATAGCCAATATGATCACCAACGTCCGGTAACGGACAGGCATGTAAAGAAGAAGATACCTTAATATTAAATTTTAATAATAAAAATTGCTTAAATAGATACTCACGTCCTTGGTTATTAACATTAACATTGTTATAACTATAATCATTATTATGACCATAGTTCGCATTTTTCTCACTTTCGCCTACTTCTTTCATAAGATCTGAAACAAAAATTTTTTTATTTTGATAAGATACTTAAGCATATTCAAATTTACCTTCCCTTAATCTTGTAACATAATCATTCAGTTCGGTAAGATCACCTAAAATAAAAATGTATTACTTCCACTATTATTTTTAATTATACAATATAATATAGGTACAATCAGATATGCCAACCGATACGATAGGTATTATATTTTTTACTTAATTTTAATTCTACTTAAAATGTTTTTTTTATGAATCTCTTTTTATCCAATTTAATTTAAGAAATGAATTTAATTTTAAATCGTGATATTTTATTAATAATTTCATATCGAAAGTAGAAATAAAAAATTCGCTGATTCAAGGATTGAACCCGACGATACGTTCTAAAAACCGACCACCTAGACGTTTACACTATCTAGGGGCTTCCCTGTTGTCATTGAATTGTGTAAAGCTGTTAAACTCCACTTAAGCTATTATTTTTTAAATTAAAAGTTACATAAACTATATATAAAAATAAGTTCATTTCCTGTAATTTTTAACGAAAACGAACACACTCTCAAATATTTAAACAAATTAGCGACCAATTTAAAAAATATTGTATTCTAAAGGTAATGGTGACGGACCAATCATTGTACTGGGAGGCGTGGCGCGGCGAAATTTCAATTGTCAATTACGGCCAAAGGACACCTCATGGACACAAAAAAAAATTATAGACCTAATGAAAATCGATCTAGTTTTACCAATTTTAAATTTATCAAAATCGGCCAACTAGCATGCGGGTGTTCCCCTTGTAAGTTAAGAAACTTTACAGCTCAATATCTGAACTCCGAATCTACGCTTATTCAGTAACCACAGCTATTAAACCATAAGTGTAAAATATTTAAATAACTAAAACCTTACCATAATATTAAATTTTAGTAATAAAAATTCCTTAAATAGATACTCACCTCCTTGGTTATTAACATTAACATTGCTATTACTAAAATCATTATTATGACCATAGTTCGCATTTTTCTCACTATCGCCCACTGCTTTCTTAAGATCTGAATCGAAATCTTGAAAGAATCGAAAAATTCATTTTTCTTTTGATAAGATACTTAAGCACATTCATATTTACCTTCACTTATTTTTGCAAAATAATCAGTAAGACCACCTAAAAATAAAAATGTGTTATTTTCACTATTATTTTGAATTATACAATATATAGGTACAATCAGATATGCCAACCGATACGATAGGTAAAAATAATTGCATCTCCGAGTTATTTCCACATAAAAATACATAATGACTGATCTATCAGTAGTTTCTAATTTATTGCAAGTCGTAAATAATAAATTTGTTCGTTAAAGCAAAGAGGATGCTTGTAGTTCAGTTAATTTTACAGTTATGTTAATTTATACAGAAATCAGCTGTGGAGACGGGATGTAAGGGGGCGATTCCCCTGCTCGCCATGAATTTTCAAAAATCGAAGAACGGTTAACTAGAATATTATTGCCCCCCACCCGCATTTGCATGTAATTTATTGAATAAGTTTATACTAAAATTTGAAAAATAAAATTGTTGTAGCATTGCAGAACAATTTCTGAGCAGCAATCACATCCGCCATTGATCGGGAATGGCCCAGTTTGGCGCAGCCGTTTGGCGCAGCCGTTTGGCGCAGCCGTTTCGGCGTAGCCTTTTCCGCGCAGCTCTTTCGCCGGTTCGGCGCAGACCCGGTTCGGCGCAGACCCGATTCGGCGCGAGTACGGTTCGGCGTAAACTCGATTCGGCGCGAGTACGGTTCGGCGTAGACCCGATTCGACGCGAGTACAGTTCGGCGCAGTCCCGATTCGGCGCGTGTACAGTTCGGTGCAGTCCCGATTCGGCACGAGGCCGGTTCGGCGCAAGATTTTTTCCCCAGATTTTTTCAGGTTCAGAAAACCTGAATATTTAAATTTATTACTACAGAGAAACCTCGATTATCTTTGAGATCTATTATTGGTAGACTTAAAATTTTACTCTCCATTTTACCCGCTACGCCACCCTTACTTTTTATTTAAAAAAAAATAATTATTTAAAAAAAAATTTATTATTTAAATAAAAAAAAATATTGCGATGTACAACAATGACCACCGCGTCAATAGAAATGATCACGTCATAATTCAAAGTTTTGTTTAATTAAATAAAGGTAGCACATGACTTATTTTGTTCGAACGTAAAGGTTTCATCTGATACCAAAAATTTGGTGTAACGTCATAAATTTATAGAAAGAAAAGGTCACGGAACGAGATGACAAAATAAATTCAAATGCAACGTTTTAATTCTGTTAATATAAAAGTTTGTTAAAATTATAAATTAATTTAAGTAATTATAAGAAATGTAATTTGAAATCCAAATAATTGTTAAAACATAAGTTATAAAAATGTGTTAAAACGTAAAACTTTTAAAATAGCAAAATTTTTACACGTGTCGGAGTGCTGCGTAATTCAATGTATCACGAATGGAAAAAACATTTTCTTCAAAAGTTACTGGAAGATCACAGGAGATGCAAATACTTCAAATTAATCTGAAACACAAAATTTCATTAAAAATTTTATAAGTCACATTGGGCTTAAACCGAACCTGTAAATTATAACGTCAAATATTGATTTTACATCGACCAATGGAACAAAATCACGATTGACTGGAAAATACAGGTAGCGATAAAAAAAACAATTGGTTGAATTAATTAAGTTAATTCTTAATAAAAAAGTTTAATGGTGCGTGAATTTGTGCGCTCCGCTAAAAATTGGATAATACAAGAAAATTTTACAAAGAAATTTAATAAAAAGATTAGTAATCGATAAAATATTGTACTTACGTATTTGGAAAGTAAAATTTTGTGCAAGATTGTGAAGAATCACGATTATTTTTAAAGAAAACTTTGGTGACAACACGAGGAGACGCCACCACGGAAAAGTTGGATCCAGAAATATTTCACACCCTGAAGGTCATCTATCGAATACAAGTGAACATTTTAATGGTACATGAACCGAGTAAATAGAAATACCCTAGATTAAAGGTACCGTCCCATTAAAAATTATTTAAAACTTAAAAATTAGTGAAAAGTTTACGATTAATTTAACACGTGCATTAAAACGTCCTGAGTTTATTAAAATAAGATATTTGTCATTTAGCATAAGAACTTTATTACATTTAAATCATTTACACTTAAAATTATAATAAATTACGATTTTCCATATAAAACGGAGCATAATTTTTGTATGATCATTCCAAGGACCATATTATCCCATTTCAGCATTACGACTTGGTCAAGGAAGGAACCCAGCGTGAGAGAAGGTAGGTCAGTGCTCACCGAAATAGTCAAGCCGAGGTATAAATTTATTTTATTTGCATTTATAAATAAAAATTTTGCATACATTTCTGTTGACGGGGTATATTTACGTACACTCGTACAAGACATTAATATTCAAACGTGTAGCCCTAATAAAGCTCCAAGGGTATACAGCAATATAATATATAAAAACAAAATTATTCACGTATAGCAAAATTATGCGCCAATCCGCGTAAATAATCGGGGGTTAATCCACAAGAGGTTCACTTTTTATCGGATAAAATTGTTTTTGGACGAAAATATGGATAGCCATGGAAATAACTCGAGAATTAAGGGGATTTTAAAAATTGCGAAAGCGTAGCTTGAGCAATTTTTGTAGATCCCTTAATTCGAGAGTTATTACCTTATGGCTATCCATATTTGAGTCAATCAAAAACAATTTTATCCAAATAAAAAGTGAACCTCGCGTAGATTATAGGGAGAATATTTCATTCCTTATAAAAAAAACAAACACTGTTCGAAATTTTACAATTTTTAATAAGTGGAAAATGCTATTAGAATTTAATTATTACAATATTTACCATAAATCATATTTTGCACGTGAAATGTGCAATTGTTATAGTTAATAGTATTACTAGTTGACTCTTCAGCATGATTGACCAATTTTAAATTTTGATTAGAATTTTCAGAATTACGAGATGTACTTTCATGGCATCTTAAATTAGAAACTAAATCTGTATGGTGACTTTCGTCCAGCTGCAGGTAGGGATCAATTGATTTTGTATTGGCATGGCCGGTAATTTTGATCAATTCTTCACTAGAAATTCCTGCTTTTGCTAAATTTGACACTGCACTAGACCTGTTTGAATGATTAGTTATTTTATTGTTTTTAACATCTAATCCAATTTTTGTTGCTGAATGTTGCATCCACTTCGAAATTTGATTTTCTCCTAGAGGCATATTTTTAAACCATCCACTAGAATACTCGTTATTCCATGAGGGATTAGGTGTTAAAAAGAATCGATCAGTTTTAATTTTTTCTGTACGCTTACTAATTAATTTTTTAAATAACCGAATCGGGAAAATTGTAGGGTCATCTAAATTTCGAGTAAGCCACTTACTGTCACTTAATTTCTTCTCACCTCCTTGGCATGTTTTTGAGAATATAGTATTATATTCCAAACGATCTGTTAAAGTCCCGTCGGATTTTTTTTCAAACTTGAAATAAAAAGTCTTACATTTTGATGCCTCTCCACCTCTCCAAGCTAGTTCGTATGCTGCTATATGATAGAATCGTTTTTGAAGCCCATCGGGAGTGTCCTCATTCCATAGGTACATAATTTTTTTTATATCTGTGTTTGTAAGGGCAACTGAGCTTTGTCTTCGTTTTTCTGGAATGGCTTGCAAACGTTTTCGATTAGCGTTTTTAGCATCTCTTGCCTTTTTAAACTCCAGATCTTTAAATGGGCCGAAATTTTTGCCAAACTCCGAGAAATATTTTTCTTGTATCATTTTTGCCGTTATATTCCATATAGTTTTAACAACTCCTTCTTTGTAGTCTTCTCCATTGATTTTTTTCATGTTGTATGCCCAGTCCGTTAATATATTGCCAATCTCAGTCAAAGTTGTAAACTGCTGAAGGGTATACTTTCTTTCGGCACAGAAAATTTCAAATTGTTTCCAAATGGAAGCTTTCGTTTTCCTTGTGTTTTTTGGAACACATTCTTCAATAGCATCGTTAATTTCGATATCGGAATAATTATTAAAACGCAGAACATTGTTAGAACACATTTTTCTCTATTACAATATTGTTTAAATAAATAATTACCATGGTAATATTTGCAATTATGACTTATGACAGTTGTTACCAAAGGCTACTACACACAAAAAGCTACATCGAGTTTAATCGAATTTAATCGCATGTTGAGAGAGAGTTTAATCACTTGCAAAACTTCAAAATGACATGTGATTGGTCGAAACAAAACACATTTGTGAATTCGATTGGTTGTTGAAATAGGAATGGAATAATCGATAATATCCCGATTCTCAAAATCTTCCACCAGTGGTGCGATTCTTCTGTCCACGTCTCTGTATTTTTTCAATTTCAAGGGTGGAGGATTTCCAGCAACAAGTCGCTCATAAGCAACATCTTGACGTGTTTGAATTTTTTTTAGCCCATTAATGAACTGCCATAAATATATTAGGATGTGTCATTCCTAATTCACACTGAATTCGTCTATTTCCAGCTTCAGCATGGTTATTAGTTCGGTTAAAATTATTTAGCGTACGTTCATATAAATTACACACATCTGGAAATCTCGCGCCGAAACGGGTTTGCTCCGAACCGGCTTCGCGCCGAATAGGGACTGCGCCGAACTGTACTCGCACCGAATGGGGTCTGCGCCGAACTGCACTCGCTCCGAATGGGGTCTGCGCCGAACCGTCCTCGCGCCGAATGTTGTGTGCGCCGAACCGTACTCGCGCCGAAACGGCTGCGCCGAACTGTACCTGCGGCGTAACGGCTGCGCCGGAACGGCTACGCCGAAACGGCTGCGCCGAACTGTACCCGACCCCCATTGATCAGTGCTGTTTATCCCATAAATTAGCACATTCTGTTTCAGAATATATTTATTTCATGTTGTAAAATTTTGGAAAGAAAGATACTCCTAAGAATCAACCGTTTTTAGGTAAATAAAGTAGGTTTCCCTGTTAAAACAACCTTTAAGAAGGCAGGTCCACGCTAAATGGTCCTCATTATCTAAATTCCAGTCCGCCATTACGGCTAAGTTAACCCTTTCGCTCATGACTTTTTGTCTTTGATGATAAAACTTTTATATTTGGTATACTTACTATTTGAATTTTTTGCAATTTTTTGATACCTTGGCAAAGTCTGTAAAGCCTCCGGTTAGCGAGATACAGTATGCGCTAAAATTAGGGCGCTATGTCCAAATGACTTGCTTACCTACTCTAAATAATCTTACTCTTAAATTTATTTAAATATTAATATATTTAGTTTTCATTATGAAATTTATAAAAACCAAGTTCGTTTCCTTGATAAGCACAAATTTACTTTACATTTTTCACATGACTGCCCGCTTTTCAGCTAAAGAATTCTACCAAGCATACCTAAGTTTATTTTTTTCAAAATGTATATTAAATCTCACTAGGTGACAGCTCAAATTTTTTTATACATTTATATGGATGTGCTAAATTTAGCACGCCAGTAGCGAAATGGTTAAGAAACTTTACAGCTCAATATCTGAACTCCGAATCTACGCTTATTCAGTAACCACAGCTATTAAACCATAAGTGTAAAATATTTAAATAACTAAAACTCGCCCCGTCTGTTACCTTAATATTAAATTTTAGCAATAAAAATTCCTTAAATAGATACTCACTTCCTTGGTTAAAATCATTATTATGATCATAGTTCGCATTTTTCTCACTATCGCCCACTGCTTTCTTAAGATCTGAAACAAAAATTCATTTTTATTTTGATAAGATACTTAAGCACATTCAATTTTACCTTCCCTTAGTTTTGCAAGATAATCGTTCATTTCAGTAAGATCAGCTAAAAATAAAAATGTGTTACTTTCACTATTATTTTTAATTATACAATATATTATGTAGGTACAATCAGATATGCCAATTGATATGATAGGTAAAAATAATTGCATCTCCGAGTTATTTCCACATAAAAACACATAATGACTGATCTATCAGTAGTTTCTAATTTATTGCAAGTCGTAAATAATAAATTTGTTCCTTAAAGCAAAGAGGATGCTTGTAGTTCAGTTAATTTTACAGTTATGTTAATTTATACAGAAATCAGTGTGGAGACGGGATGTAAGGGGGCAATTCCCCTGCTCGCCATGAATTTTCAAAAATCGAAAAAAGGTTAATTAGAATATAATTGCCCCCTCCCGCATTTGCATTTGACAGTCATTTATTGAATAAGTTTATACTAAAATTTTAAAAATAAAATTGTTGTAGCAATGCAGAACAATTTCTGAACAGCAATCACATCCGCCAATAATCAGTGCTATTTATCTCATAAATTAGCATTTTTTGTTTCAGAATATATTTATTTCCATGTTGTAAAATTTTGGAAAAATATCTGAGAAAGTTATTCCTAAGAATCAACCGTTTTTAGTAGGAATCAACCTAAGAATCAACCGTAAATAAAGTAGGTTTCCCCGTTAAACAACCTTCAAGAGGGCAGGTCCACGCTAAATGGTCCTCATTATCTAAATTCCAGTCCGCCATTACGGCTAAGTTAAGAAACTTTACAGCTCAATATCTGAACTCCGAATCTACGCTTATTCAGTAACCACAGCTATTAAACCATAAGTGTAAAATATTTAAATAACTAAAACTCGCCCCGTCTGTTACCTTAATATTAAATTTTAGCAATAAAAATTCCTTAAATAGATACTCACTTCCTTGGTTAAAATCATTATTATGACCATAGTTCGCATTTTTCTCACTATCGCCCACTGCTTTCTTAAGATCTGAAACAAAAATTCATTTTTATTTTGATAAGATACTTAGGCACATTCAATTTTACCTTCCCTTAGTTTTGCAAGATAATCGTTCATTTCAGTAAGATCAGCTAAAAATAAAAATGTGTTACTTTCACTATTATTTTTAATTATACAATATATTGAACTGTATTTCAATGGTTATCCAAAATTCGATAAATTTCAAAAATTTTAAATTAAAAATTAACGTGAAAAATGACAAAATGTAACAAAAATTATTGTAAATTAAATTTAAAAGAAGAGGGAATTGGAATTTGGATAAATGTCTTTGTGCGCAGACGAGAAACTTTTGAGTTGGAAGAAGGAGGGGACAGTCCATGCCGAGCAGTCGAGTATGTAGGACGCTTGAGCGAGAAGTTTGTAAAATTATTGTATAGAATTTGTTATAAATAAAAGAAAGGAAAGTTTTAGTTAAAAATTTGTAAGAGTTGTGTTTTATTGAAGTGAATTAAAGTGTTTTGCAAAAGAAAATAAAGTTTAAAGAAAAATTTGAATTCACGAAATTCCAAAAAATAAATAGTTGATCGCTGGTCATAAAAGAACACGTCAACAATAAATTTGGCTCCCAACTCGAGGCTCGAAACCACGATAACCCTGACATTAGGAGTAACTCATGCTCTCAACTAGAAAACTGGCAACGCAAAGTGGAGATTCGAACCCTGGACCACGAAAAATTACCCTGAGGTAAGAGATTAATTACAATAATAAAGTGGATAAAACACGTGAATTAAAAAGTAAAATCACATTATTTTGGCAAAAATAAAATTCAAGGCTGGTTACAAAAGACCACATGTAACAATTGCGAACAAAAATTTATAAACAACTGTTCGACGTTCGAAATTGGAGTGCACGTGCGTACATATGCGAATAGATAAACGTTTTAAATTGATAAAAATAACCACATATGGATTAATATGGGAATAAAATTATTTGGTAATAAAATTAAATATCACAACAAAATGAAAGACGAAGGGGATCAAGGTTTAACGATGGAAAAGATGCTCCAAATAATGAGGGGAGATATAAAAGACGCATCGAAAGAAACTGCCAATGAAATAATAGAAATTATAAAAATTACTGAGGAAAATTTGAGAAGAGATCTAAAGGAGTTAACGACATCGAAATTAGAAATGCAGGAAGATTGCGATAAAAAAATTGAACAGATAAAAGAGGCGGAAAGCGAAATTGAAGAACCCATTGAAGAATTTGTAAAAGTTGAACAAAAATTGATTAACCAGACGCTACCAGAAGCAGAATGCGAAATTGAGCAAAATTATGAAGAAACACGTAACGTTGATGTTTCGGATGAATTCTTGAACGAAAACAAAGAAACATGTAACATTGATGTATCAACGGAATTGACTGACGAACAAATTGAAAACTTGAAGCCAAGTGAAGTAAGAGAACATCTAAAATTTAACATGGTGGAAGCAAGAAAAAGTTTCAAGCGGTTATATTTGAAGATTAGAAAATTATATGCAAAACGAAAACATAAAACTAGAGGCATAAGAACAAAGAAGAACAGAAAAATTTTAAGAGTTTCCAGATTACGAAAATTCTACTATAATAACAGAAACAAAAAGAAACATAAAAATTTGAATAAGGGTGTAAACAAAATTAAAATAAAAACAATTAACGCTAACAAAACATTAAAAGATAACAAAGTGCAATTTAAAACTACGCAATCACATTTCAATGGACAAAATAATTTAATATTACAAAAACTTCTAGTAAAGAAAATAAGATTGAAAAACTTTAAATTAAAAAAACGACTAAGGGTAAAAATACTAATCAAAAGTGTACGGTTTAAAAAGAAAAATCAAAAACAATTACTGTGGATAAAACTACGCATTAAAATCATAAAGTTAAAAAATTTTAAGAAAGAAATTAGACTATTTAAAAAAGTGATATTTAAAATACCAAGATATAAAAAAATAAAAAGTAGAGGGATGTACAAGAATAAAAAAATAAAAACGCTCAAACAAATAAAAATACAAGCTACTGATTGGAAATTAAACTTTGATAGTGAAATTCAAATAAAAAAAAATTGGATTGTCAGCATGAATTTATTCAAGCATGTACGTTTTAAACATGTTTAGAAAAGGATTGATTGATAAGAAAAAAATAAATAACGACGAAATGTAAATATGATTTAGCAATTGCACCTTGACAAGAAAAATTATGGACACCTGAAAGTTTTAATCTGAAAAGTAATAAAAAAAAAAGTTTGGTTGATAAAAAACATATGGGCGTGTGAAAATTTTGAAAAATTGACGAAATAGAGGGCGTTAAAAATTAAAACATGGATTGATAGGTGTTCCAAAAACATTAAAAAAAATTAAAACATGGCTTAATTGTTGTTTCTAAAAAAAAAAAAATTAGATAAAGAAAAGTTGGAAGAAGCTACAATCTGATTGGGTAAAAGTGAAAAATTTGAAAGCGAATGAATGGACAGAAAAGGATTATAAAATTGTAAAATAATTGACGACTAATTACGACAGTGAAGATATTAAAAAAATTAATAATGAATGAATTTAAAATAAATGGGGAATTAATAATGATAATTAATGAAGTTGAATAGATGAGATCAATGGAGAATTGATGAAGAATGCCATTAATAATAAATTAATGAAGAAAATTGGGGGGAAAATTTAAAGTTATAAATGAAGAAAAATTGAAATTATTGTCAAAGAATTAGTCAAAAATTAATGATACGATGAAATATTTACGGAAAAGACGTTCATAAACGGAAGAAGAAAAACATAGAAGCCCGATGAGAAAGAAAAATAATCCAACAAAAATTTATCCAGCAAAAATATTAATCCAAAATTTAAAAATAAGTCAAAGAAAAGATAATACGCTTGAAATAGTCACATATTAGAAAGATTTCAGATTAAAATGCAGTGTGCATAAAAATTTTAGAAAAGTTAATTTATTTTCGATATTTTTGTTTGATATTTTATTAAAAAAAAAAACATGTTTAAGTTAAAATTTGATAAAATTTGTAAATAATTGATGATGACCATGTCTAAATAATACTTTTGTTAAAAAAATAATATTGTAGTTAAGATAAAAATGTAAATTTGATAAAAATGTCCAAAAAGGTCACAAATTCGTATCGGTGTAAAGTCATTGAAATCCAATTAGAAAGATTTCCAGCAAAATTACTAAAGTTAGCAATGTTACTTAAAAATCTAGAGGGCGTTGAACTGTATTTCAATGGTTATCCAAAATTCGATAAATTTCAAAAATTTTAAATTAAAAATTAACGTGAAAAATGACAAAATGTAACAAAAATTATTGTAAATTAAATTTAAAAGAAGAGGGAATTGGAATTTGGATAAATGTCTTTGTGCGCAGACGAGAAACTTTTGAGTTGGAAGAAGGAGGGGACAGTCCATGCCGAGCAGTCGAGTATGTAGGACGCTTGAGCGAGAAGTTTGTAAAATTATTGTATAGAATTTGTTATAAATAAAAGAAAGGAAAGTTTTAGTTAAAAATTTGTAAGAGTTGTGTTTTATTGAAGTGAATTAAAGTGTTTTGCAAAAGAAAATAAAGTTTAAAGAAAAATTTGAATTCACGAAATTCCAAAAAATAAATAGTTGATCGCTGGTCATAAAAGAACACGTCAATATATGTAGGTACAATCAGATATGCCAATTGATATGATAGGTAAAAATAATTGCATCTCCGAGTTATTTCCACATAAAAACACATAATGACTGATCTATCAGTAGTTTCTAATTTATTGCAAGTCGTAAATAATAAATTTGTTCCTTAAAGCAAAGAGGATGCTTGTAGTTCAGTTAATTTTACAGTTATGTTAATTTATACAGAAATCAGTGTGGAGACGGGATGTAAGGGGGCAATTCCCCTGCTCGCCATGAATTTTCAAAAATCGAAAAAAGGTTAATTAGAATATAATTGCCCCCTTCCGCATTTGCATTTGACAGTCATTTATTGAATAAGTTTATACTAAAATTTTAAAAATAAAATTGTTGTAGCAATGCAGAACAATTTCTGAACAGCAATCACATCCGCCAATAATCAGTGCTATTTATCTCATAAATTAGCATTTTTTGTTTCAGAATATATTTATTTCCATGTTGTAAAATTTTGGAAAAATATCTGAGAAAGTTATTCCTAAGAATCAACCGTTTTTAGTAGGAATCAACCTAAGAATCAACCGTAAATAAAGTAGGTTTCCCCGTTAAACAACCTTCAAGAGGGCAGGTCCACGCTAAATGGTCCTCATTATCTAAATTCCAGTCCGCCATTACGGCTAAGTTAAGAAACTTTACAGCTCAATATCTGAACTCCGAATCTACGCTTATTCAGTAACCACAGCTATTAAACCATAAGTGTAAAATATTTAAATAACTAAAACTCGCCCCGTCTGTTACCTTAATATTAAATTTTAGCAATAAAAATTCCTTAAATAGATACTCACTTCCTTGGTTAAAATCATTATTATGACCATAGTTCGCATTTTTCTCACTATCGCCCACTGCTTTCTTAAGATCTGAAACAAAAATTCATTTTTATTTTGATAAGATACTTATGCACATTCAATTTTACCTTCCCTTAGTTTTGCAAGATAATCGTTCATTTCAGTAAGATCACCTAAAAATAAAAATGTGTTACTTTCACTATTATTTTTGTTTTACAATATCGTCCCCCTTATGCCAAAACCACCAATGTGCATTTTCTAGCTTTCAGTCCAGTGTATTTTGAACTAAATTATCAAGTAAATGAAATTAATCAATTTTAATTCAGTCAATTTTTTTATTGTTATTCGAATGTCTTGTAGCCGAAATCTAACGATAATTAAAAAAAGAATTTTCTTTCTTAGAAAGAAAGTGCAATTTCTGTCAAGTGTGAAAATGGCAATTTTTGCACATTGGTGGTTTTGGCATAAGGGGGACGATATTATATATGATCAGATATGCCAACCTTACAGGAGTTTTAGGAAGTCTAAAAACAGATAGGGGCGCCACCAATACAAGCAAAGCAAATCAGTTGGGCTTGATCTAAAATTACAACCACAATGCCGTGTTCAAATCCCATGTTTCCGGTGTTTCAGGCAAAGCAATTTATTACGCCTTCCAATTCAGTAGTTTTATCCACTGACAATCTTTTGAAATACATCAAGCGTTCTCAAAATTCCCATAAGGTTTGCGTATCTGCTACTATATTAAGATCGTGAAATACATAAAGTGGCGCAACCAAGTGGTCAATTTTTGAATTGTCTAGTCGTTCCAGTTCCTTTCAATAAAATACAATGTTTATTATAATGACACTTTGTATTTTATCAAAGGGATATAAATTGTGACTTTGCAATGCATAAAAAACCTCTAATCGCCACCTCATGCGCCAACATCGAAAATCTACTATAGCATAAAGCAATAATTAGATTGGTTTTAGCTTTGAAATGGAACTAAATTAGTAGTCAATCAAACTTGAGCCATTCGATAGAAAAATGATTTGGAAAAGTAATAAATAAAAGTTGCATGAAATTCGAACCCGGACATTATGCAAAAAAAAAGAAAAAAAAATGCACCCCGCGAAGTTACGTTTAAAACGTCAAGGAATACCAAAATTTGTATATAATCAATTATGTGGGTAATTAAATTTCCTACAAAAAGTTCATGGTCATGAGAGACAAAATTCAATATTGGTACTTGTGCACTGCACAACATTTTTGGAAAACTTCAAGATGAAACTTGAAAGTACGGAAAAACTTTTAAGATGCGAAAAATATTATTTCACTGAAAATTGGGAATTTGGCAGTAATGTTATAGTTATTTACATCACTAGCTGCGTAAGTGTATTTTTTTGGGCAAGGGAGTAGTTTAAGGGCCGAGGCAAAGTCGAGGCCCGTAATCCTCTGAGCCCAAAAAAAAAGCTCTTCACGGCTCTTGCTCTTAATCCATAGCTCTTTCTTTGTTCCTTTATCTGCATGTAAAACTTTTTGGTATTGTTTATATTGGTATTTTGTTTGAGTTCTTATGTCTTACACAATAATGTTATTCTCACAGCAAGCAACTTCGGAACACACTTCGCTAACGTAGCTCAAAACTCGAACACACAAAATCCACAAATAACAGGGCAACACACAGAATACCTAAAATCGGCTATATCTAGCACTGTAAATTCAATGTTTTTACAACACACAACAGAAATTGAAATAAACAACATAATCAAAAAACTTAAAAATACAGCTGCTTGCGATATCTACAACATAAATACAAAAATCATAAAATTAATATCAGATGAAATATCGATGGTACTTTGTCACATTGTTAATGAATGCATAAGCAAAGGCATCTTTCCGAACACCCTGAAAGTATCAAAAGTAATTCCAATACATAAGAAAGGTGATGAAAATGAGACAAACAACTAGGGGTGCGCGATTATGAAATTTCATAATCGATTATAAAAAATAATCGATTTTTTTCGATTAATCGATTATTGAAAATAATCGATTATGAATTCATAATCGATTATGAACTCATTCATAGTCGATTATGAACTCATAGTCGATTAATAACTATAATAGGTAGGGCTATTAAGGGTTACTAAATTACTATATAATTTATTATTTTGCTAATTGTGTTACGGTGGTGCTGATAAGAAGTGTTGCTAAGCACCAGTTGATAACATAATTGTCTTTTATTTTAATTTTTCATTTATTTAGGATATACCTAAACAAGTATTTAGAAATACATGCATTTTGTCTAGATTACGAACACTTTTCATTTTTAAACCTGTGTAACGTAACTAATAAGTTTTATAGTGTAAATAATAATGAATTTACTACGTCACGAAGAAAGACGGACAACCAGACATGACTTTGTAATATTATGTAGTACCAAAGATAAACATGTCGTGCAATCTCAAAAGTGCAAACCCACAGTAATTCTACCCACTAATTAACGAACTCGATCAAATTATGAATTGGAATTAAATTTTTATTTAAAAAACATTTAAAAATTATTTTGATCTGGAATTGAAAATATTTAAATAAACTTACATTAATTAGTTAATCTACATACATTAATTTAATTTCGAAAATTTTGTAGATCATTTTATTGAGTTTGAATTCTGGAGATTCGTATTACCGTGGGTTCAAATTATTCAGATTGCACCACATAACCTCCAACCAAGTACCTGGAAGCATATTTATAATGTTGCGATACAAAAATTTGTAATTGCAGGTTTATTTTCGTAATCGATTATTTCCACAATCGATTATTTTCACAATCGATTATTTTCACAATCGATTATTTTCACAATCGATTATTCTCACAATCGATTATTTCTATAATCGATTAATCGATTATTATAAATTATCATAATCGATTATTCGAATTACGGTGTCGATTAATCGATTATATGCGCATCCCTACAAACAACTATCGGCCCATATCTATATTGCCAATTTTTTCCAAAGTATTTGAAAAGATTCTCTATATCCAACTTGAGAGTTTTTTACGTAAAAATGCATCTTTTACGAAGGAGCAATTTGGATATCAAAAAGGAAAAAACACCATCGATGCAGTACTACGGCTCACATCAAACATCTACAAAATGCTAGAGGGTGGACTAAAGTGCCAAGGCATCTTCTATGATCTGGCAAAGGCATTTGATGTGATGAATCTCAATATATTCTTGAGCACAATTCAACACTACGGATTTAGGGGGAAAGCATTTGAAATCATTGAATCATACTTCCAGAACAGAAAACAAGTGGTATTTTGGAATGGGGAATAGGAGTGGGAGGCTACCTGTGGTGTACCGCAGGGAAGCATCTTGGGCCCATTCTTCTTCGTTCTGTACATTAATGATCTGCCACATAATGTAAAATGCAACACCACCTTGTATGTAGATGACACTGCCCTAGTCATGGAAGAAAATGACCAAGCGAATGATCGGCAAAGGGAAGTTACTGATTGGTTTGAAACTAACAAACTCTTACTAAACATGGACAAAACTCAAAAGGTTAAGTTCACTGCCTGTAGAGCGATTAAGCAAAACGATAAGTCTTCGGTAAAATACCTGGGCATAATAATGGACACTTTGCTGACTTGGCATGAACATGTGTGGCTGTTCTGGTGAGTTCCCTAAGTAGGAGTATTTTTGCGATAAGAAGGATTGGGGAAACGGTTGGAAAAGCGGCAGCTAAGGCAGTCCATTATTCAAAGTTTCATGCCAAAATGGTGTATGGACTCTTGATCTGGGGTAATGAAGCGCAGATAAAGAAAGTGTTCCTACTACAGAAGAGGGCTATACGTGCATTAGAAGGAGTACCCTCAAGGACTCACTGTAAGCCAATTTTCCGTAATCTATGTATTCAAACGATCTCATCTGCCTATGTTTACGCTAGTGTAGTGAGAGTGAAGACAGATCGGAAAATCTCAGACAACATCGCAACACACGAGCATCAGACCAGAAGCAGAAATGAAGTGAGAACTGAGCGAAATAGGCTCAAATGTTCTAATGGAATGAATCTGCAAATAAAACTGTATAACAAATTGCCAGAACGAATCAAAAATCTTCCGACTAGGAAATTTAAAAGTGAAATGAAGAAAACACTAAATGAAAGTGCGCTATATGATGTGGACGAATTCTTCCAAATTGAGTTGAGATGAAAACCAGCAACTGCTGATCTCCACCATTTAGGACTGATGTAAATTAATTTTGTAGATACTTAGTAACCTAATAAAGATTATTATTATTATTTAGTCATTTGTTCTTGTTTTGCTTGCAGTACCCTATAGTGTTTTTTTTGCTGTCCTCATTCCCCCTTTTATATTCACCCATATATCATCAACATTACTGTCTCTTCTCACATTTTCATTATCTCATTAATTTCTTCCAGATATTTTTTTTGTTTGTTCATTGTTAAAACCTTCTATCTATTCCTTGTTCGCGCTGATTTTCTTATTATACCGTACTCCTTTTTGTCCCATTGTCGTTACTACCAGATAATGGTTTGAATCTATTTCTGCGCCTCTGTATGTAGTAAGTAGCATTGTGTACTGTGTATCTTCCAGCCACCCCACTCACATAGTCTTCTTTTCCTATTTGGGCATCGAAATCTCCCATTATTAGCGGTGTCGTTTTTCGGTGTTGCTTCAATTTCTTTCCCTAGCTGGGCATACAGGTTGTCTTTCTCTCCATCGCATTTGTCTTTCGTTGGTGCATAGTCGATTATCATTAATATGCTTGTTGGGCTCGATTTGATTATTAAATAAGTCATTCTTCCGTCAATTGGTTTGAATTGTAATATTTGTCTTTCATCATCTCTTGCCATGAAGTAACCCACTGCATTTCTTCCTCGGTTCTTCTCGCCAGAGTAAATAAATACATAATCTCCACTAGCCTTCGATCTAACTTTTAGTACTGCGTTCTTAAATCTTATCTTTTCAGCTCGATTTGTATTTCCTTCATTTTCCCCGGTTTCAGCATTGTTCTGATATTCCACGCCCCCAATCTGTTTGTCTTTTCCACCTCTCATTTTCCTTTTTGTTCTCTTTCCTCTCGTTCCACTTTTCTTCTCCTTTCAGTTTGCGTTATTATCTTATTTCACTCATCTTCCGTATGTCCCGTAGTGATACTCGTTCAGTCTGTCCAGCCACACTACTCAAGGTTATTGCTGGTTTTCTCATTATCGTGTTGGTCTTGCTACCAGTCTTAAGTCACTGGCACCTTTATCCCACGCTTCTTCGCAAATCCTCGCGCCATTATAGAATTTCTGATATCAAACTTTCACTTTTCTTCCTTTATCTCATTCCTGGAAAATTCCCGTATCTTATTCTGAATGGTTTTTTCGTCATTGGTCTGATCGCAGACGTGTAGAAGTACGTGCCCTCCTTGCTTCGGAACATGTTTAAGCTGTTGGTCTCCCTGTGTTAATGATTTTCTATCACAACAATTAAAAAATCTGATGTGGCCATCGCATAACTTTCCGAACAGACGTAAATTTTTATATTATATTTTTAAATAAAATGGTTAGATAATTTCAACAGTAAATCGATGAAAAATTTCATCTTTTGCCAAAATAGGAAGAAAAAAACTTTTGAATGCCTATATCTTGCAAACGAAGCATTTTTGGACCCATGTTATTAGAAACTTTTCATCTTATTTTCGTTAGTAGAATGCGGTTTACTATTTTATTTACAAATACAAAAAATTTTTACAAATACAAAAATTTTTGAAACGCCCTGTATATTTTAGAGAAAAACTTGTAGGACAAAAAATGTAGGAAATTCCATAGCGCTAATTTTTTGTTATTAATATTTTTACATATTTAATTTCGTTTCGAAGTTATGACGCATAATGTCATAATAGCTCCAGGTAAACCCCCCTTTCCCGTTACAGGATTTAATTTATTTTCATCTGGCTTCGTCCTACGACAGGAAAAAGCTTATATGCAAAATTTGGAATGATTTGCTTGCTTCGTTTAGACCCTATCGTGTTCACAGACGTACATACACACATACACACATACATACAGACATCCTTCCAAAAATGATAAAAATGGATTCAGGGGACCTCAAAACGTGAACATCTGTCAAAAAATTGGGAGGTCAAATTTTGCCTGATAACAATACTTTCCTTACCTAGGGGTTCGGAAAGTAAAAAGGCTTCTTATGATACTTTGTATAGAAGCCTAAAACAGGGTATTGGCACATCGAAGGCCAGCCTGGCAAGCTATCTAAGATGTAAAACCAACGCTCATAGAACTACAGTCGAGTCGCGAAATAGTGAATTAAATATGGCAAAGACCTTTCACTTTTTCGGGGTTGTTCACTATTTCGGTATTTACAAAATTTACAATAAAATCACATTTTGAAAATGAAAGCTATATTTTAAAGAAAATTGATGGTTACCTACAAACATAATTACAATACGGGTAGGAAAAATGATGTTATTTTTGATTGTACTTGTACTTACTTTCCGAACCCCTAGGTAAGGAAAGTATTGTTATCAGTCAAAATTTGAACCCCAATTTTTTGACAGATGTTCACGTTTTGAGGTCCCCTGAATCCATTTTTATCATTTTTGGAAGGATGTCTGTATGTATGTGTGTGTGTGTATGTCAACCCTCGAAAATTCGTGCCTAAATCAACTCGCAAATGGAAATTTACACTCGCTAGCTAATTAAGGGGGGGGGGGTGACAAAAATTCATAAATATAGCTATACTAGCAGTAAAACCCGCCCGATTGGTGGCGGCATTTACAGGTGTATAAAATTTGGCATCGCGACCTCTCATTATATATTATACGTCTTTGCACATCACCTACCTATAAATCTGCGACGGCCCACTTGCGCTTGTGGCCGCTAACATGGCGCTTCCCAGGAGCAGTAAAATACCACTTGTCTATGGCCGCACTGGGGTCGTAAATCTCTGGAGGGGGTCCGTTCACAGCTAACTGCATCAGGTCGCGCAGACTTCCAGTGGTTAGTGAGAGTCTATTTTTGGTCTTAATTCGGTTAACGTAGCTGAAGCCTCGTTCGCAAGAGGCAGTGGACACGGCAACACATGCTACTGCTTCATAAACCGGGCGCAAAACTGAGTATCTTGTTGGGTTGGCATTCAGCCGCTTCAAAATACCCTGAATTTGCAGTCCAAGATCGTGGGCTGTATACTTGAGCTCCATCCACTGGGCGATTAGTGTTTCTTCGTTGTCATCCAACAAATCGAAGTGGCGAGCTAATTCGACAACTTGTTCATTCCCGTATGATTTGAAATTCTGGTTGTCGGCGCTGGGATAATTCATTGGGTCGAGAATGTGCACGTTTTCACCAATAACATTGTTGGTCGAATGTAGTCTTTCGCGCAAATATTGGCATGTGTTTTCGATCACGGTTTTACGCAACAATTGGTACTGCTCTTCGCCTAGTTTTGCATGAGTCATTGTGAGTCCCTCGAACGACACATTGTTGCCGGTATAAACGAGCTTTGAAACAAACGATTTTACTGACCCTCCTTCATTGTCAACCAACTCCTCCAGCAAGTCAATCACAACATTGATCCTGTTTTTTACTTGAGACAAGATTAATTGCTTCTCTTGAAGAATTTTGCACAAAGGGTCGAGGATCGAGTAAAGATCGATCAGAAAGAACAGAGTTTTTGCAAACTTTAACGTTAGCATGTTTTTCACGATGCCCTTTGCTTCACCACTGCCAGGTGTTTTGGTGTCGGAGGCAACCGATTCCAAATTAACAATAACAGCGACAAAGTTTTTCTTCAGCGCTAACATTGCATCGCTTTTGCTTGACATTTTGCTTTTGCTGCGTGAATGTCGCGCAGTTTTACTATTTCTACTTCTAGCACCGATGCTGTTTTTCTTATGCTCTGAAGTCTTTTATTTGAGCCTCGATAGAAGCGAAATACATTTTTAACAGTTTTGTCAAATTCGCTGAGATATGCAATCTTCGATGTTGCATCCAGAATGGCCAGCTGCAAACGATGAGCCACGCAATGAACACTTACGCAGTTCGGCACATCACTTTTCAACAGTGTCACTAAGCCGGATTTATGACCGACCATAGAAAATGCGCCATCCGTCCCCAGGCTAACCAAATAGTTTGGTCTTCGCCACTCGATCGTAGATATTAGTGTTATCCAAAAATGTTGTTAAAGCCAAGTAGTATGATTCTGAGGTGCCGCTCTCCAAAGTTACTAAACCTAATAAATCCTCTTTTATTTCGCCCTCACAAAGATAACGCACATACACATCAGCATTGTCATCGCCTGACCTATCAGTCGACCCATCAATCAAAACACTGAAATATGGCGACAATTTCACTTTTTCAATCACACCTTCGAGTAGGTCAAGCGCAATGAATTCGATGAACGACTGGCATGCCTTATCGCTGACATACTGGTCTTTAATGTTCACTTGTAAACGGCGTGCCAGTGTCACTTGCCGCGGAAAGTCGGTGAATGGTTTTTCATTCCTGCCAATGAAATACGCAATATGGAATAAATGCGTAAGGTGCTCAAACATCGACTTCTTCATTTCTTTCACGCACTTCGCCATGGCAGAAGTTTCTGGGTTCTGAGCAACTCGATCGCAAATCGCGCTAACACGGTGCATTTTGCTTTTTGAATGCCACAGGAAAGTTTCTTTTTTGTATGGGCCAGGAAACCCTACTGCCCACTTCTCTGCAGACAACTTCGCATTCTTAGAGCAGACGTCGCACGATGCTTCTTTCGTACTGTCATTGAATTTCAACCACGGGAAATCCCGACACCACTGTTGCAGAAATCCACCTTGTTTCTTCGTTTTTCTTGGTTCTTCTTCGTTGATATTTGAAGTGGTAGGTTCGACAACATCTTGCGCGGGTAAATCTGCATTTGCATTCGGTCTACAGGCGGGTGTAACGTTATCAACACCACTAGCCTTTTTAAAAAAGAAAGATAAGTTCGTTTGCTTCATTTTAATTTATCACAGCACAACACTCGCACCTAACACATGGCACAAACCAAACGCAACTAACGTCTCGAAGCTTCTCGAATTTGTTGACCTGCCGATCTAAAAATAGCACTGGGGATCTCCCCTTGCGAGAGTTCACATTCCGGTGAATTTGAATAGGCGGGAAATTTGAATTGGCATAGCAGCCAAGGTTTTAAATTGAGGAAAAAACCGATTTGCGAGGTGAATTTTTCCACTCGCAAGCACCTAATTTCTACTCTACTCGAGGGTTGGTGTATGTACGTCTGTGAACACGATAGCGTCTAAACGAAGCAAGCAAATCATTCCAAATTTTGCATATAAGCTTTTTCCTGTCGTAGGACGAAGCCAGATGAAAATAAATTAAATCGTGTAACGGGAAAGGGGGGTTTACCTGGAGCTATTATGACATTATGCGTCATAACTTCGAAACGAAATTAAATATGTAAAAATATTAATAACAAAAAATTAGCGCTATGGAATTTCCTACATTTTTTGTCCTACAAGTTTTTCTCTAAAATATACAGGGCGTTTCAAAAAATTTTGTATTTGTAAAAAATTTTTGTATTTGTAAATAAAATAGTAAACCGCATTCTACTAACGAAAATAAGATGGAAAGTTTCTAATAACATGGGTCCCAAAATGCTTCGTTTGCAAGATATAGGCATTCAAAAGTTTTTTTCTTCCTATTTTGGCAAAATATGAAATTTTTCATCGATTTACTGTTGAAATTATGTAACCATTTTATTTAAAAATATAATATAAAAATTTGCGTCTGTTCGGAAAGTTATGCGATGGCCACATCAGATTTTTTTATTTAATTTAATACTTAATATTTTTTGCCTTACATTGTGTAAATTAAGCAAAGTTGATATTTCAACTTCTTCTGCATTTTCTTCACTCCACTGAATAACATCATTAATTTAAAGATGTCAATGCCTGATTTATTGAAATAAGTTTATCATTAAAAGTATAAGTAACCATCTCATCCTCGTCTTCCTTTTTTGATTCAGAATCGATCTGAATTTCGTTCCCTGTATAATATTCGTAAAGTCCCTATAAATGATGTAATTCAAACTGCACTATTTAGTACGCAGTTCGCTGTATCGGGGTTACCGCTGTTTGTTATATAGGAGTCCCATATACACTCAATGTTAAAATTAAAACAATTTGTGTTCACTCTTTCCGGTAGTTCACTATATACAGTATTCACTATTTCGCGACTCGACTGTAATTTGAAAAAAATTGATGAACACAGGTTCCAGACCTAACATAAGAAGAAGGTCTAATCACTCTCTATGTATGTCTTCTTAGAGTCTTCTTACTCTTCAATTTGTTCTTATTTTCACTGTTACTTTCTGACTGTGGTCTCTCAATTTTGCCATGATTATTTGCTTTTCCGTTGTTTCCCTGTCTTAAATGTATCCATCACATTGACCTGTATCTGCATATCGTGTTTTAAGTTTTTTTTTTTTTTTATTTAACTCCTTGATTACAGCAATCTATCACAATGATAACAAGCTTCTTGTAAGAAAGAAATAACAGACATGTATGAAGTGTTCCAATGAACACTGCATATTATAAATTAACTCATAATTAACAGTTACGCATGTACTATATAATATGAATATGTATAATCACTGTAATGAAAACTTAAGTTCTTTTGGATTAAATTGAAATTCAAAATTAGAATCTATTCATGAGGTCAGTGGGTCTAAACCTTTTTAGTCTGCGCACTTCATCACTGGATACAATTAAGTTATTGGCAAGCACATTAGGGTGCACTGTAAGTCTCTCGCGATAATTTGCGCTAAACCTCTTGATTTCTTCCCTAACCGAAGCAAAAGGTATATCGCGTTGTATTACCTTGTTGGGTATGTACCATGGCGCATCGACGATCGTTCGTAGCACCTTATTTTGAAATCGTTGAAGGATTTCCAAATTGGATTCAGCTGCCGAGCCCCAAAGTTGGATACCCGTAGGTCCAGATCGGTTTAATTATTGCCTTATAGAGTAGTAGCTTATTTTCAAGGGAGAGTTGTGACTTTCGGCTAATGATCCAATACATTTGGCTGAACTTGATTCCAAGTTGTTTGCGTTTACTAAATATGTGCTTGCGCCAGGTAAGTCTTCTGTCGAGGTGAATGCCGAGGTACTTAGCTTCAGTCGCTTGTGGTATTATGGAATTATTTAGTTTCACTGGTGGACAAGTATCTCTCCTCATGGTGAAGGTTACATGCACCGATTTAGTTTCGTTAGCCTTAATACGCCACTTTTCAAGCCAGTTCTGTATCTTATTCAGGTTTGTTTGTAGATTTTTGGATGCTATTATCGGATCTTCATGGGATGATAAAATTGCAGTATCATCTGCAAATGTGGCTACAGTATTGGGGCTTGTTATTGGTAGGTCGAATGTGTATATTAGGTATAGGATAGGACCCAGGATGCTTCCTTGTGGCACTCCAGATTGGATGGGATGAAGGTCAGTCAATGCAGATTCATGTTTAACGAGGAAATATCTATTGGTTAGGTAAGATTTAAGTATTTGATAATAGTGGTGTGGAAGATTTTTCTTCAGTTTATAACACAATCCATTGTGCCACACCCTGTCGAAGGCCTGGCTAATGTCAATAAAAGCCGCTGAACAGTAACGTTTTGTTTCAAAATCCCTGTTGATTTTTCTGACCAATCTGTGCACTTGTTCAATGGTTTCGTGGTTGTTTCGGAATCCAAATTGATGGTTGGGAATCAATTTTCTTTCTTCTATTATGGGTCGCAATCTTTGCAGTAGTAGCTTTTCAAGAACTTTAGCCAGCACAGGCAGCAAGCTTATTGGCCTATACGATTTAACTTCTTCAACTTTTTTACCAGGTTTGTGAATAATTACTATTTGAGCGACTTTCCATTGGTTGGGGAATTGATTGATTCGGATAACAGCATTAAATATTTGAGTGATAGCTTTGATGCACTTACTGCTTACCTCCTGTAGAATTTTACCAGTGATAAGATCAAAGCCTGGTGCTTTGTTTGGATTTATTTCGTTGTTAATTATTCTTGTAACTTCACCCCTTCTGAACTTTTTAATTGGAAAATCCATTTGGAACGGAGCCCCTAAGTATTCTTGTATTTCGTTTTCGTTGGCTATTGTAGACGAAGGATTTGGTTGGAAAGTATTTGTTAAGTGTTTAGCAAAAGTTTTTGCTTTTTCTCCGTCATTTCTGGCCCATCTGTTATTTTCATCCTTTATAGGGGGAATATGTTGTTGTGGCCTTTTAATTTTTCTGCTGGCCTTCCACAGGGAGTACTCAGTTGCCTCCGTTGCACTGAGGTTTTTCAAATATTCTTGAATACCTTGGTTTTTACTTTTTGTTAACATATCTTTCAGTTCCCTGCCAGCTTTGTTTAATTTAGTTTTATCTTCGGGGTATCTTGTTTGTTGCCATCTTTTGCGTAAAGTCCGCTTTTCAGCTATTTTCTGCCTTATTGAGTATGGTGTTTCTTCTTTGATGTATTTATTGTAGGTATCGGGGGTTGCCTCCCATGCAGCCTGTTGTATATTGTTTGTTATTATGTTCACTGCTTCATCTAGATCATTTTCAGTTTTTAGGGGGATATCTAGCATGATTAATTTGTCGAGTTCTTCTCTGAACAAATTCCAATTAGTTATTTTGCTGGTAAGTGATGGTTGTTTTTCTTTGTGTACTATTTTATCAAAAATACTAACGATTATCGGCGAATGGTCAGAGGAAAGGTCCAAGCAGGATTCCGCTTTGACTCTTTTCATATCGATACCCTTTGCTATACAGAAGTCGATTACATCCGGTAACTTATTCATGTCGGCTGGCCAGTAGGTTGGTTCACCGGTAGTAATGCTCACCAAGTTATTTGCACTCATGGCTTTAGCCAACTCTCTGCCTTTTGATGTTGTGAGTCTGGATCCCCATGCACGATTTTTGGCATTGTAATCACCTCCAGCTATGAATCGGTTTCCCAAAGTGTTGAAAAAACGTTCAAAGTCGATTTTTTTGTTGTTGTATTTCGGTGGACAATAGATAGCAGAGATAACGAATTTTCCCGATTTATCTTGCAATAGTACTACAGTGGTCGCTTGCAGCCATTCCTTTTCATATTTATTATTTTCGTGATGTTTGATGCTGTCACGTATGATTACCGCTGTACCACCATGAGCTCTGCCTTCTGTAGGATGTTTAGTGTAATAAACCTTGTATTTTGGTATTTTAATATAGTGTTTGTCAGTAAGATGCGCTTCCGATATTAGCATTATATCTATATCTTGATTTGTTATAAATGTTTTTACCTCTTGTAAGTGTTGATTGAGCCCATTGGCGTTCCAGATAACAATTTTATATTTGTGGTGTTCTTCCATTGCTGACAAGGGCGGTTAGTAAATTTAACATTGTACTCATATTTCTGGCGTTTTCCTTGTTTTGCTCAATGAGCTCTCTTATTAGGTTTTTGAGTTCGCCTATGTCGTTGTTTGGTTGTCTGGGGGTTTGGTTTATTGGTTCCGCATTGATTAGTGGCGGATTAATAGTGTGAACTTCTTGTGCATGCGCCGTTTCTTGACGAATAGGAAGTTGCGGAAAGGCATCATTATAATTTCCTGGCATACGGTATCCCCATGCGTTTTGTGGTGGTTGTTGGTTTGGTGAAATTTTGTTTGGTTGGTCTGTTTTCTTTACTCTGAGAGCTGGGTGTAATCGTTGTTGTAGTTGTTTGTGGACCGCACAACCTCTATAGTTTGCCGGATGATTTAGATTGCAGTTTACACACTTTACTCTGTCATCCCTTACTTTCCGTTCGCAACTTGTGGTTTTATGATTGCCTGCACATTTTACACAGCGATATGCCCTTCGGCAGTAATTTTTCGTATGTCCGTAATCCTGGCATCTCGTGCATTGTGGAATGATACGTTTAACATATGGTGGTTCAAATTTTACAATTGACTTGTCCAGTTCTACAATTTTATATATTTCCTTATTGTTTTCATTGGGTTTGAGGTCTACATAAAACATTGACAATGGCTGCTTGGTTTCTCTGTTCTTTATGTTCCACAGATTTATTACCTCATGTCCTAACGTTTTCAGATCTTTTATAATCAGTTCTGTTGGTGTTGAGGGATGTAATCCCTTAAGTACCGTCCGAAAGCTTCTTTCTTCTTTGAGCTTGTACGTGACATATTGTGTTTTCTTTTTATCAAGAGCTTCGAGAATCTGTTTGAAATGCTCCGATTTGTGTATCTGCAACTTTACCTTTTTATCTGGCAGCACCTTTAATCTATATTCGTCTTTTACTACCTCTTTGATGAGTTCATGCAGTGGGACAATATCCCCCACTCCATGAATAGTTAGGGGTGGAGGTTTTGGTTCGGAGTTTTGCTGATCTTGATGTTTATCTGTATTGTTTTCCTCTTCGTTTAGGAGTTCGTATCTATTTTGTGTTTCAACTGGTTTATTTAACCAATAATTAGAGAGCATAGTTTGTTTTCTGGGTCTTAATTTATCTGGGCTGTATCTAGGTGGCCTTTTTTTTCTATTTTGATAGAGTGTGTAGTCATCGTTCTCTTGGCTAGGATGAACAGATTGTTGACTCGGTATAATTTGATAATTTGGAGTCTCGACCCCGTGTCCATTATTTGTTGGCATTGTTTGGGGCATAATCTGGGATGGATTAGTCCGTTGCATCTGCTGATACGCTCCCTGGAACTGTTGTTGGTATTGCTGCGTGGTGGGGTCAAAGTACTTTTGAATTATTGGTGCAGCTGGCGTTGGTTGAAAATGGGAAGTGTACGGCCCTGGCGGTTGTTGTAGTGGCTGTACATTTAGGTTATGATAATTGGAATAATTCGTCGGGATGGTGGCTACTGTATGATTCGACGGTAGTTCATCGATATACGTTTCCACCACTTGGGAAAGATTATCTCTCCTAGCAGGTGGTGTACGTTCCATGTTTATGCAAAGTGCATTTTTAACCTATCTTTTGTGCGCACCAAATGTTGTTAATTGAAATTATGTTACCTTATGAAATGTTGTTGGATAACACTCACTAGTAATCCTAACAGTTAATTTAATCACTATACACTATATCAGGGGTGGCCAACAGGTCGATCGCGATCGACCGGTCGATCGCGACTGTTAGTCCAATCGATCGTGGCAAGGCAAAAAATATAAATACGCAGATTCTTGAGAAATGTGCTCCAAAGAAATCAAAAACTTATCACTTTCACCAAGAATGGGAATTGGACTTCTTCTTTACTATAGTGAAAGAAAACTGTTGCTGCCTAATATGCAATACATCCCTGGCAATAGCCAAAAAAGGAAATTTAGAGCGACATTTCAACACAATGCATAGTAAATATCAGACTGACTTTTCACCTAACAGCGAAGTAAGAAAGAGTAAATTGCAAGCATTGAAATCGCAATTAAAAGTCCAAGAAAACATGTTTTCTGGGCCTATTGAGCGAAGTAAAGCTGCAACTGAAGCTTCTTTCCAAGTAAGCTACAGAATTGCACAAAAGTGCAAACCTTTTTCCGATGGAGAATACATCAAGGAAATCTTCGAAGAAGTGTCAGATTCGCTGTTCGTGAATTTCAAAAATAAAAACGAAATTAAAAAAGCTGTTCATGGTTTACAGCTGTCTCGAAATACTGTGATGCGCCGTATAGAAACAATAAGTAAAAACTTAAACGAACAATTACAAAAAGATATCGTCCACTGCATTGCTTTTTCGCTTCAATTTGACGAGTCAACAGATGATATCACTGATACTGCACAATTACTTGTTTTTATTCGGATGGTTTTCGAAGATTTCTCGACCAAAGAAGAACTGCTAAGTATGATTTCCTTAAAAGGAAAAACTCGTGGCCTTGATATTTTCACGGAATTCAAAGCACATATTTGCCAGATTAAGCTACCCTTGTATAAACTCGTATCAATGACTACTGATGGAGCTCCTGCAATGACAGGTATTCATAATGGTTTTATTGCTCTTTGTCACAAAGACGAAGATTTTCCAGACTTCATTAGCTACCACTGCATAATTCATCAACAAGTACTGGCTAGTAAGAGATAAACACGAATCATGTGATGGATATTTCTTTCAAGATTGTAAATTCCATAAAGGGAAAATTCCTCCAAATGCGGCTCTTTAAACAGCAATTAGATGAGAAGGAACCAGAATTAGCATTGCACACTGACGTAAGGTGGTTGAGTCGAAGCAAGTTTTTGCAAAGATTTCGAGATCTATTGGAAGAAATAATAAAATTTCTTGATGAAAGGGGTGATGATTATCGGCAATTGCGTGATTTAGACTGGTAATGTGATTTAGCTTTTTTGGCAGATTTTACTGGAAAACTGAGTACATTAAATCTGAATCTACAAGGCAAGAATAAAACATTAACAGAAATGATGAGTTCTATTCGCAATTTACATTAAGCAAACGCCACCATGCGGGAGAATTTCAAATTAGTAAATGACGTATTAAATGAAAATAAAAATTCGTTCTTCAGGCTCAAAACATAACAAAATCAACTAATTAACAAAATATATTATAATAAATTTAAGACTATACTGAAATGTTTGCAAATTTTCACCAGACCATGACTTTGAATTTCGAAAAATACGTCTAAACACAGCCATGTTGTTGTCGCTGGTGGCGCCACCAACGGTAATGTAAATCGTCAATTGCGGCATTTCAAAGTCAAACAGCGTCTATGATAGTTGACATAGAGAAGAAAAAATTTGAACAATTTGTAAACATCAAGGATCATATTGAAAAACATCCTACCTACAATTTCATTTCTGAGAAGTACACGTCAGAAATTAGGGCAGTGGTAGCAGACTTCGAAATTCGCTTTAGTGATTTCAGAAAAATTGAGAAGATGGTTCAATTCATCAGTTATCCGTTGAATGATTGCATTGATCATAGTGATATCTATGAATTGGCTACAAAATTTGCAGATACATTTCAAATGGAGCAGATGATGTTACAAAACGAAATTATTACTCTGCGCTGCGACATATTTCTAAAAGCAAGGTCATCCTCAGGTCAAGATTTCTGGGCATTGCTTTCCAACGAAAAATATCAAAATTTCAAGAAATGTGTTGAACAACTTCATTCGTGTTTTGGTTCAACATATTTATGTGAGTCAGCATTTTTCCTACTTAAAACAAATAAAAAATAAATACCGGTCTCGCTTGACAGACGCTCATACATTGGATTCTTTAAGGTTGGCAATTTCCAACTACAATCCTGATTATGCTAAACTAGTGGAAGATGCTCAGACGCAATGCTCACACTAATATATAGTCAAATAAGTAGTTACTAAGAATAATTTTCACATTTATGTTTTTTCTCTTAATAAAATAAAAAAAACTATATGATTTTGTACTGAACTATGCTGTTTCATTTAAGATTTCAATAAGTATGTAATTGGTAGATCGCACAGGGTTTCGTTAGTAAACAGGAGATCTTGGGTCTAATCAAGTTGGCCACCCCTGCACTATATCACTTAATAACAGTTCGATATAACGAGTATTTTCCGTTTTAACTGAGAATAAACAAGGATTAAGTAATCCTCAAATTTTCTTTGTTATAGGTAAATGGTGCATTCTTAATGATAATATTGGAACACGGTTTTAGCTTTTTCATATTTTTCTAGGATTACAATCCTTTCTTCTTGCCAATTTGCTTTTTTCTCCAGATCCTCTACAGATTGCTTCATTCTCCTGCATCTCCTCCCTCCATTTTGGTACCATTTTATATAACTTTTCGTTAATTTCTCTTAGTTCCTGGTTATTCTCTTTAAACCCAGCATTAACAGCCTTTGTCAAATTCAATTATCTCCATTTCGTTTGTACCCTTGTTGTAGTCTAAAATCTGATTGACTTTGATTGTCTTTTTACTCTTATGCAATATTTCTTCTTAGTCAGGATTTAATCTTTTCTCTATAACTCGTAGTGTACTCTTTAGTAGTGTTATAGTAGTATATAACAATTTATAATTTATTATAACAAGTTAAAAAAAGCTAACAAGCTATTAACGAAATTTTTTTTTAAATTTATAAATCATCGATTTCACTCTCATTAAAAAAAAGTATCAACTTATAGAATAAATTGTATTATTCTTTGTAAGCAAGAAATGCTTACTTCTACCTGCTACAGGCCAGTCACCTGCACAGGGAGAAAACTGACTTTCAATCACCAACAATCAGCCTCGGATACTGGAATGGAACCTTTGATGACGACCAAACGCAAACGAATAAGGAATAAGCGACTAGGTATATCGGAGTGCCTAAACATAGCTAGCTGGAATGTGCGGGGGATATACCCGCCTTCCAAAGCAGTTATACCTGTACAAACCTACAGGACGGCGTAGTGTCGGAAGACCGAGAAAAAGATGGAGGGACCAATGATTGATGGTGTCGTAACGGGTATACTTACCTAGCAGGTGCAGAAGAAGAAGAAGAAGCAAGAAAAACAATGACATTGATTTGCTAATTTAGTGGTAATTCAATAACCATGAAACATTCGATAAAATATCAAGAGGTCGATTTTGTGGAAACATAAAATTTGCTATAAAATAATTTTTAATTTTTTGTTCTACAATAGTTTTCAAAAAATTTAAACTTAAGAGCGACGTCGTGAAATAAAAGTTTTTTACTTGATGTTAGTGGCAAATTACCAATTTTGAGTAAAAAATATTATTTTCACATCTGAAAGTTTTTCTATATTTTCTAGTTTTTCTCCAAGGTCGTGGAGCGAATACTTTTTCAGTTTTTTGGATTTATTGCATATTATCGGTGCTTAAATTTCATGCAACTTTTGATTATTTCATTTCAAAGTGATTTTTCTATCGAATGGCTCAGGTTTGATGGTCTCCCGATTTAGTTCTATTTATATTCTAATTTAACCGGCTTAAATAATCCAAAGATATTATCTAGTAATCTTTACTTACGTGTATCAGGACCGTTAGTGTAATTGAAATCTAAAAATTTCGATTGTGAAAATTAATGCTAATCAAACTAAACTTGTGCAAATTACAAACCGTAAAGTCCATTTCCTGGAAGAATTTCTCTTTTACGAAGTCTCGGAAAATTTAAATAACCACGTTCAGCAGATTTATTTTGTCTCACTAATAAATGAAGGATTTTAGATATTTTGAACTTCAAACTGCTACAAACATACAGCCCCTCATCATTTGCGTTCACATTATTAAACACCAAATTAGATGAACTTTTCAAAGTGCTTAATTTCAATTCAGAATGTACTTTCGGTGGTATAAACCAAGTAACATAACCATTAACTAATCCTTTACTTTTGATATTCTCTATTTTGCATATTAATGTTAAATTTGCATCGATTGGTACTTCAATTTTGGAAGGTACTTCCACTAACGAACCATCTACATTTCTGAATATTTGTAAGTTACTATCACCTGTAAAGTAATATTTTAAAAATAAAAACACAACATCTTTTTGAATTACCTGTCACAACTACAACACATAAACAGCATAAAAATGTAGCTCCGGTGTGATTTATAAATTTGTTCTTCATGTTATTTGTACTTTTAATTATCGATAATCATAACATCGAAACATTAAACTCCATCCAGAGAAGAATATTTATTTATGTAGGTATAGGTAGTATTTGTATATTCTTTGGTATTTATAGCACAAGATTGCAGTGTAAAAAGTTCACGTGAATGTGCGGTTAGGTTGACTGACGTAATAATTTTGAAATGTTGCGCCAAAATTTGAAATATCCAACACCATTTTTATTTTGTGCAATTTCCTACTTTCCAGGTTATTTTAGAGCACATAAAAGTGAATAGAAGTAAAATTGATCAGACAAAAATGGAAAGATAATTTATTATTCCTTATTAAGCGTCATTCACATCCACGTAACGTACGTTCCGGACGGGGGGTGAATCACTGTGGCAGTATAGTGTACACTTAAGTAGCAGTACAGGCAGTATCGCCAGTATAAAGCTGCATGCGGACTGATAAAGCAAAACGTTTTAAGACAAAACATTTTGTTTTATCTAAAAACAAATGTTTTGTTTTGTCTTACAGTGTTTTATTTTGTCTTAAAACGTTTTGCTTGATCTGAAAACAACTTTTTTGCTTTGATCAGCAATAACGTTTCATGATAAAACAAAAAGCTTTTTAATGCAACGAAAGGATTGTCTTAAAACTTTTGCTTTATCAATCTGCATGCAGCCTTAGGCAGTATTTATAGCAGTATAGTGTACATTTTCAAACCCAGTGATTCACCCCCCGGTTCCGGACATAGAATACGTAACGTAGAAAACGTAGTTTTTTATTTGCCATTCACATCCACTTAGTTTACTATGTTTTTACTATGTTTCCATAGAAACGAAAAGCAAGGGCACCTGTATTTGCATTGGCTATCGGTTGACAGTTTGACAGCATTAATTTTTGTGACTTAACCTTAAAATTGAAAATACAGTAAAAGGGGTGTTGCCTAATTAAATGTAAGCATCTCCATTGGTCAAACATAAAAAACATAACGTACAAGTTGAAGTTGAACGAACTTTTTGTTACGTTACGTTATGTCTCCCATGTTTTTTCGAATGTGAATGGTGCCATTTGAAACAATGCATTTCAACTTTCCTTACGTTACGTATTCTATGTCCGGAACGTACGTTACGTGGATGTGAATGACCCTTTAGTCCTTTTACCCTAATGAGGGTTTGGTGACCCATCTCTTTCTATGCATGTGATGTGCGTTCAAATTGTTTTCACATACATAGAGGACCTACTTGTTTACCGTGGGATCCGAACCACGGGAAGTGTAATACACTTCATTTGGGAAGGATTTTCTTGGCAGATTACTTCGGTGGTTTGCCATTGCCTGCCAAGGAGAGACGGTCAGAATAAAGTTCTTACCCTGCCCGGATTCGATCCGAGCGTTTCGCATTAGCACTAGACGCACTTAACTGCCGAAGCTATGACCGCCTCTATTTTATTATTAGTAGACATAAATAAAAAAAATAAGGTTGCGAAAAAAAAATCCAAAATCGATTTTCTACGATATTTTGACGGATTTCGTTAGGTAATTGTTCGTACTTTAACATACTAAAAAACGTCCTCTCGGAACCCTGAGCTTCTTACCAAATTCTTCGTCTGAATTTGAAATCTTTTATGAAGGAGTGAAAATTATGTTTTTCGGAAAAATATTTTTTTAACAAATTTCTATTTCAGCTATATTGTTTATATCATATAACTCGTTAAAAAAATTAAAAACACTTAAAATATTTTTTCCACTACTAGTCATATAGGCTATCATTTTTACTTAGGTTAGTCGATCAAGAAGTGACACGTTTTCAACTAGCGGTGAATAAATTTTCCATTATTAACCTAGGTTAATAATGAACAAAATGACATTTTTTGATAACTTGGCGACTATTTTAAAGAAAAATGTTGTTATTAAATGATTTAGAATAACCAAGAAATGCTAATTAATTGTATTTAAACTATTTAAAACGCTTTTTTAATACATTATTTTAATTTTAAAAATTCATTATAATCGAATTAAATGTGACAGCAAGTGACAGCGCCATCCATTGTTAATTTGACGAACCGCGATTTATTTTATTTAATAACCTAAATTTGTCAACAACTGTCAAATCAACTGTCAAATCAACAAAACAAAACTATAATTTTTAATAAATATTTTAAATTTGAAAATTTTTTTGTTAAAAAGAATTTAAAAAAATGGTAATAAATCTAGTAGTGGAAAAAATCGTATATAAACCACGGTTGTGAAGACCATTATTGCCTCCGCGCCTTATATTCCTCGGTGCAAAGCACCTCGGAATATAATCTTGGCGCTAGGGCAATAATGACGGCCTTCACAACCTTGATATATAATATATACTATTAACAACATCCTCGAAATCATGAAAAGAAGAGTTTCCTAAAAATGGTCAGAGGGTTCTGATTTTTGGATATGTTTTTACGGTTTGGGTCCTAATAAAAACTCTGAATTGGCGACCTCGGCGACCGCCCGGAAGTGCCGCCATTTTAAAAAAATGGCGAAAACAAAACGTTTCTTCGCAATATTTCCTTACCACTTGATTTTAGGACGAAAATGACTTCTATAAATCTTATGGAGAATAAAATTTACTACAACTTCTATCTAAGGTATTTTGGATGGAGATCCATAAGGTTAACCACCCGAAAAAAATTTTCGTATGCTACACACTAAAGGTAATGCTTAATAGAAGCTATAGAAAAATGATTTCGGGTGAAACCTCGGAAAATTACCCTTATTTCGAATTTTTAAAGTACGTAAGACTCGTCCGGCTGTGCGCATCGAAAAACCCAAGCCTGCGCTCCTCCGGAGATCAAGCTAAACATACTTGAAGGCGCCGTCCTTCAAGAAAACAGGGATTCGAGTCATGTTACCTGTAGGACGTGCGAGCAGCATCTGACGAATCGAATCATAAATTAAAACTTGGAGTACTCGGGCCAAGCCCGTACCTCCTCGAGAAAGCTGGTGCGCCACGGCACCTGAATTTATATTTTGCAGGGTTGGGTTTTGAGGCCCCCACCTGACTACAAGATCGTCGGAGTCCGGGGTGGGTTTTACCCCCCTTTCTTGACGACGATCGTGGCTTTGAAAAATAGAAATAAAGACATTTGCGCAGATGCCTTTTTGAATAAAGCTGGTAATGCTCGAATTGACGTCACCACCTGATCCCCTTCGATGTCAGGGTCGGGTTGTGGTGATAAGAATGTGATAGAACACTGGGTGTGAATGAAGAAATAGATGCAAAAGTGATCGGTATCGGGGTCTAACCGTCTTGTTTTCCGTATCGGGGGAGTGTCAATCGCTCTGATGCTGCGGAAAACCCTCTGGGTTTCTCCTGATGCCGGCCAGGTTGGGTTTCTGCCCGGGGGGGTTGCCCCCCCTCGAGTGGAGTCCGGTCCTACGTGGCCGGAGTTCCTGAACTCTACCGGAGAAGAATACTTTGTCTTGCGACAGGCTAGAAAATCTCCCGAGTGCTTTCCCCCAGACTGCCCCTATGCCACCCTAGACCAGTGAGGCAAATACCGACGGAGACCGCAAAATTTCCAAAAGCATTTGATCTAGTCTGGTGTATCAGTTATAAGAGCAACTTACTTTTAAACTGATACGGCAGACAACTCTGAAAGGGAATATAATTAAATAACAATAAAATGCTAAGCCCGTTCCTATAACTGATGGCAAACCGAATCACGTCGAAGAATTGGATGCACTGTGCAATCAACATCCCGTTTTTCGACTTGATTGGATTTCTTAGCGTTGAAAAATCAAAGTATAGCTTTGAAGGCAATTTACTGATTGCTGTCGTTCGTTAGGGCGGAAGCCGTGTGAGAATGGCCTTAGGTGTCTTATACCTTAGAAAGTCTTCGGGTTGGTAGTTACCGAGCCCTCTGACCAACGGGTTTTCGGAGTTGCCCAGGTTTCCGTAGAAGTTTTCCGCCAATTGGCGGATAAAATCTTCTTTCGTTTCCACGCCTGCGTCCTCCACGATTCGGACATTTCTGACGTATCGGGGGGCCTTCACGATTCGCCTCAATGATCTACTTTGGACTATGCGGAGTTTTTTGATGAGAGTGTCTCCCGCATACCCCCAAGCTTCGCATGCATACGTCATTACGGGTCTGACGCATGATTTAAATAGTCTCAACTTATTACAAAGAGAAAGTTTACTATTGGATCTCAATAAAGGGTCCAATTCCCTTAGCACTCCTCTGGCATTGTTGCTTACCTTGGTAGTATGTGGACCCCACCGTAGTCCACTGTCGAGCGTCACGTCCAAATATTTGGAAGTTCTGCACCACGGGATTTCGGTGCCATACATCCTCGGGCAAGTGTCGGGTTTTGAACCTTTATGTGTTTTCCTCGTGAAGAATGTTGCAGTACTTTTGCTCGGATTGCCAGGTGCTGAAATAATCTTCAAGGTTACTAAGATAGCTTTGAAGGCGGTTGACTACGAATCTCGGTTTAAGTGAGCTTGAATAAATAGCAGTGTCATCCGCATAGAGAGCTGCTTCTGTTAGAATTTCATTTAGATTTGAGATTGAATTAGAACTTGACTTTCGACTCGCCGCGGGGAGATCGTGAATATAGATAGTAAACAACCTGGGGGAAAGAAGACTGCCTTGAGGTACGCCCGCTGTGATGCACTTTTCAGTGGAGCGGACGTCTTCAAGTTTGACGCAGAACTTTCTATTCTCCAGATACGAGTCTATCAGTATTACGAGCTCCTCATGGATGCCTGCTTTCAATATTTTATACAATAGGCCCTGGTGCCATACCTTATCAAATGCTTTGGCAACATCCAGGAACACAGCACCCGTAGACTGTTTCTTGTTCCAGCTTAGTGTTACGTGTTCCACAAACCTTACCACTTGGTGGACCGTTGAATGCCCCGGTCGAAAACCAAACTGTTCGTTAGGAATAATTTGGCTTTCGCCCGTTGCCTTGTCCAGCCTGGTCAGAATGACCTTTTCTGCTAATTTTCCTAGACATGAGAGTAAACTTATTGGACGATAAGATTTGGCTTTTCTCAAGTTTTGGTTAGGTTTAGGGAACATGATTACGTCGGCCATTTTCCAACGCGATGGGAAGTTCCCTAGTCTTAACATTGCGTTGACAATGGTTGTGGTAGCAGCGAGAGCCTTCTTAAGAAATTCCGCAATTACCCGATTAGTGATGCCGCACGGGCCCGGAGCTTTCCTTTTGTTTAATTTTTTGACTATTTTTTTTATTTCATTGAAAGAGACTGGAGAAATTGAACAATTAGCTTCTTTTGATTTGATTTCGGCTAATCTCCTCCTTACCTCTTCGTTAACCATCTCGGTGCTGCCGGTGCGAAAATTGCTAAGTTTTAGGGTATATCTATCTACACGTACCGACAATAGAATGGGCGAGATTCCGCAAATTTTCCTCATGGGCGTCACTGAAAGTGTAATTTTTGCGAACTTCAAAGTCGATTTTTTCTAAATGGTTATCAATTTACCGCAAATTTTATATTTTAATTACACATTATAAACCTTCAACTTATCGACTCTGTATAGGTAAAATTGCAAATCGCGGTTGGATAATACGTGCTCTTCCCATAACACTAAACAATATTTTGTTTTAAATTAAACTGATTTTTTTCAAGTTCAATTTAAAATTATTTTCAAAAGTTAAAAATGATATACTTTAACATTTTCTTGTACTAACCTATAAAAAAAAACAATATAACAAATACTTGAAACTAGTTAAATATGAAAAGTTGAAAAAATAATATAAAAATAAAATGTTTCTTAGATGAGTACTCGTTTCAGAAAAGAAAAATTTGCTATAATACTGAAAAAACATTTTAATATAAATTATGTAAAAAATGTGGACTTGGTAAACAATCACTTGATTAGTTCCTATAAAGCTATTTTACGATGGATTCATATAATATATTTATATACCAATGAAAAAATAATCTGGATATTTTCCGAGGGGTTAATCACAGAGGAAGTCTGGTGTGCAAGTCTCGTGGCATTCTTTGGAAGTCTCATGGCAATATGTGGAAGTCTCATGGCAATATGGGGAAGTCTTTTGGCATTATGTGAAAGTCTTTACATTAATTAGAGAGTCTGGTGTACATGAATTTCGCTTGTGATTAACCCCTCGATTTTTTCTTACATTGTAAGAAACTAAGCGTAGTAAATATGTGTTAGGCACTTGAGTGAACTAAAATTCTCTCAAAGGACACTTAAATTGTTTTCATTTTTGGCGTTATTTATTTATATTGGCGTTATTGTTCAGATTTCCCAAGTGGAAAATTTGAATTTATCAAGTTAAATAATTTTATCTTTTCTTTTATGATAGACCACCTTGAGGATCCATCAAAACCTATTAATGGTCACGTTTGACTTTGAAATTATACAACAATTGTCCGTGACCAGGGTTTCCATATTTTCAAAATAACATAATTAAAATTTAACGGAAGATTATTCATCAATCAACCCTTTCATTAAATATCTATACAAATATTCAAAACAATTGAAAGTGAAGTTTTAATTTAACGCCTCATTTGCATCATGTGTGGGAACAGTTTGTAGAAACCCTCATTTCGAGGAAACTCAAACATAAGAGGCCGCCGATGTCACACGGTCCTTTCTAAAGGCCACCCATGTAAAAAGGAAGAAAGTTTTGGAAAATGAGTAGATTAAGTCACATCCCCCTTGTTTTTAGGCAGGATGAAGAATCAGAGGATTGGTTCTTCGCCTGGCGCGGGGGTGGGTTAATGAATATCCAAAGTGGGAAATTGGTCATAAAAATCCCAACTTAGGAGAAATTCACCAGTTGTTCCTCGAGTCCGTGCTCGATTAAATAAGTTCAGTTGTTACTCGAGAGAGACCTCGATCAAAAGTACAGTTGTTACTGAGTCAATATTCATTTAAAAGTAAAGTTGCTTGAATAAAAAGTATAAAGTATTATTTTGAGTCAATACTCAATTAAAAGTTAAAGTTGCTTAAACAAAAAGTATTCAGTGTTAATTTTGAGTCATTCCTCGTGATTAAAAAGGTTTAAGTGTTAATTTCTTGTTAGTAAAAATTAAACGAGAAGTTACTTAGTTTCCAAAGATTTTCCTGGATTTTACATTGGTGACTTAGATCGTTGAGGCGCATCAAAATAAGGTATCGTGCCCATATTAAACTATTCCCAGTAATCTGATTATTTTGTAATTATTTTTATAATTTACCAACTTTATTTCTTTGTATAAAGGTATCAATAGATTTGTTTTGTTATAAAGAATTCAATTTATTATTGCTTGGAAACACGCAAGTGTTGGTGTTGAGAAATCCTTTACCTGCGTTCCCGAACGACCAAAGCTACTAAACTTAAGTAAGTTTTAAAAAGGGAGTTCTGTCGAGCTAATCTCTCCCTAAATTACCGAACCAGTAACATAGGCTAAGGTAATTATAATTAAAAGGAAGCTCGTGGTGGCAGCGAAAGAATCTACTTCACCCCAACATGCGATTTATTACTTTGGTGGACTTAGCGGTGGGATAAATTCTACATTACGCTTCCACGGTTTACTACATTGGTGTTAGTGGTGGAATTAATTAAACTTATTTTATTAAACCGCCAGTACGGTTTATTACATGGCCGTCTCTTATTGCAATAAATTTTGTCTCGAGGTAAATAAATAATTAATGTCTGCTGTCATTAGTTAAAACGTCCTAACTAACAAATTGGTTTTCGGAAAAAAATGAGTTTATATGGATGTTATTAAACCATTTTCATATCATTTAACAGAAATTTGATACAATCATACATTACAGAAGGCCTTAAGGAGGTTCGACGCTGTCATAGCGAGATGCGAGGAAATGTCCCATGCTATTACATTGAATGAAATAACAATTACCAACACAAAATAGTATTATGGAAATAATGAATAAAATTAAATTTCAAAGAAATACTTCGAATTTTCTACAACTTGTAGTTGTTTGTGATTTCATATAAAATTTTTATTGGATTAATTGGTTCAATCATAATCATTGCCAAGGTCTTGCTTCAAAAATTATGGAGTTTAAACTTGAATTGGGATGAATCTGTTCCAATAGACATTTTTACGTCATGGTCAACATTTAAAGATGATCTTAAACATCTAAATCGAATAACAATTTCCAGACATGTTTCATGTTCCCAACCTTCTCAGATACAAATCCACGGGTTCGCAGATGCGAGTGAGAAGAGTTATGGTGCATGTATCTATTTGCGATCCACTAATGCAGATGGAATGACAGTAAAATTGTTGTGTGCAAAAAGTAAGGTTGCGCCTTTAAAATGCATATCTTTGCCGCGTTTGGAGCTATGCGCAGCGCACCTACTCGCAAAATTAATGTATAAGGTTAATCTTTGGCTAAAATTAAAAATTGATGAATCATACCTTTGGAGTGATTCCACCATCGTACTTGCATGGATTAATAAGGCTCCAAATCAGTTGAAAACATTTGTCTCCAGCCGCGTTTCCGACATAACTAGATTATCAAGTAAAGAAAATTGGCATCATGTTCGCAGTCAGTGCAATCCTGCTGACATTATTTCCCGAAGCACTACCCCTCAAAACCTAGCAACTTCCACTTTATGGTGGCACGGACCTACTTGGTTGTCAGATGACATTTCTTCTTGGCCTATTGAACAATTAAATTTAAATTATATTGATCTTCCCGAAATTAAATCTGTCGCTGCAACTGCAACTACAGCAAAAATTGACTTCATTGATGAATTTGTTTTAAAATTCCCAAATCTAACGCATCTTCAAAGAACTCTCGCATATTGCTTGAGATTTATAAAAAATTGTTCAAAAACAAGAGATACGAGAATTCATGGCTCCTTAACTGTCTCTGAATTAAAGGAAAGCATGAATGCTCTTGTAAGTCTAGTATACAAAATTCTTATTTTTATGATGATATATCTAAATTAAAAGTTAATAAAAAATTGCCCTCTTCTAGCAGGCTATTGCCATTAAACCCCTTCTTGGATGATTCAAGTCTTTTAAGAATCGGTGGAAGACTAAAGAACTCTAATCTTAATTATAATGTAAAGTTTCCGTTAATATTGCCATCCAAGCATCATTTAACGACTCTTGTCATACGACATTTTCATGTAAAATATTTTCATGCTGGTCCACAGGCCACAATAAGCGCTTTAATGCAAGAATTTTGGCCTATCTCTATTACCTCTGTAACTAAGAATATAATTCGTCAATGCGTAATCTGTAAACGTTTAAATGCCAAAGCAATTACGCCAATCATGGGTGATTTATCCAAAACAAGAATCACACTATCTCGTCCATTCTCTAATTGTGGAACAGATTTTGCAGGTCCAGGTAAAACCGCCAAGGCTTACCTATGCGTTTTAGTGTGTTTTGCCACGAAGGCTGTTCATTTAGAGGTCGTCGGTAGTTTGAGCACCGCATCCTTTATTGCTTGTTTAAAGCGTTTCATATCACGACGAGGCTTATGCCATACGATATACTCCGACAATGGCACGAATTTTGTTGGGGCTGATAACGAATTAAAGAATTGGTATAAACTTGCGTCGACTGAACAACATAACGAACTAGTTTCAGATTTTTTAAGTCAAAACAGTATTACTTGGAAATTTATTCCAGCACGTTCTCCGCATTTTGGTGGTATTTATGAATCAGTTGTTAAGTCTTGTAAAAGACATCTCTATAGAATTACTAGGAATCAGTCATTTACTTTTGAACAATTGAGTAGTACGTTGTTTTCACAAATAGAATCCATACTCAATTCCAGACCTTTAATTCCATTATCCTCCAATCCTGACGATTTTAATTTCCTCAGTCCAGGCCATTTCCTAATAGGTGATAGCTTGATGGCCATACCTGAGCCAACTTTACTCGAACTTAACCCCAATAGGCTAAGTCATTTCCAACTGGTCCAACAGCTTCAGCAACAGTTTTGGAAAAGGTGGTCACATGATTACTTAATTATTCTTCAACGTCGTCCTAAATGGTACAGAACGACTACTGGATCATCGCTACAGATCGGAACCTTAGTTCTTCTCCGCGATACCACACCACCATTAATTTGGCGCATGGGTCGAATTACAAAGGTTCATCCAGGTGCAGATGCAGTACATGGATGCAGTAGTGCGCGTTGTTTCAGTGCAAACTTCAACCGGATTAGTAAAAAGAGCGGTGACTCAAGTTTGCGAATTGTTAAGTGTTTAGTTTAAGTTTACTACTTGTTTTACATGTTCATTTTATTTGTTTATGTTCATGTTATGTATGTTTTTTTTTAAGGGGACTTACCCTTTCAAGGCGCCCGGCATGTTGCGGCGATTTACGCCTGTTGGTTATGCAACCTCTTTTTGTTTCCCCGCTCTAGTAGCGCGATAGTTTTGATATATTTTTGTTCTTTCCTATCTTTTTAGTGTTTTAGCCTCCGTCACATTTGTAAGACGTATTATAAAGAACCATTTGGTTCAATAAAGAATAAAGTTATTCAAATTATGCAGTCCACTTATTTGAAGGTAATACTTCTAAACCAACACCGATTGATCTATTAGATCTTTCCAACAAAATATATTTTCAACCGTTTCTCTAATTATTCTTAGACGTTGTAGTAATTTGAAACACGCTACATACGTACACTCCATAAGAGCCTATGTTAAAATTACGATATTTGATTCCCATTTTCTTCCATACGGATCAGACAAAAATTCAGAGGAACTCCTTAGATATTGAAGAATGATTCATGTAAATTTGAACGAAGTTCCTCAATCTTGCCAAAGGCAGGGAACCTCCTTAAATACAATTTTATAATGAAGATATTTTTATAACATCTACATAAAATCGGTTTTCTCCCAAAAACCAACTTGTATCTGTTGAGAACCCATATTTAACCTTTGTTTTGGTACTGCTGTTTATTGTACCGATATAGTAGGTAGCTGTATGTCAATGTTATTAATGTTGTAGTTGAACAATCGTGAATGAATATTAGTTATTTATGTATCAAGGGCACAATCAATAGATTATAGCACCGAGGGTAATTTAAAGCCAGACGCGTTAGCGGAGGCCTTTAAATTGCCCGAGGGCTATAATCTGATTGTGCCCGTGGTACATACAACGTTTTATTTCATTTTGGTACTTGGTACTTGAATTGTCAAAATTGAAGAATTAAGTATTTTGAGAAAAAATATCATGTCATTTTGTTTGTGCTATGAATTTTTGGTGTGCCATGGTTCCTATGGCGAGAAACTTGGAGGGGCGAGAATTAATTTTTTTATTTAGCAATAACTCGAAAACGGCGCTAGATATCGAAAAACTGAGCAAAAAATTCTCCCCCCCTCGCAAGTTACTCCCCTTCGTGAATTGTCGGTAGGAAGGCATATGCAAAATTTCAGATCGATCGCGCAAAAAACACAGAGTCTGGACTAACTCTTTTGTTTTGATATTGTTGTCATTGCTTAGCAACTTTATAGGCCCTAGGGCTATAAAATCCATATTATGCCCCCATTTCCGTGCTAAAAAAACAAGGTTATGATACCAAAATGAAATAAACATTATTATATATTAGCAGTTGTTGTTTATCGTACAAATCCTATTCGATCACAACAGTATCAACCAAATTGATATATGTATTTTTAATTAATTAGACGCCACGTAAGTTACTATAATATACAACAATCCAAGATACATAATAAATATTTTAAGCCATATAGCGTTGGCCCTCGTTACAATTTTTAAAAACGCCAAAGCACTTTTTATGAGACTTATTGCAGAATGCCCCCTCGAATGTTCCTGAACCTTGACGTGGTGAGGGGGCTTGCGTGTTTCAAGGAAGCGGCGGGCGTGTACCTGTTAGGATACGAACCAGGGACTTAAACCCCCTCGTGTTCGGTCTGTTTTGGCACTCGGGTCTGGCCGGGGCTTAAAAACCTTTGTGCCTGGCGTGGCTGTCAAAGAACCGGGATGATGGTCGTCGTGGAGAAATCTGACAAATACAGGTACCTGCGTGTTTGTGCCGTGCGCGGTGACCCGTAATGCAGGATGAGGGGATCCTGGTGGCTGAGTCAGCCTGAGGGTGGCTGTTATTCCCACAGGTCTGGCAACACTCCACTTTGGCCCGGATTTCTGCTAAAACGGGAGGTCTAGACTAGTCCACCTAGATCAATCGGCTGTGCTTTTCCGTCAGAGGATCAGCAGGACGAGTTCTTGGGGGAGGATGGAGTGTGCAAACACCTCAACTCCCTGGGGGCTATATCTCTCGGGTAGCCCTGGCGTTGTTTACAGCGTCCCAAAATGGTGAGGCTCCGGTGAGGGTGGGGACCTCGGGAGATGAAAAACAAATTTACTCCACATGGATAATTTAAATAAAAACAATAAAACAATAGCTGATTTATCAGCAAACATACAAGCGGGGGCGTCTATCCAAGACACCCCGCTCAAATCATCGGGTGCATCCATACAGGATGCCCCAACCATAAAAGCAGGAGCGTCCGACAAGGACACACTGCTGGCAGCTGGTGATCAATCCCCCTTTAAAAGGAGAAGGATCACTGGCGCCCAAGCCAAACGGCGACAAAAGGCTCGTAGAGCGATGGAGGATAACGCCCTCACCTCAAAACAAGGGCCTAGTGGCAACAAAGGCACTGTTCATGAGCAGGCCAGGCTTATGCAGCCTGCCCGGGACAGTGCGAATAAAACAATAGCAGTCCCCAACCGTAAGGAAGGTCAACCCAAACCAGGGATGTGGCCGACCTCGGGAAGGGACGGCAAGAAAAGGCCGAGGTCTCAGGGGTCTCAGCCCTCCCCCTCTAACCAGGAGAAGAGGGGGAAATCATCTCACCATCGGCCCAATATCTCCAGTCGGGTGGACACTGTCTCCTACAAAGAGGCGGCTGAAAAGCACCTACGAGTAGCGGTGATAGACCGCTCGAACCCCCTGGGCAAACTTTCGGTGGCCCAGGTGGAGATAATTGAAAACAGCCTGACTGCTGCCCTGGATGTGCTAATCCTAGAAGCAGCAAGTGAGGCCAAACCAGCACCAACTTTTGGTGGCTTTCGACACTCTGGGGAGATCCTTCGGATCACCTGCAGTGACCAGAGCTCCCTTGAGTGGTTGCAAAAAACAGTGGCAGAATTCCCACCTATGTGGGAAAAAGCTAAACTAGACGTAGTCCAGGTGGACAACCTGCCAAAACTAACGAAGGCAACTCTTTGGGTTCCTGGTAAACAGGAGCCCACTGAGGCTGTCATGAGGCGCCTGGTTGCCCAAAACACCTGGGCAAAACTAAAGGAGTGGTGCATCTTCCTCGATGCTGACAAGGAAGAACCGGAAGGCAAACTCCTTGTCTTTGGTATTGGACAGCAAGATAGTGCTGCCCTAAAAGTAAGAGGAGAGTTGCTGAACTAGTATAAGTTCGCAACCCTCAAAGTAAAGTTGCAAAAGTTTACGGACGATCCAGCAACAAAAACAACACCAACAGCCACTGTAACAGCTATGGAGACGGAAGTGATCCAGGAAGCGGTGGTTGAAGGTGAAAATCAACAGAGCAGTAAGCTCCCCTAAAGGTAAGCCCAATGGCTTCCTTAGCAGACTGGAGCTTCTTACAAGCAAACCTGCAACACTGTCGGGAGGCCGTGGCAACTTTATGCCGCCACCTTGACGTTTGCAGGGATACAGTAGCTCTGATACAAGAGCCATGGTTAGTGAAATCTGTTATATGTGGTTTCACAAAACTAAACGGTAAAATATTTACAGGCAACCAGTCAAATAAAACTAGGACGTGTATTTACACTCCTAATAATATTCAGGCCAACCTTTTGCCGCAGTACAGCGACTGCGATCTGACAGCAGTGCGTATTGGCTGCGACTTTGGGAATGGTCAAGAGGACGTCATTCTGGCATCCGTTTACCTCCCAATAGAAGCGACGAATCCGCCCACTCCAAAAGTGGTGGATCTCGTGAAACATTGCGAGGAAAAGAAGATTCACCTCATAATTGGCTGCGATTCAAACTCCCATCATATCGCGTGGGGGAGCAGAGATTGCAACAATCGAGGTAAGTCACTATTTGAATACCTTATAGGTACAAATCTAGTAATTCTTAATAGAGGGGATGTCCCTACTTTTTATGTGTCACCCCATCGCAACTCTGTCATTGACATTACAGTAGCGTCATTAGGTATTACAAACTATATTCATGACTAGCGAGTGTCTGACCAACTGACAATGTCAGATCATAGATTGATTTGCTTTAAATTAAAAGCAAAAACAGTGGATGCTAGGCAGTACCGAAATCCGAGGAATGTTGACAGGGCAGTCTTTTTAGATCACCTGTCTAAGTCCATGGAAAATGGTATATTGCAGGCAGCATCCACAAAGGAATATCTAACAACTACTGAGGAGATTGAAATGTACGCCAATGAGCTGCAAAACTCCCTCATTAAAGCCTATGAGCTGTCTTGCCAGCTTCGAACGGCCGGAATACGGGGTCGAGCAACACCTTGGTAGTGCGCGGAACTTGACCGGCTGAAGAGATCGGTAGGGAGGCTCTATAATAAGGCGCAGAACTCTAAAAGCTGCACTGACTGGGCAGCATTTAAGGTGCACCGGTCGGAATATAAGAGTCTAATACGCCAAAAGCAACGTGAGTCATGGAGAGCCTTCTGCAGCGGCATCGGAACAACTACTGCCGCAGCAAGGCTACATAAGATCATAGCAAAAGATCCATATCAGCAGCCAGGCAGTCTACGCCAAGAGGACGGTTCCTATACGGAAACACTCTCGCAGACTGCAGAAATACTGCTACAGACACACTTTCCCGACAGCATAACAGTTTCGGACTTTGTCTGGGCGGATATTGAAACTCAGGCACCGACTGATATGAATTGGGAAATTGCAAAAGAGGTTGTAGATGACACAAAAACGGCATGGGCCGTTAAATCCTTTAGCCCCTTTAAATCGCCGGGGCCTGACGGGGTGTTCCCGGCCCTGCTCCAGTAGGGTTTGGGAGACATTCTCGATCACCTGGTGCGAGTGTTTAGAGCATGCATCGCGCATGGCTACACACCAAGGGGGTGGCGTGGAGTTAAAGTCATCTTCATACCCAAACCAGGCAGGAGCGATTACTCACTGGTCAAATCTTTTAGACCAATTAGTTTGGCTCTACACAGCCGTTGTTCGACCTATGCTTTCCTACGGTGCACTTGTCTGGTGGCCTAGAACCAAGCAAGTAACAGCGGCGTCCTCCTTGCACCGGATTCAGAGAATAATCTGTCTGGCTGTAACTGGAGTGATGCGAACCGCCCCCACTGCGGCGCGTGAGGCCCTTCTCTGCCTCCCACCACTTGATCTTCATGTGCAGGAGATGGCGGTCAAGGCTGCCCTTAGGCTTCGTAGCTGGCGGCTATGGAATGATAGGAATGGAGCTGTGGGACATATGCGGATATTGAGGGAATACTCGGCGAGTGTTCCCCTTCTGCATATAGAGTCTGACAGAATTCCCCCTAAATATGTATTCAACAGGAAATTCAAAATCCTGCTAAATCCACCAGCAACTGTCGAGAATGACATTTGTTTATTCTCTGACGGTTCCAAAAATAATGTTGGATCAGGGACAGGAATCTTTTCTGCTGAACTTAATCTGAACATGAGCATATCACTGGGCAAGTACACGTCGGTTTTCCAAGCGGAACTCATCGGTATATTGCACTGTGCAAAAACAGTCTGGGACAAAGGTATCCATGACAAAAACATTCAGATATTTACAGACAGCAGGGCAGTCCTTCTGGCACTTATGAGCCACAAGATCACCTCTGGCCTGGTGCTTGAATGCATCCGGGCCCTGAATCAGATATCAAATCAGAATGTCCTTTCTCTTCACTGGGTTAAGGGACACCAAGGCAATGAAGGTAACGAGAAGGCAGATGGTCTGGCTAAAGCCGGTTCAAATTGTCATCCCTGCGGCCCTGAACCGATGATTGTGCCAACCGTCAAAACCCTAGATACCCTTCTAAAACATCATACCCTAGAACTGCATTCCAGCAGGTGGGCCAATGAAACTGAATGTAGACAAGCAAGGGCAGCGATAAAAGCACCCTCCAGTAAACATTCAAAATACTACTTGAAGTTGTCCAGAGTCAATCTACGGATAATTGCAGGGATATTAACTGGACACTGCAAACTGAACAAACACCTTAACACGCTGGGGATCGTAGATGAGCCAACGTGCCGGGGCTGTAATGAATCAGACGAAACAGCGGAGCATGTGCTCTGTCACTGCCCAGCTCTAGCGTCAAAAAGAGGTACCATGTTGGGGGACTTCTGGCCTGACATGGCCAGAATTAGAGGCATCTCGCCTGCCAGAATCCTGGAGTTCTTCCTTCAGCTGGGATGGCTCGAGGAATGATGGGACGGGGGCCACTAAAATGGAGGTAGTACAATGGGCCCGGTCTAGTGGCCTAAGTGCGCGTGGGGTCTTCGACCCTACCCTCCTACCTAAAATCCAGAATCCAGCACCTTCTATGAGACTTATTGCAGACTGCAAATCCACTATCATAACTATAGTTATTTCAATTACAAAGTTTTTGAAAAAAATGTAAAAACCATGTCATAATCCCATTCTTTAAAGCAAGGTAAAGGTTGTTCATAAATTACGTCACGCAATAGGGCGACGAGTTTAGAACTGATGACGATTTGTGACGATACGGAAGAAGAGGTTGACTTTCAAAATTATGACGTCAAAACGGTCAAAAATTCAATTATTTATTAATTTCCATGAAGGGTTAGGGGTGGTCAAAACACACGGAAATGTTTATTAGAAACACAAAATAAAAAATCTAAATATATAAAAGAGCTTGTCTGCGTGTTTGTTTGTTCGCTATACGTTCCTAGACCCTTTGACCGATCTCAACCAAATTTTGCACAGTTATTCTGTAGATCCACGCGCAACTATTCGTGCATATATGGAGAAAAAATTCGCGCGGGGAACAAAGTTATTCGCGTTTTTCGATTTTTTTTTGACAACCTATACCAATGGTTCCCAAACTTTTTTTATCTCGTGGACCACTTTCAAAGTTTTACTATTTTCGGTAGACCCCCTGCTGCTACATTTCTACTGTATTCCCAAAACTCCTAAAAAATATCACCCTAAATTGGGGGTGTTAAGAAGAAAAAAAAAGTAGCACATTTTCTGTCCTATTTATTAAAATAATACTTGTGGTTATACAAAATTATAAACATTTATTATTACAAACAACAATTTGATGTTGATTATAACAATCAACAATTGACAAAAAATCAACAATGAACTCTGAAATGTAAATCAACAATAAAAAATAGTCATACTTTTAATGAGACGGGTGTACTTGATGAATTGACAGCAAATTATCAATATTTGGCTTCAGTTTTGTAAGAAGTAATCTCAAATCTCCCCGTTCTGTGATGTTCAATCTGCTCCTTTTTTTTGTTAACAGGTTGGTAACGGCACTAAAACTTCTTTCGACAAGATATGACGAGGGAAACGCTATCAAAAATTTTCTCGCAATTTCCCACAGCCCAGGATATTTTGCGGGGATTTCTGCCTGCAGCCAAAATGTTTGATAGCCTTTTTTAAATTTCACCTTCAGTTCCTCGTTGGTGCTGAGCTCAAGTAGCTCCTCTTGTAATAACCACATTCGCCTCTTCCGTTTCATCAAATGGGGTTATGATCCATGGTGGTATTTCCATCGTCAGAATATCTTCAGATCTATTTTTGAAGTCATCATGCACGGTATTTAAATGTTGAGCGTATGTCTGAATATCCTCATCAAGACATTCTATCTGTGACAAGTGCGGAAACTGGGAGAATTCGCGCCGACTAATATTTTGCTTCATTAATTTCAATTTACCAAGAAAAGCCGAAATTACACTCTTTGTTTTTATTAAATTAAGGCTGTCCCCTTGTAACTGCAAGTTAACGTCATTGAATTTTTTGAACAAATCTGTTAAGTACGCAATGTCCGCTTTATATTTGATCAGATTTTCTTTTAAATCTGGTGCTTTAGTTTCCAGAAACTCTATCACCGATTCGAAAAGTGAGTAAAATCTCGATAAGCATGCACCTTTCGACAACCAGCGTACTTCAGTATGTAAGAGCAGTCGTTGGAAATCTTCATCATTTTCATCGCACAATAGTGCAAATAAACGGGTATTCAAAGCATTGTTTCTTATTTTATTAACTGCGTTAATCACAAATTGAAGCGATTGGTGCAATCTATCACTCAAATTTTTCGCTACAAGGTGTTGTCGGTGGATGACACAGTGAATTGCAATTAGTCCTGGTATTATTCTTTTAAGATGGCTTATAAACCCACGATATCGCCCGAACATGGCAGGAGCTCCATCTGCTGCCACCGAAATAATGTTTGTAAATGGAATAGATTTTTCTGTAAAAAAATCACTCAGGACATTAAATATCGATTCGCCTTTAGTGTCCGACTTCAAAGTTTTTGCGAATAGCAGCTCTTCATGGATTTCTTCGTCCATAACAAATCGAACATATGCCAATAATAATGCTTCATTACCAGGCAAAGTAGACTCGTCCAATTGAATAGAAAAATGAGTGGTTTGCAGATAATTACACAAGAAGCTTTCTATTGCCACGAGTTATAAAGCTGTGAACTAGGGGTAGCGTAAACTCAGATGGTTTTAAATAAAATTCTACCGCAGATCATTTTAACACATATATTAAATAACGAGTAAAAGATAAAATATTAGAACAACATAACAAATACAACTTACGAACTAAGTATTCCTTAATTTCTGGATCCTTTGATTCTTAAATATTGCTTCCTTATTTTAAACAACCCATTACAAGCCCATTTTAACTTTTACACTACATTCTATTTATATCTAACTACCTCTCATTTTCACTGTCAATCTAATACTGACTTTTCTAACTAACAAGCATTTCCTCTCCTACTCCCTTGGGTCCAATCACCCTTAGCACACATCCTGCACGTGTATCCTACTTTCTGAATTCTATCATTCTGCAATACTTGACAGTTTTAATTCTTTCACTAACCAGGGGCGTATCGTCAAATATTTAAATTGAATTATTATATGATTTTCAGGTTTTGACAATACCCTCCGGGTCATGAAAACGACTGTCCCAAGGCGTAACAAGTGTCAGATATCTTAAAAAATTAAATACTAAACTAACTAAGTACACGTCAAAAACATAAAACATACCTTTTAAAAAAATTTCTAATATTTACTATTTACCATGTCTCTCTAAATTACAACAATATTAAAATTAAAAAAATTCTATGAAAACTATGAAGTGGTCGTATTGAAAATCCAAGTTCAACGTCACATCTTCCGCTATAATTATTTTAAAATTTATTTTAAAATTATCCTGAAGATCATCCCACTTTGTTAATTTTTTATATATATTTTGTGGCTTTATCTCGGTTTGTTCAGATAGCCTTTGCGTAATTTTCTACTAATTACATGTAGGGACTATTGACATTTAATATTAATTATTATTATTATTAATTAATTTGGTTGTTACCTTTTTAAACATTTTATGTCGTAACGTTATCTGGTTTAGTGGTTATCTGTTTCTATCATTTCGAATTTCGGAATTACATCTGTCTGAACTTGTAATATTCAATACGTTTTTAAAAAAAAATTATTTTTATGTTATTACTCGGTTCAATATTGATTGTTGTATTTTAGAGGTTCATATTTTAAATTATTGCTTTAGTTTCTCATTAATGCTAATTAATCCTATTACCTATTTTATTTACATTTAAAATTTACATAAACTTAAACTTCATTTACCTCTGAAATTCATTTGCCTTTGAAATTTATATTTGAATATATTTGAAATTATTTATCCCTTGTGTGAATCAATTTTCTTTTAAATTATGTGCCTTTTTATTTTTGCCTTATTATAGTGCCTTTACTATTCAATTTATCATTTCATTTAAGTTCATCCCTATTATTTCATTCATAATTATAATTCGAATCCTGTTTAATTGCCTTATTTTTATTTTATACAAATATTTTGGCTGGATTTATTTTTTAATTATTGTGCCCAACTTTTAAAATTATACTTTCTACCAAATGGTGTCTAACTTTTAACTAATAGTTTGCCTTATTTTGTTTTACATACTTGGCTGTTAGATGCACCGGACACTTTAAATTTTCGATATAATTCATCGATATTACAAATTTTTCTTTCGCCTTTATTATTTTATCTAAAACCTTTCATTACCCTTGTAAACAATCCATAGAGAAGTTGGTGAAAAGATGTTATAATTTTTGAGCTCAAATATCACCGATTCTTCTGTATGAGTTGTTTTTACAATTTGGAGCTCCTTTTGGTAATCTACCTACATTTATAAAAATTTTACCCTAAACACTATTATTCACTTGAGATTAATTTACTCTGCTTTTAACTTGATTATTACTTTTTTGGCACTTCATTATTTTCTTCTTTGACATTTTCTTCTTCCTTTTGTTGGAATAGTCTTATAGGCGTAGCACTTTCTTTATTTCACATTTTGTTTTTCTAATCTTCTAACTTTTCAGTTTTGTAAAGTTCACTGTCGCGCGGCACTTTTTCATTTCACTTTTTAAAGTTCGGGGATTCTTTCTTTAATTTTTTTTTTTTTTTTTTGACTTGACCTACTTGGTTAGGCGGTTTCCAACTTTCATTATATTTTTTACTGTTCATTACACTAGAGTCGATGACGTGTAGGGGATGGGTATAGATACATTATACATTGGTTGACCCATAATTATTTCCATTTGAATGAACACCATTTTTTCTTCCCTCTTGACTGGACGCCTTCCTTGCTCATATTTGTGATTTCCAATTCCAAATCCAATTCCAGGTATATTCCTTGTGAAAATGTAGAATCGTGAATTGGTAGTCAGGAGTACTATGTAATAACCTTCAATGGGGTGATCAGGCCCAAATCGGATATCAATAGTCCCTTTTCCCTTTTCACATTCTTGTTGTTAAGCTGTGAATTCCACGACGTTCGGCAACACTACCTTGGTTTGTTAACCATTCCATCTCTCCATCCATCCATTACTTATCCAAATCCAATTCGGTTTATTGTTCTCCATTCCATTCCATACCACACTCATTCCTCTTGAAAGTGGTTTCCAAACTACCCCTAATGACTCTTTGACTGTCCGCGTATGAATTCCTATGATTATTTCAACTTGTTACCTAAAATCAAAAATATTATGACGCGCCTTGCGTCCTGACTCCTTTATGCTATTGGTTTATTTTCCTTCTATTTCAGTTATCCGTTTCTTCCTTCTAAATTCGGCCTTTTTATATTCTAAAACATTCAAAACTTTTATTGGCTTAATTCCTACATTTAATATTACCCCTTTATTAATAGTAATTTATTACCCTATCGTTTACTGAAAAAAAATTTCTTATTATACCCTTACGATTTTATTATTCTATTTATGTTGCTTAAAATATTCTACTTTAGAGTTTTAAGTAACTATTTACGCTATTAATTATTAAGAACACTAGCTGGGGATGGCACCCACTCGTCATAATAGGGTAACATTCTGCTAACATGCACAACGTCTTTTTTCGCATTCGCTGTTGTGCCTTTAGCTATTTCGTAATTAACTTCTCCTAATTTTTTCGTTATCAAATATGGACCGTACCAGCGTAATAATAATTTTTCCGCGCGCCCAATTTTTCTTGTAGGAGTAAAAACTTTCACTTTATCGCCTACTTTAAATTCCATATTAGTATGTTTGGAATCATATCGCGTTTTATCACCTGCTTGGCGATTTTGGATGTTTTGAACTGCAATACTTCTTGCATTCAAAATTTTGTCACGTATTTGTTCTACAGTTTCCTCTTTAACAGGAATATTCAAGTTGGTTTCGGTAGGTAATCTAGGTTCGCGAGCATAAACTAACATAAATGGAGAGAATCTCGTAGTGTCTTGGATGGACGTATTGTACGCAAATGTTACGTGTTGTAAATATGTGTCCCATTCTTTTTGTTCAGAATCTACGTATTTTGCTAACATATCTACTACAGTTTTATTAAACCTTTCTGTTAGACCGTTACACTGAGGGTGATATGAAGTAGTAAAGTGTCCAACTGTACCCATTAAACGCGTTAGTTCAGTAACCATTTCCGACAAAAACACTTTACCTCGGTCACTTAACAAAAATTTAGGTGAACCGTGTCTACAAATGACATTTTCTAAAATAAATTGGGCTACGTGTCGCGTTTGACCATTAGTCAAAGCTTTAGTCTCCACCCATCTTGTAACATAATCTGTGGCTACTATTACCATTGTTTTTCCGTTTTTGCTTTTTGGAAACGGACCTAACAAATCAATACCCACTCTCTCGAAAGGTAACCCTACCGGTATTGGTTGTAACAACCCACGAGGTTTTATGTTTGTTCTCCCTTTTCTAGCTTGACAATCCGGGCACCCTTTTATGAACTTTTCTACATCTTTTTGTAGACCTTCCCAAAAATATCTATTCCGAATTTTAATTAATGTTTTAGTGTTGCCTAAATGACCTGCCAAGGGTTCACTATGGTTAGAAAAAAGAATTTCGTATCTTAAATGTTTTGGAATTACTAATAAATTTTGTAATCCGTTCGCGCTAGCGTTTTTTTTTATAAAGAACTCCGTCGATTAGAATAAAATTTTTTATTTTTCTTTTTAAACCTATACTAACGTTTGTGTTTTGTGGGTCTTCCATAGCTTCTATTAATTTAGCTATGTCTTCGTCTTGTCTTTGTAGTTCGCTTAGCTCTTCTGGTTCTACTATGAACGAGGGTATATCATTGGCCTCGTCTTCGTCTTGTTGAGTGGCTTCTAAAACTGGGTTCCTCGACAAGCAATCTGCATCGTGGTGAGTCCTTCCGCTCTTGTACACTATTGTATAATCAAATTCTGCTAACCGTAAGTTCCACCTAGCCAATCGACCCGTCGCGTCCTTAAGGTTTGCTAAGAAGCATAACGCGTGATGATCTGATACTATTCTTACTGGTTTGCCGTAAACAAAGTGCCTAAAATATTGTAACCCCCATATCACGGCTAGCGCTTCTAATTCTGAAATAGAATAATTTCTTTCGGCTTTCGTTAAAGACCGACTGCCGTAAGCTATGGGATGTAAAATTTTATCTTCGTCCTCCTGAAGGAGAATTATACCTAACCCTTGGAAACTCGCGTCTGTCCTTAATTCGCATCCTTTTTTAGGATTAAAGTGTTTTAACAGAGGGGCTGACGTTAGTTTGTCTTTTAGCTCGGAAAATGCGTTCTCTTGAGCGTCGGTCCATTTATAACCTGTTTTAGCCGTTGCTTCATACAGTGGTTTGGCAATTTTTGAAAAATTTTGAATGAATTTACGATAATAGTTACACAAACCTAAAAAACTTTGTATGGTTTTAACATTAGTTGGCGTTTTAAAATTTTTTATAGCTAACAATTTACTATCGTCTGGTCCTACCCCTTCTTGATTGACTATATGACCTAACAATTTTACCTCGTTTTCGGCGTAGTTACATTTACTTGGCTTTAATGTTAGACCTGCTTCCCTCAAGCGCTCAAAAACTTTCCTTAGTCTTACTAAATGTTCCTCGAATGTTTTTGAAAAAACTAACGTATCATCTAAATAAACCATTACTTCACTCCACTTCATTCCCTCGAAAACGCGATCGGTTAGGTCCTGAAATGTCGATGCTGCGTTTGACAACCCGAAACTCATCGCTTCAAATTGATATAAACCGTAACCCGGTGCTATAAAAGCTGTTAGTTCTTTAGAATCTTCATCGAGGCCTATTTGCCAATAACCGCTGAACAAATCTAGAGTAGTAAAAAACTTAGAGCCTTCTAAACATGTTAAAATATCATCAATATTAGGTAATGGGTAACTCGATTTTTTTGTAACGCTGTTTAATTTTCTGTAATCAATGCAAAATCTTTTGGTATTATCTGCTTTATTTACTAGAACTATCGGACTTCCCCACGGTGATTGTGATTTCACTATAATCCCCGCGTCTAACATTTCTTGGATTTGATTATCGATAATTTCGCGTTCCCTCTGTGATACCCTGTAAGGCTTACTTTTGACCGGTTTTGCGCCCTGTACTTCTATTTTATGTTTAACCATGTTTGTAAAACCCATTTCTTTTGGTTGTTTGGCGAAAATGTCTTTAAATTCTAAAAGTAACTCTTTTAATTGAGTTTTTTGAACGTCTGATAAATTATTATTAATTTTATGATCTTCTAAAGTTACTGTAGATGGTAATCTAACCCGCTTTATTTCCTCATGTGAATCTTGTGTAATTAATAAATTTACCACCTCACTGTCGAATTTTAAATTTCCCAAGGTAGTACCTTTGAATAATTTAAGTGGTATATTGGCGTTATTAATGATATCGACTGTAAATATATTGTCTTTAACGTTTTGTAAAATAGATACCAAGGCTAATTTATTTTTTGTTAAGAAAATATCGTTTGCGTTAAATAAATATGCTCTTAAATATGGCGCTTTATTTTCTGAGTATAAATCAATTTTAGTTCTTTGTTTGGGACCTAAGATATAATCTTTACTTAATTTTACTTTAGTTCTATTGTTTAGTTCACTTACGCGTATGTCTTGACTTAATTCTTTCAATAAATTTATATTTTCGGGGGTTTTGTTACATTGAATTTTAGGTTGGATAGTTTCTATTGACACTTCATTTCTTTTTAATTTAATAGGAGCATTTTTAAAATTAGGACGTTGTAACTTATTAAATGGGACTGACCTCTCTCCGTTTTGCAAAGGTTTGTAATTTATAATTGTTTCGTCCGATGACCTTACATGACTATTACTGTTTATTCTGTCGACATTCCTAATCAGATTTACGCAATTTTCGGGATATGAACTCGCTGTTGTCAATTTATTAGTTTGTATTGGAAATTTTGGTGTTTTACTGGTTACCGAATTTCGACTTGAGGAGTCGTTCCAATTTATTAAATTAATTTGATTATTTGAATTTTGGTTGAAACTTGTCTTTACGATTCTATAATTGCCTCTTAACGAAATCGTATTATTGTTGTAGTCTATCAAGGCTCTATTTTCCCGTAAAAATTCGTTTCCCAAGAGTATCGATTTCGGCAATTTTTCTACCACTACAGCCGAAATTTGAAAAATTCTACCGTTAATTTCTAATTTAATTTTAGATATACCTAAAATTGGAACACGGTGATTCCCAGCAGTCTTTAGAAATTGCATATAATAATTTTTATTCACTCGTTCTACACAATTACTAGATACAATATTTTTAGTCGATCCCGTATCAATCACTATTTCTGTAGCTATATTATTTACCAAAGCGGTTATTGTTAAGATATCTGTTGTTGGCCCTTTTTCCGTTAGTTGATAGAGGACGGCGTTCCTGGCCTGGTTCGTCGTCCATCTTCGTTTTTTGTATCGTTTCGATTATCATTAAAATGAACTCGCTCTCTCCTATTGTTTCCTCTAAAATTCCCGTAATTTTGATGATTCCAACTGTTATTATTAAATCGAGAATGATTTTCGTTTCTTCCAAAATTACCCCTACTTGAATTTTGAGTTCTTCCGTGCTGGTTACTGAAATTACTTCTATTAAAATTTTGGTTTCTCCCCCGATTATATGTAGTTTCGTTTCGGTTATAATAATTTTTATTTTGTCCCTCGTAACTTTTATTATTGCTGTTTCTGTTTCCTAATTTCCGATCTTTATTAAACCAACACGCGCCAGCATAATGTCCCGGTTTGTTGCAATTGTAGCACAACGGACTTGTATTTTTATAATAATTATTTAAATTTTCTCTTTGTCTAATTATTGCAAATTTATTTAGGGGATTGTTAACATCTTGTGGTTTTGATTCGAGATTTAGTAGGGATGTTAATTTTTCTCTCTCTTTAGTTCGCAATTTTGCGTCTAATTCATCCACCTGGTGAACTACCATTTCTATATCATCGAGGGTCATATTTATCTTCTTATGTGATGAATACATTTCTAAAAATTTGGATTGTAACCCTTCTTCAAAATAATCTGAGAACTCATCTTCCTCCATTTTTGGGTTGTATTCGTCTGCCAAGGTTATTAAATCATAAAAATAAGTTTTTATACCCTCGTTTGGTTGTTGTTTCCGATTATGAAACTTACTTCTTGCTAATTTGGATGCCGATTTGCCCGCGAATTTTCTTGAAAAATCATTTATGATTTCCGACCATTTTTTATTGTCATTTTGATCATTTTCTATGTACTTTTTGAACCAAAGATTGGCGGCTCCTTCTAAGAATGACCCGAAATAATTAATTTTATGCTCATTATTCCAACCATTCGCAATGGCGGTCCTTTCATAAGAATTTATAAAATTTTGCGCGGTTTCCGAAGTAGCTGGATTGTACACAGTGGGGGAGACGAATTTTGGTAGCCTGGCACTTTGATCAGTCGCATGGGCTTGGGCTAACGTACAATCTAAATTGGCCATTGTCCTATTTTGTTGTTTATTATAATTAAGCTTTAAATTGTTTAACTTTGCATTTTATTTTTGGTTATCCACTTGGTCTATTTTGGTTTTAGTTGAATTGTTTTCTAATCGTATTTGACTTAAATCTAAATTAGTTAACTTTTCTGAATCTAACAATTCCGTACTTCTATATTTCGGTCCCTCACTTTCCTCTTCGCTCTCTGCACTCTCAATTACTGATAAATCTGATATATCTACTACTCCTCCCGTCTCGACCACTTTTACCATTAATTTACTTTTAGCCCGCGTTAGTACGTTAGGTTTTGGCATTTGATTTAATTATTTTGAGAGATTAAATAATTTTCATATGCTAATTGAATTTTATATTTGATTTATTTTATTACCCTACTCATATTATGTTATCCTAAGAAAATTAATTAACTTAAACGTTTAATAACATGAAGATATTTTTTATAATGGAATTTTTCTATTTAACGTAATAATGGGATTTCTTGAACTTGAAACCACTCTACCTATCGTATGTAAAAATTTATAATTTAATGAATATCCTTTAAAAATTTAGAAGTTGTAATTTTTATTTAAATTAAAATTTGTAAACGCCAATAATTATCTATTAGTAAATTAAAATATTTGTCAACCATGCATTTCATTTTACTTTTATTTTCAGACTCAAAAATGAATTATAGGATAGTAGTCTTTCCCCAGAAAAACGAAAATGCAAGTTTTGCCACACCAAAATTTTCTTTAATGTCCGCTTCCAGGCTTAGAAACGGCAAAATTTTATCCTTCTTTACATTAAAGAAAATTAGGCTGTAAATTTTTGTAACTCAACTAAAATTTAAGTATTATTGTAACAAATCCTATAAGTAAAAAAAATTTTTTGTAATTTAAGCCGCTTCCGGTATTATTTCTATGACTTTTATAAAATTGTCACGTAACGTTTACGCAACCTATTAAATTGGTATTTTTCCATTACATTAAACTTCGTGGATTAAAATGCTTCGTTAAATTTGGACCTTTAAAACTGAACTACGAGAAGAAAAAAAATTTTTTAACTACGAAAAAACATTTTTTATTACGAAAAAACATTTTTTATTACGTTAAAATTATCAAAACATTTGTACATTTCTTCTATTCTTTTTTGAAATTATGTTGTACAAATTTTATTTATTTAAATATTTTAATGTATTGTAAAATTGTACAATTATTGTAATGGAATTTTTTATGTAATAAAAGACGTCATCGTTACCTTATCTTATGCATAACTTGTCATATTGCACCAACCGTGAACTCTAATGAACTTCAAGGAATCTGCTTATACCAAGTATTTATTGAATTATATGAAATTTACTAAATTTGTGGACCATTTTTAATTTTAATTTTAATTTAACTGAAAACAATTTATAGTTTTTTTATACCGTTCTTCCGTTTATACTTAAAATTAATTTTATTCGCTGGATTATTAACATTGATTTATAATTGAAGTTTATAACGAAAAAGCATAATGGATTATTATTTGTGGATAACAACCCTTAAAACACTCGGCGACCTCCACCATTTGCCACGAGTTATAAAGCTGTGAACTAGGGGTAGCGTAAACTCAGATGGTTTTAAATAAAATTCTACCGCAGATCATTTTAACACATATATTAAATAACGAGTAAAAGATAAAATATTAGAACAACATAACAAATACAACTTACGAACTAAGTATTCCTTAATTTCTGGATCCTTTGATTCTTAAATATTGCTTCCTTATTTTAAACAACCCATTACAAGCCCATTTTAACTTTTACACTACATTCTATTTATATCTAACTACCTCTCATTTTCACTGTCAATCTAATACTGACTTTTCTAACTAACAAGCATTTCCTCTCCTACTCCCTTGGGTCCAATCACCCTTAGCACACATCCTGCACGTGTATCCTACTTTCTGAATTCTATCATTCTGCAATACTTGACAGTTTTAATTCTTTCACTAACCAGGGGCGTATCGTCAAATATTTAAATTGAATTATTATATGATTTTCAGGTTTTGACACTATATCAGAGCTCATTTCATCAATACGTCTTTGTACAGTGTTGTTACTTAAAGGAATTCTTTTGAGTACGTCAAATGGAGGTTTGTGCAGAACAGTTTTTAAAACCTCTTCAATAGCGGGTAAAATTAACTCTTCTCCGATGGTGTGCCGTTTTCCAGATTTTGCTATAAGCAACGAAATATTGTAAGATGCCCGCAAGCCATCATCGTTACTTTGAGACGTTGAAGCAAACATACTATTTACGGTAGGTCTCTTTTCATATTTTTCCTTCAATGTTTGAAAGTATTTCAGATCTTTACCTATTTTTTTAGGATGACACCTTCTTAGATGGTCTTCGAGCTTCGATAGTTTCATAGTCATTGCTCAGAACTTTGTTGCATAAAAGACACATAGGCAATCGTTTGTCTGCCGTTGATGGAAGAAAACCAAATTTCTAATAATACTGTACTGTCGACATTTCTTCTTAGATTCAGCCATTTGATATGTTTACCCTCCTTTCCGTTCCTAATGAGAGAACGGTTTGGAAAGGCAAACAAGACCACGCAGAAGTAAAACTCCTACTTATATTCGTGGTAACCCTGATGTTGGTATAAGCTAACTCGCTATAGCCTGGAAGCGAGGGTCGTAAGTCCAATGAAATTTCCACTCTGCGTTGTGCTGAAAAATACGAGGGTACGCTTCGTCGAAAAATAAAACAATAATTAACAATAAAATTTTAATGAAAATTGAAACGATTACGACAATTACAAACGCTCGTGGTAGTGGCGTGCCAAGAACAAGAAGCACGTTAACTGATGGTGACAACGGTACGTCAAAGGTGACACAATACGGGACACCAGAATGGTAGGCCCGTCAATACAAATAATTGACTGTAATGAATTACCACAATACCACAAGAATAAATCCACACAAGAATATAAAATTTGTCTCACCTTGATATCAATCGTGAGTTCACACAATGGAGATGACAGCAATAATCCTTGTATGGAATGCAGTGGTTGGTGCTGAATTCCAATGGCTCCCAATCTAAGATCCTCGGACTGCAGTACACCGACGTAATACTCGATGAGCAGGTTTTGACAGGCGGATACGAAGATGGACAGGCGGCACTCCGCTGCGTTGACAGTATGGTACAGGTTGACGATCCAAATAAAACAAAGTGATCGTCCAGTACAATTTGATCACAAAAACTGAAGCCGCGATTGACAATAACAATCGACTTCCAAATGTAAATAAAAGCAGCTGCCAAAATAGTCACCAGACGAATGTTACCAAATAAAATTATGGTTGGTACCAATTTATACTTCGATAAAGAAAATATGGTGGTTCGATACAACCACTCGAATATTTTCCAAAAAAATGCTTGAACTGGCTAAAACAAAATAGCTACGCACTGCTTTCACGAAATCCGTAATGACGGTGGAATTACTAATGCGTATCACTAATTTTGTAACGAAAATCGACTTATAAATAATTGATTTATCCGCGATCAATAAAAATCGAACTGTCTTGTCGCACTCTCAAGCCAAAGTTAAGTTTTTAACGGCGCGCGTCTATATCCTGTACTATCAAGTACGTTGCAAAAATGAGTAAAGAGATGGCGCTTGGAGTAACAATTTATAATTTAAATGTTATGAATTAACATTTGGAACGAAATAGACATATTTTGTTACACACCCCCCAACTAAACGATCTGGCCGCAGGCCAAGATCTAAAAAGATCAGATAAAGAAGTTGACATTTACAACGAACTGTGAATTTACAGAAGAAACCATACTGTAGTGAGGAGAGAGTTTGTCGCAATAATGGTAGGATAGAAATATCAAGCTTAACAAGTAAAAAAATGAGCTTAAAATATTTCAATAAAAAAATAAAATAAAAAAATCTCTAAAGGATTAAGAATAAAATAATAATTGTATGGTTTTTCACCCATGGGACTAAATGTCGCCTTAAATCCGCGGAAACGAAAACCAATTGGTAGAGCTAATGATAGCTACTGAAAACCATAATGTATAAATGATTTTGTCTCAGATAAAAATCAATGAGTACAAAATGGGCAGCCCGCATTGGACCTGCACCGAAAAAAGTGAATACAAAAAAATCTTTAGGGACATCAAGACAAAAAAACGTCTGATAATCAACCTGGGAATGGGTCACATAGGATCCATTCTAGAATAGTCAAACAAAAAAATTATCTTCAACTAATTCTACTTTCCAGTGTGAGACACTCATGGTTCTCAACCCAAAGGAAATGGTATTTTGCAAAATAAACAAAATAATTAAATAATTTGATCAAACGAATATTTGATCAACAGATCGTCCTACCAAGACTTTGACAGCTTCTCCGGAATCGTTGGAATAAATTCCGATGGAATAATTAGTGGCTAGATGGTCTGCACTAATTATGACGTAAAAACCAGGGAGTAAAAAAATAAAACCCTTGACCCTGAATAGTAAAACGGATGGAATGTTTTACGGGATTTTTTTATTATATGATCTGAGATGGAATGTGATCAATAAGTTGATGTGTCGACAAGAATACGGCCAACGACACTTCATGCCCGTAACAGGAGGAAAACCAGCCGATTACCCCCCAACTAAGATTTCTGACCAACCCCACTGAGGTGTAGTCAATCCCGTCAGAAAGCAACAAACCGGCCACCCTGCCTGCACTAAGCACGAAGTCCGCTAACCCCATAAATGCCAACACAAATAAGGAAATGGTAAGACTGATGGAATGTCTTACGGCTGTTTTATATGATCTGAGATGGAACATGATCAAAAAGAGACGACATTACTAATAAAATGTAGGATTCAAGGTGTAATCGAACCCCCCCTGTGACAAACATTACCCAACCTCCGCCCATATAATGTGGATTTTAACCCTGAATGGATATTCGATCATCGTCGTCATCGGGATGTGATTTTAAGTCCTTAATATGATAGACACCTACATCTTTACCACGCTCGTTGACTAAACGATAAGTTAATGGACCTGTAACCTCGCGAACCTTGCACTTGATATACTTAGGAGATAGCTTACTACTAATTTTATTCGGAGCATTAGAAAGTACGAAATTTCTTCGCCAAACTATGTCACCTACTCGAAAATTGATGGATCTTTTGCGCAAGTTGTAATGTTTAGCCCCCCTAAGATAAGCATTATGCAATCGCTTAGTAACATCTTCAAACACCCCATTTAACTTTCGCATATCATGCGCGACGCTTTCACGGTTAGCAAGGGTTAGATCATCCTCTTTAAACTGTTGGATGCGACCGTAATAATCTCCGTTTATCGGAACAGTGCGACCTAAATTCAAGAATGATGGTGTATACCCCGTAACTTCGTGGGTAGCAGATCTTAAAGCATGTGCTATCTTAAAAATTTCTACATCCCAACTACGATGATCACGCTTGACATAAGACCTAATAGCGGTACCAATGACTCGATTATATCGCTCTACAAAATTTACTTGTGGATGGTAGTTGGCATTTTTCCACACATGTGAAATCTTGTAGTTGTTCATTAGTTCTTGAAATTCTTTTCCCGTAAATTGGGGACCATTATCGACTTGGCAAATCATCGGTGTACCAAATAGAAGGAATACTTCATTTTCCAAAAACTCACAGATGGCCTTAGCCGTAGCTTTTCGTAATGGTTTGACTAATACAAATTTCGTGAACCAGTCACAAACTACAAGTAATACTGTATTACCTTTTGCAGAACGCGGAAATGGACCCATTAGGTCGATAGAAAGACATTGAAAAGGAAAACGGACTTTTTTCTCTTTACCCATTAGTCCGTAGCGTGCGCCTTGGCAAGCTTTAGAAGCCAGACAAACAGAGCAACGACGCACGTAGCGAGCAACGTCAGTACGCATTTTAGGCCAGTAATAAAGCTCCAGAATTTTATTAAAAGTTTTTAAAGTACCTAAATGTGCAGACGTAGGATCGTCATGACACATTTTCAAAATTTCATTACGACGAGGTTTAGGAATAATCTGTTTCCATTCAACCAAATTGGAAATAACGTCGTGTTTGTTTGTAATGAGCTTATACAGACGATCTGACTCAATACGCCAGTCTGGATAAAGTTGCGGATTTGTTCTAACGTTGATCAGCATGCGCCGATACCAGGGATCCAAGTCATCATCAGTTAAAACTAATGAAGAGACTTCCAAGGGAGCACGGGACAAGGCATCTGGAACTACATGCAATTGACCTTTGCGATGCTGGATGTCGAAAGAATGTTGAGCAAGACGAACGGACCAACGGGCTAATTTATTGGCTGGATCTTTCATATTCATGAGCCATAAAAGTGAATAATGATCGGTCACAACTGTAAACTGAGTACCCTCAACATATGGTCGAAACTTTTCGATACCAAATAAGACCGCTAAACATTCACGCTCCGTCGTCGAATAATTTCGCTCAGCCTTGTTCAAGGTTCTAGATGCATACGCAATGGGTCGCTCATCATCACCTTCACCCTGTGTCAAAACACTTCCCAAACCGTAACCTGATGAATCGCAGTGTATAAAAAATCTCTTTTCAAAGTTGGGACTAACTAAAACGGGTGCTGTAACTAGTAGTTTCTTTAAACTCTCAAATGACTCAATAGCGTTAGGAGTCCAAGTAATGGTTTGACGTTTAACCCGTCCCTTAATTAACTCAGTAATGGGAGCAGAAAAGGTGGAGAGATTAGGGATAAATCGTCGATACCATCCTATAAGTCCAAGGAATCGTTTTACTCCAGTAACAGTAGTTGGACGTTCAAATTTAGTTATAGCCTCAACTTTGTCAGGGTCGGTATGAAGACCAGATTTGTCAATAACATGACCTAAAAATTTTAATGTGGATCTGCAAAATTCACATTTTTCAAAGTTAACGGTTAGGTTAGCATCTTTAAGTTTCTCAAAGACTTGTTGCAAAAGGCTTAAATGTTCGGCAAAGGTATTGGAAACTACGATTATGTCGTCAAGATAAACAAAGACCTTCTCACCAAGCAATGAACCAAAAACGTTGTCCATTAATCGCTGTTGAGTAATAGGGGCGTTGGAAATTCCAAACGGCATAACGACATACTCGAAGAGACCTCTGCCAGGCACAGTAAATGCAGTCTTTTCACGAGATGAGGATGAGAGAGGAACTTGCCAAAATGCTTTTTTAAGATCTATAGAGGTCAGGAATCTAGCGTCCTGTAAATGAGATAAAATGTCATCCAATCGAGGGAGTGGGTACGCATCCTTTTTAGTCAATTGATTTAATTTACGGCCATCGAAACACAGTCGATAGGAACCGTTCTTTTTACGGACTAAAAGCATGGGTGACGACCAAGCACTCTTAGAAGGGACAACGATGTTCATTTGTAGCATTTCGTCTAGTTCACGGTGAGCAATAGCTCGCATGGGTGGAGATAAGGGATAGAAACGTTGCTTGACAGGAGCGGCTGAACCCGTATCTATATGGTGAATTACCTTATCAGTACGAGTCAACCCCTCACGGTCCAGTTCCTTATATTTGTCTTTCATGGAAGAAAGCATAACCTGCTGCTCTATTGATAATTCGGAAGCGGAACGCATAAATTCCGTGGCACTAATTTGATTAACAAAATATTGGTCTCTACCAAAATCAATTTTGACACCAAACATCTTGCAAAAATCTATACCTAGGGTTAATGATGTGGTGATACTACGGCAAACTATGACGTTTAAAACTTTAGTGACTTCACCAATGGTGATAGGAAGCATGACTTCACCTAATAAATCTTGTGAAGTTCCATCAGCGGAATGTAAAAGAGATTTGGTGCCGCGCGTAAAACATAAATCTAACTGATTTATTAAAAAGTGCGCATCACTACCCAGAACAGAAACAGATGCTCCAGAGTCAAGCAGAGCAGCAAGAGGTACCCCCCCCACAGTTAAATTAACATAAGGTCTTATGTCTCGCGTAGGATGTGTAAAGAGAGCGGAAGTAGTCTGCGATGATCCGCAAAAAGAGCGTACGCGTCCTAACCACCCCTTCCAACACAAGGAATCGGCTTTAAGAGCCTTCTTGAGACGCACGCCGTGATGCCATCTCGCTCTTCTTCTTTTGTCGGCTTTTAACGCGGATTTGCCGGGCGAGCCGAAACGCCTCTCCGCCTTCGCAAGTTTTTTGAACGTCCTTGATGTTTTCTAGGACAGGTTATGGCAGTTACCCCTTTTTGGCCGCATACAAAACAAAATTTAGATAAAGGTTTTGGGCAATCCTCAAAACCATGCGCGGGATTATTACAGTTCCAACAGTTATCTAGAGAGTTGTCTGACTGAGGGTCTAATGGAAAATGAGTAGTAGTAATGGGAGATGAAGACATTGAACAAGTGGCCTCTGATGGAGTAGTCCACTTTATGACTCTTTCGGCGGCTTGAGCTGCCGTAATAAGCGCTTCTCTAGTTTTGTATTCATTTAACCCTAAGGTTAACGAAATTTGTGGAGACATGTTACGTCTTATAACCCATAGCTGTTCCTCATCTGAAGGAATTGGATTTAATCTAGAAAATTGAGCAATCATGGATTCTATGAATCCCAGAACAGATTCACCTGGTAATTGTTTCCGAGCCCGGATTTGATCGGCATATTCTCTACTATAATCGAGAGATAAAAATCGGACTTTCAAAGCATCCATTAATTGTGACCAATTTGAAATAGTCGGACTCAAGGAACGGTACCAGACCAATGCCTCGTCTGAAAAGAATTCACCAGCTTTTCTAAATAATTCGTCTTCTTTAACCCCTCGTGAACGTGCAAGCTCTTGTGCGCGCTCAATAAAATCAAAAACGGCTTTAAAATTACCCTTGCCATCATAGCTAAGACCCCATTTGTGAACAGATACCCGATTTTGCGATTGATTTAATAAAATGTTAGTCAAGGCGGTGCTAATGTCTGGATTAATCGGAATTGAATCGGTAAGAGTGGACCTACGTGCAGGTTGAAAATTACTTGCTTGAACCGGAGAGTTCGTGATTGGTAATACCTCCTCGCTTTCCAGCGCATCTGAATCTTTGATTAAAGATTCGAGATTCTCACGTAAAGTTTTACATGTAAGAATTAAAGTGTTTCTTTTGGGGTCATCAAAACCAACTCCTTCCATTGAATCTAAACGATTACTATAATGCGCCAGCCGATGATCTAACGCATCCAAAAGCTTATCATCAACATTAGTTGACAAATCATTAATCTCTTTACTGATTACTGAAAGGGACTTTTCGCATATTTCTAGTTCGGCAGGTATGTCAACTGGTTTATATTTAATCATTGCTAATGATGAATTATATTTCTCATCGCGCATCAACTGACATAGCAATTTACGACGAGAAGCTAAATGTTCAGGTATTCCGGATAAATCGTTGCCTTTGCGTCGTTGCAACTCAACGGCGATCTCCTCTCTAGATAAGGCTGCCACGTAAGCTTTTTCAGACATGATAATTAAGTTAACTTGACAAAGACGAAGTAAAAAAAATGTAAGCGTTCGATAAAACACGAAACTATCGTACAAAGAATTGAATAATAAAAAAATAAATAGTGCGTAAACACGACTCCTAATTGCGTGACAAAACAAATACAGTCAAATTGCAATTGGAGGGAACGCAACAAATGATATTATTATTCTGATATATATACGTAAATGGTTTCTCGCCGGTGTGAATTTTGAAAATGGGCGTAGCGTTACTCGCAAGCAATAATTAAAAATAATATATATATTGCAAAAATGAATAAGGCGAGAGCACAACAAAAGGATATTTCGTTCTTGAACCAACAAAACTTGTGCACCACAAACAACAAAGTAAAAAGGTTTTTCGCCGGTACGAGTACTAGGTTGACAACTCAATCTATTATTATTTACCATGTACCAAACCATACAAACACACAAAGCGCCCAGTCCACAACGCTCTCCAGTTGCCAAAAACTGCTGTAATAATAAAAAAATTAACACGACCACAAACGTTCCGTTGTCGAATCGTATGCACGAAAACGCACCTCGGGACAAACACAGAGTTGGAAAATCAACAAATTGAGCTCCACGTATGGACGCCAGTGATATGTTTACCCTCCTTTCCGTTCCTAATGAGAGAACGGTTTGGAAAGGCAAACAAGACCACGCAGAAGTAAAACTCCTACTTATATTCGTGGTAACCCTGATGTTGGTATAAGCTAACTCGCTATAGCCTGGAAGCGAGGGTCGTAAGTCCAATGAAATTTCCACTCTGCGTTGTGCTGAAAAATACGAGGGTACGCTTCGTCGAAAAATAAAACAATAATTAACAATAAAATTTTAATGAAAATTGAAACGATTACGACAATTACAAACGCTCGTGGTAGTGGCGTGCCAAGAACAAGAAGCACGTTAACTGATGGTGACAACGGTACGTCAAAGGTGACACAATACGGGACACCAGAATGGTAGGCCCGTCAATACAAATAATTGACTGTAATGAATTACCACAATACCACAAGAATAAATCCACACAAGAATATAAAATTTGTCTCACCTTGATATCAATCGTGAGTTCACACAATGGAGATGACAGCAATAATCCTTGTATGGAATGCAGTGGTTGGTGCTGAATTCCAATGGCTCCCAATCTAAGATCCTCGGACTGCAGTACACCGACGTAATACTCGATGAGCAGGTTTTGACAGGCGGATACGAAGATGGACAGGCGGCACTCCGCTGCGTTGACAGTATGGTACAGGTTGACGATCCAAATAAAACAAAGTGATCGTCCAGTACAATTTGATCACAAAAACTGAAGCCGCGATTGACAATAACAATCGACTTCCAAATGTAAATAAAAGCAGCTGCCAAAATAGTCACCAGACGAATGTTACCAAATAAAATTATGGTTGGTACCGATTTATACTTCGATAAAGAAAATATGGTGGTTCGATACAACCACTCGAATATTTTCCAAAAAAATGCTTGAACTGGCTAAAACAAAATAGCTACGCACTGCTTTCACGAAATCCGTAATGACGGTGGAATTACTAATGCGTATCACTAATTTTGTAACGAAAATCGACTTATAAATAATTGATTTATCCGCGATCAATAAAAATCGAACTGTCTTGTCGCACTCTCAAGCCAAAGTTAAGTTTTTAACGGCGCGCGTCTATATCCTGTACTATCAAGTACGTTGCAAAAATGAGTAAAGAGATGGCGCTTGGAGTAACAATTTATAATTTAAATGTTATGAATTAACATTTGGAACGAAATAGACATATTTTGTTACACATTTTCCGTATCAGTTGTGACCTTTTGAAGTTTCTTTATTATTATATTGTTAGAAATAACTTGAAAACACACAATTCGTATCTTTATTCAGAACGTTTTTCACAATAATGCAGTTAATTATATGCGGCTGTTATATCACAGGCCGGCGAGAACGCAAGTGTCGTCCCTCCGGACGGGCAGCGGCAAGCATTTCCCTTTCTCCTTCTGATTCTAACACGGCCAGACTGACATTTGTTCCGCTCTCTGGAACATCATCAATGCCTATATCTAAAAGCAAAAGTTCACATTACAACAGGATGTGATTTCTTCTAACGAATAATTCCAATAGTCGAAACTATTGTTAGGCATGACGGGTCTTGACATAATATTGACACCCTTAGTCAACATTCCATCCTGATGTCTAAAGCACGCAGGTATGGTGTCTCACCGCCTATGGGAGTATGCTGACCCCATAGTCATTTACAACAACCTGATGACTCAAGCACGCAGGTTCCAATAGTCGAAACTATTGTTAGGCATGACGGGTCTTGACATAATATTGACACCCTTAGTCAACATTCCATCCTGATGTCTAAAGCACGCAGGTATGGTGTCTCACCGCCCTATGGGAGTATGCTGACCCCATAGTCATTTACAACAACCTGATGACTAAAGCACGCAGGTTAACCTATGGATCACACCATAGCAATTTAAACAACAGCCTGATGACTAAAGCACGCAGGCTAACCTATGGATCACACCATAGCAAATTTAAACAACAGCCTGATGACTAAAGCACGCAGGCTAACCTATGGATCACACCATAGCAATTTTAAATACCAGCCTGATGACTAAAGCACGCAGGCTAACCTATGGATCACACCATATCAAATTTAAACACCAGCCTGATGACTAAAGCACGCAGGCTAACCTATGGATCACACCATAGCAATTTAAACAACAGCCTGATGAATAAAGCACGCAGGCTAACCTATTAAATGAATACAGATATCATAATCAGAATTACCTTCATTTTCTAGTAGACCAATCAGGTCTTCCATATCAGTTGCTAGGGTCCAGTTAACATGCCATAAACGTAATTGTTCCTTGGCAGCCTTGATTATTCTATTCTTCCCCACACCAACTCTCTTTAACTCGTATCGTCCTTCGTCAGTAATACCAACAATTTCATACGGTCCCAAAAATTCAAAGTCTATTTTACTGGCGTGCAGTTTACTTGCACGATGGAGCAATACAAAATTCCCCACCACATACTGAACATATAGCGTTCGACTTGACCATTAGCCCTATGCACATCAGGTGTTACAAAATGATAATTGATATTAACTGAGTCTAAAAATTTACAAACTGACAAGTTATAAAAGTTTGTTCCACCATCCATAACAAAAACTTTGGAGTTCCAAAACAAGAAATGAATACTTTCAGGCCCTTTTCAGTTTCCTCAGCTTTTACAGTAATTAATGGTGTTAAATAACAATGTTTGGTAAAGGCATCAATTAATACCAAGACATATTTAAAACCATCTCTACAAGCAGGCAAAGGCCCAAGACAATCTACATGGACTGTATGGACGGGCTTAGGTGATTTTACGGGCAAAAGTATATTCCCTTGCAACGGGCCGGTACGTGTCTTTTTTTTTTTACAAACAAGACAGTGTTTGACGTAATTTTTCACAAAGTTCCTAAGTCTAGGGAACCAAAAATGCAACAATATTGAACAAATAGTTTTCTCAACACCAACGTGACATTGTTCATCATGAAACAATCGCAATATCCCAAGCCTACTCTGTCGAGGCACAAAGTATCGAATTACCTGTTCCTTATTAGACAGTGTTTGCACATGGCACCAAAGACCCTTTTTCTCAACATACTGGCGTGAATCTAATTTACCTTCTTGTAAATCTACTAACATTTGCTGTACTTCGGCATTCCCTTTCTGTTCGATGTGTAACCAGGTGGCTTTTGAATTCCGCGAGACTCGCAATATTGACACCGGATTACGGCTCAGAAAATCGACGTGACTTAAGGAGGAACCTTTCCGATACACAATTTAATAATTAAAATCCTGCAAATACATCCACCAGCGTGCAACCCTTGGTACAATACCCTTTTTATTTACAGTAGCTTTCACCGAATTGCAATCTGTGACAATAAAAAATTGGATACCAATTAAATATACCCGAAAATGTCTCAAAGCATTAACTATCGCTAAAGTCTAAAGTTCGTATGAATGATAATTAGCCTCGTATGCAGTTGTTCTTTTACTAAAATAAGCAACTACTTTGTTTTAATTTAAATTTAAAGCGGTCAATAAATTTATCAGAAATTAACGTGACGTCACTTCCGGTGTCGATCAAACCAACATAAATTTCGTTATCGATTTTTATAACGGTAGGTATCGATTTTTCTTGATCAATAAAATTAACATTACGTCGTTCAATGGCATTTTTAGTAAAACAAACCTCCACTGTATGTCCTTGTTTATTACAAAACGAGCATTTACTGAAACTTGATGCGTTCTTATCGTCACGTTTAATTGCAGGCGCAGGTGTCTGATTAGAGTAACCTGAAGATTGACCTCGAATTTTCCGCGAGTTTCTGACGTAAGTACAATGCCTTCTTATATGTTCCAAACGCCCACAGTTAAAACATGTTAACGTAAACTTTTGCAATTGCTCAAGTTTCGGTCTCTTCGCGCCAATTTATTCAATATTGTTATTATTAGTAACATTTTTCTTACAACTTGGTTTTATAACTGTGCTCAAATATGAAATCACGCATAGTAACAGCTTCCTGTACTTTACTGTCTTGGATGCCATAAACAATTAATTCGATTAAATCAGGAAATCCAATTTCCGCGTAAATTTTTAAGTAATGATAACTTTTTATGCACGTACGCGACATACGATAAGTATTACATTCGGAAGTATTGAATATTGCAGCTTCATAAAACAAACGCCCAAGAATTTTCTTTGGGGAAAAGACTCTAAAAATTCGTTTTTGAAAACAACCCAACTTCGTGCGACCGGACACCAATTTTCAAACCAAATTTTTGCCTCATTAGTTAAAAATCTAGCAATTCTTACCAATATTTGCAAATCCGACCACTCAAATTCTTATTTGATTTTTGTCACCTCTTTTATCCAACACTCGGCATCATCGATGTCAGGACGAAACAACGGTAAATCTACTTGCTCAGGAGCCGTCTTGTTGTTTTTGATAGCCTTCAAAAATTCCGCTAATATCGCCTCCATATTAATTGTGGAGCATGGACACGATCTCACTTCTGATGTTAGAAATAACTTGAAAACACACAATTCGTATCTTTATTCAGAACGTTTTTCACAATAATGCAGTTAATTATATGCGGCTGTTATATCACAGGCCGGCGAGAACGCAAGTGGCGTCCCTCCGGACGGGCAGCGGCAAGCATTTCCCTTTCTCCTTCTGATTCTAACAATATAGTAAAATAAAAATACAAATCCGGCTAAATCCGCAAATTGGCGGATGATCCTTAAAAGTTTTGCAGGTACTTATGATTCATACATGTATCGATTCACTCACAGTCACACTTTTATGTTCAAAATCCCGGAAACAAATGAGTAACGTTTTGTTCTTGGCATTCGTATTTATACTAATGTAGATTGCAAGCACAGCGCAAGTCGCATTTCATCCCTTTGCAGGTCTAAACAAGCATCCCGGACGAGCGGGCGCCACTTTGCAAGTCTCGACATGTGGTGTAGGTACACTTGTACTATTATCTATTGTTCTATTCAATTCTGTGTTTGAACCGAGTCTCGAATATTTTTGAGTACCTACCTAGTGAATGATGCTACCTGCCTACGTTGATAGGTAAATCCAAGCCAAAATTTTTGTTCTTTATTATGAAAACCAGAAAATTTTTCGTGGACCCCCCACTTACAACTTGTGAACCCCTGTTTTCTTTTCACGTCTACGTGGACCCCCGTGTGGTCTCCTATGCACCCCTGGGGGTCCACCTGGACCACTTTGGGAACCACTGCCCTATACGGATACCCTTACTTTACCTGGCCATTCTTGCTCACACCGCTTTCGCTAGATGGTGCACTTAATCTATCATATAAGTGTACTGATTGGTGGCCAAAAATCTAAATATATTTTTTAAAATCGATCAGTTATCCCACCCTGTAGAGTACGGAAAGTGGTTGTATTTTTTAAAAGCGATCAGTTATCCCACCCTGTATGTATGGAAAGCGGTTGGTTGGCATAATACTATAATAACCACTGGCAATCACGGACTAGCAGTCAAGGCAGTCGAAGGCATATAAATATAATCTATTATGGTCCTCCCTGTGAGGCCGAATAACTATGGCCTTCACGGATCTATTGTGGGTCATTTTATGACCCCCACTTACACTTGCGGATTTAGCCGGATTTGTATTTTTACATTTTAAATAGTAAAACTTTGAAAGTGGTCCACGAGAAAAAAAAGTTTGCGAACCATTGGTCTAGATGGCTAAGGGCGGCCAAAGGCCGCCCGTGCCAGCTAGTGATTAAATAAATGTATTAAAATTCCACGTAAAAAAGTCGATCCCCCTGTGTTAATGATTTGCCATCATCTAAAGACAAGTCTAGCAGACTAATTACAAAAATTAGTAAAGAACAGGTCTTGGACCTACATTAAGAGGGAGACTTCTAAATTTAATAATGGCGCACAACGAAATAAAATAAAAAAGATTGATAAACCAATTCTATTGGAGTAGCGTACATAGATTAAAAAATTAGCCAACGACTTATATAATAAATTGTGAGAGCTGTTGCTCTACAGCATGATGCTACATGCACACACTTAAAGCAATTTTGTACACCTGTAAAAAATATGTATAAACTTAATAACACAATAGAGAAAGTACAAAAACATGTCAAATTTATTACAATTTAGAAAAAATTATAACACTAAACAATATTTTGTTTTAAATTAAACTGATTTTTTCAAGTTCAATTTAAAATTATTTTCAAAATTTAAAAATGATATACTTTAACATTTTCTTGTACTAGCCTATAAAAAAACAATATAAAAAATACTTGAAAACTAGTTAAATATGAAAAGTTGAAAAAGTAATATAAAAATAAAATGTTTCTTAGATGAGTACTCGTTTCAGAAAAGAAAAATTTGCTATAATAAATACTGAAAAAAAGTTTTAATATAAATTATATAAAAAAAGTGGACTTGGTAAACAATCATTTGTTTAATTCCTATAAAGCTATTTTACGATAGATTTATATAAAATATTTATATACCAGTGAAAAAATAAACTTTATTTTTTCTTACATTGTAAGAAACTTAGCGTAATAAATAGGCGCTATAGGCACTTGAGTGAACTAAAATTCTCTCAAAGGACACTTAAATTGTTTTCATTTTTGGCGTTATTATTCAGATTTCCCAAGTGGAAAATTTGAATTTATCAAGTTAAATAATTTTATCTTTTCTTTTATGATAGTCCACCTTCAGGATCCATCAAAACCTATTAATGTTCACCACATTAAAGCTGCAAGTGGTCACGTTTGCTTTGAAATTGTACAACAATTGTCCGTAACCAGGGTTTTCAGATTTTTAAAACAACATAATTAAAATTTAACGGAAGCATATTCTTTATATACAAAACAATAACTAAAAAATCTCTGCGGTTTTTAGACTGATTTTCGAAACCACCAGTCAACCCTTTCATTAAATAGACAAATATTCCAAGTAATTGAATTTGTGAATTACGGACTGTATTAAGAGTCGGGATAACAGTTTCTAAATCGGTACTTTCCCACCGAAATCCGGACGCCTGGCAACCCTGTCCACAGCTTCTTTAAATATTGGTGGTGTACAATTTTTTTTGTGCTGTCCGTTCTACCTTAGTAATAAATAAACGCCTATAATATTGATAAAACCATTCAAGTGTAACAGTAGTATAAAAATAAAAAGTGTAACAGTATAAAAAAAAATTAATTTCTGGAAGATTTAGATAAATTCTTAGATAAGCCTGTTTAGATGATTTCTAAAATATTTTAGCAACTTTGTTTAATGATCGCCACCACCCCCTCTAACTCTATCAGTTCCTCCGCTCTGACTCTCCACTACGATGTACATTATCATCATCTTCGCTGTGATTACGTCCACTATCATGGTTTCCATTAAGATTATGACTAGCAGTATCATTATGACCAACGGCTTCATCATATGAAGGTGGCAAATTGGAATTGTTGTTGTCGGCAACATTTAAATTTTTCTTATTAAATCCGTCAGTTGCATCATTTAAGTTGTCAGTAGAATTATGCGCAGAAGAAGAATACGTAGGAGGTAAGTCTACTTGTGTGGTAGGATTTCTTGTATCATGAATTGGGGGCCTCACGATATTCATTGGATCAAACAATATGGGAGCTGAAGGTGAAGTCAGTGTAGTGAAAGTGTTACTGTGAAAACTGCAAGCACCGGTAGGATTTAAGAGATAATTTCTTGCACAAGACTGATGTCCACATCTGTTAACTCTTGGGGCAGTAGTAATACCCGGGTTGTATGTATTTTCTCGGCGATTATTTCTATTAATTGATGAATTTTGTTGAGTGTATCCACAAGTATCCATTGGATCCAACAATATAGGTGCTGAAGGTGAAGTCAGTGTAGTGGAAGTATTACTGTTATATGTATTTTGTTGGCGATTATTTCTATTAGTTGTTGAATTATGTCGAAGGTGTCCACGAAAGCGAATTAAAATAAACACCATAACAATAACAAGAAGCACTCCTGAAAAGAAAGAAATAATTTATGAATGATTATTGAAATTGCCATTTGGATTACCAAGAACTATGATGACTGGTTTGAACGGAAAAGAATGTGAATTTGGATCTGAAAATAAGATACTTTTTTTGGAATGTATGTATGTAAAACTATAAATAGTTGGAATATTTATGAAATACTCTTTTTTATATTAACGAAATTATTAAGTCTCAATTGAATTTTGCTAAGCTTTCTCTAATGTACGAGTCACGCAGGGGCGAACTGACACCCAAATTGTGGTGCAGAAAATGTTGAGGCGGTCTTTATGATGACGGCCCCTAATTTCAATTTCAACAACTTTATGAAATAATTTGTAAGAATAAAATTTAAATAAAAAGCGCTATAAGTGATTTTTTTTATAAATATTTTTAAATGGTTGGATATCAGGTATGTATTTCCTTACCAATAAAACAAGCTAATTATCAACTGGTTTTGGTTTATTAAACCATGAGACAATTTAAATAATACTTCAGTTTTGAGATTTATAGTCGTCAAAAAGTGGCCTGTATGGAAATAACTCAGAATTGTGATTTTTTTGCTTAACTTTTTTGTTTGGCATCGGAAAAGAGTCCGTAAGTTTTCGACATCAGGCTCAGGTCGGAACAGCGACCAATTTACAAAAAAAAGGTCTAGAAAATCGTATAGTTGTGAAAAGGCCGTTTTCTATGTCCATAAGTAGGTATTAGAAATAGGTAGTAAGAAAACAAAAATTCATATATACGTGTGTTAGGCGTTTTGGTTGATTACCATTGCAAAAACAAATGAAACTTTAGGCGGAACCAAAGACGTACCACATATTACCACATAACAAAAATGGACCACATATTCCTTATCGCGTCAACACGGTTTAGGTAAAAAAAAATTGCATTTCCGAGTTATTTCCATATAAAAATACATAATGACTGATCTATTAGTAGTTTCTAATTTATTGCAAGTTGTAAATAATAAATTTGTACCTTCAAGCAAAAGAGGATGCTTGTAGTTCAGTTAATTTTAGAGTTATGTTAATTTATACCGAAATCAGCTGTGGAGACGGGATGTAAGGGGGCAATTCCCTTACTCGGCCATGTATTTTCAAAAAATCGAAAAACGGTTAACTAGAATATAATTGCCCCCCACCCGCATTTGCATTTGATAGTAATTTATTAAATAACTTTATATTAAAATTTGAAAAATCAAATTGTTGTAGCATTGCAGAACAATTTCTGAGCAGCAATCACATCCGCCAATAATCAATGCTGTTTATCCCATAAATTAGCACATTCTGTTTCAGAATATATTTATTTCATGTCGTAAAATTTTGGAAAATAGCCAAGAGTAAAGTGGCACAGTCAATGGCGGAATCCATGGAGAACCTTTATAGCAGACTGGAACAAGCACGAACAGATAGCGAAATCTTTAAGATTGGCAAACAACGCCACCGGTCTACGCTAGATATAAAGGTGAACAAATACATCCGGGATAAAGATGGGAAGCTTTTAACATGGAATGATAAGATCAACACCAGATGGTGCCAATATTGCCAGGAACTGCTAAACGAAGAATTCCCAAGCCAACCTTTACCATCCATCACCGCAGTTGCGGGCCCAGCGGAAGACATTAAAGTGAGTGAAGTCAAGCTTGCAGTAAATAAAATGAAGAATCATGAAGATCTACACCTAGTCTTCATAGACTTCGAGAAAGCATTTGACAGGGTACCGCGAAAACTAGTATGGCAAGCTCTTAGATCGCAAAAAATACCTGAGTGCTACATATCACTGGTACAGGATATGTATGACAACGTAAGCACACGAGTGAGAAGCCTAGCTGGTACAAGCAATCCCTTCGAGGTCAAAGTTGGCGTGCATCAAGGATCTGCTCTTAGCCCGCTGCTGTTTAATATTGTCATGGACTACCTCACCAAAGATATCCGGTCCCCCCTACCATGGTGCCTGCTGTATGCAGACGATGTTGTCCTCATTGACAAATGCGCGGAACAACTGCAACATACCCTAGAGCTATGGAGACACGCCCTGGAATCCAATGGATTAAGGATTAGCAGAAGCAAAACGGAGTACCTGCCATGCCACTATAGCCTCACAAAGCGGACAGCACCCACAATCAGCATCGATGGACACCCAGTACCGAAAGTAAGCCAGTTCAAGTACCTGGGCTCGGTCCTGTCCACGGACGCAAATGTGGACATGGACGTGACACACAGGGTAAATGTGGCTTGGCAAGGTCTACAAAACAGCTGTAAGACCTGCTATGGTGTACGGTGCCGAATGCTGGGCGATCAAACAAGCGCATGAACAAAAACTCCATGTCAATGAGATGAAGATGCTGAGATGGGCTGCCGGTGTAACGAGACTCGATAAAGTGCGTAACGAACACCAGGTACCAAGGTCCGGCAGGGGAAGAGATGACAGGGCTTCTCAGGTCGTCATTAAGCGAAAACCCTGCCCACAGACACAAACACCAACAGAAACAATAACAGCAAACACAAAGAAAACAAAAATAACACCGGACACACTAAAGCTAGGCAAAGAACAGATTAGAATAAGTACATGGAACGTACGTACAATGTATCAGGCTGGAAAGACGCATAACGCAATAAACGAGATGAAAAGATTGAAGATCGGTATCTTGGGGATAAGCGAGATGCGATGGCCGGGTGCCGGCGAGTGCACGGTGGAAAAACACAAAGGGTATTACTCTGGAGGAAATGAAAACGGACATCAGCATGGAGTGGGAATGATCCTAAATGAAAACTATTCAAGATTCGTAAACAACTATGTGCCAATATCGGAAATAATTCTACTAGTGCAAATGAATACCAGCCCCATCAAACTTAACATACTGCAGGTGTATGTTCCAACGGCAGACAAGGAGTAAGAAGAAGTGGAAAGGTTCTATGACGAAATGACCCAAACAATAAAGACAATAAACAAAACAGAAATCCTTTCAGTGATGGGTGACTTCAATGCCAAAATAGGAAAGGGAAGAGAAGGGGAAAGCATAGGACCCCACGATTTAGGAACAAGAAACGAGCGAGGCGACAGACTCCAAATAAAGGCGGAGGAGCACGGATTGGTCGTATTGAACACCTTCTTCAAACTACACCCAAGAAGATTGTATACATGGAAGGCACCAGCAGATAAACCGGAGAGGGTGATCCGCAATCAAATAGATTACATGCTAATAAATAAACGTTTCAGAAACAGCTGCCTTTCGGTAAAAGCCTACCCAGGAGCAGATATAAACTCCGGTCACAACCCACTTATAGGAAATTTTAAATTAAGACTAAAAAGAGTAACAAGAAAGAACCATCCGAAATGGAACCTAGAAAGGCTAAAGGATGAGAGCACTAGAACACAAGCCACACAATGCTTGAACGAAAGGCTGCAACAAGCTGGAGAAAGTTCGCAGATAGAAGAAGAAGTGGAAACATTAATGGAAGCGATGACAAAAACAAAAGAGCTACACTTAAAGAGAGAAAAAACCAAACAAAGAAAGAAGTGGATGAATGATCACATAATGGAGTTGATGGAGAAAAGAAGAATGGCGAAACAAGCAGGGGAAAACGAATACAGAAGGCTTCAGAGTGAGATACGGAGAGAGATTAGGAAGGCAAAGGAGATATGGTTGAACGAAAAGTGCAGAGATATCGAAGAACTAGAGAAGAAGCACGACAACTTTAATATGCACAAGAAAGTCAGGGAAGCGGCGGGTCTGTACAAAACAAGACAACCCGGTAACCTGATAGACGAACGTGGCCGCTGGATAATGGATAATCAGGAAACAATAAAAGTATGGGAGGACTACATAGAAGTTTTATTTCAAGACGAACGCTCAGTCATTCAAATATCAGAATGCGTCAGCGGTCCAGAAATTACCAAAGAAGAAGTAAAGAAATCAATATCGCTCATAAAAGACGGAAAAACAACTGGCCCAGATGAAACAAACGGGGAACTTTTGAAGTTGCTGAACGAGGAAAATGTCCAAAGACTCACCAGGATATTCAACAATATACCTATACAACACCAGGCAACATCCCAAAAGAATGGCTGAAGTCTACATTTATAACAATCCCCAAGAAAAGAACCGCTAAAACGTGCAATGAATATAGAATAATAAGCCTCATGAGCCACCTACTAAAAACATTCCTAAAAATCATACATCGAAGACTATACGCACTATGCGAAGAACATATGGGGAACACCCAATTCGGATTTAGGAAAGCAACCGGAACACGAGAGGCGCTGTTTTGTACTCAAGTATTGATTCAACGATGCAGAGATGTAAACTGTGATGTGCACATATGCTTCATAGATTATCAAAAAGCATTCGACAGAGTGAAACACGAAAACTTAATACCGATTCTAAGAAAAATAGGAATAGACGACAAAGACCTACGTATCCATAGATGTACGTATCATAGAAAAACTGTACTGGAAGCAAACAGCTCACATAAAACACAAAGGTGAAATATCGAAAGAGATACAAATCCAGCGAGGTGTTCGACAGGGTTGCATCCTGTCGCCGCTATTATTCAATATATATTCGGAAGAAATCTTTAGTAGTGCACTGGAAAATGTATCAAGAGGGATACAAATAAACGGAAAAAGAATCAACAACATCAGATTTGCAGACGACACCGTGGTGATTGCGGAGAGTCTTGAGGATTTACAGAAGTTGATGGACAGGGTGACAGAAAAGAGCAAAGATTTTGGAATTGCCATCAATATAAACAAAACAAAATATATGACGATAAGTAAAACTCCCATACCACAAGGACAATTGTATGTAAACCAAGAAACAATTAACAAGGCGGAAAAATGTACGTACCTTGGTAGCACAATCAATGACCAGTGGGATCACATTGGAAATTAAGTGCAGAATCGAAAAAGCAAGAAATGCGTTTATAAATATAGGCAAATTACTAAAGAGCCATGATTTCAACATAAACACCAGAGTCAGACTTCTCCATTGCTACGTGTATCCGGTGCTTTTATACGGCGTAGAGGCATGGACATTGACGGAAGCATCAAGTAAGAAACTTGATGCATTTGAGATGTGGCTGTATCGACGCATGCTCAAAATTCCATGGACGGCACACATAACGAACAAAGAGGTGCTGGAAGGAATGGAGAAGCAGATGGAAGTTATGCATCAAGTTAAGAGAAGGAAACTTGAATATTTGGGCCACATCATGAGAAACAGCCAGCGTTATGGGTTGCTCCAGCTGATACTCCAGGGAAAGGTCTATGGAAAGAGGGGAACAGGAAGGAGAAGAATTTCATGGCTAAAAAACCTAAGAATGTGGTTTGCAACAACAACAACGGGTCTATTCAGAGCTCAAAGTCATGATAGCCAATATGATCACTAACGTCCGGTAACGGACAGGCACGTAAAGAAGAAGATACCTTAATATTAAATTTTAGTAATAAAAATTGCTTAAATAGATACTCACGTCTTTGGTTATTAACATTAACATCGTTATAACTATAATCATTATTATGACCATAGTTCGCATTTTTCTCACTTTCGCCTACTTCTTTCATAAGATCTGAAACAAAAATTCATTTTTATTTTGATAAGATACTTAAGCATAAATATTCAATTTTACCTTCCCTTAATCTTGTAACATAATCATTCAGTTCGGTAAGATCACCTAAAATAAAAATGTATTACTTTCATATATAATACCACAAGAGACTATCAAATTGTCGGCAATAATTTTTGAAACTGGAACTGAGTGTTTGTCGCCCTTAAAATCATCATGAGTGCTTTAGCACGAATGGTGATTCCATTGGTGAGTGAAGATTCCATGGTTTAAAAATTAACCGACAATTTTATAGTATCGTGTGGAATTCGTTTGACAATTTCGTAAATAAAATTTCAATTTTTTCTGACAACAAATAATTTATAGTATGCGTTCACGTAGTTTCCATCGTTACTTGACAATACAGACCACGGTGGTCGTATTGCCGCGACAATACACCACCGTGGTCTGTATTGTCAAAGGAAGTAGATTATGATTGGTTCAAATTGATGAGATTCTAACATCCTATTGGTTGAATTATTATGAACGAAATTGTCACTATTATTTTTAATTATACAATATAATATAGGTACAATCAGATATGCCAACCGATACGATAGGTATTATCGATACGATAGGTAAAGGACACCTCATGGACACAAAAAAAAATTATAGACCTAATGAAAATCGATCTAGTTTTACCAATTTTAAATTTATCAAAATCGGCCAAACAGCATGCAGGTGTTCCCCTTGTAAGTTAAGAAACTTTACAGCTCAATATCTGAACTCCGAATCTACGCTTATTCAGTAACCACAGCTATTAAACCATAAGTGTAAAATATTTAAATAACTAAAACCCGCCTACCTTAATATTAAATTTTAGTAAAAAAAATTCCGGGGATTCTACCACTAACTCAGCCACTCGAAAAAATTTTTCGAGTGCTACACACTAAAGAACAGGCTTATATCTGTTTATTAAAACAATAAAAAATGTGAATATGGTCAAAATAACAAAAATATCGACTTTTGAAAAGTACGGGGAATGTAACCTGATATGCCTCCGAACCGGGTCGATGCGACATCAGTCGCTCGTGCTTCGATGAAAATGCGTAAAATTTTTTCGCTCCGATTTCAATTTTTCTTTGAAATTCGGATAGATGGGGGTGTGATTAGTGGATATTAGTAATAAATAAAATCAAAAAAATGGAAAATAACCCGTGTATTGCCGAAAAAGTGAAAAAATTAAAATTTTTAATTTTGGGGTAAATAAACATAATAAACGTTGGCTTGGCCATCTCTTTCTATGCATGTGATGTGCGTTCAATTTATTTTCACAAACATAGAGGACCTACTTGTTTAACGTGGGCTCCGAACCACGGGAAGTGTAATACACTTCATTGCGAGATGGGCGCTCATGGCAAATTACCTCGGTGGTTTGCCATTGCCTTCCGAGGAGAAACGGTCAGAATAAAGTTTTTACTCTGCCCGGATTTGAACCGAGCATTTCGCATTAGCAGTAGGCGCACTTAACCACTAAGCTATGACCGTCTCTTACGGCCAGAACTACGAGCATCAAAAAACCTACCCTACGCCCCTCCGGGCGGTTTTTCGTGCTCTGAGCCGCTAACGCGGCGGGCTAAAGAAACGAGAAGGCGCCACCGATCAAGAACAACCTGTGTGAAGTTGGCGGCCAAATCCTAGCGGCCAATTTACCGGAAACACCCGAACGAATTAGCAACAAATTTTTATAAGTTTAACGTGCCCTATCAGGATAGAACTGTTCAAATACATTCAAAACCCTAATATCCGCCTACCCTGAAAAAATGGTAGCATTCCATTTACTTTAAAGCGACATTTTCGCGGGTTTTCTGCTGCACTTCCAAACGGGACAGCTCTTGCATCCGATTTTTATAGAAACGAGTGGCGGTGCCAGGTTAGGATTTTCAACACACATCAACAACGATAACATCTACCTACCCTGAAAATTTGGTGGGGGTCTACATCGTTTTAGTGGTCATTTTCGCGGTTTTCCGTTTTTATGCCAGATTTTGGCCGCTGGCATTTGCATTCTATTTTTATAGAAACGAGTGGCGGTGCCGAGGTAGGATTTTCAACACACATCAACAACGATAACATCTACCTACCCTGAAAATTTGGTGTGGGTCTACATCGTTTTAGTGGTCATTTTCGCGATTTTACGTTTTTCTGACAAGCGCGAAGGCACTTGCATCCGATTTTTATAGAAACGAGTGGCGGTGCCAGGTTAGGATTTTCAACACACATCAACAACGATAACATCTACCTACCCTGAAAATTTGGTGTGGGTCTACATCGTTTTAGTGGTCATTTTCGCGATTTTACGTTTTTCTGACAAGCGCGAAGGCACTTGCATCCGATTTTTATAGAAACGAGTGGCGGTGCCAGGTTAGGATTTTCAACACACATCAACAGCGATAACATCTACCTACCCTGAAAATTTGGTGGGGGTCTACATCGTTTTAGTGGTCATTTTCGCGATTTTACGTTTTTCTGACAAGCGCGAAGGCACTTGCATCCGATTTTTATAGAAACGAGTGGCGGTGCCAGGTTAGGATTTTCAACACACATCAACAACGATAACATTTACCTACCCTGAAAATTTGGTGGGGGTCTACATCGTTTTAGTGGTCATTTTCGCGGGTTTTCCGCTTCTCTGAGAGTGCATTAGTTTTTTGGGTGGTTTCGGTATTGTCAGAAAAAGGGTACAAGTAAATTGCGTCCCGACCGTAATCAAAGATAATCCTCTCTACCGAAATGGTCACCGTCGAGCACCAGTAAATTCCACAGCTAACCGTAGTTAGGGATTGCATAGTATTATTAGGTGCACAATAGATAGATTAATATTTAAAATCTCTTTGGAAAAAGCTTTATATCGACTATGAAACTGACAAATGTTTTTATTTACGTATATTTATTTTTATTAAATTAAAAAATTAAATTAAAAAATTAAATTAAAAAAATTAAAAATTAATTAAAATAAACATTACAATAATTATGAAATATTGGCCGTTCCAGCCTAACGGCGTTCCCGGCCGTTGTTGCCCTCGGAAACGGCCCCCTGTTCTGGCGCAATTTTTCCCGCAAATCGTATGGCGGGTCATTATTGCCCCGCCATACTACAGGGGATACCACCATAAAAAAAACGCACTTACTACTCGACCTCAAGGTGGTGTGGAACAGAGTAAAGCCCTGATTACCAGCCCTCAGGCAAAAATAATCCCAGGCGGCTCAGGTACTATACCTACCTAACTCAGGTAGTAAAAACTGTTGGGTTTTTACAAACATTTCGTGTTTCTGTTTATTGATTTGAATTTTGGAATGAACATATAAAAAAAAGTTTTATTTTTTTCTTCTAACGGATAACAATTAAAAGGTATCATTTGAAAGACTTTTTGTTTGGCTTTTAAAGATACCCAACACTGGATATTTTGTTCTTTAATTATTGTTTTTTAAATTAATTTTTAATTCACATAAACTTCAGGGCCGTATCAGCGTTACATGAAACACTAGTCAATGAAAATAAGAATTTTCTGTAAACGTCTTGTATGAATATAAAAATACCTCAAGTCAAATGGAAAAAGGGAAATAAATTTGGAATATCTAAAAGTTCGAAATGTTTTTAACAACAAAGTAATAATAGTAGAATAATTTTATCACTTTTATAGTTGAGAAATCACAGTACCTTAATTAGACCCTCCTATGTCAAGGGGGGGGGGGTAGTTTCGAATACAAGTCAAGTCAAATAACCTACCATTTTAAACATTGAAAAAAATTGCATTAGCAGCCGACTGCTGTTGTATGATTCAGGTGTATGTCTGTAAAAATAGAGGTTTTTTTCATTGGCAAAATTTTGTTGTTGTTGTTCATGATATCAGAAATACCAACCTCACAATATTACAATACAATAAAAAATGTTAACTTTAAAATTGCGTGGAACGTAAATAGAATTATTATTGCCCCCCCCCTGTGATGCGTCCTTGATTCCATTTGGAAACTTAGTGACTTTTCTTTCCTTATTAGAATTCACAACTTGTGAATCTCGAACGTTACAAAAATCGTCTACGTTAGAGAATATTAATGAATTATTTATTTTGAAAAAATTATATACAAACAAGCAAGAGTTTTCGACAGGTTTGAGAAATCCAAACAAAAATATTATAGAATACTCAAGAAGCATTATAAAATGTTTTCATAAAGTTTTTGATGTAGATAAGTCCAGCATAAGAATTAAATTAAACATGAAAGAACTATTTGAAAGAAAAAATATGAAAAATGTAATTTGTTCTATAGAAAACTATTTTATAGACTTATTATTAAATGTTAAATTATTTAAGCATTGTAAGTGAGCAATAAGCACAGCCATTAGTAAATCAAATTGCTCAAATAATCAAAAATAAAAAATTTTAAAAAATGTATAAATATCTTTCCTTCATTTTTTGTTTTTTTTTTGGTTTATAATAATGACCTTGTATAATAAACTTATAATGTACAATAAAATTAATTTTGATACAGATAAAATGTTAAAAATTTATTTATTTTTGGAAACTTTAAATCTACAAATAAATGTTTGATAATAATTAATACCGTAATAACGATACGTGCAAAACTAACCCTTGACAGGTACAAATATTAATCTTGATAAGTACCTTTTACTGTGCTTTTACCTGTCCTCTTACTGTGGGTTACCTTTTAGGCTTCTATACAAAGTATAACAAGAAGCCTTATTTTATTTAAAGATAACTAAAAATCCCTGCTCCATAGGCAACCTGCACAATGTGAGGAAATTGTATAGCGTGAGCTATCTGTAGTAAGTTATCTGTGGTATTAGTAGGTGCACAATAGACAGATTAATATTTAAAATCTCTTTGGAAAAAGCTTTTTATCGACTATGAAACTGACAAATGTTTTTATTTATATTTATTTTTATTAAATTTTAAAATATAATTAAAAAATTTAAAAATTATTTGAAATATATAAAACAATTTTTGAATATGGGCCGTTCCAGCCTAACGGCGTTCCCGGCCGTTGTTGCGCTCGGCAGCGACCCCCTGTTCTGGAGCAATTTACATTACAACTGTTTTTTACATCACTTATCCCACCCTGTATGTACGGATTATCAGATTATCCCTTTTTTTTACTGGTGCTCGACGGTGACCATTTCGGTAGAGAGGTTTATCTTTGATTACGGTCGGGACGCAATTTACTTGTACCCTTTTTCTGACAATACCGAAACCACCCAAAAATCTAATGCACTCTCAGAGAAGCGGAAAACCCGCGAAAATGACCACTAAAACGATGTAGACCCCCACCAAATTTTCAGGGTAGGTAGATGTTATCGTTGTTGATGTGTGTTGAAAATCCTACCACGGCACCGCCACTCGTTTCTATAAAACTAGAATGCAAATGCCAGCGGCCAAAATCTGGCATAAAAACGGAAAACCGCGAAAATGACCACTAAAACGATGTAGAGCCCCACCAAATTTTCAGGGTAGGTAGATGTTATCGTTGTTGATGTGTGTTGAAAATCCTACCTCGGCACCGCCACTCGTTTCTATAAAAATAGAATGCAAATGCCAGCGGCCAAAATCTGGCATAGAAACGGAAAACCGCGAAAATGACCACTAAAACGATGTAGACCCCCACCAAATTTTCAGAGTAGGTAGATGTTATCGTTGTTGATGTGTGTTGAAAATCCTAACCTGGCACCGCCACTCGTTTCTATAAAAATCGGATGCAAGCGCCTTCGCGCTTGTCAGAAAAACGTAAAATCGCGAAAATGACCACTAAAACGATGTAGACCCACACCAAATTTTCAGGGTAGGTAGATGTTATCGTTGTTGATGTGTGTTGAAAATCCTACCTCGGCACCGCCACTCGTTTCTATAAAAATAGAATGCAAATTCCAGCGGCCAAAATCTGGCATAAAAACGGAAAACCGCGAAAATGACCACTAAAACGATGTAGACCCCCACCAAATTTTCAGGGTAGGTAGATGTTATCGTTGTTGATGTGTGTTGAAAATCCTAACCTGGCACCGCCACTCGTTTCTATAAAAATCGGATGCAAGAGCTGTCCCGTTTGGAAGTGCAGCAGAAAACCCGCGAAAATGTCGCTTTAAAGTAAATGGAATGCTACCATTTTTTCAGGGTAGGCGGATATTAGGGTTTTGAATGTATTTGAACAGTTCTATCCTGATAGGGCACGTTAAACTTATAAAAATTTGTTGCTAATTCGTTCGGGTGTTTCCGGTAAATTGGCCGCTAGGATTTGGCCGCCAACTTCACACAGGTTCAAGAACACCGGGATTAAGGCAATCGGGATTCGAGAGACCCTCAAAATAGCATTAAAAAGTATAGTCGCGGTATGGGGCAGTAAACTATTACGTTTCACCCCCTAAAAATCGCCTAAAAACAAAAAATAATCGATGTTGCATGTACGACGGTCGAGCTGCATCTGCCGCTGCGAAATATTCTAAGTGTAAGAGTATATCGGAGCGCACGGACTGACCACAGAATGGGCTGACGCGCTCCTGAATCTCGTTAATCCATCAAAATTTCATGAAAATTAGCCAAGTTCAAATTCGATTTTTGAAAAAGTTTTGACCATGTTCACATTTTTTATTGTTTTAATAGACAGATATAAGCCTGTTCTTTAGTGTGTAGCAGAAGAAATTTAGTTTCGAGTGGCTGAGTTAGTGATAGAGTAACCAAAATTCCTTAAATAGATACTCACGTCCTTGGTTATTAACATTGCTATTACTAAAATCATTATTATGACCATAGTTCGCATTTTTCTCACTATCGCTTACTGCTTTCTTAAGATCTGAATCGAAATCTTGAAAGAATCGAAAAATTCATTTTTTTTTTGATAAGATACTTAAGCACATTCATATTTACCTTCACTTATTTTTGCAAAATAATCAGTAAGACCACCTAAAAATAAAAATGTGTTATTTTCACTATTATTTTTAATTATACAATATATATGTAGGTACAATCAGATATGCCAACCGATACGATAGGTAAAAATAATTGCATCTCCGAGTTATTTCCACATAAAAATACATAATGACTGATCTATCAGTAGTTTCTAATTTATTGCAAGTCGTAAATAATAAATTTGTTCCTTAAAGCAAAGAGGATGCTTGTAGTGCAGTTAATTTTACAGTTATGTTAATTTATACAGAAATCAGCTGTGGAGACGGGATATAAGGGGGCGATTCCCCTGCTCGCCATGAATTTTCAAAAATCGAAGAACGGTTAACTAGAATATTATTGCCCCCCACCCGCATTTGCATGTAATTTATTGAATAAGTTTATACTAAAATTTGAAAAATAAAATTGTTGAAGCATCGCAGAACAATTTCTGAGCAGCAATCACACCCGCCATTGATCGGGAAAGGCCCAGTTCGGCGCAGCCGTTTCGGCGCAGCTCTTTCGGCGCGAGGCCGGTTCGGCGCGAGGCCGGTTCGGCGCGAGGCCGGTTCGGCGCAGACCCGGTTCGGCGCAGACCCGATTCGGCGCGAGTACGGTTCGGCGCAAACCCGATTCGGCGCGAGTACGGTTCGGCGTAGACCCGATTCGGCGCGAGTACAGTTCGGTGCATTCCCGATTCGGCGCGTGTACAGTTCGGTGCAGTCCCGATTCGGCGTGAGGCCGGTTCGGCGCAAGATTTTTTCCCCAGATTTTTTCAGGTTCAGAAAACCTGAATATTTAAATTTATTATTACAGAAAAACCTCGATTATCTTTGAGATCTATTATTGGTAGACTTAAAATTTTACTCTCCATTTTACCCGCTACGCCACCCTTACTTTTTATTTAAAAAAAAATAATAATTATTTAAAAAAAAATTTATTATATAAATAAAAAAAAATATATATAAAAACAAAATTATTCGCGCATAGCAAAATTATGCGCCAATCCGCGTAAATAATCGATAATATCCCGATTCTCAAAATCTTCCACCAGTGTTGCGATTCTTCTGTCCACGTCTCTGTATTTTTTCAATTTCAAGGGTGGAGGATTTCCAGCAACAAGTCGCTCATAAGCAACATCTTGACGTGTTTGAATTTTTTTAGCCCATTAATGAACTGCCATATATTAGGATGTGTCATTCCTAATTCACACTGAATTCGTCTATTTCCAGCTTCAGCATGGTTATTAGTTCGGGTTAAAATTATTTAGCATACGTTCATATAAATTACACACATCTGGAAATTTCGCGCCGAAACGGGTTTGCGCCGAACCGGCTTCGCGCCGAATAGGCTTCGCGCCGAATAGGGACTGCGCCGAACTGTACTCGCACCGAATGGGGTTTGCGCCGAACTGTACTCGCGCCGAATGGGGTCTGCGCCGAACCGTCCTCGCGCCGAATGGGGTCTGCGCCGAACCGTACTCGCGCCGAAACGGCTGCGCCGAACTGTACCTGCGGCGTAACTGCTGCGCCGGAACGGCTACGCCGAAACGGCTGCGCCGAACTGTACCCGACCCCCATTGATCAGTGCTGTTTATCCCATAAATTAGCACATTCTGTTTCAGAATATATTTATTTCATGTTGTAAAATTTTGGAAAGAAAGATACTCCTAAGAATCAACCGTTTTTAGGTAAATAAAGTAGGTTTCCCTGTTAAAACAACCTTTAAGAAGGGAGGTCCACGCTAAATGGTCCTCATTATCTAAATTCCAGTCCGCCATTACGGCTAAGTTAACCCTTTCGCTCATGACTTTTTGTCTTTGATGATAAAACTTTTATATTTGGTATACTTACTATTTGAATTTTTTGCAATTTTTTGATACCTTGGCAAAGTCTGTAAAGCCTCCGGTTAGCGAGATACAGTATGCGCTAAAATTAGGGCGCTATGTCCAAATGACTTGCTTACCTACTCTAAATAATCTTACTCTTAAATTTATTTAAATATTAATATATTTATTTTTCATTATGAAATTTATGAAAACCAAGTTCGTTTCCTTGATAGGCACAAATTTACTTTACATTTTTCACATGACTGCCCGCTTTTCAGCTAAAGAATTCTACCAAGCATACCTAAGTTTATTTTTTTCAAAATGTATATTAAATCTCACTAGGTGACAGCTCAAATTTTTTTATACATTTATATGGATGTGCTAAATTAAATTTAGCATATCGAGACACCACGGGTAAAATACGTTTGTACTTTGCATTATATAATATAGAATTGATGTGCTAAATTTAGCACGCCAGTAGCGAAATGGTTAAGAAACTTTACAGCTCAATATCTGAACTCCGAATCTACGCTTATTCAGTAACCACAGCTATTAAACCATAAGTGTAAAATATTTAAATAACTAAAACTCGCCCCGTCTGTTACCTTAATATTAAATTTTAGCAATAAAAATTCCTTAAATAGATACTCACTTCCTTGGTTAAAATCATTATTATGACCATAGTTCGCATTTTTCTCACTATCGCCCACTGCTTTCTTAAGATCTGAAACAAAAATTCATTTTTATTTTGATAAGATACTTAGGCACATTCAATTTTACCTTCCCTTAGTTTTGCAAGATAATCGTTCATTTCAGTAAGATCAGCTAAAAATAAAAATGTGTTACTTTCACTATTATTTTTAATTATACAATATATATGTAGGTACAATCAGATATGCCAATTGATATGATAGGTAAAAATAATTGCATCTCCGAGTTATTTTCACATAAAAATACATAATGACTGATCTATCAGTAGTTTCTAATTTATTGCAAGTCGTAAATAATAAATTTGTTCCTTAAAGCAAAGAGGATGCTTGTAGTTCAGTTAATTTTACAGTTATGTTAATTTATACAGAAATAAGTGTGGAGACGGGATGTAAGGGGGCAATTCCCCTGCTCGCCATGAATTTTCAAAAATCGAAAAAAGGTTAATTAGAATATAATTGCCCCCTCCCGCATTTGCATTTGACAGTCATTTATTGAATAAGTTTATACTAAAATTTTAAAAATAAAATTGTTGTAGCAATGCAGAACAATTTCTGAACAGCAATCACATCCGCCAATAATCAGTGCTATTTATCTCATAAATTAGCATTTTTTGTTTCAGAATATATTTATTTCCATGTTGTAAAATTTTGGAAAAATATCTGAGAAAGTTATTCCTAAGAATCAACCGTTTTTAGTAGGAATCAACCTAAGAATCAACCTAAGAATCAACCGTAAATAAAGTAGGTTTCCCCGTTAAACAATCTTCAAGAGGGCAGGTCCACGCTAAATGGTCCTCATTATCTAAATTCCAGTCCGCCATTACGGCTAAGTTAAGAAACTTTACAGCTCAATATCTGAACTCCGAATCTACGCTTATTCAGTAACCACAGCTATTAAACCATAAGTGTAAAATATTTAAATAACTAAAACCCGCCTACCTTAATATTAAATTTTAGTAAAAAAAATTCCTTAGATAGATACTCACGTCCTTGGTTATTAACATTAACATTGCTATCACTAAAATCATTATTATGACCATAGTTCGCATTTTTCTCACTATCGCCCACTGCTTTCTTAAGATCTGAAACAAAAATTCATTTTTATTTTGATAAGATACTTAGGGCCAGTTCTACAAAGCAAGTATAAAGTCCGCGTTAGTTGTTCGCCGTATATCTTATACCTTATTTTGTTAGATAGATAGAAAACAAGAGTTAACATATCCGGAGTATATCTGCTCAAGTTCAGAGGGATAAGTTATCCCACAATTTATACGTAGAACAACGTTATACGACGATTGTAAAACGCAACCTGTGTGAAATATACTCAGTATAGCTTATTCTTAGTATATACTTGCTTTGTAGAACTGGCCCTTAGGCACATTCAATTTTACCTTCCCTTAGTTTTGCAAGATAATCGTTCATTTCAGTAAGATCACCTAAAAATAAAAATGTGTTACTTTCACTATTATTTTTGTTTATACAATATCGTCCCCCTTATGCCAAAACCACCAATGTGCATTTTCTAGCTTTCAGTCCAGTGTATTTTGAACTAAATTATCAAGTAAATGAAATTAATCAATTTTAATTCAGTCAATTTTTTTATTGTTATTCGAATGTCTTGTAGCCGAAATCTAACGATAATTTAAAAAAATAATTTTCTTTCTTAGAAAGAAAGTGCAATTTCTGTCAAGTGTGAAAATGGCAATTTTTGCACATTGGTGGTTTTGGCATAAGGGGGACGATATTATATATGATCAGATATGCCAACCTTACAGGAGTTTTAGGAAGGCTAAAAACAGATAGGGGCGTCACCAATACAAGCAAAGCAAATCAGTTGGGCTTGATCTAAAATTACAACCACAATGCCGTGTTCAAATCCCATGTTTCCGGTGTTTCAGGCAAAGCAATTTATTACGCCTTCCAATTCAGTAGTTTTATCCACTGATAATCTTTTGAAATACATCAAGCGTTCTCAAAATTCCCATAAGGTTTGCGTATCTGCTACTATATTAAGATCGTGAAATACATAAAGTGGCGCAACCAAGTGGTCAATTTTTGAATTGTCTAGTCGTTCCAGTTCCTTTCAATAAAATACAATGTTTATTATAATGACACTTTGTATTTTATCAAAGGGATATAAATTGTGACTTTGCAATGCATTAAAAAGCTCTAATCGCCACCTCATGCGCTAACATCGAAAATCTACTATTGCATGAAGCAATAATTAGACTGATTTTAGCTTTGAAATGGAACTAAATTAGTAGTCAATCAAACTTGAGCCATTCGATAGAAAAATGATTTGGAAATGTAATAAATAAAAGTTGCATGAAATTCGAACCCGGACATTATGCAAAAAAAAAGAAAAAAAAATGCACCCCGCGAAGTTGCGTTTAAAACGTCAAGGAATACCAAAATTTGTATATGAACAATTATGTGGGTAATTAAATTTCCTACAAAAAGTTCATGGTCATGAGAGACAAAATTCAATATTGGTACTTGTGCACTGCACAACATTTTTGGAAAACTTCAAGATGAAACTTGAAAGTACGGAAAAACTTTTAAGATGCGAAAAATATTATTTCACTGAAAATTGGGAATTTGACAGTAATGTTATAGTTATTTACATCACTAGCTGCGTAAGTGTATTTTTTTGGGCAAGGGGGTAGTTTAAGGGCCGAGGCAAAGTCGAGGCCCGTAATCCTCCGAGCCCAAAAAAAATGCTCTTCACGGCTCTTGCTCTTAATCCATAGCTCTTTCTTTGTTCCTTTATCTGCATGTAAAACTTTCTGGTATTGTTTATATTGGTATTCTGTTTGAGTTCTTTCATCGCGTTATTTACGGCCGTATTCATAGACACAGTGTTACTTATACTTATAACTTTACTTGAAAAATTAACCCCTTTCTACTTAAGTAACTAATTTTTATCAATGCATTTTATCTTAGTTTTTTACGTAGTTTCTGAATTTCCAAGTGTTTTTTCCCAAAAATGCGTCTATGCAATATACATTTGACCCTTAAGTAAGTAGTTATACTTAAGTAACGACTATGAATTTGAGCATTAGTCATTTGTTCTTGTTTTGCTTGCAGTACCCTATAGTTTTTTTGCTGCTGTTCTCATTCTCCCTTTTATATTCTCCCATATATTAACAACATTACTGTCTCTTCTCACATTTTCATTGTCTCATTAATTTCTTCCAGATAGTTTTTTTGTTTGTTCATTGTTAAAACCTTCTATATCCCATTCCTTGTTCGCGCTGATTTTCTTATTATACCGTACTCCTTTTTGTCCCATTGTCGTTACTACCAGATAATGATTTGAATCTATTTCTGGGCCTCTGTATGTAGTAAGTAGCATTGTGTACTGTGTATCTTCCAGCCACCCCACACACATAGTCTTCTTTTCTTATTTGGGCATCAAAATCTCCCATTATTAGCGGTGTCGTTTTTCGGTGTTGCTTCAATTTCTTTCCCTAGCTGGGCATATAGGTTGTCTTTCTCTCCATCGCATTTGTCTTTCGTTGGTGCATAGTCGATTATCATTAATATGCTTGTTGGGCTCGATTTGATTATTAAATAAGTCATTCTTCCGTCAATTGGTTTGAATTGTAATATTTGTCTTTCATCATCTCTTGCCAAGAAGTAATCCACTGCATTTCTTCCTTGGTTCTTCTCGCCAGAGTAAATAAATACATAATCTCCACTAGCCTTCGATCTAACTTTTAGTACTGCGTTCTTAAATCTGATCTTTTCAGCTCGATTTGTATTTCCTTCATTTTCCCCGGTTTCAGCATTGTTCTGGGTGAGAGTGTAGTAATGCTTGTCATTACGAACTGACTTGTAACCTTCCTAATGGAAAGATGAAGGTTTATATAGGCCCCTACTACAAAAAAATTCTGAGAATGTATTATCAAAATTTTGAGTAAATCGATTTTGAAGTTAGCTAATTTTCATGTAAAAACCTAACGAGATTCCGCGCGTCGCTCATTTTGTTGACGGTCCGTGCGTAATGAATGACCCTAACACTTAGAGTATTTCGCACCGGCAGATGCAGCTCGTCTCTCCTACATGTAACATCGATTATTTTTTGTTTTTACGCGATTTTTTGGGGGATTAAGATCCCGGTGTTCTTGATGGGTGGCGCCTTTTCGTATGTTTAGCTCTGCCGTGGAGTGGCGCACGCGATTGAAAAACCGCCCGGATCCCCGGAGGGGCGTAGGGTAGGTTTTTTGATGCGCACAATTCTGGCCGGGGCGGATCCACCCTAAAAAGTAATTTGCACCATCAAAACCGGCAAAACCCGCAAGGCTTAGATTTTCCCCATACTTTTTTATGTTTATTTAGAGACCTTATTCTTAAAATATTTGTGGTTCTGAAAAGAACCGTTTTTTTATTCAGTTTGGCGACCGTGCTAGCGATGTTATAAGCACGGCAGTAGACTGGCAAATGCGCTACGTTCCGAGCGAGCGTGACTTATATTAAATTTATAACTTCGGTAATGGGCGTGGCCTAAACGTGCGATTTACATGTTAAATTTAGCTTTTTTAAAATCGATTTTTCTCGAAATTTTATGTATATCATCTCGAGTGAAATTTTCACAGTACCCTCTAATAAGGTTCCTTTTGCTATAAAAACATTTTGAAATGATTTGGGGTGGCATGCAATAGGTAATTCTTCCCCGTTCCACTTTTCTTTTCCTTTCAGTTTGCGTTATTATCTTATTTCACTCATCTTCCGTATGTAGTGATACTCGTTCAGTCTGTCCAGCCACACTACTCAAGGTTATTGCTAGTTTTCTCATTATCGTGTTGGTCTTGCTACCAGTCTTAAGTCACTGGCACCTTTATCCCACGCCTAAATCTTCTCGCCATTATAGAATTTCTGATATCAAACTTTCACTTTTCTTCCTTTATCTCATTCCTGGAAAATTCCCGTATCTTATTCTGAATGGTTTTTTCGTTATTGGTCTGATCGCAGACGTGTAGAAGTACGTGCCCTCCTTGCTTCGGAACATGTTTAAGCTGTTGGTCTCCCTGTGTTAATGATTTTCTATCACAACAATTAAAAAACAGGGTATTGGCACATCGAAGGCCAGCCTGGCAAGCTATCTAAGATGTAAAACCAACGCTCATAGAACTACAGTTGAGTCGCGAAATAGTGAATTAAATATGGCAAAGACCTTTCACTTTTTCAGGGTTGTTCACTATTTCGGTATTTACAAAATTTACAATAAAATCACATTTTGAAAATGAAAGCTATATTTTAAAGAAAATTGATGGTTACCTACAAACATAATTACAATACGGGTAGGAAAAATGATGTTATTTTTGATTGTACTTGTTTTTTTATTTAATTTAATACTTAATATTTTTTGCCTTACATTGTGTAAATTAAGCAAAGTTGATATTTCAACTTCTTCTGCATTTTCTTCACTCCACTGAATAACATCATTAATTTAAAGATGTCAATGCATGATTTATTGAAATAAGTTTATCATTAAAAGTATAAGTAACCATCTCATCCTCGTCTTCCTTTTTTGATTCAGAATCGATCTGAATTTCGTTCCCTGTATAATATTCGTAAAGTCCCTATAAATGATGTAATTCAAACTGCACGATTTAGTACGCAGTTCGCTGTATCGGGGTTACCGCTGTTTGTTATATAGGAGTCCCATATACACTCAATGTTAAAATTAAAACAATTTGTGTTCACTATTTCCGATAGTTCACTATATACAGTATTCACTAAGTCGCGACTCGACTGTAATTTGAAAAAAATTGATGAACACAGGTTCCAGACCTAACATAAGAAGAAGGTCTGATCACTCTCCATGTATGTCTTCTTAGAGTCTTCTTACTCTTCAATTTGTTCTTATTTTCACTGTTACTTTCTGACTGTGGTCTCTCAATTTTGCCATGATTATTTGCTTTTCCGTTGTTTCCCTGTCTTAAATGTATCCATCACATTGACCTGTATCTGCATATCGTGTTTTAAGTAATCCTCAATTTTTCTTTGTTATAGGTAAATGGTGCATTCTTAATGATAATATTGGAACCCGGTTTTATCTTTTTCATATTTTTCTACATGAACTTCTAGTATTACAATCCTTTCTTCTTGCCAATTTGCTTTTTTCTCCAGATCCTCTACCGATTGCTTCATTCTCCTGCATCTCCTCCCTCCATTTTGGTTCCATTTTATATAACTTTTCGTTAATTTCTCTTAGTTCCTGGTTATTCTCTTTAAACCCAGCATTAACAGCCTTTGTCATATTCAATTATTTCCACTTTGTTTGTACCCTTGTTGTAGTCTATAATCTGATTGACTTTGATTGTCTTTTTACTCTTATGCAATATTTCTTCTTTGTCAGGATTTAATCTTTTCTCTATAACTCGTAGTGTACTCTTTAGTAGTGTTATAGTAGTATATAACAATTTATAATTTATTATAACAAGTTAAAAAAAGCCAACAAGCTATTAACGAAATTTTTTTTTAAATTTATAAATCATCGATTTCACTCTCATTAAAAAAAAGTATCAACTTATAAAATAAATTGTATTATTCTTTGTAAGCAAGAAAAACAATGACATTGATTTGCTAATTTAGTGGTAATTCAATAACCATGAAACATTCGATAAAATATCAAGAGGTCGATTTTGTGGAAACATAAAATTTGCTATAAAATAATTTTTAATTTTTTGTTCTACAATAGTTTTCAAAAAATTTAAACTTAAGAGCGACGTCGTGAAATAAAAGTTTTTTACTTGATGTTAGTGGCAAATTACCAATTTTGAGTAAAAAATATTATTTTCACATCTGAAAGTTTTTCTATATTTTCTAGTTTTTCTCCAAGGTCGTGGAGCGAATACTTTTTCAGTTTTTTGGATTTATTGCATATTATCGGTGCTTAAATTTCATGCAACTTTTGATTATTTCATTTCAAAGTGATTTTTCTATCGAATGGCTCAGGTTTGATGGTCTCCCGATTTAGTTCTATTTAAATTCTAATTTAACCGGCTTAAATAATCCAAGATATTATCTAGTAATCTTTACTTACGTGTATCAGGACCGTTAGTGTAATTGAAATCTAAAAATTTCGATTATGAAAATTAATGCTAATCAAACTAAACTTGTGCAAATTACAAACCGTAAAGTCCATTTCCTGGAAGAATTTGTCTTTTACGAAGTCTCGGAAAATTTAAATAACCACGTTCAGCAGATTTATTTTGTCTCACTAATAAATGAAGGATTTTAGATATTTTGAACTTCAAACTGCTACAAACATACAGCCCCTCATCATTTGCGTTCACATTATTAAACACCAAATTAGATGAACTTTTCAAAGTGCTTAATTTTAATTCAGAATGTACTTTCGGTGGTATAAACCAAGTAACATAACCATTAACTAATCCTTTACTTTTGATATTCTCTATTTTGCATATTAATGTTAAATTTGCACCGCTTGGTACTTCAATTTTGGAAGGTACTTCCACTAACGAACCATCTACATTTCTGAATATTTGTAAGTTACTATCACCTGTAAAGTAATATTTTAAAAATAAAAACACAACATCTTTTTGAATTACCTGTCACAACTACAACACATAAACAGCATAAAAATGTAGCTCCGGTGTGATTTATAAATTTGTTCTTCATGTTATTTGTACTTTTAATTATAGATAATCATAATATCGAAACATTAAACTCCATCCAGAGAAGAATATTTATTTATGTAGGTATAGGCAAAGAAGGTATAGGTAGTATTTATTTGTTGCACAAGATTGCAGTGAAAAAAGTTCACGTGAATGTGCGGTTAGGTTGACTTATGTAATAATTTTGAAATGTTGCGCCAAAATTTGAAATATCCAACACCATTTTTATTTTGTGCAATTTCCTACTTTCCAGGTTATTTTAGAGCACATAAAAGTGAATAGAAGTAAAATTGATCAGACAAAAATGGAAAGATAATTTATTATTCCTTATTAGTCCTTTTACCCTAATGAGGGTTTGGTGACCCATCTCTTTCTATGCATGTGATGTGCGTTCAAATTGTTTTCACATACATAGAGGACCTACTTGTTTACCGTGGGATCTGAACCACGGGAAGTGTAATACACTTCATTTGGGAAGGATTTTCTTGGAGGATTACTTCGGTGGTTTGCCATTGCCTGCCAAGGAGAGACGGTCAGAATAAAGTTCTTACCCTGCCCGGATTCGATCCGAGCGTTTCGCATTAGCACTAGACGCACTTAACTGCCGAAGCTATGACCGCCTCTATTTTATTATTAGTAGACATCATAGATGTAGACATAGGTAAATAAAAAAAATAAGGTTGCGAAAAAAAAATCCAAAAACGATTTTCTACGATATTTTGACGGATTTCGTTAGGTAATTGTTCGTACTTTAGGTAACTTACTAAAAAACGTCCTCTCGGAACCCTGAGCTTCTTACCAAATTCTTCGTCTGAATTTGAAATCTTTTATGAAGGAGTGAAAATTATGTTTTTCGGCAAAATATTTTTTTAACAAATTTCTATTTCAGCTATATTGTTATCATATAACTCGTTAAAAAAATTAAAAACACTTAATAGTACATTATGCACCAAGGTAGCAAAGTGACACTTTCTTGGCCCGAGGGTAAAGGATTGTTTACACGAGGCGCCAGCCGAGTGAAACAATTACCCATGGGCCAAAAGTCACTTTACTGCCGTCGTGCATATACTGTTTTTTGCAATTCCGGGAGGTAAAGTAGGACTTCGCCAATTTAGAAACTTAAAGCAAAAATTTAACGCATTTTTTTTATAATACCTACACGTGGTCGATAAATCGCAAAATAGCACGGTATTTCGGTATTCCCAAAAAAAAAATAAATTCAATTGATTTCAAATCAAAATCAAAATATATTTATTAGAAAAGTAAAACAATTTACACAAGTAATATAAGTTAGTTATAGTTTTTGAAGTGTGCACTTCCTCTACTATGTTTGTGAGGTTGGTCAGTATGATAAGTTCGTCTTGTTAGTGAAATGTGCAGTCACAGGTAAAAATTTTCAAAAACCTGATGTGGATAAAAAAATAAAAAAGCAAAATAAAAATATAAAATAAAATAATAAAAATAACAAAAATAAAATAATATAATATAGGGTGAAGTTCGCGTAATATGAACTAGATACGTTAAGTTAGTATTTGCTTAAGGAATTTCTCAATTTTCTTAAATGGCAAATCTTTAATATTGTAGTCAATCGTTGCGGCAATGAGCGGATTCGCATGGTTAGTCATCGACGAAATTAGTTTTTTCGTCTTAAACTTAATGTGGTCCCATGTTAATTCGATATTGCAGTCGTCGTGCATGTGGGTAATGGTGGTGTAACGAGGATATTGTCCTATAATTCGTAGAAATTTGTTTTGCGTTACTTGCACAGCTTTCAGATGAGTTTGAGCAGCGACACCCCATACTGCTGCATTATACATGAGTACACTGCGTGCACAAGTTTTATACAGTATAATTTTATCCCGTTTATCCAGTTTAGAATTTGGGCCAATAAGTGGATACAGGAATTGAATGCAGAACATTGTTTTAGCGATACGGTTGGAAATTTCATTTCGAAAAGTGATTTTGTTGTCTAAGATGGTACCAAGATATTTTACTTCATTTTTCCATTTGATGAGTTGACCATTACTCCCTGAGTTTTCCGTAATTTTCGGGAAAACAAAATTGCCTCCGTTTTGTGTACATTTAATTTTAGCTTCCAATCGTTAAAGTACTGAGTTATTGCTTGAAGATGTCTTTGAAGGAACTTGACTATGTGTTTATCTTGGGTTGCGTGTGCAATGATTGCAGTGTCATCGGCGTAAATTGCGAGGCTTGTGGCGGGATCCCGTGGAATATCGTTAATATATATGGAGAAAAGAATTGGCCCTAGTAGAGATCCTTGTGGTACTCCGGCAGGAACGCTGAGGGTTTGAGACTTTCTTCCATTTAGATTCACATAAAAGTTCCTATCTTGAAGATAGTTTGCAATGATTTGAACAAGAATTTTCGGTGCCCTAACTTGTTCGACCAGCTTGTATATAAGTGCGTTATGGTTAACGACGTCGAACGCTTTTTCTACATCGAGTAAAACCATACCCGTGCCGTGTTTTCTGTGTCGTTCCCATACAATTTTTTCCTTTATACGAGCAACCTGATGTGTGGTGTTGTGTCCCGGTCTGAATCCGAACTGTTCGTCAATTATCGTGTGGTTCTTCTCCAAATGGTCTTTCAATTCTTCCAGGATGATTTTTTCCAGAACCTTGCTTAAAGCTGATAGTAAGCTAATTGGTCGGTAACTTGAAGCTTCGTTCCTGGGCTTATTGGGCTTTGGAAGAGCGATGACTTTGGCAATCTTCCATTGTTGCGGGAAATAGCAATTTGAAAGACATGAACGAAATATGTAGTAAAGTTGGCAGATTCCCTTCTTCGGGAGGTACTTGATATGACGGTTTGAAATGTGATCGTTCCCTGGAGCTTTCCTGTTCTTTAATTTTTTGATAATCGACATAATTTTATACGGATTTGTTCTTATTTGCGTGTCTTCTTCCGAATGGGTGTTTGAGGCATTAACGATTTTTGCGATATCTTCATCCTTGCTTGACGTTTGCTTTATCGTTTTATTGTGGGCTTCGAGAAAGATTTCTGCCAATGTTTCAGCTTTGTCGTCATCGGAGTACATCATGATGTTCTTGTGTTTTATGTTTGGCATTGCTTCGTGCTTCATTTTGAGGTTCTTGTATACCTGCCACAGTGAATTGTCTTGTAACCTTAACTCTTCTGTTTTCTTGGACCATGTTGCGTTTCTGTTTTCGTTGGCGATCATCTTAATTTCTGCGGAAATACGGTTTTTATTCCGTCTCGATTCTTCGTTCCCATTTTCAAGCCAATCTCTTCTTGCTCTATTTCGTAACGTTTTCAATCTTCTTATTTCTAGATCTACGGTGTTATTTTCTTTGGCGGGTATAACTTTCGTGGTCTCGTCATGTGCTGCTTTTATCGAATTTGTAAATACGGTGATTGCGTTTTCAATGTCTTCTCTATGCTCGATATGTTTTGATTTATTTCAATGTGTTTATTGCATTGTTTTCTATATTCTTTCCAGTCAGTCAAGTGTATATCGCGACGAAACAGGTAGTAGTTGAGAAATATTTCCATCATGACCGGAAAGTGGTTAGAACCGAGATCTTGGATAGTCATTGGAGTTGTGAAATTACTGATACCTTTTACTAGAAAGATGTCCAGAGTGGACGCGGCGTATTGAGGTCCATGTTTGTAAGTGAAATCGGGCGGGAAAAGTATAATGAAGTCTTCTGAGTCTGAAAGATTTCGCAGGGTTGTGCCACTAGAATTATTAGTGGTACAATTCCAAAACGAATGTTTGGCATTGAAGTCGCCCCCAATGACGATGTTTGAGTATTGGTTGAAGTACAATTTGAGATCGTTTGGATCTATTACGATGTCGGGTGGTTGATAAGCCGCCCCGACGTATAATGGGGGGTTAGTTTTCACCTTATAAACTGAGATTTCCATTTGGTTAACATTTTCTTTTTTAACTGGTTCATGCGGGATGCCTTTTTTGATTATGACGGCTACTCCTCCTCCGCGGGTTTGTCTGTCTTCCCTATAGACATGATGGTTTTTTAATTTGAATTTTTGTCCCGGATTAAGCCAAGTTTCCGAGACTAAAGCAATGTCAATTTTATGTTCATTTAAGAAATCTTCTAGTTCTTCTTTCTTGTTGTCAACACTGGTAGCGTTCCATGTGATAAGTTTTAATTTTTCTAGGGGTTTTTTACCCATGAATATTGTTAAATGAAAAACCTGAAAACGCTTTACTTGATTTCATAAAAGCGTTCATCACATCCATAGGACCTGTGGCATTTTCTAGTTTGGCTTTGAGTTCACGTATAGCTTGAAGTAGGGCCTTGAAGTCATACTTTTCCTGAAGTTCATTTAATTCCTTCATAAATGTCGTAAAATCGTCTGTATTTGTATCAGTCGGTTGTCGAGTTTGTGATCGCTTGAAAATTACCTTGAAAATTAAAAGGTTTAGGTGTTAGTGGTGGTTTCTGCTGGTGGGGAGGAGGCCGTGATTTGTTGGTTTCTGGTTGTGACGCAGGGTGGTGTACTTTAGGGAGGGGTGGAGGAAGCCCTTTAGTTTTTTGAGGAAGTGTTGGAAAATCATTTTCTTTAAATTTGAATTGACTGTTTGTTATTGGTTTTTTTGGTCCGCTTGGAATTTTCTTTGTCGGTCTCCTGGCCAAGTAATGTTTGTAAGTTTCACAGTCTTCGCTAGACGATTTATGGTTTCCTCCACAATTATAACACTTTGGCGTATTTGGATTTTCGTTACATTCCCAAGTGGGGTGAGGGTTTGCGCAAATTGCGCACACCGTTCGAACATAGCATCCTCTTTGACCATGACCATATTGTTGGCATTTTCCACATTGTAATGCTTTACGGGGTGGTCTATATTTTTCCCAGTAGATTCTTTGTGAATAAATATAATTAATATTCTTCACTTGGCTAATTGTTGTACCAGGAGCAGTGGTTATCTTGTATTTTGGATAGAGTATTTCGCCAGTATAACTGTCATTAGCCAATAATCGACATTCAAAAACTTCGATTCCTTTCGTTTTTAACTCTTCCAAAATAACATCTGGTTCCATTCGTCTCAATCCTTTAATAACATAAGAAACTCGTTTTTCGTGTTCCAATGCATAACAAAAAAAGGGTAATCCGTTTTTCTGGAAATCTTCTTTCACGAGCCAGTAGTCGTCGATATTGTCCACTATTATTTTCGTCTTGGTACCAAGGTTTTTAGTATTGAAATTGCCCTTCACAATTTCTTTAATTTTACCTACAAAAGTAGTAAAGTTAGAAGGCAGCGATTCTAAAATAATTGGCGTGGGTCTTATTCGTTTTTCTGTCGGTTGTGCATGACTTTTCGCATTGTCCTGTTGTATTTCGGAGATGTTGTACGTCTTTTTTTGTTCCACGAACAGGCCCTCGTACCTGTTTTTGATTGGTAATTTAAATTTAAATTTTTCTTCATATTTCTTCTTTTTGTTGATCCCTGGAGACGTTTGCGTTTTTCTTTTTCCCGGTCTTTCCCACGGCATTGTCGTTACATCTTCGTAATCCAGTTTATTACCGGAAAGGAACTCATCAATTTCCATTCCGAGGGTCGTTTCTTCTCCATCCGAGTTTTGATTTGTTTCATCAACATTGATGATCACGTTTTGTTCGATATGCGATGAGCTTTCATGGCTTCTTTTTTCTCCCTCGTCTGCCATTTGAATGTTTCGATGGAATTCCTCTTCTGTGCGTACCATGCAAAATTCCGATTGGTATCTCCTTCTCTAGTATGTCGAACTGTACTGAGTATGATGTACTCTACCTTGATTTTATTTATTTATTTATTTTGAGCAAGCAAGCAAGCATGGTTCGCGAAGCGGAGCACGTGCTGGGCGGAGCCCAGCTTTGTCTCCTCCAACGCTCAAAAATTGAATAAAACTCTCGTTGGAGATGCAATATGGGTTAAAACCCTGAAAAGGCGTAGAAGCCAGTCGCGTTGTGCCCCGAGAGGCATGATATTAAAGAATAAAATGAAAGAAAGAATAAAAACCCTCAGACCGCCGGGTGAGGCCCGGTTGTCCATGATCCATGCTTGATGCGAAGTGTGGGCTCACAAAATAAAAATGCCGCTGTTATTGAAGGTCGCGAGGGGGGTGGAGCGAAAGCACCTGCTCCCAGAAATTCAGGGTGAAAACACCTACCCTTAGTATCGTCGAGGGGACGTATGCACCTGTCCCAGAAGCTGAAAGAAAAGTGGTTATCCTAATAATTATCGCATTAATTGTTTTCTACCAGTTTATCCTGTATTTCTTGGAGTCAAGATGCTTTTCGGCCTCTTAAACCTGTGGAAATCGACGATTTCGTATTTCCCTAGTTGGTTTACTAGAGGGTTTTCGCAGTCGTGACTCCGTTCGTACAGTTTTTCTGTTAGTTTGTATATCATGTAAAATGTTTTACTCCTCTAAGCTCGACAAGCTAATGAGACCTGGGGAGTCGAAGAAGCAAAACTTTACATCTGCCAATATAAATATTAACAGTAAATTCGGTGACAGACGTAAAACCCTGATGGTCGTATAAGCTAACTCTTCTCTTTTGCGGAGGCAAAAGGTCGTGGATAATTAGAATCTCCAGGTGATCACTGAACAGGCAAATAAAGCTAACGACAAACAAATAATCGTTTAATGAAGATAAAATTATCGTTACCATATGCACAGTACAAGCAGTTAATTAACAAATTAATGAATGCTACCAAGTCAAAGGCAAGAATCAATACAATTGCAGAAGGCAATTGTGATAGCAAAAAAATATGGTGTACAAAATTCACTGCAGTGCAGATTAAAAAAAGTAAAATACGGCACAAACCTTAAAGCGCTCTCGGGTTCTACAATGCCCAAAACACAACGCAATACAATTGCGGGAATCTCCTTTAATCTTCCTGCAGTCACCAATAGTGGATACGATGTTGACAGATTCTTTCGCCGACTGGTTAGAAGTGGAAACAAATAAACTGGATCTTGCCAAAAGGTCACCCTGATCATTCAATATTCTGGTCGTCCTGGTAGTGTGATTGATTTCAAGTAAAAAGCAATCAACTTGATGTTTGTTGACATAAGTAATTTTTGACAGTTTGAGTTGTGAAATGTCAAAACTTATAATTGAAATCTCTAAAGATAATATGACAGCATAAAAATGACAGCTCCGCACATATATAAACTGATCTATCTAATCCGCGAACGTGTCAGTTGTTATAATAATGTATTCAATAATTAAACATTAATTATCCCAAAGAATTTGCAAAAATTCCACGAGTTGACTTCTCTCGTACAAACGAAAAATGCAAATGCTATATGGCCATTGACAGACATGCGCACACATATCCGACGATTAAAAATGCCGTATATAGGATGTTGCGAAATAAATAGTCAGTAATGTTTTGCAAAAAATCGTTACATTGCCCCCTCCCTAACATTATTTCATGCCGTGAAAATAATAGTCGCAGCAAGACTTAACATGTACTGAGTTCTACTCAAGCGTTGAAGACGCACTTAAACAAATGTTGGAATTAAACAAAAAAACAAAGAATCCTAAAATGACCCAAATAATTAAATAATAAAATAATAAAAAGGTGGGTGTCCACTAATGACGACACGTCATTAATAAAACCGCCTAAGCGTGAACCCAAAATGACTGAGCGCGTAACGCTTCGTGTAGCCAAAATCAAAAAATTATCGAGACCATCCCTCGCTATCATCATGCCCTGGGATTCTCAACTGGTTCGGTACAGCACCACATAGGACCTGTATCCAGAATGAAAAATAAATGTACGGCGGTCCAACGACTGGCACGTAACAACAAGATGGACCTCATGGGACCCATCTCACACGGCTCGAAAGTGAATAGAAAAAATGTTCACCCAGCAGTAGAAATGTGTTTCGGGCAAAGGTACTCATTGTCCTTTGGACATAGAAACATTTTAAAAAAATAAAAATTCCAAACGAATTGGCATTTGATCAAAATTTGACCAACAAAGGGTTTCCAACAGTTGCATCAGCAACGAATTCAAAATAAGTAAGAGAAAACAATCTCAGATGGTACAACTGTGAACTTCGGATGTTAACGTTCACAGCTGTTAATAAAAAGACAAAAACAAAAAAATTAAAACACAGAAAGTGAGTCGGGAATGGTGGACCCATGGAAATGGTAAGTCAGATGTTATGACTTACGGACTAGGTATTTAATCAACCTCCACGTCGTCTCTCAACCTGATCATCCGGTGCCACTACTAAATCAGTAGCTGAAGGATGGGGTTTTAAATCTTTTATATGGTAGACACCAACCTCTCGACCTCGTTCGTTCACTAGACGGTAAGTCAATGGACCGGTTACTTCTTTTACACGACTTTTTAAATATTTAGGAGCTAATTTCCCACTAAAATGTTTGCTGGCATTAGACAATGCAAAATTTCGACGCCAAACTACGTCTCCAGCTTTAAATCGGATACTACGCTTCCTAAAATTATAATGTGTGGCATTTCGTTGGTAAGCCTCGTGTAATCTTTTATTTACATCTTTAAATAATTCATCTAACCGATTCATCTCCCCAGCCAACCTTTCGCGACTTTCCAAAGTTAAATCCTCCTCCCTCAAATCCATAATTCGACCATAATAATCTCCCTTAGCGGGTACGGTACGTCCTAGATTGAGAAAAGATGGAGTAAACCCGGTTACATCGTGAGTGGCAGATCGAATAGCATGAGCGATTTTGTGAATTTCCACATCCCAAGTCTTGTGATCCTCTTTAACATATGATCGCATAGCGGTACCGACAACTCGATTAACACGCTCAACAAAATTTACTTGGGGGTGGTATAAAGCATTATAAAAGAGATGGTTTACGTTATAATCGCTCATTAGCTTTCGAAACTCGTGGCTTGTGAACTGTGGTCCATTATCAACATGACAAATCTGCGGAGTGCCAAAAAGAAGGAAAACATGATTTTCTAGAAAATCACAAATGGCTTTAGAAGTGGCTCTACGTAGTGGTTGCACCAAAACAAATTTAGTGAACCAATCGCAGACAACTAATAACATGGTATTACCCTTCGCAGATCTGGGGAATGGTCCCATTAAGTCTACCGAAATACATTGAAAAGGGAACCGTACTCGCTTTTCTCGACCCATCAACCCATATCGTCCACCTTGGCAAGCTTTTGATGACAAGCAAACGGCGCATCGCCGCACATACCTCGCCACATCCGCACGCATCCTGGGCCAGTAGTACAACTCACCGATCTTATTGAATGTTTTTAATGTTCCTAAATGAGCGGAAGTCGAATCATCATGACATTCTTTAAAAATGTCAATCCGACGTGACTTCGGAACTAATTGTTTCCACTCAACTAAATTGGAAACAATATTATGTGAATTCGGAATAAGTTTGTACAACCGTCCAGATTCGATCCTCCAATCAGGATACTTATCAGGAGCGTCAGTGACTCGGGTCAGCATACGACGATACCACACATCTAAGTCATCTTCGGACAATTCCAAAGAAGAGACTTCTAAAGGTGCGCGAGACAATGCGTCAGGTACGACATTCAGTTTTCCTTTTCTATGTTGGATGTTAAAAGAATATTGAGATAAGCGAACACTCCAGCGGGCCAGTCTGTTTACCGGATCTTTCATATTAAGTAACCATAAAAGACTATAATGATCCGTTATCACAGTAAATTCAGTACCCTCAACATAAGGCCTGAACTTCTCAATGCCAAAAATGACCGCTAAACATTCGCGTTCGGTGACAGAATAGTTGCGCTCTTGTTTATTCAACGTTCTAGACGCGTATGCGATAGCACGCTCTTCCTCTCCTTCTCCCTGACTTAAAAAACAACCCAAACCATAATTTGAAGCGTCGCATTGAATATAAAAACGCTTACTGAAATCAGGACTAGCTAAGATTGGGGCAGAAACTAACTGTTTCTTCAAATTCTCAAACGATTCAGTAGCAATAGATGTCCATTTAACAAGTTGACGTTTACCAAGACCTTTAAGTAACTCGGTGATAGGCGCAGACAAGGTTGAAAAATTGGGTATAAATCGTCTATACCACCCTATCATACCTAAAAATCGCTTAACCCCCGTAGTATTCGTAGGTTTGGCAAATTCAGTTATGGCTTTGGTTTTATTTGGATCAGTGTGCAGTCCATTCTTATCAATAACGTGTCCAAGATACGTCAAACTGGACCTACAGAACTCACACTTATCCATGTTAATCGTAAGGTTGGCATCCAGTAACCTGTCGTAGACTTGTTCAAGTAATTCTAAATGCTCTTTGAAAGTGCTAGAAACGACGATGATGTCGTCTAAATAAACAAAAATTTTTTCTCCCAAAAGGGGTCCAAAAATGTTATCCATAAGACGTTGTTGCGTAATTGGAGCATTAGAAATACCGAAAGGGGTTACAACATAATGAAAGAGACCACGACCAGGCACTGTAAAGGCGGTCTTTTCGTAGGATTCAGGAGTAAGAGGGATTTGCCAAAATGCTTTTTTGAGGTCGATTGACGTTAAATATCGAGCGTCCTGTAGACGAGTTAGTATATCGTCTAAACGAGGTAAAGGATAGGCGTCCTTCTTTGTCAATTGGTTAAGCTTGCGACCATCAAAACATAAACGGTAAGAATTATCTTTCTTCCCAACCAAGAGCATAGGGGAAGACCACGCAGATTTACTAGGACGTACGAGATCCAACGCAAGCACTTGGTCGAGCTCTTTGTAAGCAATTTCGCGCATCGCGGGGGAAAGTGGATAAAAACGTTGCTTCAACGGAGCAGCATCTCCAGTGTCGATATGATGTTGAACTTTGTGGGTTTTGGTTAACCCATCGTGAGAGAGTGTCATAAATTTTTCTTTAATGGCGGCAAGAGCGACTTGTTGTTCTAAACTGAGGTCATCAGCGGTTCTGATTGACTCAATTGACTGTACTTCATTAACAAAAAATTGATTCCGGGCAAAATCAGCTTTAACTCCGAACAATTTGCAAAAATCAATGCCCAAAGTTAAACATGTACGTATGCTGTTACATACCAAAACGTTGAGGGGACGGATCACATCGCAAATAGAAACAGGCAAAACAACCGAGCCTAAAATGTCTTGCGAAGTGCCATCAGCCGACCGTAAAAATACGCTTCGGTCACGTACTATTTTTAAATCTAATAAATTTATTAAATAGTGCCCATCTGTACCTAATATGGATACACTAGCACCGGAGTCTAATAAAGCAGTTAGTCGCTCTTTGCCGACACAAAGATTCAGGTGTGGACGTTGATCAGACGTGGGGTGAACAAATAAGGCGGAAGAATTGGCGGTTGATCCGCAAAAAGCGCCTACGTGCACCAACCAATCCTTCCATCCCAACCTATCTGCTCGAATACTTAAGGCTAGCGGCGAGCAGGTACTCCGCTTAGCCCAACCGCGTTTTTTGAGTGGTTACCACTGCAAACCAGTGAAGTAACTCCCTTGCGTCCACAAAGATAGCAAAAAGTCGTTGTAGGTTTGGAACAGAATCTGTACGAATGACCACGCGTCAAACAATTCCAGCAAGTAATCGCCCCTCTAGGATTCACTGAAGGTGATGCTGAAGGTACATTAGGAGTAGTAACGGAAGTTAAAGCAGATGTAGAGGCTACATTCGGGAGAGTCTTTTTTGCTAATCGTTCAGCCATTTGAGCGATTTTAATAAATTCGTCTCTATTGGTTATAGAGGTCGTACCCATAACGAGTGAAATCGACGGAAGCATATTCTCTCTGATTGTCCATAATTGATCAATTTCAGAAGGAATAGGTGAAATGCGAGCAAATTTCGCAAACATCGCTTCAATGAAACTACTAACAGATTCATCAGAATTCTGTCTGCAACTGTTTATCTCGGCTAAATAAGCTCTACTAAAATCGACGGACAGAAAACGTAATTTAAGTGCTTCTATTAATTTCTCCCAGTTATCAATATGGTGACCTAAAGTTCTGTACCAAATTAAAGCTTCACCTGAAAAAAATTCTACTGCCTTAGCAAAAAGTTCTTGAGGACTAACACCTCGAGTTCTCGAAAGTTCTGTAGCTCTCTCTATAAAATTAAAAACTTCCTGAAAACCTCCCGTACCATCAAATGTAAGATTCCATTTGTGAATTGCAACGTGATCATTATTTCGTACAGGTAAAATTGATTTTAAAACCTCAGCCAATTCAACGGCTGGTAAAAGAGATGACTTTCTGAATGACGCATAACCAGGTGATTCAGTATTTTCTGCTCCTGACGGATTACTAACTTTGGGAGTGATAACTTCGTCGTCATCATCCTCAGTAACTTGCAATAATTTAACCACCCGTGCTTGTAAAGATTTAGAAATGCCCAATAAATTACCCCTTTCCGTGTCTTTAAAACCAGCTCCCTCCATGATATCTAACCTATTACTGTAATGCGAGAGCCTATTAGTAATATTGTCTAACACAGTTAAGTCAAGCTGAGTTTCGAGTTTATCGATTTGCGAAGCAATATCTGATAAAGCTTCTTGACATAATTTTAAATCTGCGGTTACGTCAGATGGTGTATATTTATGAACGGCTAAACGTGAGGTAAAAGCTTCCTCCAGTAAAAATTTTCTTAAATTAGAACGACGAGTACTTTTATGAACAGGTATTAACGTTGGGTCCTCAACACGGAAGGTCAACTCAACAAGGACTTCCTCGTTATTTAAAGCGGCAACATAAAGATTCTTATTTGACATAATTATGCAGGTAATTAAATTTTGAAGCTAAAAATTCGTGGCAAAATGTTAAATTTGCAAAAACGCAGTTTAAAATATTAATAAAATATATGCTCAGAGCTGTCACACAACAAATTATCAAACTTCTGATAATAAAATTATTGAAATAATCAATTTCAAACAAATGCAAACCACACTAAGTCAGTTCAATACCAGATATCAATAAAAAACAGGTGTTCGTAGCAAAATCAAGTTCAAAAAAATAACCGTTGTACTGCACAATCAAACGAATCTTATTTTCGTCAGCAACCCCTGAAGATTCAATCAAAAATTTGGCCGTCACAGCGGGCGCCAATGTAAAATGTTTTACTCCTCTAAGCTCGACAAGCTAATGAGACCTGGGGAGTCGAAGAAGCAAAACTTTACATCTGCCAATATAAATATTAACAGTAAATTCGGTGACAGACGTAAAACCCTGATGGTCGTATAAGCTAACTCTTCTCTTTTGCGGAGGCAAAAGGTCGTGGATAATTAGAATCTCCAGGTGATCACTGAACAGGCAAATAAAGCTAACGACAAACAAATAATCGTTTAATGAAGATAAAATTATCGTTACCATATGCACAGTACAAGCAGTTAATTAACAAATTAATGAATGCTACCAAGTCAAAGGCAAGAATCAATACAATTGCAGAAGGCAATTGTGATAGCAAAAAAATATGGTGTACAAAATTCACTGCAGTGCAGATTAAAAAAAGTAAAATACGGCACAAACCTTAAAGCGCTCTCGGGTTCTACAATGCCCAAAACACAACGCAATACAATTGCGGGAATCTCCTTTAATCTTCCTGCAGTCACCAATAGTGGATACGATGTTGACAGATTCTTTCGCCGACTGGTTAGAAGTGGAAACAAATAAACTGGATCTTGCCAAAAGGTCACCCTGATCATTCAATATTCTGGTCGTCCTGGTAGTGTGATTGATTTCAAGTAAAAAGCAATCAACTTGATGTTTGTTGACATAAGTAATTTTTGACAGTTTGAGTTGTGAAATGTCAAAACTTATAATTGAAATCTCTAAAGATAATATGACAGCATAAAAATGACAGCTCCGCACATATATAAACTGATCTATCTAATCCGCGAACGTGTCAGTTGTTATAATAATGTATTCAATAATTAAACATTAATTATCCCAAAGAATTTGCAAAAATTCCACGAGTTGACTTCTCTCGTACAAACGAAAAATGCAAATGCTATATGGCCATTGACAGACATGCGCACACATATCCGACGATTAAAAATGCCGTATATAGGATGTTGCGAAATAAATAGTCAGTAATGTTTTGCAAAAAATCGTTACAATCATCTTACTTACCTGTTCCGTCTTTGTATCCTGATGGATTTGACGGTTGGTGACAAACCATGGCGCGTCCAGTGCCCTGCGCAGGCAGGTGTTCTGAATTGTTTGTAGCCTCTCTAACTGTGGTTCACTCGCGAATGCCCACGCGGGGGCGGCGTACGTAAGGATAGGGAGGATGATCGCCTTGTAGACTCTTATCTTGAGATCTTTCGACATCGCCCCTTTGCGACCTATCAGGGGGGCCAATGAAGACATTAGACCCCTTGCTAGAGTCACTCGTTGGTCGATGTGCTTCACCCAAGTTAATCGACTGTCGAGGGTCACACCAAGGTATTTGACGGAGCTGGTCCATGGTATCTCTTCATCGAATATTTTAACTCTCTTGTCCAGTTTCGGTCGACGCCAGGTGAACATGATTGCCTCACTTTTGTCAGAGTTTACCTCGATTCGCCAAGTGCGGAACCATGTTTCCATGGCGTCCATCGATTCCTGCAAGTATTTGATTGCCATGACTGGGTTAAGGGAGGGGGCAAGGATCGCGGTGTCGTCGGCATATAGCGCGATCTTCGTTCTTGCAGTTCTCGGGATGTCACTGACATAGATGTTAAATAGCGTCGGAGAAAGTAGGGAGCCTTGGGGCACTCCAGCCTCGGCTACTCTTTCTTGAGATCTTGTGCCGTCGATGATTGTCCTAAACCGTCTGTTTTTCAGGTAGGATGCTACCAGTTTTACAAGTCCCGGTTTGACGCCTGCCTGTAGCATTTTGAAAATTAGACCGTTGTGCCAAACCTTATCGAACGCTTTTGCGACGTCTAAGAAGACCGCCGCTACGACGTTCTTACGGTTCCACGCACCGGTAATCTCTTCTGTTACTCGCAGTATCTGTTGGGTGGTGGAGTGCCCCCCACGGAAGCCGAATTGTTCATCTTGGATTATGTTCTTGTCGCTCACCTCATCGTCCAGTCTGGTGAGGATGATCTTTTCCGCTATCTTGCCTATCGTTGGCAGCAGGCTGATCGGTCGATAACTTTGCGCTAAGGTTTTGGGTTTTCTGGGCTTATGGATGACGACCACATCGGCCAACTTCCATTTGTCCGGAAAATACCTCAGTCTTAGTGTTGCGTTAATCATCCCCGTCAGTGCTGTGACGGCTTTTTTGGGAAGCTTCTTTAGGACTTGGTTTTTAATACCATCTGGCCCCGGTGCTTTCTTCGGTTTAGTTGCCCTTATAGCCAGTGCTACTTCGTCTGTAGATGCTGGCTTTATTGGATCCGGGTCAACTTCCTCTAATCTTCTCGCGACTTCCGTGTCGACGTGGCAGATGTGGACCCCATCTGCGTCGTCGTAGTTGGGGGTGCATTGTTCTTTGAATGCGTCGGCGAATTTATTTTGATTTTATCATGATGACTTATCATTACTTCGCACGAAAAGTTGACTAAATTTGCTAAATGTGGCGCCATCTCACGGTTTTCCAACAATCAAAAATTGTGACTTTTCGTCACAATTTACTCGCATAAATTCATCCTAGTCACTTTTGGTCACTTTTAAACGTCAAATTAAACGTACTAAGTTTCCACATTTGTGGAAATCCAGGTCTTAGTAAGTTATCTATTATAAACCAAATAAAGTGCGATTTATTTTCGTCTTAATTTGGGTAGGTCATTCCGCCAGATGGCGTTACGTTTACTACTAGCAAGTCAACTTTGCGTCATCGAGTAATATATAGGGGTACATTAGCATGAAATATTTTCGGGTCGGTGCTTTTTGCGGACCGCCCGGATGCAACTTGTGTCCTCCCACTCTTGCACTCTTTGGTGGGGGGCACTACTAAAAAGTCACCAGTATCTGGTGACCAGTATCTGGTGACTTTATTTCCCGCTCCCCCCCTATTTTTAGGCTTCTATACAAAGTATAACAAGAAGCCTTATGATCTAGCTCCGTGTCCGTCCGTCTGTCTGTCCGCATAATTCAAAATCATACAGAGCGTTTCAAATCGTGTTGGAAATACTCTGTGTGTATAGAGGTCTAAGAACTGGGTAGCCAGTGCGCTACTTTTAGGCTTCTATACAAAGTATAACAAGAAGCCTTATTTAGGCTTTTATACAAGGTATAGAAAGAAGCCTTATGGTCTGGCTTCGTGTCCGTCCGCATGTTTCAGAGCCAATCATAACGTTGATCAACTGATACGTTGTTATATTGTAAATACTTCGTCTATATAGTATTGCGTTAATCTGTTAATCCGTTTTTTCGATTTGCTAATGCAATTTATAAATACGCAAATGTTCGAAAGAAATTTACTAAGTTAAAGATATTTTCAAAGAGGTCTCCCTATATGAACTACTTGTTAGGCTTCTATACAAAGTATAGCAAGAACCCTTATGATCTGGCTCCGCGTCTGTCCGTCTGTCTGTCTGTCCGCATAATTCAAATCTTATCAGAACCTTCGAAATTGTGATTGTGACCGCAAAAATTTAATTAGTGCAGATTATCTGATATTACATTATAATAATATGGCGACCAAAAATAACAATTTTTTTTCAATGCAGACCAAATATAAGTTATATTTTATTTACATAATTTTTCACCTATATAGGAAATTTAAATACGTTGATACGTTGATACGATGATACGTTGATACGTTGATACGTTGATACGTTGATACGTTGATACGATGATACGTTGATACGTTGTGCTATGTCCTCCCCCCTTTTAAATGTTAGGTACAGGAAGGTACACACATTATTGCCCCTTCTTAATAAGCTCTCGGTGACGAGTCGTTCAGGGGTGAGTCCCTTGTGGTTCGAAATAATTAGAGGCGATGTTATTATGCTTATTGGCTCTCTCGGGACGTTTAATTGCTTTTCCCCTTTTTTTTTATATAAAAAAGAAATAAAAAACTTTCATCAGCTCCAATACAAATTTTATTATAATTAAAAAGAAAACCTATCAAAATGTCTTTCATGAAAGAAATAGTTGTACAAAATATCTTGGATTAAAATCCAATGTAAATGAACCTTTAAAATTTTTAATACTAAATACAAATAATGATTCGAAACAAAGAGGCTTCCACTCTTCGTCCCAAGGTGCTTGATCGTTTGACCAATCAAGTCTCTCGCTTTACATTAGCGGGGTTAAATGTTTTTAAATTAATATTTTTGCTTATTCAAAGCTTGAAGCAATTTTAACTAAATTAGAAAACTTTTATTTTTAAACTTATCACTGAGGGTAATGAAGAATGCACTCTGTTAGAAGTCTTTTCCTCAAATCCTATTTTTAATACGCTGAAGGCCAAAGTGTAACAAATTATAAAAATCATAAATTCACTGTACCTGTCTCCTTGACAAAATCGAAGTTTTTATTTTTAAAAGGATATGGTTTTGTTGTTGTGTGTGTGCCCTACTTTAGATTGCATTTGCAATGACTCAACTTCCCTGTTGTCATTATCACCTTGCTTGATGTCACTTGAGGTCGTCTTTTACATTGACTGGTGCTAGAGATTGTGTTTGTTGCTGCATATTTCCTATTGAAAATTTCCAAAAACGTTGAGGTAAGTTATTTTCATTAATTTACAATAATTTTCTTATTATCCAGACAGTTTATGTGAGTCGATTTTTTGTAAATTATTACATGTTTTCCATTATCAGCATTCATTATGTCCTTGACATCTATTTTTAGAATTGGGTCCAGTCCAACGGAAATTTCTAACCTCTACGAAGTCGACTTGAATTTGGTTAACCTCCAAATTTTGGTAAATAATATTTTTCGGAGAGCATTGAAATTGCGTGCACTTTGTTGAGAAGCCCGAGGTCAACTGATTTTTCATCGAAATTCGATATTATTGGCACGCCTGTTCGAATTTAGTAAGTCAAATCCATGTATTTACGAATTTATTTCTTTCTAATAAATTATTTTTGTTGTAGATTCACGCTCCGTATCAATATCGATTTCCTTTGAGATGTCTCCACGAGTAGTTTGACTGGTACATTACGTTTTCATCAGTTTTTGGATTCTTTATTGACTCATTTTCTCCATCTTGGTTGTTTACTTAGGCGTTACACAAATTTGACCCTTATTCACTAATTTGTTAATTTATCCTTCGAAACTATACACATTACATGCATGAAACAATTACATAATTTTTGATATGCTTACATTTTTACAAAGAATGTTATCTATAGAGTAAATCGGTTTACAAATTCTTACATTTTTCTAGGTTATTATGATTAATACATTTTTACAAATTTTGAGCTAATTAAGTTTTTTGTTTCATTTCTGATGTTACAATCATCAATTTGTTTAGACTTAGCAATGTTTGTCATGTTTCGTTCATCCTGAGAGACTCAAATAAAATTAGAAAATTGAAATTTTAAAAAATAAAAATTTCTCGTAGAGCAAATTTTTAAAGTGTCTTCCGACTTAGAATTTTGTGCTTGTTTTGAATATATAATTCATTTTAGCATCGGGAGCCTTTATTATTCATTTTGAGACATAGCAGTTGATACGTTGATACGATGATACGTTGATACGTTGATACGTTGATACGTTGATCCGTTGATACGTTGATCTGTTGATACGTTTTAGGCTTCTATACAAAGTATAACAAGAAGCCTTATGATCTAGCTCCGTGTCTGCCTGTCCGTCCGTCTGTCTGTCTGTCTGTCCGTCTGTCCGTCTGTCTGTCCGCATAATTCAAAATCATACAGAGCGTTTCAAATCGTGTTGGAAATACTCTGTGTGTATAGAGGTCTAAGAACTGGGTAGCCAGTGCGCTACTTTTAGGCTTCTATACAAAGTATAACAAGAAGCCTTATGATCTAGCTCCGTGTCCGTCCGTCCGTCCGCATAATTCAAAATCATACAGAGCGTTTCAAATCGTGTTGGAAATACTCTGTGTGTATAGAGGTCTAAGAACTGGGTAGCCAGTGCGCTACTTTTAGGCTTCTATGCAAAGTATATTTATGATTAGGGCCAATTTATTTGTCAAATCGTCTTGACGTTTCTTCGGCGAATCGCCCATGAAAGCTGCGGGTCTCGCGGAAGGAGGAACAACCGGTAAAACCGTCACGATCATCCACTCGGGTCGTGAGTATTTCGGATCCATTCCCAGGGCGCTGCAATCTGCGTCGCTAATTTGTCTAAAGATATGCAGCACTTATTCCGCCAACAAATACTTTTTTTCTTGTGGAACCTTTCCGTCGGATTCCTTCCATTCGGCCGTCAAATCGAGACCCGATTTTCTAATTTATTACAGGTTGATGATTTCCACATCCACCATCCGCGTGACATATTGTTTGTTCTTTGCACATACCGTACACTACTTCTAAGCGTTTCTTGGAATCGTCTGTAGTTATCTTCTGAGCGTGTTCATAGTGGTTTTGTTTCTTTGTGTTCACTAACAATTTACTGCAATTAAAGCAGACGCAGCGTAAAACTTTCATGACATTGTTAATCATGCCAACGTGAAAGATAGGTTTGGCCAATTCGATGTGACCAAAGTGACCGGGGCAAGTGTCCCGGTCGCCTTCGCATGTTTGACATGGTAAAGTGCTGTCAAACGCTCCCATCCTCGGATCCATCAAGCCGCCCACTTTTGGAAGACTTCCTTCCATAATTTCTACATGATTTATACCTTCTGGGACGACAGACATGCTACGAATATCTTCCGGACTAAAAATACCAAATTGCACATTCTTTACAGTTTTGAAAGCAGATTTGTTTTCGATTAATGCCATTGTTAATACCGTAATTTACTTTTACTTAACGCGCGAAAAATTAGCCAAACTGTTACATCTACTATACTCATAGGGCGATGTCCTATATAAGCAAATTGATCTGCTGATACGTTGATACGATGATACGATGATACGATGATACGATGATCCGTTGATACGATTATACCTTGATACGATGATTCGTTGATACGATTATACCTTGATACGATGATCCGTTGATACGATGATCCGTTGATACGATTATACCATGATACGATTGTCCGTTGATCCAATTATTCTTTGATACGTGGCTTACTGGTCTAACTGCCGCAGGGATTAACGGCCAGAATAAAGTGAAGATAAGGTATTGTCCCAAGGATATGATTTACTAGTTTTACTTTGATGTGAAAAAACAAGTTTTTATTTATTTTAACCATAGCAGTGGCTTGATGTGATTAGTGAAGTTAAGTTGTAAATAAAAGAGAAAGAGAGGATTGGTCCACCTCAAAAAATGGACCGCACATTACAGAGAAGTAAAGTTTCGAATGGAATGGAAAAGTTTGATTGTTATTACTTATATAGTAAATGATAATTACCAACCGCAAAAAATGTAATTGGTGCAGATTATCGGATTATCTGATGTTACATTATAAATATTATGTCGACCAAAAATAACTAGCAACAACAACTTTTCACACCAGAAAGGTAGCTGTATAGAAGCCTAGGAACTGCCGCTAAAGCGAGTTCCACCTTGTTTAACTTTACTCCCGTTCCCCCCTCCACTACTAGTCATATAGGCTATCATTTTTACTTAGGTTAGTCGATCAAGAAGTGACACGTTTTCAACTAGTGGTGAATAAATTTTCCATTATTAACCTAGTTTAATAATGAACAAAATGACATTTTTTGATAACTTGGCGACTATTTTAAAGAAAAATGTTGTTATTAAATGATTTAGAATAACCAAGAAATGCTAATTAATTGTATTTAAACTATTTAAAACGCTTTTTTAATACATTATTTTAATTTTAAAAATCCATTATAATCGAATTAAATGTGACAGCAAGTGACAGCGCCATCCATTGTTAATTTGACGAACCGCGATTTATTTTATTTAATAACCTAAATTTGTCAACAACTGTCAAATCAACTGTCAAATCAACAAAACAAAACTGTCATTTGAAATAAATATTTTAAATTTGAAAATTTTTTTGTTAAAAAGAATTTTATAAAATGGTAATAAATCTAGTAGTGGAAAAAATCGTATATAAACCACGGTTGTGAAGACCATTATTGCCTCCGCGCCTTATATTCCTCGGTGCAAAGCACCTCGGAATATAATCTTGGCGCTAGGGCAATAATGACGGCCTTCACAACCTTGATATATAATATACTATTAACAACATCCTCGAAATCATGAAAAGAAGAGTTTCCTAAAAATGGTCAGAGGGTTCTGATTTTTGGATATGTTTTTACGGTTTGGGTCCTAATAAAAACTCTGAATTGGCGACCTCGGCGACCGCCCGGAAGTGCCGCCATTTTAAAAAAATGGCGAAAACAAAACGTTTCTTCGCAATATTTCCTTACCACTTGATTTTAGGACGAAAATGACTTCTATAAATCTTATGGAGAATAAAATTTACTACAACTTCTATCTAAGGTATTTTGGATGGAGATCCATAAGGTTAACCACCCGAAAAAAATTTTCGTATGCTACACACTAAAGGTAATGCTTAATAGAAGCTATAGAAAAATGATTTCGGGTGAAACCTCGGAAAATTACCCTTATTTCGAATTTTTAAAGTACGTAAGACTCGTCCGGCTGTGCGCATTGAAAAACCCAAGCCTGCGCTCCTCCGGAGCTCAAGCTAAACATACTTGAAGGCGCCGTCCTTCAAGAAAACAGGGATTCGAGTCATGTTACCTGTAGGACGTGCGAGCAGCATCTGACGAATCGAATCATAAATTAAAACTTGGAGTACTCGGGCCAAGCCCGTACCTCCTCGAGAAAGCTGGTGCGCCACGGCACCTGAATTTATATTTTGCAGGGTTGGGTTTTGAGGCCCCCACCTGACTACAAGATTGTCGGAGTCCGGGGTGGGTTTTACCCCCCTTTCTTGACGACGATCGTGGCTTTGAAAAATAGAAATAAAGACAATTGCGCAGATGCCTTTTAGGCTTCTATACAAAGTATAGCAAGAAGCCTTATGATCTGGCTCGGTGTCTGTCCGTCCGTCTGTCCGTCCGTCTGTCCGCATAATTCAAAATCATACAGAGCGTTTCAAATCGTGTTGGAAATACTCTGTGTGTATAGAGGTCTAAGAACTGGGTAGCCAGTGCGCTACTTTTAGGCTTCTGTACAAAGTATAACAAGAAGCCTTATTTAGGCTTCTATGCAAGGTATAGAAAGAAGCCTTATGGTCTGGCTTCGTGTCGGTCCGCATGTTTCAGAGCCAATCATAACGTTGATCAACTGAAACGTTGTTATATTGTAAATACTTCGTCTATATAGTATTGCGTTAATCTGTTAATCCGTTGATTCGATTCGCTAATGCAATTTATTATTATTACAGGTTAGATGATGTTTTGTATTGCTTTCATCAGAATCAAAATCGGAATCGGAAAAGTCGCTGCTAGAATAATTGCTTGAGTTGTTCATGTTTATAAATTAGTGGTACTTGCTATATCGATTCCTTTTCAAAAGTATTACCTAAATTTTAAATACAAAGTGTAACCTATATAGTAAATTGTTGATCCTTTGATACGTTGATACATTGATACGTTGATACATTGATACGTTGATACATTGATACGTTGATACATTGATACATTGATACATTGATACGTTGATATATTGATACGTTGATACATTGATCTGTTGATCTGTTGATCCGTTAATCTGTTTATCCATTTATTGCATTATCTGCTTATCCGTTATTTGTATTTTTATCTTTTGAACAATATATCCACACCGTTAAGAAATTGTATGTAAAATTACAATCATTAGCAACTTTGTGACCAATTTTTCTTCAGCATAGCGCGAAATCATATCTTTCTTCAGTATTTATCACATCGAAAGGCAGCAATTATGGTACAATCTATATTACGAACGTAACTTATATACCATGCTTTCAAAATAATATTTTCGAAGCATGTTATATCACGTTACTTGGTTCGGACGATGCTATTTTAGGGTTTTGATATCATAGATATCAAAAAACTAACATTTTTTAATCAAAATCAAATTAATTAAAAAAAAATCTTGTAGCTGGTGTGTTATGGTAGTGTTATATCTACGAGGGCTGGGAAATCGAGTATTCGAATACTCGATTCTAGGTAATTTGTTCGACAGCGTTATGTGCGACAGAAATTTGTTTGAAAATGCCCTGTCGATTAAATGTTCAGTCGTACAAATGCTGAGTTGGACGAATTTCTCTCGAACAAATTACCAACTACGGCATATTCAAACATTCGAATATCCCACTAATATTTAAGTGTTTTACTAGGTTTAAGATGATAATTTCATTATTAATAATTAATTTTAATATTATTAATAATAATTATTAATTTAACACAAGCGGCCTGCCGGTGTCGCGAGTAAACAGTCGAATAGTCCAGACGTGTTTTTGTTTTTCCAAGCAAAAATGTAATCAGTGACATTTACAGCCGTATTCACCAAGCTCTGTTAAGTTACTAACAGAGAGTCAAGTCAATAACAGTCTGTTAATGTGATATATTTGTATTCACCAATGACTGTTAGCAGTTACCAGTCTGTCAAGTCGTCTGATAAGTTAACAGAGCAATATTGGGCTGTCAACATAGGTAACAGACTGATAAGTAATATTTTTATGTGTCAATATTGTAGGTTATAATTATTATTGACATTTGTTTTTGGTATGTATTTAAGGTTAACTTTTTTCCGCGAAATCAGTTAAAGCTAGTTTTACACGGTTTTACCAACAAAAATTCTAGTTACTTTTAGGCTTCTATACAAAGTATAACAAGAAGCCTTATGATCTGGCTCCGTGTCTGTCCGTCCGTCTGTCCATCCGTCCGTCCTCATAATTCAAAATCATACAGAGCGTTTCAAATCGTGTTGGAAATACTCTGTGTGCATAGAGGTCTAAGAACTGGGTAGCCAGTGCGCTACTTTTAGGCTTCTATACAAAGTATAACAAGAAGCCTTATTTAGGCTTCTATACAAGGTATAGAAAGAAACCTTATGGTCTGGCTTCGTGTCCGTCCGCATGTTTCAGAGCCAATCATAACGTTGATCAACTGATACGTTGTTATATTTTAAATACTTCGTCTATATAGTATTGCGTTAATCTGTTAATCCGTTGCTTCGATCCGCTAATGCAATTTATAAATACGCAAATGTTCGAAAGAAATTTACTAAGTTAAAGATATTTTCGAAGAGGTCTCCCTATATAAACTACTTGTTTTACTTTGATGTGAAAAAATAATTTTTTATTGATGTGGTTAGTGAAGTTAAGTTATAAATAAAAGAGAAAGGAGAGGATTGGTCCACCTCAAAAAAAGGACCATACATTACAGAGAAGTAAAATTTCTAATAGAATGGAAAAGTTTGATTGTTATTACTTATATAGTAAATGATAATTACCAATCGCAAAAAATTTAATTGGTGCAGATTATCTGATTATGTGGTGTTACATTATATGGCGATCAAAAATAACCAGATAATAACAACTTTCCACACCAGAAAGGTAGCTGTATAGAAGCCTAAGAACTGCCGCTAAAGCGAGTTCCACCTTGTTTGAATAAAGCTGGTAATGCTCGAATTGACGTCACCACCTGATCCCCTTTGATGTCAGGGTCGGGTTGTGGTGATAAGAATGTGATAGAACACTGGGTGTGAATGAAGAAATAGATGCAAAAGTGATCGGTATCGGGGTCTAACCGTCTTGTTTTCCGTATCGGGGGAGTGTCAATCGCTCTGATGCTGCGGAAAACCCTCTGGGTTTCTCCTGATGCCGGCCAGGTTGGGTTTCTGCCCGGGGGGGGGGTTTCCCCCCCTCGAGTGGAGTTCGGTCCTACGTGGCCGGAGTTCCTGAACTCTACCGGAGAAGAATACTTTGTCTTGCGACAGGCTAAAAAATCTCCCGAGTGCTTTCCCCCAGACTGCCCCTATGCCACCCTAGACCAGTGAGGCAAATACCGACGGAGACCGCGAAATTTCCAAAAGCATTTGATCTAGTCTGGTGTATCAGTTATAAGAGCAACTTACTCTTAAACTGATACGGCCGACAACTCTGAAAGGGAATATCATTAAATAACAATAAAATGCTAAGCCCGTTCCTATAACTGATGGCAAACCGAATCACGTCGAAGAATTGGATGCACTGTGCAATCAACATCCCGTTTTTCGACTTGATTGGATTTCTTAGCGTTGAAAAATAAAAGTATAGCTTTGAAGGCAATTGACTGATTGCTGTCGTTCGTTAGGGCGGAAGCCGCATGAGAATGGCCTTAGGACTCTTATACCTTAGAAAGTCTTCGGGTTGGTAGTTACCAAGCCCTCTGACCAACGGGTTTTCGGAGTTGCCCAGGTTTCCGTAGAAGTTTTCCGCCAAATGGCGGATAAAATCTTCTTTCGTTTCCACGCCTGCGTCCTCCCTGATTCGGACATTTCTGACGTATCGGGGGGCCTTCACGATTCGCCTCAATGATCTACTTTGGATTATGCGGAGTTTTTTTATGTGAGTGTCTGCCGCATACCCCCAAGCTTCGCACGCATACCTCATTACGGGTCTGACGCATGATTTAAATAATCTCAACTTATTACAAAGAGAAAGTTTACTATTGGATCTCAATAAAGGGTCCAATTCCCTTAGCACTGCCGTCCTACGCTAAAACGCAGTATCTCAATTTTTTACGAATTTTAGTTATATCGCTTTTTAGGATTATTACAACAATATCTGTGATCCTGCAACACTAAGAAGCAGTAAGACTACTGGTTATATGCAATAATAGCCTTAGATATTGCAGTATCTCCACGTAATATCAACAAGTCCTACGCTAAAAAGCAGTAAACACCATCTATTATTATGTATTAACGGATTAAAAAGATTAAAAAGATTTTTTGTTGGCCCAACCATAAATACCTAAATGAGCGTTTTCTCGAAACAACGATTTTGGAGATACTGCTTCTTAGCGTAGGACGGCAGAGCACTCCTCTGGCATTGTTGCTTACCTTGGTATAGTATGTGGACCCCACCGTAATCCACTGTCGAGCGTCACTCCCAAATATTTGGAAGTTCTGCACCACGGGATTTCGGTGCCATACATCCTCGGGCAAGTGTCGGGTTTTGAACCTTTATGTGTTTTCCTCGTGAAGAATTTTGCAGTACTTTTGCTCGGATTGCCAGGTGCTGAAATAATCTTCAAGGTTACTGAGATAGCTTTGAAGGCGGTTGATTACGAATCTCGGTTTAAGTGAGCTTGAATAAATAGCAGTGTCATCCGCATAGAGAGCTGCTTCTGTTAGAATTTAATTTAGATTTGAGATTGAATTAGAACTTGACTTTCGACTCGCCGCGGGGAGATCGTGAATATAGATAGTAAACAACCTGGGGAAAGAAGACTGCCTTGAGGTACACCCGCTGTGATGCACTTTTTAGTGGAGCGGACGTCTTCAAGTTTGACGCAGAACTTTCTATTCTCCAGATACGAGTCTATCAGTATTACGAGCTCCTCTTGGATGCCTGCTTTCAGCATTTTATACAGTAGGCCCTGGTGCCATACCTTATCAAATGCTTTGGCAACATCCAGGAACACAGCACCCGTAGACTGTTTCTTGTTCCAGCTTAGTGTTACGTGTTCCACAAACCTTACCACTCGATGGACCGTTGAATGCCCCGGTCGAAAACCAAACTGTTCGTTAGGAATAATTTGGCTTTCGCCAGTTGCCTTGTCCAGCCTGGTCAGAATGACCTTTTCTGCTAGTTTTCCTAGACATGAGAGTAGACTTATTGGACGATAAGATTTGGCTTTTCTCAAGTTTTGGTTAGGTTTAGGGAACATGATTACGTCGACCATTTTCCAACGCGATGGGAAGTACCCTAGTCTTAACATCGCGTTGACAATGGTTGTGGTAGCCGCGAGAGCCTTCTTAGAAAATTCCGCAATTACCCGATTAGTGATTCCGCACGGGCCGGGAGCTTTCCTTTTGTTTAGCTTTTTGACTATTTCTTGTATTTCGTTGAAAGAGACTGGAGAAATTGAACAATTAGCTTCTTTTGATTTGATTTCGGCTATTCTCCTCCTTACCTCTTCGTTAACCATCTCGGTGTGTTTGCATATTGTCGGATCAGTTACAGCGTTTGGGCTGAACTGCTCCTCCAAGCTGCAAGCTAGCACCTCAGCTTTATCCAGGGAGCTGAGTGCCAATCCGTTAGGTCCGTCGAGGGGAGGGGATTTTCGCCTTTTTGTTACCTTTTATCGCTTTGACAAATTTCCAAGCTGAGGAGGTTTGAAGAGAAAGTTCCTCTAGCTTTTTACCCCATGTCATCTCCCGGTATTCCCTGATTTCGCGTCTAGCGTCCCTTGCTAGGTCATTATAGATTCGTTTGTCAGCAGGGCCAAAGGTGCGTTGAGCGTGCCTTCTGGCCATGTTTTTCTGCCGGATCAAATCTCTAATGTGACCAGGAAGTTGGTCGCGAGGATCTTTTTTGGGGACTGAAGTGGTGGCAATTTGAACCGCTTCGCTAACCTTTCTTTCGAACTCACCTTTCTAGGTCTTCAGTGGTTCTAAGAATGGGGATTGGCCCTAGGTTAAGCGCGAGTTGGTCCTGGAAATTGGACCAATTGACTTTGTTGATGTAGGGCTAAAAGTTGTCCTCTTTTTCTTCACCTAGTTGAAGTAGGACGGGATTGTGATCTGAGTCCAGCTCACTGATGGTAGTGAGCCTGTGAAGGTACTTCGGGTTACGAATGATTGCTACGTCAAGAACATCGTGAAAGTGATCCGTGTGAAATGGATCGTTTTGAGAATTTTGGAAAATCGCGTTGTAACTAAGATGAGTGTATTCTACGGGAGCGTCGACTAGTAAATGATGCGCATCTGAGAGCCGAAGGACTCTCCCAGCTTGGTTGACCTTTCGGCTGTTCCAAGCTGGGTGCTTGGCGTTTAGGTCGCCTGCGATTATGACTTGGTCGCCTGCGTTGCCTAGGAGTGCCTCGATGTCAGAATTTAGTAGTACTACACTCGGGGATTTGTAAACAGAAGTTAAGTGCAACCAACCGTTTTCCCGCGTGAAAATGCTTACGGATGTTGCCTCTAAATTCTGCAGTTGCGGAACTGGTTTTTCGTGGTGATCAATTGAAGATTTGATGTAAATAGCTGTTCCCCCCTTTTGATCCCATAACCTATCTGACCTATAGCAAGAATAACAAGGGAGTTCGGCCCTGTCGGCCGGCTTAAGATGCGTTTCGCTAATCAGAATGACGTCGAGATTGTGTCTTCTCGCAAAGTCAAGTAACTCGACTTTACGAGATCTGATCCCGTTGGCATTCCAATAAGCTACTTGTAAAGATGAGGGTTTAACTTTTTTGCGTAGCATTTTTAAACTAGGTTTTTAGAATTTTTCGCTTTGTTCTGCTTTGAAGTTGCAGTTTTCATCGGTTTAGCGACTAAGGTAAGAATAGCTGCTAATTGTTCAATAAGAGCCGGGTTTAAATTATGAAAGTCAGATAATTGAACCCCTGGTTTCCCATTGACTTTATTGTTTTTGTTGTTTCGGGGCGGTTTGCAGATGCCTTCTTATTGCGGTTTGAATTTGAATTTAAGTTTGAGGACGCAGGCTTCCTTCTTGACTTGGACTTAGATTCGTTGTGCGGTTTTGGGCGTTTAGCACATCCCCCCAGCTGGCTGGGTGTTGGCCCCCGCAATTCGCGCACTTGACTTGCTTCGGATCACTGATAACACAATTCACTGCTAGATGAGGTCCCGCGCACTTAACACATCTTTCGTAGGAGTTGCAGTTTGCTCTTGCATGTCCAAACCGTTGGCACTTATAACATTGAGCCGCTTGTGTTTTCACGTGCGGTTGTTCTATGCGCTGCCGGTGCGAAAATTGCTAAGTTTTAGGGTATATCTATCTACACGTACCGACAATAGAATGGGCGAGATTCCGCAAATTTTCCTCATGCGCGTCACTGAAAGTGTAATTTTTGCGAACTTCAAAGTCGATTTTTTCTAAATGGTTATCAATTTACCGCAAATTTTACATTTTAATTACACATTATAAACCTTCAACTTATCGACTCTGTATAGGTAAAATTGCAAATCGCGGTTGGATAATATCGTACGTGCTCTTCCCATAACACTAAACAATATTTTGTTTTAAATTAAATTGATTTTTTTCAAGTTCAATTTAAAATTATTTTCAAAAGTTAAAAATGATATACTTTAACATTTTCTTGTACTAGCCTATAAAAAAAAACAATATATAAAATACTTGAAAACTAGTTAAATATTATGAAAAGTTGAAAAATTAATATAAAAATAAAATGTTTCTTAGATGAGTACTCGTTTCAGAAGAGAAAAATTTGATATAATGCTGAAAAAAATTTTAATTGTAAATTAGTAGTATATAAAAAAATGTGGACTTGGTAAACAATCATTTGATTAGTTCCTATAAAGCAGCCTTACTTAGATTAAAATATTAGGCAACGACTTACATAATAAATTGTGAGGGCTGCTGCTCTACAGCATGATACTACATGCACACACTTAAAGCAATTTTGAACACCTGTAAAAAATATGTATAAACTTAACAACACAATAGAGAAAGTACAAAAACATGTCAAATTTTTTAGAATAACTTAGAAAAAAGGTGAGGATTACCTAATGTTGGTCACTCCGAATGAATTGAAACTTTCCTGTTGCAAAGAGGAAGGTTTATATAGTACCTATACTGACATAATTTTAACAAGCGAAGATATAATCAAAATTTTGAGTAAATCGAATTTTAAGTTTGCAAATTTACATGTAAAATTAGTGAGATACCCGCGCGTCGCTCCATTCTGTTGAAGGTACGTGCGCTATGATATACTCTAACACTTAGAATATTTCGCACCGGCAGATGCAGCTCGACCGTCGTACATGTAACATCGATTATTTTTGGTTTTTACGCGATTTTTTGGGGGTGAAACGTAATAGTTTACTGCCCCATACCGCAACTATACTTTTTAATGCTATTTCAAGGGTCTCTAAGCTCCCGGTTTTTATTTATCCTGGTTTTCTTGATATGTGGCGCCTTCTCGTATGTTTAGCCTAGTAACCAGAGTCAAAACCGCCCTGGAGGGGTGCAACCCGGAGGGGTGCAACCCGGAGCGGAGCGGAGGGGCGCCCCGTAAGGGTAGGTTTTGACGATGGATTATCCTCCTTATCGAATGCACACCCAAAAAATCGAAGAAAAATGCGCTAAATTTACGTACTTTTCAAATTGATTTTTCTCGAAATTTTTATTATATCTTCGCTTGTTAAAATTATGTCATTATACTATATTAACCTTCCTCTTTGCAATAGGAAATTTTCAATTAATTTGGAGTGACCAATGTTAGGTAATCCGACCCAGAAAAAATTATAATACTAAACAATATTTTGTTTTAAATTAAACTGATTGTATTCGAGTTAAATTTAATATTATTTTCAAAAGTTAAAAATGAGATACTTGAACATTTTCTTGTATATTAACCTATAAAAAAAACAATATAACAAATACTTGAAACTAGTTAAATATGAAAAGTTGAAAAAATAATATAAAAATAAAATGTTTCTTAGATGAGTACTCGTTTCAGAAAAGAAAAATTTGCTATAATACTGAAAAAACATTTTAATATAAATTATGTAAAAAATGTGGACTTGGTAAACAATCACTTGATTAGTTCCTATAAAGCTATTTTACGATGGATTCATATAATATATTTATGTACCAATGAAAAAATAATCTGGATATTTTCCGAGGGGTTAATCACAGAGGAAGTCTGGTGTGCAAGTCTCGTGGCATTCTCTGGAAGTATCATGGCAATATGTGGAAGTCTCATGGCAATATGTGGAAGTCTTTTGGCATTATGTGAAAGTCTTTACATTAATTAGACAGTCTGGTGTACATGAATTTCGCTTGTGATTAACCCCTCGATTTTTTCTTACATTGTAAGAAACTAAGCGTAGTAAATATGTGTTAGGCACTTGAGTGAACTAAAATTCTCTCAAAGGACTCTTAAATTGTTTTCATTTGTGGCGTTATTTATTTATATTGGCGTTATTGTTCAGATTTCCCAAGTGGAAAATTTGAATTTATCAAGTTAAATAATTTTATCTTTTCTTTTAAGATAGTCCACCTTCAGGATCCATCAAAACCTATTAATGTTCACCACATTAAAGCTGCAAGTGGTCACGTTTGACTTTGAAATTGTACAACAATTGTCCGTGACCAGGGTTTCCATATTTTCAAAATAACATAATTAAAATTTAACGGAAGAATATTCATCAATCAACCCTTTCATTAAATACCTATACAAATATTCAAAACAATTGAAAGTGAAGTTTTAATTTAACGCCTCATTTGCATCATGTGTGGGAACAGTTTGTAGAAACCCTCATTTCGAGGAAACTCAAACATAAGAGGCCGCCGATGTCACACGGTCCTTTCTAAAGGCCACCCATGTAAAAAGGAAGAAAGTTTTGGAAAATGAGTAGATTAAGTCACATCCCCCTTGTTTTTAGGCAGGATGAAGAATCAGAGGATTGGTTCTTCGCCTGGCGCGGGGGTGGGTTAATGAATATCCAAAGTGGGAAATTGGTCATAAAAATCCCAACTTAGGAGAAATTCACCAGTTGTTCCTCGAGTCCGTGCTCGATTAAATAAGTTCAGTTGTTACTCGAGAGAGACCTCGATCAAAAGTACAGTTGTTACTGAGTCAATATTCATTTAAAAGTAAAGTTGCTTGAATAAAAAGTATAAAGTATTATTTTGAGTCAATACTCAATTAAAAGTTAAAGTTGCTTAAACAAAAAGTATTCAGTGTTAATTTTGAGTCATTCCTCTCGTGATTAAAAAGGTTTAAGTGTTAATTTCTTGTTAGTAAAAATTAAACGAGAAGTTACTTAGTTTCCAAAGATTTTCCTGGATTTTACATTGGTGACTTAGATCGTTGAGGCGCATCAAAATAAGGTATCGTGCCCATATTAAACTATTCCCAGTAATCTGATTATTTTGTAATTATTTTTATAATTTACCAACTTTATTTCTTTGTATAAAGGTATCAATAGATTTGTTTTGTTATAAAGAATTCAATTTATTATTGCTTGGAAATACGCAAGTGTTGGTGTTGAGAAATCCTTTACCTGCGTTCCCGAACGACCAAAGCTACTATGTAGTAATCCGACCCCCCTTCTTTTTTTTAAATTATTTTTATTTTGTATTTTTTTATATTTTATTGTAAATTATCTGACAATTGTCTTTGTCATCATAAATTCTCTTTTTTTTTAGTAAGCATGTATTTCTTTTTAATACGGACCTGTATAATTTTAAACTTAATCACCAAAGTAATATAAGTTATCAATATGATATAATTATCTCATTTGTTCCTTGTTCTTATCGAATATTTAAACAGGGATATTATTTCTTTTAAATTCAAATTTTATTTAAAGTTTTTACCAAGAAAGTAAAAACTCGCGATATAATTTTATGATTTGTTAAATAATTATACAGGGTCAGATTAGCTAAAGAATATTATATTAAATTAATAATTTTAACTATAAATATATTATCTGAACTTGCTAATGTTAAATGTTATCGAATTGATTAAGGGTAAACAATTGAATCTCTCCAAACAAGAGGTCCTCAAACATTTTAAATATTGAATAAGTTGTTACTTATATTTTTATTGTAGACCTCATGAAGTTTTAGAACCTCTTGTTATATGGTACAAATTAAGGGAAGTAAATTCAACCCTTGGATTTTGAGTTAAGAGATAATGATATTGAACCCAAAGTATCATTAAGTTCAGATAACGTGAGTGCAGAGAAGAGTGTCTTTCAACATCTCAACGAGATCAGTCGCTAGTCAGTCGCTAGTAAGTCGCTTTTGTCATGATGTAGCCGTTATCATAAAAATGGGCCAAATATTGAAATTTTGAAGCGCCTTCGACTCATCGCCTTTTTTCCAAACTATAATGGACATCATAGGAATATTATATTAAACCAAGTAAGGAATAATCTTATATTAATTTTTTTTGTGTAAACTTTTGTATGATTTTATCTGGTGTGTAAATTTCCATTTCTTATTAAATTAAAGAAATTAATTGTCACTTTTATTTTTTTATTTACTATCTGAGAGGTTTATTCCTACGCCTTAAAAGAAGAGACGTTACTAATATCTAGGATACAAGTTTCCTACAATTAACTTGTTGGTGGCAGCTTATTACGCTATCTCGGATTGGTGTCAGGAACCAATCCCTTTTTTTAGTGTAAAAATTTGTAAACCACAGTCCCGGTTTACTACAACTAAACTTACGTAAGTTTTAAAAAGGGAGTTCTGTCGAGCTAATCTCTCCCTAAATTACCGAACCAGTAACATAGGCTAAGGTAATTATAATTAAAAGGAAGCTCGTGGTGGCAGCGAAAGAATCTACTTCACCCCAACATGCGATTTATTACTTTGGTGGACTTAGCGGTGGGATAAATTCTACATTACGCTCCCACGGTTTACTACATTGGTGTTAGTGGTGGAATTAATTAAACTTATTTTATTAAACCGCCAGTACGGTTTATTACATGGCCGTCTCTAATTGCAATAAATTTTGTCTCGAGGTAAATAAATAATTAATGTCTGCTATCATTAGTTAAAACGTCCTAACTAACAAATTGGTTTTCGGAAAAAAATGAGTTTATATGGATGTTATTAAACCATTTTCATATCATTTAACAGAAATTGGATACAATCATACATTACAGAAGGCCTTAAGGAGGTTCGACGCTGTCATAGCGGGATGCGGGGAAATGCCCTATGCTATTACATTGAATGAAATAACAATTACCAACACAAAATAGTATTATGGAAATAATGAATAAGATTAAATTTCAAAGAAATACTTCGAATTTTCTACAACTTGTAGTTGTTTGTGATTTCATATCGCTTTTTCTACTCAAGTTATATTATTATAAATTCGTATTTTCAATTAAAAGTAGGTACTCTAATTATTACTAGATAAATGTGACAACAATGTAGTCTTAAGTTTATATTGGTACCTAACTGTCACTTGTTGATGTATTTGAGTATTTTGAGGTTATGTTATTGTTTCGAATAATCGTTTACAACTTGATATTTGTTTACTATTACAGATTTCGAACTTAAAGTGTTATTATATTATTCGAATTTGGTATCCGACTGCATACATTCCAAGTGAAGAATTATTAATTTTAACTTTGCAAAAAATTTGAATCTTGCGCCATTTAATAAATTCCTATGTTGCCACATCGTTCTGTAATGTTACGCATTCATAGCATATTTTATCATAATATATAGGGATAAAATATTACCGATGGTGCGCTGTAAGCAACAACAAACGTGACGTCACGCTAATGATATAACCTCGCTCAGAAATACTTTGATTTGGTTTTGAACTATAGTAATACATTACAACTAAGTAATCAATAAATAATTTAATAAAAAATAATAAATTTAACGTATTTTAATTAATTTAACCTCGAATTCATTTTTATTTTAGCATCATCGTGACGTCAAATATTTAGTTGATATTACAGCCACCAGGGTGCGTACAATTAATATTTTTCCCCTATAATCAATTTTTAATAAATCGAAGCAGACAAGAAGTCTGATTTTTTGCATGACGTTTCTCCAAGTTACAATTCATCTATAAAATATGTTGCGGCGATTTACGCCTGTTGGTTATGCAACCTCTTTTTGTTTCCCCGCTCTAGTAGCGCGATAGTTTTGATATATTTTTGTTCTTTCCTACCTTTTTAGTGTTTTAAGCTCCGTCACATTTGTAAGACGTATTATGAAGAACTATTTGGTTCAATAAACAATAAAGTTATTCAAATTATACAGTCCACTTATTTGAAGGTAATACTTCTAAACCAACACCGATTGAAATATTAGATCTTTCCAACATTTTGGTCCTTCAGTACCAGGATATTAAAACTTCGAAGAAGTCATCATTTTGATATTTCAAGAAGAAGAACCATTTTTAAACTTCGAAAATCAACATTTGATCGTTCGAAGAATTAGTTCTTTAATACAAATAGAAAATTACCGCATGGAAATTACTACAGAATCGTGCAGAATTCGTTATCTAGCCAGCAATAAACCACATGGTCCTTACAGCTGGGACGAAGTCGACCACATTCAAATATATAAAGCGCACATTACACGGGGCGTTTTTGTTATGCGATCGGTTGCAGCAGCCGATCGCAGCAGCCGAATGCCTCGTGTAAACAGCTAATCGCATAGGCAACCCATTCAGCAATTGATTGACATGCGTTCTTAGATCGCCTGGCTATAAAATAGAACTCGTTCTATTTTGTATGCGATTTCTCATGCAATCTAGTGATTTCTATCAACATTTGATGTTATTGAAGTTATACCAATAGATAAAATTGACGTAAAAATATTGTACTTTTATGTTGTGTGGTTAAATTTGTTAATTTTTTTTTGTGAGTTAAAATTTGTGATAAATTGTTAAAATACGAAAATCGCATCACGGCTGTGCATCGTATAACCATATGCATTCGGTTGCACGTGCATTCGGCTGCTGCGATCGGTTGCTGCAGCCGAAGGCCCCGTGTAATGTGCGTTTAACAAACATCTGGCATCAAGTAAGTCGCTATCCTTTCATTCCTATCTATTTATAACACATTTCCACATTTGTGAGAACAATACTTTTATATTTTATAAAAATGGAATGCGAATTAAAAACATTAATTCAAAAACGGGGTAATCTAAAGAGACTCTTGACAAGATTTAAAACAAGCTTTGAAAAATTAAATTTGCAAAATCAAACTGACACAGAAGAATTGCGTCTACGCACAAATTCAATTGAAAATTACTTAGAGGAATTCAATACTTTACAAGATCAAATAGAGGAAATTGATCTAGAAAACGCGAATTTACATGAGTCGGAACGCGAACTATTTGAAAACAATTATTATTCCTTGAAGGCAAAGGCAGATGTTCCGTTAAGCGCAGCAGATGTCACTACAAATTCAGACAACGAAAGTGTGTCTAGTTTAGTCAGTAATCATTCAAATGCAAGAAACGTAAATACAAACCAATGTAATGATTTACAATTTATAAAATTGCCGACATTGCAACTACCAAAATTTGGTGGCGAATATGATCAATGGTTAAATTATTACGATACATTTGAATCATTAATCAATAAAAACGAATCATTATCTAACATTCAACGTTTTCATTATCTTCGTTCCACGTTAAGTGGAGACGCTTTATCAGTCATACAATCTTTAGAAGTTTCATCCGAAAATTATCACGTAGCATGGGAACTTTTAAAAGATAGGTTTGAAAACAAACCATTTTTAATAAATAGTACGCATGTAAAATCTTTATTCAATCTAGAAAGCGTAATTTAAGAATCACATTCTGCTTTGCAAAAATTGTTAAATAGCACGCAATAGTTATTTATGTATTAAGGGAATTATGAGGGCCTTAATTACCGATGGCAAAGTTTGCGTCCCGAGGGCCTCTGGCCCGAGGGACAGCAATTGCCAGAGGTTATTAAGGCTCTATAATTCCCGTGGTACATAGATAATTTTATTTTTGACCGATTTTCATAACAATATGTCCATATTTAGAACGCAATAAATGTTTAAATTCATAATTTTTCTGGTATATTTGAATTAGGTAGCTTTGATTGTAGCATTGTTGGTTGTTGCTAGGTTGTCGCTATGTTACATGTTTATAAGCAAACTTTATTTATCAATCAATGTTTTTCCGTTAAAAACGTGTTTATTTTTTACCACAAATCGACGATCTTTTTCTGATATAATGGAGGATATTATAAAAAAAGCGGAAAAAGCAAGACAATCATTACTTCCATCGAAAAGTGAAGCCCTATATCAAAAAGAATACAACTTATATCTGAAGTGGCTGACACAGAGAAATGTTATGTCAAAAGATGCCAACGAAACTGTCTTTCTGGCATATTTTCAAGAACTGGTAAAGTATTTTCAGTATTTTCTGGTAGATTTGGTAATAATTGTATTTATTCGTTGCAGTCAGAAACGTTTAGCCCAAATTCGTTATGGACTAAATGGTCAATGCTCAAATCGATGGTGACCATATATGAGAAAAGAGATACCACCAAGTTCAACGAACTAGAGGCTTTTTTGAAACGGAAAAGTAAGGGGTATAAGCCGAAAAAGTCTGCTGTCTTATCTCCTAAAGATGTCATCAAATTTCTAAAGGACGCCCCTAATGAAATTCATTTATTGCATAAGGTAATTTTTTTCTCAATTTTCTTTATCGTTTGTTTATGTCGTTTTATTTGTTATAGGTTGTTCTAATTATGGGTTATTTTGGAGGATGCAGAACTCAGGAACTTCTAAATATGAGTATAGCAGATATAGAGGACCGGGATACTGTTATGGTAGTGAACGTACCGGAAAGTAAAACTGGTGTATCGAAGAAATTTACAGTTGTGGATGAAAAAGAGTTCTCTGCTTTGCCTTTATTGAGACTTTATATGTCCTTGCGTCCTGAAGGTACAAAACGATTTTTTTTGAGCTTCCGACAAAATAAATGTACAACTCAGCCAATTGGAAAGAATATGTTTGGCAAAATTCCCAGCAAAATCGCAATGTATTTAGGATTGCCAAACCCACTAACCTATACGGGACATTGCCTTCGTCGCACTTCTGCTACTGCCCTAGCCAATGCAGGAGCAACTATGACAAACTTAAAAAGACACGGAGGTTGGAGAAGTTCCACGGTGGCAGAGGGGTATCTGGAGGACAGTATTGAATTGAGAAATAAAACGGCGCGTATGCTGTCTACTTTGCCATCAGAAGAGGCAGGCACCTCGACTGTAGTGAACAGCAACAGCACCACCCATAAAAAAGAAGAAATTGTTTCCAGCGGCGGAAGTAATTTTCAGGGAACATTTGAAAATTGTACATTTATTATTTGTAATGACGTGAATAAGGAAAATATGTCTTAGTTTTCATTACATATAAACGTTTATAAGCATTTCTTGTATCATTTTCACCTGTAAAAGGTAAGAGGGAGTTTTTGAACTTTAATATCCCAAGGGAGTTATGACCCTCATTATAGATATCGTAACTATGACGATATAAGCTTATAATGTCACTGTCAGAAATAAAAACATTTACGTGCATTGAATGCTTTAAATCAACCTACAGTTGACTCTTTAATTATTCATTTAATCGCGGATAAATTTGATCCAATAACAAAGCGAGAATGGGAAAAAGTAATATCTGAATTAACCGAATTACCAATTATTCAAGAAGTGGTCAGCTTTCTAACAAAGAAATGCCAATTGTTCGAGTCGTTGCAAACTCAAAAAAGTCAGTCGTCTAATGAAAGGTTACATTCACGAACAAGCCATTTAGTTACTAAAAATCCTTCTTGCAAAATTTGTAATGAAGAACATCAAATTTATTCATGCAAGAACTTTCTAAACTTGTCAATTTCAGAACGAATAAACGAAATTGCTAAATTAAAACTTTGCAAAAACTGCTTTCGTTCTAATCATTTAACCAAATTCTGTAAATCTTCATCTTCTTGCCACAAATGCAAGCAAAAACATAACACATTGTTGCACATAACTGCTGACGATTCAAATGGGCAGTCTAATGTGATTGCATCAACAAGCAATACCCCCATTTCAGCAGCATCAGAAGCGACGGTAGGATTAAATAGTAGCTTAAATACTACCACTCGAGTCCTTTTGCCTACTGCTGTTGTTTACGTTTATAACAACGAAGGCTTAAAATTAAAGTGCCGTATTCTTCTCGACTCTGGATCGCAATCTAACTTTATCACATCGCAATTATACAACGATCTAGGTCTAAAGGGAAAAAAGGTGAATTTTCCGATTTCAGGAATAAACAATTCAAAATCCAATATTTCATGCGAAACAAAAATAAATATAGCATCTTTACATAATGCGTTCACTTGTTCAATTTAATGTTTGGTTTTGCCAGAAATTACTCAACATTTGCCACAACAATCCTTTTCAAAAAACGACATAAATTTACCTCCAAATTTAATTATTGCCGATCCCGATTTCAATAAAACAGGCGAAATACAACTGTTATTGGGAGCAGAAGTTTTATGGAAAATTCTATGCGTTGGTCAAATAGCTTTAGGTAAAAATTTACCCATTGCACAAAAACTCATTTCGACTGGGTAATTTCAGGTGTCATAGCATCGTCACAAAGGTATTCTAAATCAGATTTATACACGTGTTGCCTCGCATCTACAGAAAACGATGACAACGCAGCAATCCAAGAACAATTATCATTGTTTTGGACAATTGAGGAAGTAAACACACCCAAAGCAAATTCCCCAGAGGAAGATGCATGTGAAAACTTGTTTAAAAATACGACTGCTCGTGATGCTCACGGTAGATTTACAGTTCGATTGCCATTAAAAGAAAATAGCCCATGCTTAGGCGAGTCACATAGCATTGCTTATCGCCGATTCTTATCCTTGGAAAAACGTCTCGCGACTAATAACCAACTTAATAAATTATATCGCGAATTCATTCATGAACATGTAGCTTTAAATCACATGACAAAAATAAATTACACAAAAGAGGAAAGGGACGTCGCATATTTCCTTCCGCACCATGCAGTTTTTAAGGCAGATAGCCTGACGTCAAAAATCCGCGTAGTCTTCGACGGTTCCTGTAAAAGTTCATCAGGAGTATCGCTAAATCAAACACTCATGGTTGGTCCTACTATCCAACCTGACCTAATTTCAATTCTTCTAAGATTTCGAATCCACTTATACGCATTTACAAGTGACTGCGAAAAAATGTACCGCCAAGTCAATGTTCATAAAGATGATCGTATCAAACGAAATATTTTGTGGCGAGACAACAGAACTGAAGACTTGCAATGCTACCAATTGAACACAATCACCTATGGTACAGCGCCTGCATCATTTTTAGCCACCAGGTGCTTACGTCAAATATCTATTGAATGCAAAGGCGAATATCCCGACGCATCAACTATAATAAACAATGACTTTTATGTCGATGACCTTGCCATTACAATGGTTAACCAAGTAAACAAATTATTATCATCCGCTGGTTTTACTTTGAGAAAATGGTCCTCAAACAATCCAAAAATATTAAAGGTCTTAAACAATACGACTAATGTCATGCAATTTAGCGAAAACAATTCAATAAAAACTTTAGGTTTAGTATGGAACTCCGAGTCCGAAATGTTCAGTTACCCAGTGACATTAAAAAATTCTACTTTAGTTACGAAACGTACCATATTATCTACCATAAGCAACATTTTTGACCCACTTGGATTAATTGGTCCAATCATAATCATTGCCAAGGTCTTGCTTCAAAAATTATGGAGTTTAAACTTGAATTGGGATGAATCTGTTACAATAGACATTTTTACGTCATGGTCAACATTTAAAGATGATCTTAAACATCTAAATCGAATAACAATTTCCAGACATGTTTCATGTTCCCAACCTTCTCAGATACAAATCCACGGGTTCGCAGATGCGAGTGAGAAGAGTTATGGTGCATGTATCTATTTGCGATCCACTAATGCAGATGGAATGACAGTAAAATTGTTGTGTGCAAAAAGTAAGGTTGCGCCTTTAAAATGCATATCTTTGCCGCGTTTGGAGCTATGCGCAGCGCACCTACTCGCAAAATTAATGTATAAGGTTAATCTTTGGCTAAAATTAAAAATTTATGAATCATACCTTTGGAGTGATTCCACCATCGTACTTGCATGGATTAATAAGGCTCCAAATCAGTTGAAAACATTTGTCTCCAGCCGCGTTTCCGACATAACTAGATTATCAAGTAAAGAAAATTGGCATCATGTTCGCAGTCAGTGCAATCCTGCTGACATTATTTCCCGAAGCACTACCCCTCAAAACCTAGCAACTTCCACTTTATGGTGGCACGGACCTACTTGGTTGTCAGATGACATTTCTTCTTGGCCCATTGAACAATTAAATTTAAATTATATTGATCTTCCCGAAATTAAATAGGTCGCTGCAACTGCAACTACAGCAAAAATTGACTTCATTGATGAATTTGTTTTAAAATTCTCAAATCTAACTCATCTTCAAAGAACTCTCGCATATTGCTTGAGATTTATAAAAAATTGTTCAAAAACAAGAGATACGAGAATTCATGGCTCCTTAACTGTCTCTGAATTAAAGGAAAGCATGAATGCTCTTGTAAGTCTAGTACAAAATTCTTATTTTTATGATGATATATCTAAATTAAAAATTAATAAAAAATTGCCCTCTTCTAGCAGGCTATTGCCATTAAACCCCTTCTTGGATGATTCAAGTCTTTTAAGAATCGGTAGAAGACTAAAGAACTCTAATCTTATTTATAATGTAAAGTTTCCGTTAATATTGCCATCCAAGCATCATTTAACGACTCTTGTCATACGACATTTTCATGTAAAATATTTTCATGCTGGTCCACAGGCCACAATAAGCGCTTTAAGGCAAGAATTTTGGCCTATCTCTATTACCTCTGTAACTAAGAATATAATTCGTCAATTCGTAATCTGTAAACGTTTAAATGCCAAAGCAATTACGCCAATCATGGGTGATTTACCCAAAACAAGAATCACACCATCTCGTCCATTCTCTAATTGTGGAACAGATTTTGCAGGTCCAGGTAAAACCGCCAAGGCTTACCTATGCGTTTTAGTGTGTTTTGCCACGAAGGCTGTTCATTTAGGGGTCGTCGGTAGTTTGAGCACCGCATCCTTTATTGCTTGTTTAAAGCGTTTCATATCACGACGAGGCTTATGCCATACGATATACTCCGACAATGGCACGAATTTTGTTGGGACTGATAACGAATTAAAGAATTGGTATAAACTTGCGTCGACTGAACAACATAACGAACTAGTTTCAGATTTTTCAAGTCAAAAAAGTATTACTTGGAAATTTATTCCAGACGTTCTCCGCATTTTGGTGGTATTTATGAATCAGTTAAGTCTTGTAAAAGACATCTCTATCGAATTACTAGGAATCAGTCATTTACTTTTGAACAATTGAGTACGTTGTTTTCACAAATAGAATCCATACTCAATTCCAGACCTTTAATTCCATTATCCTCCAATCCTGACGATTTTAATTTCCTCAGTCCAGGCCATTTCCTAATAGGTGATAGCTTGATGGCCATACCTGAGCCAACTTTACTCGAACTTAACCCCAATAGGCTAAGTCATTTCCAACTGGTCCAACAGCTTCAGCAACAGTTTTGGAAAAGGTGGTCACATGATTACTTAATTATTCTTCAACGTCGTCCTAAATGGTACAGAACGACTACTGGATCATCGCTACAGATCGGAACCTTAGTTCTTCTCCGCGATACCACACCACCATTAATTTGGCGCACGGGTCGAATTACAAAGGTTCATCCAGGTGCAGATGCAGTAGTGCGCGTTGTTTCAGTGCAAACTTCAACCGGACTAGTAAAAAGAGCAGTGACTCAAGTTTGCGAATTGTTAAGTGTTTAGTTTAAGTTTACTACTTGTTTTACATGTTGTAAGATGCAACTTTTGAATTTGAACTTCGCGCCAACGTCCTCTCCAGAAAACCGCCATCTCTTGAGAACTAACCAAGTTCAAACCTAAAATCACACTTCTTCGACGACACGGAAAATAACTTTGACCACCACGTTGTGAAATACCTACGATCGTAATCTAGTAACCAAACTCTTTCTTCCGGTGTACAAAACATAGTGTCAAAAACAACTGTAACAAAACAAATGATCGCTCCGAAAGAGAGACGAACATTAACTTCCAACACAAATAAAACTACCATATTTTGGGCAATGTCATTTCTTTTATTATCTTTAATATTCTTGTTTGAGGAATTTAACCTGAAGCAATGATTTACCTAAATCGTGACCTAATAAATCTGTAGATTTAATTACCCTGAAGGTCGATTTGTTTTAAATCGCTTTATGTTATTTTGATAACTTTTAAATTACTTGTTTGGATTCAATCCTATGGATTGTAATAATCTTTTCTTCATGTACTTAGTACATTTATTGAAGATTGTGGGAAGCTATGTGTTTTATTGAAACACTAGCTGTTAATGGAAAAATACCTTTTAATCTACCTTTAAATAAGCACCCTTGAATTACAATTTACTACCTAATTAATTGTAACTTATATAAACTTAGTTGAAACAATTATTTATATTTGGCTTGCTGGTTTAAATCAAATTCAGGGAAGATCAAGGAATCCTTGGTTGGTTTTATAGTGGCTAAAATATTATATATCTCGCCGGGCACAACGTTCTTCTAGAAACAAAGAGTTACAGCTGTTCAAATACAAATTAAAATCACAACCTAATTCAAACAAGTTCAACCATCCTGTATTTGAATAATTAAGATACCTAATTTACCAATATTAAAACCCAGATCTACGTTACTACCACTTAAATAAATACAAGTCTTTGGGAACGGTTTAATGTAAACTTGCTTTTATGTTTGCCTTACGTGGCATTTGTAGTACTGAGTTATTTATCTTCCAGCCTACCACGGAATTTGGGCTCATTCATACCAAGAGTCTTCGGAAAGCTAAATTGTACTTAAGAAACCGAAACCAAAACATTGTATTACATAAGTCAATCATTTACCAAGATAAAGCTTTGTTGACTGATCGTACCATCTCTTAAACCGTTGTGAGCGATTTAATCAATGACTGAATTCATCTAACTAATCTTCATAATCGTAAACAATAAGTAGCCACATCGACGAAACACCCTGTATATGATAATAAATTAATTTACTAGTTGTGTATCTATTATTTTAACTAATAAAACCTTTCATTTATAGATTCAAGCTGATTTGAATTTAAGAACATCCTGTATATAAATAATTATTGCATTTACTTTGTAATTTTCATACGTTGCTTTTTATCAATGTTTATTCTTAGCGTTTCAAAGAATGTTATCTTTGTGCTTATGATGCAACCTTGCAGCTGACCCACATCCCTAACATGTAACAAAGAAGCATCAAATGAGTTCATGACCCTAACACATTGTAATAATTTTACCGCGTAATAAATATTTCTATAAATGAAATCATTTATATCTACCTAATAATTAATAACCGTGATGTGTATTATTAAATCGATTTTGAAATAAGATATAGAAAATAAACTTGCAACCAAGTTTTGTTGTAATTATTTGAAAAACCCCTAAAATAATATTAAAATCAAATCAATCAACCTCTTTACCATTGCCAAAATATATAGAACAATTAACAAATTATCAATTTTATATACCTGGATATTAAACACACAACACTGAAAGAATTTATAATAATTCAAATAAACGTAACATCTACGTTGAACGTAAACTTCACAAGTGAAGTCAAAGCGTCCCCAGTTAACAACCTTTTACCGCGCTAATTTTATAAAAAATATAGGTGTCGCTAAAAAATGTACTATTTAACATTCACATATACAGGGCAAGCTAAAATATTCTAACTTAAATCAGCGGTCAATTTGAAATTACATTAATTTCAAAATTGCAATCTTACAATGTTCATTTTATTTGTTTATGTTCATGTTATGTATGTTTTTTTTAAAGGGGACTACCCTTTCAAGGCGCCCGGCATGTTGCGGCGATTTACGCCTGTTGGTTATGCAACCTCTTTTTGTTTCCCCGCTCTAGTAGCGCGATAGTTTTGATATATTTTTGTTCTTTCCTACATTTTTAGTGTTTTAGCCTCCGTCACATTTGTAAGACGTATTATAAAGAACCATTTGGTTCAATAAAGAATAAAGTTATTCAAATTATACAGTCCACTTATTTGAAGGTAATACTTCTAAACCAACACCGATTGATCTATTAGATCTTTCCAACAAAATATAATTTCAACCGTTTCTCTAATTATTCTTAGATGTTGTAGTAATTTGAAACACGCTACATACGTACACTCCATAAGAGCCTATGTTAAAATTACGATATTTGATTCCCATTTTCTTCCATACGGATCAGACAAAAATTCAGAGGAACTCCTTAGATATTGAAGAATGATTCATGTAAATTTGAACGAAGTTCCTCAATCTTGCCAAAGGCAGGGAACCTCCTTAAATACAATTTTATAATGAAGATATTTTTATAACATCTACATAAAATCGGTTTTCTCCCAAAAACCAACTTGTATCTGTTGAGAACCCATATTTAACCTTTGTTTTGGTACTGCTGTTTATTGTACCGATATAGTAGGTAGCTGTATGTCAATGTTATTAATTTTGTTATTAATGTTGTAGTTGTACAATCGTCGTGAATGAATATCAGTTATTTGTGTATCAAGGGCACAATCAATAGATTATAGCCCTCGGGCAATTTAAAGCCCTCCGCTAGCAAATCCACTATCATAACTATAGTTATTTCAATTACAAAGTTTTTGAAAAAAATGTAAAAACCATGTCATAATCCCATTCTTTAAAGCAAGGCAAAGGTTGTTCATAAATTACGTCACAAAATTATAAACATTTATTATTACAAACAACAATTTGATGTTGATTATACGTAACAATCAATAATTGACAAAAAATCAACAATGAACTCTGAAATGTAAATCAACAATAAAAAATAGTCATACTTTTAATGAGACGGATGTACTTGATGAATTGACAGCAAATTATCAATATTTGGCTTCAGTTTTGTAAGAAGTAATCTCAAATCTCCCCGTTCTGTGATGTTCAATCTGCTCCTTTTTAGGCTTCTATACAAAGTATAGCAAGAAGCCTTATGATCTGACTCCGTGTCCGTCTGTCTGTCCGTCCGTCTGTCTGTCCGTCCGTCTGTCTGTCCGTCCGTCTGTCTGTCCGTCCGTCTGTCCGCATAATTCAAAAACATACAGAGCGTTTCAAATCGTGTTGGAAATACTCTGTGTGTATAGAGGTCTAAGAACTGGGTAGCCAGTGCGCTACTTTTAGGCTTCTATACAAGGTATATAAAGAAGCCTTATGGTCTGGCTTCGTGTCCGTCCGCATGTTTCAGAGCCAATCATAACGTTGATCAACTGATACGTTGTTATATTGTAAATACTTCGTCTATATAGTACTCGTATTGCGTTAATCTATTAATCCGTTGTTTCGATTCGCTAATGCAATTTATAAATACGCAAATGTTCGAAAGAAATTTACTACGTTAAAGATATTTTCAACGGGGTCTCCCTATATAAACTACTTGTTAGGCTACTATACAAAGTATAGCAAGAACCCTTATGATCTGGCTCCGCGTCTGTCCGTCCGTCTGTCCGCATAATTCAAATCTAATCAGAACCTTCGAAATTGTGATTGTAAACACATCGTGTACCTATATATACTTAAATAAAATTTGTTTTAAATTTAATATCGACTTTCTAGCCACGTTCTGTAAAAATTTTTTTGGAACTCGGAACTTAAAATGCTATTTTTTGTTTTTATGTGAAAAAATTATTTTTTATTTATTTTAACCATAGCAGTGGCTTGATGTGATTAGTGAAGTTAAGTTGTAAATAAAAGAGAAAGGAGAGGATTGGTCCACCTCAAAAAATGGACCGTCCATTACAGAGAAGTAAAGTTTCGAATGGAATTTAAAAGTTTGATTATTATTACTTATATAGTAAATGGTAATTACCAACCGCAAAAAATTTAATTGGTGCAGATTATCTGATTATGTGATATTACATTATATGGCGACCTCCAAGAATATTCAATATTTACTTAGAGTATGTCTTGGGACAGTGGAGAAGAAGCTGGGGTTAGACATATAATTCACCAAGTTTAGGAAGTTGATCGTATCGATGTCAAAAATATTCGCAAAAAGAATTTAATTCCAATTTGCATTATTATTATATAGTATTTTAGTTGGCAATGACCACCAACTTAAAAAAAACAGATTATCCGTTAATTTAGGGCTCTATACAAAGTATACACCGAGAAAAAAAAATTAAGTAGGAATTTGTCTTGCAACAATTTGAAATAATTTCTCTTCACAGAGAAAAAATTGTTTTGATTTGAAGTATTTTTTTACTTCAAATTGAAGTGCAAATTCGTCTCGCATCAATTTGATGTCAATTTTACAAGAAGTGAAGTAAATTTGACAACAATTAATGTAATAATTATTTCAAATTGTTGCATAACAAATTCCTACATAATATGTAGTATAGAATCATAAGAAGCATAAAGTATAGAATCTTATCAACGTATCATCGGATTAGCGGATCAACGTATCAGCGGATCAACGTATCAGCGGATCAACGTATCAACGTATCAGCGGATCAACGTATCAGCGGATTAAAAGTTATATAAGTGAACGTCGATAAAACAAACGGTATAATTATTACATCTTCAAGCTTATTACTTATTATTTATATAATATAAAGTAAATAACACACAAAAAAAACGGATCAACATAACAACGGATCAAAGTATCAACGTATAAGGTTTATAACAGGTAGTAACTTATATAACCAATTTTCTCGCCCTTACCCATAATGCACCTAAACATTTACCAACCGTAAAAATCGTCATAGTCCTCAAGATTTGCGTGGAAATCGTCTTTATACGCTCAGCTGTCATACCGCATAGACCGCTTGGACAAAAGTGTGCTCATCATTATAATTTCGCTACAGCTATTTTGTATTTATTATAAAGTAGGTTATTATAAATTATCGAGAGTCGACTGTATAAGGTTCATACAGGTACTAACTTATATAACCAATTTTGGCGCCATTACCCATAATGCACCTAAACATTTACCAACCGTAAAAATCGTCATAGTCTTCGAGATTTGCGAGGAAATCGTCATTATACGCTCAGCTGTCATACCGCATAGACCGCTTGGACAAAAGTGTGCTCATCGATATAATTTCGCTACAGCTATTTTGTTTTTGTTATAAAGTAGGTTATTATAAATTATCGAGAGTCGACTGTATAAGGTTCATACAGGTACTAACTTATACTTATAACCAATTTTGGCGCCATTACCCGTAATGCACCTAAACATTTACCAACCGTAAAAATCGTCATAGTCCTCAAGATTTGCGAGGAAATCGTCATTATACGCTCAGCTGTCATACCGCATAGACCGCTTGGACAAAAGTGTGCTCATCGATATAATTTCGCTACAGCTATTTTGTTTTTATTATAAAGTAGGTTATTATAAATTATCGAGAGTCGACTGTATAAGGTTCATACAGGTACTAACTTATATAACCAATTTTGGCGCCATTACCCATAATGCACCTAAACATTTACCAACCGTAAAAATCGTCATAGTCCTCAAGATTCGCGAGGAAATCGTCATTATACGCTCAGCTGTCATACCGCATAGACCGCTTGGACAAAAGTGTGCTCATCGATATAATTTCGCTACAGCTATTTTGTTTTTATTATAAAGTAGGTAAAACAACACAATTTCATAATGCCTAGAAAGCAGTTGACACCTGAAGAGCGAAAAGCAGCAGCTGCCCGTCGACGCCAGAAGGACGCTATCAGGAAACATACCATTAGACAAGATCCTTCGTTTCGTTTACAGGAACAAGTTCGCGACTCCGAACGCCATCGTCAAGCTCGACAAGATCCTTCGTTTCGTTTACAGGAACAAGTTCACAACACAGAAAGCCATCGTCAAGCTCGTCAAGATCCTTTGTTTCGTTTACAGGAACAAGTTCGCGACACTGAAAACCATCGTCAAGCCCGTCAAGATCCTTCGTTTCGTTTGCAGGAACAAGTTCACAACACCGAAGGCCATCGTCAAGCTCAACAAGATCCTTCGTTTCGTTTACAGGAACAAGTTCACAACACAGAAAGCCATCGTTAAGCTCGTCAAGATCCTTTGTTTCGTTTACAGGAACAAGTTCGCGACACTGAAAACCATCGTCAAGCCCGTCAAGATCCTTCGTTTCGTTTGCAGGAACAAGTTCGCGACACCGAAAGCCATCGTCAAGCCCGTCAAGATCCTTTGTTTCGTTTGCAGGAACAAGTTCACAACACCGAAGGCCATCGTCAAGCTCGGCAAGATCCTTCGTTTCGTTTACAGGAACAAGTTCACACCACAGAAAGCCATCGTCAAGCTCGTCAAGATCCTTTGTTTCGTTTACAGGAACAAGTTCGCGACACTGAAAACCATCGTCAAGCCCGTCAAGATCCTTCGTTTCGTTTGCAGGAACAAGTTCGCGACACCGAAAGCCATCGTCAAGCCCGTCAAGATCCTTTATTTCGTTTGCAGGAACAAGTTCACAACACCGAAGGCCATCGTCAAGCTCGACAAGATCCTTCGTTTCGTTTACACGAACAAGTTCACAACACAGAAAGCCATCGTCAAGCTCGTCAAGATCCTTTGTTTCGCTTACAGGAACAAGTTCGCGACACTGAAAACCATCGTCAAGCCCGTCAAGATCCTTCGTTTCGTTTACAGGAACAAGTTCGCGACAATGAAAACCATCGTCAAGCCCGCCAAGATCCTTCGTTTCGTTTACAGGAACAAGTTCACAACACCGAAAGCCATCGTCAAGCTCGTCTTGATGAAGACGTGCGCATCCACGAACATAATCTCCGTAGAATTCGCGAGCAAGGCCCATGGCAAGATGAAATAAATCGATTTGAAGCTGAAATTCGCAAAGGCTGCACTCACGTATGTCATTCATGTGGGGGACTCTTTTTTCACTACTCCATTAAAACTCACAGCATGACCGAACTCCTTTTAGCTGGAAAGCAGCAATCCTTCATCGACTCAGTAATTATAGTTCCACCCACTTCAGACCTCGCTGAATTTTGCTCAACTTGTCACAGAACTATCCAACAAAACCGGATTCCACGTCTCTGTCTCTCCAACGATCTGCAGTTTCCCTATGTTCCACAAAGTGTAAAGAATCTGACACGTTTGGAAGCCCGTTTGGTCTCAGCTCGACATGTGTTTCAGTCCATTTGGGCTATATATGGAATGCATGGACAGATGAGAACAAAAGGACGAATTATTAACGTCCCAGTCTCCATAGACAATACCATTCAAGCCCTTCCGAGACTCCCGAATCAGGACGATGTTTTACACATCCGACTCGCCCGTCAAATTGAAGTTCCGAGAAATTATACAGCTGGTAACATTCGTCCGGCATGCGTGATGGATGCCGCTAAAATTCTTACCCGATCTCCGCTTTACCGTGAATACGGAATCACTCTTTCAAGCAATTGGACCGAGATATGTCAGCATCAAATTGATGTGGCATTACACGAAAACCCAGAAGAAATTGCGATGGATGTTCAAGAGGAAGAGGAAGTCGATGACGTAAATCCTGGCAGAGGAGAGACTTTAATTACTAGTGATGAGGGAATCCGGATGGCTCCAGCGGAAGGAAACCAACCAATCTCTATTCTATATGATCCTGACTCGTATTTTCTTACGTTTCCTCAAATATTTGCCGGGCACCGAATGAAGCCATCCGATAGTAATGGTAAATTACTAAGCCGCTCCGAATTTGTCAAATCAATGGCGCGTAACAGTGATCGCCGTGCCGTTGAAAATGTCGAGTTCTTACTGTTTTTGGCCAAATCGCTCGAAATTCAGAGAATTTCTGATAATCGCAAGGTGTGCCTTCGTAAACGAAGACGCAATGGAGAGTTAATCCGAGTCACTGCGGAACAAATTAGTCATTCTAATTTTGTGGATGGGTTAGTTAATGATGATAATGCTTTTAAGGTTTTACAAGGAGTACGAAACTCATGTCGTCACTGGCATCAAGAAGGCCTTAAAGTCCGAAGGATGGTCAGTCAGTTCAATTTGCCTCATCTCTTCATCACTATTAGTGCCGCTGAGCTAAAATGGAACGAGTTGATTGTGATTCTCAAGCAAATTCTTGACAAAATTACAATTTCTGAAGAAGAAGCACAAAATATGTCAAAGAATGACAAACAATTACTTATTCAGCGCGATCCCGTGACTTGCGCTCGTTATTTTGAACATCGCACTTCTGCTCTTTTCAAGACCTGGAAAAACTCTCAAGGCCCATTTGGAAACCGATCCATTAGGCATTCCTATCATCGCATTGAGTTCCAACATCGAGGAAGTCCACACGTCCATATGATCTTGTGGATTGATGGCGCACCAAACTTTGATGCTTCCAACTCATCTTCTACTCAAGATGTTTGCCGGTTTGTTGACGAAATTATAACTTGTTCCACGAACTGGCCTGAATATGATCCCATTCACCAGCTTTTGTGTTTTCAAACTCATCGACACACCCACACATGTAGAAAGAAAAGCCACAAAGGAGTCAAATGTCGGTTTGGAATTCCATTTTTCCCAATGGACGAAACCATTATTCTCCATCCATTCGAGGAGCAACAGGAGGAAATTGAGTTTTCCAACGCGATTACAAAAAGATTCGTGACTATCTTGATACGAATGAACTGCCACTTTCTTCAGATATGACATTTGCGGGGTTTCTACAAGATTTATCCATGACACGAAATCGTTACATTTCTGCTATTCAAAGCTCCTTGAAAAAGCCTAAAATCGTCATTCGGAGGCGGCCGTGTGAGACTTACATAAATCCATATAGTGAGAAAATCCTGAGACTCCAGAAATCTAACATGGATATTCAGTTTATTTTAGACGCCTATGCTTGTTGCTGTTACATCATTGACTACATTAACAAGAGTGATCGTGGAACTAGCGACCTCTTGCGTAAGGTTCTTGAAGATGTCAGAAGCGGAAACAAGTCCTTGGCTCAGCGTCTTCAGGCTCTTGGTGCGGCACATCACATGAACAGTGAACTCTCTGCTCAAGAGGCTGCTTACAACGTGCTTCAGATTCCAATGAGCCGATGCACAGAGGCATGCATTTTTATACCAACAGGTCCAGCCGATCAACGAACCAGAATGATTAAAACTAATATTCAGTTAGAAAATCTCAGTCCGGACTCTGAAGATGTCTTTGTAGACGGACTTTTACAACGATATAGTTCACGACCAGAAGCATTATCTAACCTTAATCTTGCCCAATTTTTAGGCTTCTATACAAAGTATAGCAAGAAGCCTTATGATCTGGCTCCGTGTCCGTCCGTCCGTCCGTCTGTCTGTCCGCATAATTCAAAATCATACAGAGCGTTTCAAATCGTGTTGAAAATACTCTGTGTGTATAAAGGTCTAAGAACTGACATTGTTAATCATGCCAACGTGAAAGATAGGTTTGGCCAATTCGATGTGACCAAAGTGACCGGGGCAAGTGTCCCGGTCGCCTTCGCATGTTTGACATGGTAAAGTGCTGTCAAACGCTCCCATCCTCGGATCCGTCAAGCCGCCCACTTTTGGAAGACTTCCTTCCATAATTTCTACATGATTTATACCTTATGCGACGACAGACATGCTACGAATATCTTCCGGACTAAAAATACCAAATTGCACATTCTTTACAGTTTTGAAAGCAGATTTGTTTTCGATTAATGCCATTGTTAATACCGTAATTTACTTTTACTTAACGCGCGAAAAATTAGCCAAACTGTTACATCTACTATACTCATAGGGCGATGTCCTATATAAGCAAATTGATCTGCTGATACGTTGATACGATGAAACCATGATACGATGATACGATGATACGATGATCCGTTGATACGATTATACCATGATACGATTGTCGGTTGATCCAATTATTCTTTGATACGTGGCTTACTGGTCTAACTGCCGCAGGGATTAACGGCCAGAATAAAGTGAAGATAAGGTACTGTCCCAAGGATATGATTTACTAGTTAGGCTTCTATACAAAGTATAACAAGAAGCCTTATGATCTAGCTCCGTGTCTGCCTGTCCGTCCGTCTGTCTGTCTGTCTGTCTGTCCGTCCGTCTGTCCGCATAATTCAAAATCATACAGAGCGTTTCAAATCGTGTTGGAAATACTCTGTGTGTATAGAGGTCTAAGAACTGGGTAGCCAGTGCGCTACTTTTAGGCTTCTATACAAAGTATAACAAGAAGCCTTATGATCTAGCTCCGTGTCCGTCCGTCCGTCCGTCCGTCCGCATAATTCAAAATCATACAGAGCGTTTCAAATCGTGTTGGAAATACTCTGTGTGTATAGAGGTCTAAGAACTGGGTAGCCAGTGCGCTACTTTTAGGCTTATATACAAAGTATATTTATGATTAGGGCCAATTTATTTGTCAAATCGTCTTGACGTTTCTTCGGCGAATCGCCCATGAAAGCTGCGGGTCTCGCGGAAGGAGGAACAACCGGTAAAACCGTCACGATCATCCACTCGGGTCGTGAGTATTTCGGATCCATTCCCAGGGCGCTGCAATCTGCGTCGCTAATTTGTCTAAAGATATGCAGCACTTCTTCCGCCAACAAATACTTTTGTTCTTTGCACATACCGTACACTACTTCTAAGCGTTTCTTGGAATCGTCTGTAGTTATCTTCTGAGCGTGTTCATAGTGGTTTTGTTTCTTTGTGTTCACTAACAATTTACTGCAATTAAAGCAGACGCAGCGTAAAACTTTCATGACATTGTTAATCATGCCAACGTGAAAGATAGGTTTGGCCAATTCGATGTGACCAAAGTGACCGGGGCAAGTGTCCCGGTCGCCTTCGCATGTTTGACATGGTAAAGTGCTGTCAAACGCTCCCATCCTCGGATCCATCAAGCCGCCCACTTTTGGAAGACTTCCTTCCATAATTTCTACATGATTTATACCTTCTGGGACGACAGACATGCTACGAATATCTTCCGGACTAAAAATACCAAATTGCACATTCTTTACAATTTTGAAAGCAGATTTGTTTTCGATTAATGCCATTGTTAATACCGTAATTTACTTTTACTTAACGCGCGAAAAATTAGCCAAACTGTTACATCTACTATACTCATAGGGCGATGTCCTATATAAGCAAATTGATCTGCTGATACGTTGATACGATGATACGATGATACCATGATACGATGATCCGTTGATACGATTATACCTTGATACGATGATTCGTTGATACGATTATACCTTGATACGATGATCCGTTGATACGATGATCCGTTGATACGATTATACCATGATACGATTGTCCGTTGATCCAATTATTCTTTGATACGTGGCTTACTGGTCTAACTGCCGCAGGGATTAACGGCCAGAATAAAGTGAAGATAAGGTATTGTCCCAAGGATATGATTTACTAGTTTTACTTTGATGTGAAAAAAACAAGTTTTTATTTATTTTAACGATAGCAGTGGCTTGATGTGATTAGTGAAGTTAAGTTGTAAATAAAAGAGAAAGAGAGGATTGGTCCACCTCAAAAAATGGACCGCACATTATTTGTTAACAGGTTGGTAACGGCACTAAAACTTCTTTCGACAAGATATGACGAGGGAAACGCTATCAAAAATTTTCTCGCAATTTCCCACAGCCCAGGATATTTTGCGGGAATTTCTGCCTGCAGCCAAAATGTTTGATAGCCTTTTTTAAATTTCACATTCAGTTCCTCGTTGGTGCTGAGCTCAAGTAGCTCCTCTTGTAATAACCTCATTCGCCTCCTCCGTTTCATCAAATGGGGTTATGATCCATGGTGGTATTTCCATCGTCAGAATATCTTCAAATCTATTTTTGAAGTCATCATGCACGGTATTTAAATGTTGAGCGTATGTCTGAATATCCTCATCAAGACATTCTATCTGTGACAAGTGCGGAAACTGGGAGAATTCGCGCCGACTAATATTTTGCTTCATTAATTTCAATTTACCAAGAAAAGCCGAAATTACACTCTATGTTTTTATTAAATTAAGGCTGTCCCCTTGTAACTGCAAGTTAACGTCATTGAATTTTTTGAAGAAATCTGTTAAGTACGCAATGTCCGCTTTATATTTGATCAGATTTTCTTTTAAATCTGGTGCTTTAGTTTCCAGAAACTCTATCACTGATTCGAAAAGTGAGTAAAATCTCGATAAGCATGCACATTTCGACAACCAGCGTACTTCAGTATGTAAGAGCAGTCGTTGGAAATCTTCATCATTTTCATCGCACAATAGTGCAAATAAACGGGTATTCAAAGCATTTTTTCTTATTTTATTAACTGCGTTAATCACAAATTGAAGCGATTGGTGCAATCTATCACTCAAATTTTTCGTTACAAGGTGTTGTCGGTGGATGACACAGTGAATTGCAATTAGTCCTGGTATTATTCTTTTAAGATGGCTTATAAACCCACGATATCGCCCGAACATGGCAGGAGCTCCATCTGCTGCAACCGAAATAATGTTTAGAGGAAAGTCGCCTAATATTGGATGGTTGCCTAATTTTGGATACTGCATTATCTCAAAACACATTGACAGTTTTCTGTAACTGAGTGCACAAAACTAAAGATTTCTAACATACATTGATCCTGTGTAAACCATATAGTTCAGTTGTTCACTACTAGGTGATACCATATAAAAACATGTTATTTGTGAAACAGAGTTTTTTGTTATTCCGGTTAAAAATTGTTATAAAAAGGTAACTATTGATAGTATTACAGTGAAATTTGGCATGGATGTACTAGAATAGTTGTAGAATAAGCCCAAGTATTTGAATCGTACATTTCTGCCAAGCATTCTTTTATTTTGATCACATAATCTTGAACACGAAGGTTGCCTAACTTTGGATAGATAAGGTGTCTTAAAATTAAATATCCAAAATTAGGAACCCAGCTGTATGTATGATTCAAAACGTGTTTACCTCTACATTCTTTTCAGTAAAATGCCTAAGAAAGGACTCCCACATAAAAAATTGAATCCAGACAATATGAAACAAGGTGGAACTCGCTTTAGCGGCAGTTCTTAGGCTTCTATACAGCTACCTTTCTGGTGTGGAAAGTTGTTATTATCTGGTTAGTTTTGATCGCCATATAATGTAACATCACATAATTAGATAATCTGCACCAATAAAATTTTTTGCGGTTGGTAATTATCATTTACTATATAAGTAATAACAATCAAACTTTTCCATTCTATTCGAAACTTTACTTCTCTGTAATGTATGGTCCTTTTTTTGAGGTGGACCAATCCTCTCCTTTCTCTTTTATTTACAACTTAACTTCACTAACCACATCAATAAAAAATTATTTTTTCACATCAAAGTAAAATAAAAAAACCAGTTCTTAGAAACGCTCTGTATAATTTTGAATTATGCGGACGGACGGACGGACAGACGGACACGGAGCCAGATCATAAGGCTTCTTGTTATACTTTGTATAGAAGCCTAAAATTGAATCATTAGCAATTTAATAGAAAATAATTTGAAACGTGCGGACAGACAGGCAGACGGACGGACAAGTAACAAGACATGGAGTGAACACCTCGAAAGAATGGCAGAAGGGAGACTGCCACTAGCAGCCAAGCGATATAAACCACCGGGAAAAACAAGTGTGGGAGGAGCAAGAAAAGGATGGGTACCGGAACAAGCAATAACGCCTACACCGCGAAGTGAAGAAGAAGAAGGTTTTCCGTTGCCATCTGCATTCCATGCCGTTGACCATATTGCTGGATTCGTCCGCGTTTAGGAATGATTTCTCTATCCAAGGACAAGAAAGTGCCCTATACTTGCTTGTTCATCCATCCGAAGCTATCGGTAATACAATTAAGGAAGTTGCTTATACCGGCAACCACTCGGTTATTGCCATATCTGGCCCCTCACTTAGTTTCGCCTGCGGGTCAACGCAGTTCCCAGGGTGTGGCACGTGGAGCCATAAGTGAGAGTTGGGTATCCTACGAGGACCAGTTACCATCAAGGACCATCTTCTGTTATCACGCTCGATGTGACCGTCCCGGTAAAAGGTACTACCTCTGCAGCATAACCCCTACACCCCTTACCCTTATCCCCCTGGATAAGGTAATAAATAGAAATAAGTTTGAATAGAAATATTTAGAATCAAAATATATATTTGATTAAAAGATAGATAGGGTAGGTCGAAAATTTGATAATTTTCACTTGGAACCTAGTTTGAACTTTGTTCGATACTTTGGCATCTTCATCGCTGAAAACAAACGTGATAGCTCTTCCCACAGAGTCAAAACGACTTGCACGAGCAACACTATGTAAATAACTATCTGCATCGGATGGCATATAGTAATTGATGACGGTGTTTATACCAACAACATCCATTCCACGTCCAAAGATGTCTGTCGCAAATTAGTTTAAGTTAATTCTGGCCCAAAGCGGCTCATGGTAAGAGGAAATCGATGTGTAGACTCCAGTAGCTGACACTTCGAAGTTGGAAAAAATCGCATCAATTTGCGTGCCATTCCGCGTAGTGGGTATCGCTGGCGACCGAATTTGGAGTCCTAGTTCTCTAAGAGCATGTTGTAGGCCATTACTTTCTTCCTTGCTGAAATCCTCATTGAAATCTCCAGTAACCAGAGTACGTGGTACTAAGTATAAGCGAGACATCTGCTTTTTTATTAAAGAGATCATTGTGTTGGAATTAAACCCTGGTGACTTGTAAACGACAATTATTCGGATGTTAAAGAAGACAATAGAAGAAACACTGCAGGAACCTTGGGAGTCGTATTCTATTTCGGAATTGGTGTCTATAATACATTCATGAACAGACGGACAACAATACACACGTACACCAATCGGTCGACGCACATCGTTACTATCTATTGATGCAGCAAGAAGATGATCTCCTAGCGGAAAATTGTCACTTGAGAGCGTCCATGTCTCCGCCATAAGGATGATATCCGAACTCTTATAGACCTCATCCGATGCATAGAGACTATAATGAGCAGGAAGTGACTGGACATTGTGAAAGATGACTTGTATTTGTCTGTTGCTATCATCCCTAATTCGCAAATGTTCAAATGAAGGAATTAGCTTCATCTCCTGGTGTCGTTTGAATTCAATAGATATGGGATCATTCTCTTGTGGCATTTTTGTCTTTTTAACGATTCCAATAAGAAATAATCCTGATGCCGTTGTTGCTCGTGAACATGCGACATACAGAAGAGCACGCTTGATTCCAGGAGTAAAATGGACAACAACGAGCTCGTATGTGGATCCTTGGGATTTATGTATAGTTTGAGCTTCAGCTGCATTAAGTGGGAATTGCGTCCTTGTTACCTTTGTGACCGAATTCGATCGTGGCTGGATGACGACCGTACATGGTGAGATGGGAGTCCATTCCGAATCAATTTGAAGTTGCCGACTGAGGTTAATATTGCGCAAACGAAGCTTCTGTCCACTTCGGGAATTTTCAAACTTGACCCAGAGACGGAGAGGCTTTTGTCTAGATGCATCCAAAGTACTAATACCAAAGTCAATTCTTTTCAGAATGCATCCCACACCGTTAACCAAACCGTCACTTGTGTCTACATTCACTGTCATGATATAACGTCCACCTTCTTTGAGAAAGAGGCTTGTGTGAAGTCCCTGTGTCTTAGATAGAGGTGCAGATGCTATCCAGTTGAGGAGTGCAACTTTGGATGCCTCGCTCGTGTAAGCAGAAAGGGAATCCTTGGCGGTTGAGATGGCTTGATTTCCTGGCAAACAGGATAACGCAAAACTATTGTGGGCATCAACTGCTTCATTCGTGTAAAAAAGATGAATAGGGCGTCGGCTTACTATTTCTTCAGGCGTAGTTGGAAACTCACGGGATTTGAACAGTTTCAAATCATCATCAGTCATCGTCCCTGACGCCATATTGTTTAACTAGAAGGACGGGCAGCTACCCAAGGTCATATGGCTTTTGGATTGCACTGAGAGCTTTCCTTAATCTTCATTCAACTTAAGTTACCTTGGGTAGCTGCCCGTCCTTCTAGCTGCCCGTCCTCGGACGGGGTATCATCTAGTTTAAAATAAGTAAAAAAATTTTAAATATTGATTAAGTTTAATTTAATTTAAAAAAATATATGTAAGTTTTTTGTTTATTTATTTAATGTTGTTCTCATCTCTTATTATAAAAGGCCAAGTCCTTCCTTCCTTCTGTCTGTCCCACGGAAATACCCGAAGCAAACCGAACCGAACGCATAACGGATAATTTCATAACCAATCGGATAAACGTATCATCGTATCATCGGATCAACGTATCATCGGATCAACGTATCAACGTATTTAAATTTCCTATATAGGTGAAAAATCTCTTATTATAAAAGGCCAAGTCCTTCCTTCCTTCTGTCTGTCCCACGGAAATACCCGAAGCAAACCGAACCGAACGCATAACGGATAATTTCATAACCAATCGGATGAACGTATCATCGTATCATCGGATCAACGTATCGCATGGGACCGAGCGTCAGCAGCTTGCCGCGCTTGAGTTTCTTCTAAAGTTTCACGTTGTTGACGTATCGCATGGGACCGAGCGTCAGCAGCTTGCCGCGCTTGAGTTTGTTCCAAAGTTTCACGTTGTCGACGTATCGCATGAGACCGAGCGTTAGCTTGTCGCTGTGATCGAAGCTGTTCTTCTGTGTTATTAGCTCTTGTACGTGCTTTTCTCTCACGATTCAATCGTCGTCGCTTTGCAGCAGGATTTTCAAAATTTTCATTATCCATTATGGAAGTTCACATAATGCTTTTTTGGAAATAGACTTACCTATATAGACAAAATGATACGATGATACGTTGATACGATGATACGTTGATCCGATGATACGATGATACGTTGATACGTTGATACGATGATACGTTGATACGATGATCCGATGATACGTTGATCCGATGATACGTTGTGCGTTCGGTTCGGTTCGGTTTGCTTCGGGTATTTCCGTGGGACGGACAGAAAGAAAGAAAGACTTGGCCTTTTATAATAAGAGATGCAAGAGCAAAAGCTGCATCATCGCGTTGTCTCATAATTGTGGTCAGTTCATGAACAGTAAACATGTGCCATAAGGGTTTGTTGAAAAGCGACGAAATCGAATTCGACATTGTTCCAGCCAGAAGGGATGTTGCCATAACAGGTGGCAGCTGCCTGAAGTCGCCAACGGCTATGACCGATATACCACCGAAAGGTTTACATCCGTCACAGAGGTCTCTCAATCGTTTGTCGATCATTTCCAAAATATGTTGACCAACCATACTAATCTCGTCTATGATAAGAACACGAAGTTCTGAATAGAGAGTGGCCATTGTATTAGAGACGCTGTCTGAGAGCTTGCTAGCTTCTTTTTGGTTCACGGGAAGTTGGAATGCGTTGTGAATTGTGAGTCCGAAGATATTAAATGCCGCTAATCCGGTAGGAGCCGTCAGAAGGACAGAAGGTTTATCAGGATTCGAATTAACTTTATCATTGAACACTCTAATTAATGCTTGGTATAGAGTTCTAATTACATGAGACTTTCCTACACCGGCACCTCCCTTTAAGTAGGTGTAGATGGGGATATCGGGAGACCTTTTGAAGTGATCAAGCAGGTGAGTTACAAAATCCCGTTGTTGAGTATTCAGCGATGAGAATAATTCTTCAAACTCTTTATTGGGAATTCGATTAGGAAGCGTAAACTTTTCAGACATTGGGCGTATCACGTCACCACCAAAGTCAATGGCACCAGCAGCAACGGGGTCGATTAATTCGAATTCCTCCTGAATCTCTTCCGGTATGCTATCAGATTTGTCATCGTCAGATTGACGATCCACACTCAATGCGCTATCCATAGCGACATCCAGAATATCTTCTTGAAAGGCATTAAATTCGCGACGATTGGCAGAAATTGCTTCTATATTATCAGTCGCTATCTTCTCGCAATCTTGATTTATAATTTCGGTTTCCTCATCCCTCCAAGAAATATAGAGCATCACTTGTTCGCGGAAAAAGTTGTGACGATCTTTATTCTTGTTGTAGCGGACGTGGCGAATAATTTTTGGAAATGTTCGCTTCCAAACGTATCCAGGTTTGCCATTCTTTAGCGGAAAATATTTATCGATACTTTGTACGTCTTCAGTTTCTACAATATCATCGTTTTCTTGGGCCATCTGTGTACTTCCTCGTTTTAATGAAAATTCATACCAAGCTGAAAATTGGGCAAGATTAAGGTTAGATAATGCTTCTGGTCGTGAACTATATCGTTGTAAAAGTCCGTCTACAAAGACATCTTCAGAGTCCGGACTGAGATTTTCTAACTGAATATTAGTTTTAATCATTCTGGTTCGTTGATCGGCTGGACCTGTTGGTATAAAAATGCATGCCTCTGTGCATCGGCTCATTGGAATCTGAAGCACGTTGTAAGCAGCCTCTTGAGCAGAGAGTTCACTGTTCATGTGATGAGCCGCACCAAGAGCCTGAAGACGCTGAGCCAAGGACTTGTTTCCGCTTCTGACATCTTCAAGAACCTTACGCAAGAGGTCGCTAGTTCCACGATCACTCTTGTTAATGTAGTCAATGATGTAACAGCAACAAGCATAGGCGTCTAAAATAAACTGAATATCCATGTTAGATTTCTGGAGTCTCAGGATTTTCTCACTGTATGGATTTATGTAAGTCTCACATGGCCGCCTCCGAATGATGATTTTAGGTTTTTTCAAGGAGCTTTGAATAGCAGAAATGTAACGATTTCGTGTCATGGATAATTCTTGTAGAAACCCCGCAAATGTCATATCTGAAGAAAGTGGCAGTTCATTCGTATCAAGATAGTCACGAATCTTTTTGTAATCGCGTTGGAAAATCTCAATTTCCTCCTGTTGCTCCTCGAATGTATGGAGAATAGTGGTTTCGTCCATTGGGAAAAATGGAATTCCAAACCGACATTTGACTCCTTTGTGGCTTTTCTTTCTACATGTGTGGGTGTGTCGATGAGTTTGAAGACACAAAAGCTGGTGAATGGGATCATATTCAGGCCAGTCCGTGGAACAAGTTATAATTTCGTCAACAAACCGGCAAACATCTTGAGTAGAAGATGAGTTGGAAGCATCAAAGTTTGGTGCGCCATCAATCCACAAGATCATATGGACGTGTGGACTTCCTCGATGTTGGAACTCAATGCGATGATAGGAATGCTTAATGGATCGGTTTCCAAATGGGCCTTGAGAGTTTTTCCAGGTCTTGAAAAGAGCAGAAGTGCGATGTTCAAAATATCGAGCGCAAGTCACGGGATCGCGCTGAATAAGTAATTGTTTGTCATTCTTTGACATATTTTGTGCTTCTTCTTCAGAAATTGTAATTTTGTCAAGAATTTGCTTGAGAATCACAATCAACTCGTTCCATTTTAGCTCAGCGGCACTAATAGTGATGAAGAGATGAGGCAAATTGAACTGACTGACCATCCTTCGGACTTTAAGGCCTTCTTGATGCCAATGATGACATGAATTTCGTACTCCTTGTAAAACCTTAAAAGCATTATCATCATTAACTAACCCATCCACAAAATTAGAATGACTAACTTGTTCCGCAGTGACTCGGATTAACTCTCCATTGCGTCTTCGTTTACGAAGACACACCTTGCGATTATCTGAAATTCTCTGAATTTCGAGAGATTTGGCCAAAAACAGTAAGAAATCGACATTTTCAACGGCACGGCGATCACTGTTACGCGCCATTGATTTGACAAATTCGGAGCGGCTTAGTAATTTACCATTACTATCGGATGGCTTCATTCGGTGCCCAGCAAATATTTGGGGAAACGTAAGAAAATACGAGTCAGGATCATATAGAATAGAGATTGGTTGGTTCCCTTCCGCTGGAGCCATCCGGATTCCCTCATCACTAGTAATTAAAGTCTCTCCTCTACCAGGATTTACGTCATCGACTTCCTCTTCCTCTTGAACATCCATCACAATTTCTTCTGGGTTTTCGTGTAATGCCACATCAATTTGATGCTGACATATCTCGGTCAAATTGCTTGAAAGAGTGATTCCGTATTCACGGTAAAGCGGAGATCGGGTAAGAATTTTAGCGGCATCCATCACACAAGCCGGACGAATGTTACCAGCTGTATAATTTCTCGGAACTTCAATTTGACGGGCGAGTCGGATGTGTAAAACATCGTCCTGATTCGGAAGCCTAGGAAGGGATTGAATGGTATTATCTATGGAGACTGGGACGTTAATAATTCGTCCTTTTGTTCTCATCTGTCCATGCATTCCATATATAGCCCAAATGGACTGAAACACATGTCGAGCTGAGACCAAACGGGCTTCCAAACGTGTCAGATTCTTTACACTTTGTGGAACATAGGGAAACTGCAGATCGTTGGAGAGACAGAGACGTGGAATCCGGTTTTGCTGGATAGATCTGTGACAAGTTGAGCAAAATTCAGCGAGGTCTGAAGTGGGTGGGACTATAATTACTGAGTCAATGAAGGATTGCTGCTTTCCAGCTAAAAGGAGTTCGGTCATGCTGTGAGTTTTAATGGAGTAGTGAAAAAAAAGTCCCCCACATGAATGACATACGTGAGTGCAGCCTTTGCGAATTTCAGCTTCAAATCGATTTATTTCATCTTGCCATGAGCCTTGCTCGCAAATTCTACGGAGATTATGTTCGTGGATGCGCACGTCTTCATCAAGACGAGCCTGGCGATGGTTTTCGGTGTCGCGAACTTGTTCCTGTAAACGAAATGAAGGATCTTGACGGGCTTGACGATGGCTTTCGGTGTTGTGAACTTGTTCCTGTAAACGAAACGAAGGATCTTGACGTGCTTGACGATGGCTTTCGGTGTTGTGAACTTGTTCCTGTAAACGAAAAGAAGGATCTTGACGGGCTTGGCGATGGTTTTTGGTGTCGCGAACTTGTTCCTGTAAACGAAACGAAGGATCTTGACGGGCTTGACGATGGCTTTCGGTGTTGTGAGCTTGTTCCTGTAAACGAAACGAAGGATCTTGACGGGCTTGACGATGGCTTTCGGTGTTGTGAACTTGTTCCTGTAAACGAAACGAAGGATCTTGACGTGCTTGACGATGGCTTTCGGTGTTGTGAACTTGTTCCTGTAAACGAAAAGAAGGATCTTGACGGGCTTGACGATGGTTTTTGGTGTCTCGAACTTGTTCCTGTAAACGAAACGAAGGATCTTGACGGGCTTGACGATGGTTTTTGGTGTCGCGAACTTGTTCCTGTAAACGAAACGAAGGATCTTGACGAGCTTGACGATGGCTGTCGGTGTTGTGAACTTGTTCCTGTAAACGAAACGAAGGATCTTGACGGGCTTGACGATGGCTTTCGGTGTTGTGAACTTGTTCCTGTAAACGAAACGAAGGATCTTGTCTAATAGTATGTTTCCTCATAGCATCCTTCTGGCGTCGACGGGCAGCTGCTGCTTTTCGCTCTTCAGGTGTCAACTGCTTTCTAGGCATTACGAAATTGTGTGGTTTTATCTACTTTTTATTATATAAATAATAAGCTTGAAGATTTAATATACCGTTTGTATTATCGACGACAACCTATATAACATTTGTTGATCCGATGATACGTTGATCCGTTGATACGTTGATACGTTGATACGTTGATACATTGATACATTGATACGTTGATACGTTGATACGTTGATACATTGATACGTTGATACGTTGATACGTTGATACGTTGATACGTTGATACGTTGATACGTTGATACATTGATACTTTGATACGTTGATACGTTGATACGTTGATACGTTGATACGTTGATACGTTAATACATTGATACGTTGATACGTTGATACATTGATACGTTGATACGTTGATACGTTGATACGTTGATACGTTGATACGTTGATACGTTGATATGTTGATACATTGATACGTTGATACGTTGATACGTTGATCCGCTGATACGTTGATCCGCTGATACGTTGATCCGCTGATACGTTGATCCGCTGATACGTTGATAGGTTGATCCGCTGATACGTTGATACGTTGATTCGCTGATACGTTGATACGTTGATCCGCTGATACGTTGATACGTTGATTCGCTGATACGTTGATCCGCTGATACGTTGATCCGCTGATTCCTTCATCCGCTGATCCCGTGATCTGCTGATCCGATGATACCATGATGCGCTAATCCTATGATACGTTAATAAGATTCTATACTTTGATTCTATCGCTTCTACACTTCTTCTTCTTCTAGTGCCTATCCGTTTCGAATGTTGGCGATCATCATAGCAATGCGTACCTTATCTGCTGCGGCTCTAAAAAGACCCACTGTTGTTGTATTATACCATGTTCTCAAGTTCTTCAGCCATGATATTCTTCTTCTTCCCGGTCCTCTCTTTCCTTCTACATTTTCTTGTAGAATTATTTATAGCAATCCGTATCGTTGACTATTTCTCATAATATGCCCCAGGCTCTCTTCTTATCCAGTCTTTCTAGAACAGTCTGATTGGTAACACGGTCTGTCCATGGTATCTTCAGTATACGTCGGTACAACCACATTTCAAATACTGCCAATTTTTTGCAAACAGCTTCTGTCAAAGTCCAAGACTCAACCCCATACGCGCTTCTACACACACCGAGAAAAATATTAAGTAGGAATTTGTGTTGCAACAGTTTGAAATAATTATTACATTAATTGTTGTCAAATTTACTTCATTTCTTGTAAAATTGACATCAAATTGATGCGAGACGAAATTGCACTTCAATTTGAAGTAAAAAATACTTCAAATCAAAACAATTTTTTCTCTGTGTATACTTTGTATAAAACCCTAAAAATATTTAACGGATAATCTGTTTTTTAAGTTGGTGATCATTGCCTACTAAAATACTATATAATACAAATTGCAATTAAATTCTTTTTGCGAATATTTTTGACATCGATACCATCAACTTCCTAAACTTGGGGGTGGTTGTATGTCAGTGGTTTAACTCGAGGATTAGCCGAACCTTATTCAAGTGTTGAACCAGGATCAACGCCAATGCGGTTGTATGTAGGGCGAGTCAACTAATCCGAGAGTTATCATTAAAATTTATGTTGGTACTCCTGAACAAGACATAAATCCCTAGAAAAACAATGATTTTTAACATTTGACATTCAATGATACTAGATTGAAACTGAAAGTTATACCTTATTGCCTGGGAATCAAGATTTAGTTGGTTTAATATTATTTGAATCGAATGTTTCGTCAATCTAAATCTAGCAAAACTTTCCTTATCTGACCAACTAACAAAATGATTTGAACGATCACGAAAAACTTGAGAGTTTCTTTGAATGCTTTCAGCTAAAATTTCGATAAAGTCCTTAAAATCTTCGTCGTCGGTTAATTGATATTCCATAATAACGTAAAGTTAAAATAAATAAATAAGTTATAATAAAAGTTATCTCTTATTATAAAAGGCCAAGTCCTTTCTTCCTTCCTTCCTTCCTTCTGTCTGTCCCACGGAAATACCCGAAGCAAACCGAACCGAACCGAACGCATAACGGATAATTTCATAACCAATCGGATGAACGTATCATCGTATCAACGTATCATCGTATCAACGTATCATCGTATCAACGTATCATCGTATCAACGTATCAACGTATCATCGGATCAACGTATCAAGGGATCAACGTATTTAAATTTCCTATATAGGTGAAAAATTATGTAAATAAAATATAACTTATATTTGGTCTGCATTGAAAAAACAGATCAACGTATCAACGTATTTAAATTTCTTATATCGGTGAAAAATTATGACAGCTATTTCCAAAAAAGCATTATGTGAACTTCCATAATGGATAATGAAAATTTTGAAAATCCTGCTGTAAAGCGACGGCGATTGAATCGTGAGAGAAAAGCACGTACAAGAGCTAATAACACAGAAGAACAGCTTCGATCACAGCGACAAGCTGACGCTCGGTCTCATGCGATACGTCGACAACGTGTAACTTTGGAACAAACTCAAGCGCGGAAAGCTGCTGACGCTCGGTCCCATGCGATACGTCAACAACGTGAAACTTTAGAAGAAACTCAAGGGCGGCAAGCTGCTGACGCTCGGTCCCATGCGATACGTCAACAACGTGAAACATTAGAAGAAACTCAAGCTCGGCAAGCTGCTAACTCTCTATCCCATGCGACACGTCAACAACGTGAAACATTAGAAGAAACTCAAGCGCGGCAAGCTGCTAACGCTCGATCCCATGCGATACATCGACAGAAAGAAAATCGATACCAAAGTCAAGCAATTCAACTCCAAATAAGAGCATTGAGATTTGATGAATCTCACGTTACTCGACACGATTGTGGAGAAATGAATTCCATCTGTCAGTTCTGCGGCTCCAAGAATTTTGCCAAGGAGCGTCCAGTTGATAAACAATTTAACAACTAGCTGGTAGCCCGTCCGAGGACGGGTAGCTAGAAGGACGGGCAGGCAGCCAAGGTCATATGGCTTTTGGATTGCACTGAGAGCTAGATGATAGCCCGTCCGAGGACGGCTAGCTAGAAGGACGGGCAGGAAGCCAAGGTCATATGGCTTTTGGATTGCACTGAGAGCTAGATGATAGCCCGTCCGAGGACGGGTAGCTAGAAGGACGGGCAGCTACCCAAGGTAACTTAAGTTGAATGAAGATTAAGGAAAGCTCTGTGCAATCCAAAAGCCATATGACCTTGGCTGCCTGCCCGTCCTTTTAGCTAGCTAGAATAGCGCACTGGGTACCCAGTTCTTAGACCTCTATACGCACTGAGTATATTCAACACGATTTGAAACGCTCTGTATGATTTTGAATTATGCGGACGGACGGACAGACAGACGGACGGACGGACAGACGGACGGACAGACACGGAGCCAGATCATAAGGCTTCTTGCTATACTTTGTATAGAAGCCTAAAAAGCCATTGACGCTGTTAAAAATAATAGGTTCCTAATTTTGGATAGGGTATCCAATTTTAGGAACCCTTTTTTTTATTTTGAAAAAATGCCATTTTTTACTTTTGCGTGTTTCTTAGGCGTTTAAGGATGAAATAAAAATTTTAATATGCATCACGTGTTTTCATTAAGGTGATAGCACATTTTAAGCACAAAACAAATAATTACAAAATGTTTCTTCCGCCCTAAAAACATTAATTTCAAAAGGTATCCAATATTAGGCGACCTTCCTCTATAAATGGAATAGATTTTTCTGTAAAAAAATCACTCAGGACATTAAATATCGATTCGCCTTTAGTGTCCGACTTCAAAGTTTTTGCGAATAGCAGCTCTTCATGGATTTCTTCGTCCATAACAAATCGAACATATGCCAATAATAATGCATCATTACCAGGCAAAGTAGACTCGTCCAATTGAATAGAAAAATGAGTGGTTTGCAAATAATTACACAAGAAGCTTTCTATATCAGAGCTCATTTCATCAATACGTCTTTGTACAGTGTTGTTACTTAAAGGAATTCTTTTGAGTACGTCAAATGGAGGTTTGTGCAGAACAGTTTTTAAAACCTCTTCAATAGCGGGTAAAATTAACTCTTCTCCGTTGGTGTGCGGTTTTCCAGATTTCGCTATAAGCAACGAAATATTGTAAGATGCCCGCAAGCCATCATCGTTACTTTGAGACGTTGAAGCAAACATACTATTTACGGTAGGTCTCTTTTCATATTTTTCCTTCAATGTTTGAAAGTATTTCAGATCTTTACCTATTTTTTCAGGATGACACCTTCTTAGATGGTCTTCGAGCTTCGATGGTTTCATAGAGTCATTGCTCAGAACTTTGTTGCATAAAAGACACATAGGCAATCGCTTGTCTGCCGTTGATGGAAGAAAACCAAATTTCAAATAATACTGTACTGTCGACATTTCTTCTTAGATTCAGCCATTTTCCGTATCAGTTGTGACCTTTTGAAGTTTCTTTATTCTTATATAGTAAAATAAAAATACAAATCCGGCTAAATCCGCAAATTGGCGGATGATCCTTAAAATTTTTGCAGGTACTTATGATTCATACATGTATCGATTCACTCACAGTCACACTTTTATGTTCAAAATCCCGGAAACAAATGAGTAACGTTTTGTTCTTGGCATTCGTATTTATACTAATGTAGATTGCAAGCACAGCGCAAGTCGCATTTCATCCCTTTGCAGGTTTAAACCATGGTATAATAACTTTTAAGGTAGGATATCAAGGCGCGCTAAACACGTTCAAGTTCGCGCAGTGACGTCACATGTGACCAAGTTAAAAGATATTATTAAAAGGATTTTTTTTTAATAATTAATTATTATTAAAAAGTAACGAAAGATACTCAAAAATAATTTGAAAAACACACAAAACAAAATCTTCAACGTAAGATAAATAATCTATGGTACCATATGGTCACGAATGACGTCAGTAACTCCACCTACCATGCGCAGAACTATTTAGATATCCTACCTTGAAAGTTATTATACCATGGGTCTAAACAAGCATCCCGGACGAGCGGGCGGCACTTTGCAAGTCTCGACATGTGGTGTACACTTGTACTATTATCTATTGTTCTATTCAATTCTGTGTTTGAACTGAGTCTCGAATATTTTTGAGTACCTACCTAGTGAATGATGCTACCTGCCTACGTTGATAGGTAAATCCAAGCCAAAATTTTTGTTCTTTATTATGAAAACCAGAAAATTTTTCGTGGACCCCCACTTACAACTTGTGAACCCCTGTTTTCTTTTCACGTCTACGTGGACCCCCGTGTGGTCTCCTATGGACCCCTGGGGGTCCATCTGGACCACTTTGGGAACCACTGCCCTATACCGTGACCCTCCACTGGACCGACTTTCAACCGACCGACTCAGCTTGAACCGACCGACTTTCAACCGACCGACTTTCAACGGACCGACTTTTAACCGACCGACTTTTAACGGACCGACTATTTTTTCGACCGACTTTCAACGGACCGACTTTCAACCGACCGACTTTCAACCGACCGACTTTTAACGGACCGACTATTTTTTCGACCGACTATCGATACTACCCGAAGCATTCACTACAAGAATGATTTCCAATTCGAGTATTTGTCACATCATATAGTTTCATTTTACAGCCATGACAACTGTGAGGTGTCTAGGAATCCTTCGAGAAACCTGGCCTCAATCGTTTATCTTTCTTATTAAGCAATATCGTGAGTTTTTGGTTAAAGCGTCTTTGGGGGGGGGGGGGGGAGTTCTAACCTTGGCAGATCCATAACTCTGTTGGTTTGGTTTTCGTGGAGATGCCATAGCGACAGGTATCTAGGAATCCTTCGGGAAACCTGGCCTCAATCGTTTATCTTTCTCATTAAGCAATATCGTGAGTAACCAAACCAACAGAGTTATGGATCTGCCAAGGTTAGAACTCCCCCCCCCCCAACGACGCTTCAACCAAAACTCACGATATTGCTTAATGAGAAAGATAAACGATTGAGGCCATGTTTCCCGAAGGATTCCTAGACACCTCACAGTTGTCATGGCTGTAAAATGAAACTATATGATGTGACAAATAGTCGAATTGGAAATCATTCTTGTAGTCAAGCTTCGGGTAGTATCGATAGTCGGTCGAAAAAATAGTCGGTCCGTTAAAAGTCGGTCGGTTGAAAGTCGGCCGGTTGAAAGTCGGTCGGTTGAAAGTCGGTCCGTTGAAAGTCGGTCGAAAAAATAGTCGGTCCGTTAAAAGTCGGTCGGTTGAAAGTCGGTCCGTTGAAAGTCGGTCGGTTGAAAGTCGGTCGGTTCAAGCTGAGTCGGTCGGTTGAAAGTCGGTCCAGTGGAGGGGAACCCCCTATACGGATACCCTTACTTTACCTGGCAAACCCTCCGTTTGCCAGGTAAAAAACCCTTACTTTACCTGGCCATTCTTGCTCACACCGCTATGTCCGGCTTGCGATATTCTCGATGAGCCTACACATCGGATACGGGAGTGCGATTTGTACATGCAAGAACAGTTGGAGTTGGCGGCCTATCATGGCATCCATCTCCCTGCTCAACTGGACGAGCTGTATGAAGAAACACCACCCGACCTGATGTGTAAGTTCCTCGAGAACAAGACCGTAAATACAACAAACCAATAACAAGGAACTAATCATACAAACCGGCACCCCTGAGATGAAATAAAGTTTGGGCATACCCGAATAAAAACCACATACCTATTAATGAAATCCAACCACTTGACATGGAACGCATCATGGCACCAAGATACGAAATAAATACCCTCTCAACACATCATGGAAAACCTGAAAAAAGAAAAACATTAGAACATTAATTAACCAAATAATGAAGATTAAATGTTAGTTACAATACTAAAAACGATATACGGTTTGAAACCCGGAAAAAATTCATACAGAAACCTACCTGAACCAGCTAAATTAATTTTGAAAATTTTATTTTATTTTTATGACAACATGAATGTCCTGCCAATATGCAGGATTAAGTTTTAGATTGGCAATGCTAATCCCGTTTTTATTTTTCTTTATATAAATAAACAACTTCAATTGTATGTACGGAAAGTGGTTGGTTGGCATAATACTATAATAACCACTGGCAATCACGGACTAGCAGTCAAGGCATATAAATATAATCTATTATGGTCCTCCCTGTGAGGCCGAAGGCCGAACAACTATGGCCTTCACGGATCTATTATGGTCCTCCCCCGGTGAGGCCGAAGGCCGAACAACCACTGGCAATCACCGACTAGCAGTCAAGGCAGCCGAAGGCATATAAATATAATCTATCATGGTCCGCCCTGCGAGGCCGAACAACTATGGCCTTCACGGATCTATTATGCTCTGTCCTGTGAGGCCGAAGGCCGAACAACTATGGCCTTCACGGATCTATTATGGTCCGCCCTGTGAGTCCGAAGGCCGAACAACTATGGCCTTCACAGATCTATTATGGTCCTTCTCTGTGAGGCCGAAGGCCGAACAACTATGGCCTTCACGGATCTATTATGGTCCGCCCTGTGAGGCCGAACAACTATGGCCTTCACAGATCTATTATGGTCCTCCCCCTGTGAGGCCGAACAACTATGGTCTTCACGGATCTATTATGGTCCGCCCTGTGAGGCCGAAGGCCGAGCAACTATGGCCTTCACGGATCTATTATGGGTCTAGATGGCTAAGGGCGGCCGAAGGCCGCCCGTGCCAGCTAGTGATTAAATAAATGTGTTAAAATGCTCATAGAACTAATTACAAAAATTAGTAAAGAACAGGTCTTGGACCTATATTAAGAGGGAGACTTCTAAATTTAATATAGGCGCACAACGAAATAAAATAAAACAAGGTGGAACTCGCTTTAGCGGCAGTTCTTAGGCTTCTATACAGCTACCTTTCTGGTGTGGAAAGTTGTTATTATCTGGTTATTTTTGGTCGCCATAAAATGTAACATCACATAATCAGATAATCTGCACTAATTATTTATTATTTTATTTTAACAACAGCAGTGGCTTGATGTGGATAGTGAAGTTAAGTTGTAAATAAAAGAGAAGGAAGAGGATGGATCCACCTCAAAAAATGGACCGGAAATTACGCGAATTTCGAAAGCGAAAGCAAATTGCCAACATGACCCCTTCGCAAATATTACATCGTTCACGTAGTCATGCAATTCGCCGACAAAATCCACGAAGTAAAAACGCAGCTGTTCTTGAAGTAGGTAACGTTGTAGAACCAAATGTCGACGTTCATAACGGTAGTTTTACACTACCAGAAAAGTACACTACCACAACTACCAGAAAAGTAGTTGTATTTTATTTTACTTTGATGTGAAAAAATAATTTTTTAATGATGTGGTTAGTGAAGTTAAGTTGTAAATAAAAGAGAAAGGAGAGGATTGGTCCACCTCAAAAAAGGACCAAACATTACAGAGAAGTAAAGTTTCGAATAGAATGGAAAAGTTTTATTGTTATTACTTATATAGTAAATGATAATTACCAACCGCAAAAAATTTAATTGGTGCAGATTATCTGATTATGTGATGTTACATTATATGGCGATCAAAACTAACCAGATAATAACAACTTTCCACACCAGAAAGGTAGCTGTATAGAAGCCTAAGAACTGCCGCTAAAGCGAGTTCCACCTTGTTTATATCTGTGGTAATTCTGATAATCTGAATTTTTAATACCTACCAAGCTAAAAAATATTCTAGTATAGTATAAGTAAAATTTAGTGACAATAAGAGATTTCGATTATCAGATTAGTATCTTTATTATCGGATAAAAAATTATTTTTTCACATAAAAGCAAAAGAATAGCATTTTAAGTTCAAATATAAATCTCAGAATATTTCATTTCTTAAATCTGTTGTATAGAAGCCTAGGAACCGCTGCTAAAGCAAGTTCCAACTTGTTTCTTTTTCTGTTCGGCAGCAATCAGTTTCTCCACTCTTTTTCTGTTTCTTATACGTTTTGCCGCCACTTTTTTTTTCGCAATATTTAAATCAATTTTACGCATTCCATTGCTGCTAAACTCACGAAGTGCCTCCTTTAACGAATTAATAGTAGCTCGTTTGAATTCTTCTCTGACTTCAAAATCTTCGTATTTTCCGAACGATAAGTCCCTCTTTAGCGCCTGTTCCACATCCTTTATTAATTCACCTGAAAACATTTTTCGTTGACGTTCAACACTTATTATTTCGTTATAATGTAATTCTGCTTATATAGTAATTTTGAGTAGGATAATCGGATTAACTTATCCGATGATACGTTGATCCGATGATGCGTTGATACGATGATACGTTGATACGATGATACGTTCATCCGATGATACGTTGATCCGATGATACGTTGATCCGATGATACGTTGATGTTCGGTTTGCTTCGGGTATTTCCGTGGGACAGACAGAAGGACTTGGCCTTTTATAATAAGAGATTTGGTATGCATTGAAAAAAACAGATCAACATATCAACGGATCAACGTATTTAAATTTCCTATATAGGTGAAAAATTATGTAAATAAAATACGTATAACTTATATTTGGTCTGCATTGAAAAAACATGCGGACGGACACGAAGCCAGACCATAAGGCTTCTTTCTATACCTTGTATAGAAGCATAAAAGTAGCGCACTGGCTACCCAGTTCATAGACCTCTATACACACAGAGTATTTCCAATACGATTTGAAACGCTCTGTATGATTTTGAATTATGCGGACGGACAGACAGACAGACGGACACGGAGCCAGATCATAAGGCTTCTTGCTATACTTTGTATAGAAGCCTAAAAGGGAGGAAAAATTGGCTGCTGCCTATATGAAGAAGAAACAGAAAGAAGAACAGGAATTGGCAATATCGCTGCGTGCTTTCGAAAATTCCTTATTAGAAGACGAATAATAGTTCATATTACAATATCTTAATATATAAAATGCCAGCTCTCTCCTGCGGCGTGTCAAAACCTAATCTCATTGGTCCAAATTTGATACCAACATAAGCACTAATCGAAGTTATGGAAGGGGAATGATCTGAACGGAACGAAAAGAAGAAACAAAAATCGAGGAGATAGAAAATAACGGTTATTAATGATTAACTTAAATCCGGATTAACGGATTAACGTTAATACGTTAATCCGTTAATATTTAATAAAAATACTATATAATCCAAATGATTTATTATGACTTAAATGTGTTGAACGTGAACTAAAAATGTCTTTACAAAAAATGGCTTTGCGAGAATTAAATAAGGTTGTGGAAGGGGCACTAAACAGGGCTTTATCGTTCGCTAAATATGAAGATTTAACATGGAACCTGTTTTTCGGTACCAAACCATTTATCATAGTTTTCCTCGAGATTTAGGGGTGCCGCGGGAGTGGCGCCTATCTCGTTTCTTCTTCTTTTTACCGTTTTCCGAAGTGCTGCGTAGTTGTGTGACCGTGTATTACACGTAGTTGTGTTACACGGGGGATAATCCCTTAATTTTTGTGTTGGTAATAAAAAATTTACTATATAAGCAAATTTGCTTTTTGCGATCGGTTTCGGATTTAAATTTTTGGTAATGAAAATTTTGTTATTGAAAATTCATTATTGTGAATGGGAAGATGTTATTCGATAATCTACTCTATTCAAATTATAAACTATAAATTTGAATTATACATGTGGTGCCAATTTTTGGTATCGATTTTTGGTGTCGGTTTTTGCTGTCGGTTTTTGGTGTCGGTTTTTTGGTGTCGATTTTTGCGAGGTAACGACCGTGAAAACATGTTCCATGTTAAAAAACTCAATGGATCAATAGATCAACGGATCAAATAAAGAGATCAACAATATATAGGTAAACCACTCAGTTATGTATATTTCAGCAACCTTCTTCACATATCTACTCATTTTCAGAGTGTTTCCCAACACAATTTGGAGCGCACTGGCTACCCAGTTCTTAGACCTCTATACACACAGAGTATTTCCAACACGATTTGAAACGCTCTGTATGATTTTGAATTATGCGGACGGACAGACAGACGGACGGACGGACAGACACGGAGCCAGATCATAAGGCTTCTTGCTATACTTTGTATAGAAGCCTAAAATATTGATAAACCAATTCTATTGGAGTAGCGTACATAGATTAAAAAATTAGCCAAGGACTTATATAATAAATTGTGAGAGCTGTTGCTCTACAGCATGATGCTACATGCACACACTTAAAGCAATTTTGTACACCTGTAAAAAATATGTATAAACTTAATAACACAATAGAGAAAGTACAAAAACATGTCAAATTTATTACAATTTAGAAAAAATTATAACACTAAACAATATTTTGTTTTAAATTAAACTGATTTTTTCAAGTTCAATTTAAAATTATTTTCAAAATTTAAAAATGATATACTTTAACATTTTCTTGTACTAGCCTATAAAAAAACAATATAAAAAATACTTGAAAACTAGTTAAATATGAAAAGTTGAAAAAGTAATATAAAAATAAAATGTTTCTTAGATGAGTACTCGTTTCAGAAAAGAAAAATTTGCTATAATAAATACTGAAAAAAAGTTTTAATATAAATTATATAAAAAAAGTGGACTTGGTAAACAATCATTTGTTTAGTTCCTATAAATCTATTTTACGATAGATTCATATAAAATATTTATATACCAGTGAAAAAATAAACTTGATTTTTTCTTACATTGTAAGAAACTAAGCGTAATATAAATAGGCGCTATAGGCACTTGAGTGAACTAAAATTCTCTCAAAGGACACTTAAATTGTTTTCATTTTTGGCGTTATTATTCAGATTTCCCAAGTGGAAAATTTGAATTTATCAAGTTAAATAATTTTATCTTTTCTTTTATGATAGTCCACCTTCAGGATCCATCAAAACCTATTAATGTTCACCACATTAAAGCTGCAAGTGGTCACGTTTGCTTTGAAATTGTACAACAATTGTCCGTAACCAGGGTTTTCAGATTTTTAAAACAACATAATTAAAATTTAACGGAAGCATATTCTTTATATACAAAACAATAACTAAAAAATCTCTGCGGTTTTTAGACTGATTTTCGAAACCACCAGTCAACCCTTTCATTAAATAGACAAATATTCCAAGTAATTGAATTTGTGAATTACGGACTGTATTAAGAGTCGGGATAACAGTTTCTAAATCGGTACTTTCCCACCGAAATCCGGACGCCTGGCAACCCTGTCCACAGCTTCTTTAAATATTGGTGGTGTACAATTTTTTTGTGCTGTCCGTTCTACCTTAGTAATAAATAAACGCCTATAATATTGATAAAACCATTCAAGTGTAACCCCCTCTAACTCTATCACTTCCTCTGCTCTGACCTTCCACTACGATGTACATTATCATCATCTCCGCTGTGATTACGTCCACTATCATGGTTTCCATTAAGATTATGACTAGCAGTATCATTATGACCAACGGCTTCATCATATGAAGGTGGCAAATTGGAATTGTTGTTGTCGGCAACATTTAAATTTTTCTTATTAAATCCGTCAGTTGCATCATTTAAGTTGTGAGTAGAATTATGCGCAGAAGAAGAATACGTAGGAGGTAAGTCTAATTGTGTGGTAGGATTTCTTGTATCATGAATTGGGGGCCTCACGATATTCATTGGATCAAACAATATGGGAGCTGAAGGTGAAGTCAGTGTAGTGAAAGTGTTACTGTGAAAACTGCAAGCACCGGTAGGATTTAAGAGATAATTTCTTGCACAAGACTGATGTCCACATCTGTTAACTCTTGGGGCAGTCGTAATCACCGTGTTATATGTATTTTGTTGGCGATTATTTCTATTATTTGATGAATAACAAGATATCCATATAATAACAATAACAATGACAAAAAGCACTCCTGAAAAGAAAGAAATAATTTATGAATGATTATTGAAATTGCCATTTGGATTACCAAGAACTATGATGACTGGTTTGATCGGAAAAGAATGTGAATGTGGATCTGAAAATAAGATACTTATTTTGGAATGTATGTAAACTATAAAAAGTTGGAATATTTATGAAATACTCTTTTTTATATTAACGAAATTATTAAGTCTCAAGTGAATTTTGCTAAGCTTTCTCTAATGTACGAGTCACGCAGGGGCGAACTGACACCCAAATTGTGGTGCAGAAAATGTTGAGGCGTCTTTATGATGACGGCCCCTAATTTCAATTTCAACAATTTCATGAAATAATTTGTAAGAATAAAATTTAAATAAAAAGCGCTATAAGTGATTTTTTTTATAAATATTTTTAAATGGTTGGATATCAGGTATGTATTTCCTTACCAATAAAACAAGCTAATTATCAACTGGTTTTGGTTTATTAAACCATGAGACAATTTAAATAATACTTCAGTTTTGAGATTTATAGTCGTCAAAAAGTGGCCTGTATGGAAATAACTCAGAATTGTGATTTTTATGCTTAACTTTTTAGTTTGGCATCGGAAAGGAGTCGGTAAGTTTTCGACATCAGGCTCAGGTCGGAACAGCGACCAATTTACAAAAAAAAAGGTCTAGAAAATCGTATAGTTGTGAAAAGGCCGTTTTCAATGTCCAAAAGTAGGTATTAGAAATAGGTAGTAAGAAAACAAAAATTCATATATACGTGTTTTAGGCGTTTTGGTTGATTACCATTGCAAAAACAAATGAAACTTTAGGCGGAACCAAAGACGTACCACATATTACCACATAACAAAAATGGACCACATATTCCTTATCGCGTTAACACGGTTTAGGTAAAAAAAATTGCATTTCCGAGTTATTTCCACATAAAAATACATAATGACTGATCTATTAGTAGTTTCTAATTTATTGCAAGTTGTAAATAATAAATTTGTACCTTAAAGCAAAAGAGGATGCTTGTAGTTCAGTTAATTTTAGAGTTATGTTAATTTATACCGAAATCAGCTGTGGAGACGGGATGTAAGGGGGCAATTCCCCTGCTCGGCCATGAATTTTCAAAAAATCGAAAAACGGTTGACTAGAATATAATTGCCCCCCACCCGAATTTGCATTTGATAGTAATTTATTAAATAACTTTAAATTAAAATTTGAAAAATCAAATTGTTGTAGCATTGCAGAACAATTTCTGAGCAGCAATCACAACCGCCAATAATCAATGCTGTTTATCCCATAAATTAGCACATTCTGTTTCAGAATATATTTATTTCATGTCGTAAAATTTTGGAAAATAGCCAAGAGTAAAGTGGCACAGTCAATGGCGGAATCCAAGGAGAACCTTTATAGCAAACTGGAACAAGCACGAACAGATAGCGAAATCTTTAAGATTGCCAAACAACGCCACCGGTCTACGCTAGATATAAAAGTGAACAAATACATCCGGGATAAAGATGGGAAGCTTTTAACATCGAATGATAAGATCAACGCCAGATGGTGCCAATATTACCAGGAACTGCTAAACGAAGAATTCCCAAGCCAACTTTTACCATCCATCACCGCAGTTGCGGGCCCAGCGGAAGACATTAAAGTGAGCGAAGTCAAGCTTGCAGTGAATAAAATGAAGAATCATAAAGCTACTGGCCCCGACGGAATACCCGCTGACCTGTGGAAAAGACTTGGAACAACAGAAGCTGAGTGGCTAACGATACTGTTTAATACCATCCTCAGTAGCAACAAGATACCAGAAGCCTGGCGCCACAGTTATCTCCTCCCCTTCTACAAAAACAAGGGAGACGTCAGCGACTGTGGAAACTATAGAGGCATCAAGCTCACATCTCATACTTTAAAAATATGGGAACGAATTCTCCACAACCGTTTTCTGAAACATGTGGCCATATCAGAAAACCAGTATGGATTTACAGCCTCAAGATCAACTACAGATGCAATACAAACAGTGCGAATACTCATGGAAAAAGGTCGTAGCAACCCTGAAGATCTACACCTAGTCTTCATAGACCTCGGGAAAGCATTTGACAGGGTACCGTGAAAACTAGTATGGCAAGCTCTTAGATTGCAAAGAATACCTGAGTGCTACATATCACTGGTACAGGATATGTATGACAACGTAAGCACACGAGTGAGAAGCCTAGCTGGTACAAGCAATCCCTTCGAGGTCAAAGTTGGCGTGCATCAAGGATCTGCTCTTAGCCCGCTGCTGTTTAATATTGTCATAGACTACCTCACCAAAGATATCCGGTCCCCCCTACCATGGTGCCTGCTGTATGCAGACGATGTTGTCCTCATTGACAAATGCGCGGAACAACTGCAACATACCCTAGAGCTATGGAGACACGCCCTGGAATCCAATGGATTAAAAATTAGCAGAAGCAAAACGGAGTACCTGCCATGCCACTATAGCCTCACAAAGCGGACAGCACCCACAATCAGCATCGATGGACACCCAGTACCGAAAGTAAGCCAGTTCAAGTACCTGGGCTCGGTCCTGTCCACGGACGCAAATGTGGACATGGACGTGACACACAGGGTAAATGTGGCTTGGCAGAGGTGGAGGGCGCTCACGGGTGTGCTCTGCGACCGCCGTATGGCGATAAAGACCAAAGGCAAGGTCTACAAAACAGCTGTAAGACCTGCTATGGTGTACGGTGCCGAATGCTGGGCGATCATACAAGCGCATGAACAAAAACTTCATGTCAATGAGATGAAGATGCTGAGATGGGCGGCCGGTGTAACGAGACTCGATAAAGTGCGTAACGAACACATCAGAGGAAGTTACAAGGTCGCCCCCATCGCCGACAAGGTCAAGGAATCTCGCATGAGATGGTACGGGCATGTCATGAGACGCGACGAAGACCATGTCGTGAAGAAAGCCCTCGCACTACCGGACAACAAGAGAGGCAGAGGTCGCCCGCTTGCTACGTGGTGGTCCACCATATCAAAGGATTTGAAACGGGCCCAGTTGAACGTGGAGACAACCCAGGATCGACCGACCTGGCGCATGAAAACGAGGAGGGCCGACCCCAAATAATGGGAAGAGGCACGGAAAGAAAAAATATCTGAGAAAGATATTCCTAAGAATCAACCGTTTTTAGGTAAATAAAGTAGGTTTCCCCGTTAAAACAACCTTCAAGAGGGCAGGTCCATGCTAAATGGTCGTTATTGCCTAAATTCCACTCCGCCATTAAAGTCTAAGTTAAGAAACTTTACGGCTCAATATCTGAACCCCGAATCTACACTTATTCAGTAACCATAAGTGTAAAATATTTAAATAACTAAATCTTGCCCCGTCTGTTACCTTAATATTAAATATTAGTAATAAAAATTGCTTAAATAGATACTCACGTCCTTGGTTATTATCATTAACATTGTTATAACTAAAATCATTATTGTAACCATAGTTCGTATTTTTCTCCCTATCTTCGAAATCTTTCATAATAACTGAAACAAAAATTCATTTTTCTTTTGATAAGATACAAGCACATTCATACTTACTTTCCCTTTGTTCTGCAAGATACTCGTTCAATTTAGTAAAATCACCTAAAAATAAAAATGTGTTACTTTCACTATTATTTTTGTTTATACAATATTATATATGATCAGATAGGCCAACCTTATAGGAGTTTTAGGAAGTCTAAAAACAGATAGGGGCGCCACCAATACAAGCAAAGCAAATCAGTTGGGCTTGATCTAAAATTACAACCACAATTCCGTGTTCAAATCTCACGTTTCCGGTGTTGGCGCCATGAAGACAAAGCAATTTACCATCAATCCACTGTTAGTCACATATCAGATGAAGGGTATGTGTCCCCTCTCGACATACCATAATTCAAGAAATTCATTGTTCATGTAAAGCAATTTATTACGCCTTCCAATTCAGTAGTTCTATCTACTGATAATCTTTTGAAATACATCAAGCGTTCCCAAAATTCTCATAAGGTTTGCGTATCTGCTACTATATTAAGATCGTGAAATACATAAAGTGGCGCAGCCAAGTGGTCAATTTTTGAATTGTCTAGTCGTTCCAGTTCCTTTCAATAAAAAATACAATGTTTATTGTAATGACACTTTGTATTTTATCAAAGGGATATAAATTGTGACTTTGCAATGCATAAAAAACCTCTAATCGCCACCTCATGCGCTAACATCGAAAATCTACTATTGCATGAAGCAATAATTAGACTGATTTTAGCTTTGAAATGGAACTAAATTAGTAGTCAATCAAACTTGAGCCATTCGATAGAAAAATGATTTGGAAATGTAATAAATAAAAGTTGCATGAAATTCGAACCCGGACATTATGCAAAAAAATGAAAAAAAATGCACCCCACGAAGTTGCGTTTAAAACGTAAAGGAATTCCAAAATTTGTATATGAACAATTATGTGGGTAATTAAATATCCTACAAAAAGTTCATGGTCATGAGAGACAAAATTCAATATTGGTACTTGTGCACTGCACAACATTTTTGGAAAAATTCAAGATGAAACTTGAAAGTACGGAAAAACTTTTAAGATGCGAAAAATATTATTTCACTGAAAATTGGAAATTTGACAGTAATGTTATAGTTATTTACATCACTAGCTGCGTAAGTGTATTTTTTTGGGCAAGGGAGTAGTTTAAGGGCCGAGGCAAAGTCGAGGCCCGTAATCCTCTGAGCCCAAAAAAAAGCTCTTCACGGCCTTTGCTCTTAATCCATAGCTCTTTCTTTGTTCCTTTATCTGCATGTAAAACTTTCTGGTATTGTTTATATTGGTATTTTGTTTGAGTTCTTTCATCACGTTATTTAGTCATTTGTTCTTGTTTTGCTTACAGTACCCTATAGTTTTTTTTTGCTGCTGTCCTCATTCCCTCTTTTATATTCTCCCATATATCATCAACATTACTGTTTCTTCTCACATTTTCATTATCTCATTAATTTCTTCCAGATATTTTTGTTGTTTGTTCATTGTTAAAACCTTCTATATCCCATTCCTTGTTCGCGCTGATTTTCTTATTATACCGTACTCCTTTTTGTCCCATTGTCGTTACTACCAGATAATGGTTTGAATCTATTTCTGCGCCTCTGTATGTAGTAAGTAGCATTGTGTACTGTGTATCTTCCAGCCACCCCACTCACATAGTCTTCTTTTCCTATTTGGGCATCGAAATCTCCCATTATTAGCGGTGTCGTTTTTCGGTGTTGCTTCAATTTCTTTCCCTAGCTGGGCATACAGGTTGTCTTTCTCTCCATTGCATTTGTCTTTCGTTGGTGCATAGTCGATTATCATTAATATGCTTGTTGGGCTCGATTTGATTCCTAAATAAGTCATTCTCCCGTCAATTGGTTTGAATTGTAATATTTGTCTTTCATCATCTCTTGCCATGAAGTAACCCACTGCATTTCTTCTTCGGTTCTTCTCGCCAGAGTAAATAAATACATAATCTCCACTAGCCTTCGATCTAACTTTTAGTACTGCGCTCTTAAATCTGATCTTTTCAGCTCGATTTGTATTTCCTTCATTTTCCCCGGTTTCAGCATTGTTCTGATATTCCACGCCCCCAATCTGGTTGTCTTTTCCACTACTCATTTTACTCTTTGTTCTCTTTCCTCTCGTTCCACTTTTCTTTTCCTTTCAGTTTGCGTTATTATCTTATTTCATTCATCTTCCGTATGTAGTGATACTCGTTCAGTCTGTCCAGCCACAGTACTCAAGGTTATTGCTGGTTTTTTCGTGTTTTTCGTGTTGGTCTTGCTACCAGTCTTAAGTCACTGGCACCTTTATCCCACGCTTCTTCGCAAATCCTCGCGCCATTATAGAATTTCTGATATCAAACTTTCACTATTCTTCCTTCATCTCATTCCTGGAAAATTCCCGTATCTTATTCTGAATGGTTTTCTGAATTTCTCGTTATTGGTCTGATCGCAGACGTGCAGAAGTACGTGCCCTCCTTGCTTCGGAACATGTTTAAGCCGTTGGTTGTCCTGTGTTAATGATTTTCTATCATAACAATTAAAAAACAGGGTATTGGCACATCGAAGGCCAGCCTGGCAAGCTATCAAAGATGTAAAACCAACGCTCATAGAACTACTTTGAAAAAAATTGATGAACACAGGTCCCAGACCTAACATAAGAAGAAGGTCTGATCACTCTCTATGTATGTCTTCTTACTCTTCAATTTGTTCTTATTTTCAATAACTGTTACTTTCTGACTGTGGTCTCTCAATTTTGCCATGATTATATGCTTTTCCGTTGTTTCCCTGTCTTAAATGTACCCATTACATTGACCTCTATCTGCATATTATCGTGTTTTAAGAAATCCTCCATTTTTTTTGTTATAGGTAAATGGTGCATTCTTAATGATAATATTGGAACCCGGTTTTATCTTTTTCATATTTTTCTACATGAACTTCTAGTATTACAATCCTTTCTTCTTGCCAATTTGCTTTTTTCTCCAGATCCTCTACAGATTGCTTCATTCTCCTGCATCTCCTCCCTCCATTTTGGTTCCATTTTATATAACTTTTCGTTAATTTCTCTTAGTTCCTGGTTATTCTCTTTAAACCCAGCATTAACAGCCTTTGTCAAATTCAATTATCTCCATTTCGTTTGTACCCTTGTTGTAGTCTATAATCTGATTGACTTTGATTGATTTTTTACTCTTATGGAATATTTCTTCTTTGTCAGGATTTAATCTTTTCTCTCTAACTCCTAGTGTACTCTTTAAAAGTATTCTAGTAGTATATAACAATTTATAATTTATTATAACAAGTTAAAAAAAGCCAACAAGCTATTAACAAATTTTTTTTTTAAATTTATAAATCATCGATTTCACTCTCATTAAAAAAAAGCATCAACTTATAGAATAAATTGTATTATTCTTTGTAAGCAAGAAAAACAATGACATTGATTTGTTATTTTAGTGGTAATTCAATAACCATGAAACATTCGATAAAATATCAAGAGGTCGATTTTGTGGAAACATAAAATTTGCTATAAAATAATTTTTAATTATTTGTTCTACAATAATTTTCAAAAAATTTAAACTTTAGAGCGACGTCGTGAAATAAAATTTTTTTACTAGATGTTAGTGGCAAATTACCAATTTTGAGTAAAAAATATTATTTTCACATCTGAAAGTTTTTCTATATTTTCTAGTTTTTCTCTAAGGTCATGGAGCGAATCCTTTTTCAGCTTTTTGGATTGTTTGCATATTATCGGTGCTCAAATTTCATGCAACTTTTGATTATTTCATTTCAAAGTGATTTTTCTATCGAATGGCTCAGGTTTGATGGTCTCCCGATTTAGTTCTATTTAAATTCTAATTTAACCGGCTTAAATAATCCAAAGATATTATCTAGTAATCTTTACTTACGTGTATCAGGAACGTTGGTGAAATTGAAATCTAAAAATTTCGATTATGAAAATTAATGCTAATCAAACTAAACTTGTGCAAACTACAAACCGTAAGGTCCATTTCCTGGAACAATTTCTCTTTTGCGAAGTCTCGGAAAATTTAAATAACCACGTTCAGCAGATTTATTTTGTTTCACTAATAAATGAAGGATTTTAGATATTTTGAACTTCAAACTGCTACAAACATACAGCCCCTCGTCATTTGCGTTCACATTATTAAACACCAAATTAGATGAACTTTTCAAAGTGCTTAATTTTAATTCAGAATGTACTTTCGGTGGTATAAACCAAGTAACATAACCATTAACTAATCCTTTACTTTTGATATTCTCTATTTTGCATATTAATGTTACATTTGCACCACTTGGTACCTCAACTTTGGAAGGTACTTCCACTAACGAACCATCTACATTTGTGAATATTTTTAAGTTACTATCACCTGTAAAGTAATATTTTAAAAACAAAATACCACATTTTTTTTGAATTACCTGTCACAACTACAACACATAAACAGCATAATAATGTAGCTCCGGTGTGATTTATAATTTTGTTCTTCATGTTATTTGTACTTTTAATTACCGATAATCATAATATCGAAACATCAAGCTCCATCCAGAGAAGAATATTTATTTATGTAGGTCTATTTATAGCACAAGATTGATTGAATCATCAAAATTAAGTTCACGCGAATGTGCGGTTGAAATGTTGCGCAAAAATTTGAAATATCCAACACCATTTACATTTCTGAACTGTAAATACCGGGTGTTAAATTTTTAGTGTTACATATGGAATTAACAGTTAAAATTTTAGTTTTGTGCAATTTCCTATTTTCCAGGTTATTTTAGAGCACATAAAAGTCAGACAAAAATGGAAAGATAATTTATTATTCCTTCTCAGTCCTTTTGCCATAATGAGGGTTTGGTGACCCCATAGGGTCTCAAAAATTGGCTCAAGCTTGCAAAAAATCCGGGCAAGCTGAATTTTGGCACAGATATACATTGGAGTGTTCCAATGAACCCCTCAAAGGTCCCATAAAATCCCACGCCGGCGTCCCCCACAATCGGGGATTTTAGCTCCCACAACGCGATTATTTGCCGATAACTCCCTTATTTTTATGCTTCTATGAAAATTTATGATTAGACCATAATTGAAGAGCAGGTGAGGATGTAGTAACACCTGTCATTACGAACTAACTTGTAACCTTCCTAATGGAAAGATGAAGGTTTATATAGGCCCCTCCTGCAAAAAAATTCTGAGAATGTATTATCAAAATTTTGAGTAAATCGATTTTGAAGTTTTCATGTGGATTAACGAGATTCTAGGGCGCGTCAGTCATTATTTTTTGTTTTTAGGCGATTTCAGATCCCGGTTGCCTTTATCCCGGTGTTCTTGATCGGTGGCGCCTTCTCATATGTTTAGTTCCGCCGCGTAGCGGCTCTGAGCACGAAAAACCGCCCGGAGATGCGAAGCATCGGAGGGTAGGTTTTTTGATGCTCATAAATCTGGCCAAGCCAGTTTTTTATGTTTATTTAGAGACCTACATGTTTAACGCACGGCAGTCGACTCACAAGTGCTGTCCGGCCGGTGCGAACTTGGGTTATATTTATAACCTCGGTGGGCGTGGCTTAGAGCACCGGCGACTGATTCACATAGACCCCGGTCGGCAGCGTAATCGATGCAAATTTCCCG